>QUSF01000001.1:12416271-12566271 GCA_003676055.1 Chloebia gouldiae
GAAAGAAAGAAAGAAAGAAAGAGAAAGAAAGAAAGAAAGAAAGAAAAGAAAAGAAAGAGGGACTGTCTGGGAGCAAAAAGCAGGGTGACACCCACCTTGGCTGTAGCAATGCAAATGAGGCCTCACTGAACTGGAGTGCACAAAGCACAACTGTATATTCCGTACACGAGACAGTTAAAAATTTGAACATAAGGTAGCATTTCCTTTATCATATCCCATAAAAATAGCAATTTGCTAAAGCCCTTGTAGCACAGTATGGAAGGTGGTGTATTTTACTGATAATGTAGAGATGACAGATAGTCCTATACTAGGAGGTTTCAATGGTGTCTTGCTGTATAGCATAATAAATTGTGAGGAGCAGAGACAGAGGACAGTGCAGGCAGGCACTGCTCCACCTCCAGTAGCCAAATAATTCAGCCCCAGCTCAGTAATTATGCTGTGTGAAAATATGGGATTAATTAGACTGGTACACTAACACACTGTAGTCTCATTAAAGGCTGAACAGCATTTTCATAGATACTGCCACTTGAACAGGGCTGCTGCTAATGTGAAAAGACAAAGTCTCTTCTTTTCACACTCCTTGCTTATTATCTTACTTAAGGCCACTTAAGCAAAGTTCCAAAGGCAGCCTGGCAGAAAGCCCTATGTGGGATTTATTTTGTTATTTTACCTGTATGCCAAGGAAACAGAGTTGGGGGAAAAAAGGGAAATGCTAACATTAGCAATAACTGCAAACTCCCCTCTGTACCAACCAGAGTTTTTCTTCTCCTTCCCCCTTTTTTAATTTTTATCTCACTCTTTTGGGTTGAGGGGGATGATGTAATGGACAGGTGTCTCAAAGAGAAAAAGTTGACCCCTATTACAAACCTCAACTTTTTGATTTCAATTTCAGGGGTCAGCCTCTCTGAGGGATTTGCCCAGTCTGATGGGGGAGCAGGAGCCCCATGCCAGTGCTGCACCCCGATGGACAAGTGCTGGGGTAAAACCCGTGTCTTTTGAACTGAGACGTGACTACGAGTCAGAAGACACAATTCATGCTAAATATTCACTGTTTCACAGTCTGTTATCTGCCAAGAAAAACCTCCTTCCTCCCAGTTACTCCAAGCCACTAAAAAGGTCTCAGTCACCCAGAAAGTCCAAATGTTGCCACACTTGTAATTATAACTCTTATAATTCGCCAAAGAACCCAGCACCTGGGAGAAAATTGATTTTGGAAGGGAAGGCTATCTGTAACACAGCCTCTGTTAAACAAGCAGATGTCCTCTGTCAGCTCCCCATGCTGTCCACACCCTGTGGGTCAGCACAGGCCAGATTGTCACAGTGTCCCCCAGACCCCCTTCTCCAGTGGCTTCAGCCTGCTTAGGGACACCTGGGAGTGCTTGCTGCAGCTGGAGGGAGGTGGGAATCAGGGCTGGCATTATCCAGCGGCTCCCACTGGGGAGTGGGCTTGGTCCTTGTGTGCTTTAATTCTGGGGAAGTGCTGGGGACAGAGCCCGCTGCACGGGAGGCAGACTGCCACAGGGGTGTTAATATATAAAGCTTGTCCTTTAAAATTAACAGGCCGCTGTAAAGACCTGCTTCACCCTGCTCTCAGGAGAGCTATTAGAGCAGAGAGAGACTTTGCCACATACATGGGGAGGAGGCAAGGGGGGGAGAGAGGCAGCAGAGGAACTCAGCATATCCTGATGACAGACAATAATAGAGGTATCTGTGCAGAAATACTGTGGGCTTGGAGATGCCTTTGAAATAGGCAACGGTAATATTCAAGTCGGAGAAATAGCTGATGTTGAATAGACTGAAACCTGCTTTGTGGCTTAACAAAAGTGGGCAATAGAGAGAGGCTGACATGAAACAAGTCAGTTTGCAGCAGGCTCTAAGGTTAGCATCATTAGCAAAGGAGAGAAATTATTAGCAGTAAAAAGTGAGACATTAAAAGAGATTTAAAAGGAGAGCTAGAGGGAGCTAGGGGATGGGGGGTGCTTTATTTGTACCAGAGGAAAATAAAAGAGATTCTACCCAGACACATTTGAATACTCTCTGCTGCCTTTGCACACAGAAGTTTTATGAATATTTACCTTTCACATGGTTTGGGGAAGAATAAATTCTTTGGCACTAGTATAGAAATTTGAGAGCAGATTCTCTTGCCCATATGCAAATGCTCATAAGAAATCAAGTGCAAAGAGCATCCCAAATAACGTCCCTCCTGTGGGTAAGTGCTTTTATGATCATCTCTTTAAATGTAGAGTGACTGATGGCCAGGGTGGCTGGACCTTGTTGGTCTGAATTAGGTACTTCAGATATGGCTTTAGCTCAGTTAGTTCAGTAACACTCAGTAGCACTTTTGCTCTGAAGTGACATTGGTCACTTTAAATAAACAGAATGTATGCTCCTAAGTCTTGTAAGTGCTTCTGAAGCCATCAGCTCCTGACTCCCTGCAGGTAGTACTTTGGGGCTTTCATCTTCAGATGGGAACAGCATGCAGCCAGCCAGGTTTCTTTATGCTCACAGTCAGCTTTAATGTCCCTGAGGACAAGGGAGGAGAAATTTAATTTCTGGTGTCAGGCTTTTAAAATATGTCTTCCAGATCACGAGTCCATTCACATTACACCATCCTCACTGAGACTGGTATAAAGGAGCAGAAAGGCTGTGGAGAGACTTGTGTCACCCACTGTGTGTGCCACTGCTCCACAGAGTGACACATCTCATGGCACGTCAGGACACTCGGCAAGGAGCCGAGAGACACAGGGACCACATCTCTGTCACACTGTGCAGCAGGACAGCCCCGAGGGCACTGCTGAGGAAGTTTGCAGAGATGGCCCCCAGAAAGCCCTTCAGCTATGCAGCAGTCACGAAGCAGGGAAAAATGCACAGGATTTATCTGCAATTCCTTCTCATGGACATACTAAGGAAGCAGCTCACACTAATCCAGGCAGGGAAGATTACAAGTCTGCATGCCTGATGTCTGCACATGTGTTATGGAGCTCTTGAGCTGTGCTGTCCACATAAATGGTAGGCATTATTCCCTCCCAGGACATACTTTCCCCTGGGACAATCTTCCCTCCTGCCCTCACACACTTGGGTCTCCAGGAAGCTAAAATAAAAGCTCCCCAGCTCCCCTTACTGGGGGTTGTTTCAGACTCAGCCCCACAGTTCTGCTGGAGACCTCAAAGCCTTCTTAACCACAGGAAGGAGAAAAGCCAAGTCTGATAGCTCTGCCCCCAAAACTGCAGCAAGACAAGCAGCAGCCATCACGACCAGCCCTGTGCACCTGACACTCCAAGTGGGCCAGCGGCTCACCAAGGGCAGCTCACTCAGGCACAGGGCAGCCTTGCCCACGAGTCTGGGAGGACTGGTGGTGGCTCTGGGAAGGCTCCTGCCAGCCACCAGCTCCAGGCAGGCAGCTCCTGCATCCTGGCAGCTGGCACTGTCTCTGCTGCAGCCACTCCCTGCAGTCTCCCTTCTGCTTTTCTGGCCACGGGGCCACCATCCACTCCTGGTTCTGCCTAGAACAAGCGACATCAGAATGAGTTCACAGCTTTTGGATGGGAAGACCCAGAATAAGAGGAGAGATGGATGAGCAGTCCCCTGCTCCCTGGGGCAAGCCTCTGATTCTTAGAGCAGGAGCTCCTACCTCCTTCCCACTATCCAAAGCAGAGTGCACCAAGGGGTTAAGCAGAAACACACAGTCCAAGTCTTGAGTAATGCCATAATGCCATGTCCTATTCCATGAGTCACAGGAGCAGGCTGCTGCCATAAATGCGGCCACAACACAGAGAAAATGCAGGACGCAGGATCAGGAGCATGGAAAGTTGTAACTGACAACAGGCTACATGTAGACCTGAAGGGAGAAGAGTTGGGCTTTCCTCCTCCCCGCTGAGGGGTCCCAATGCTCCTTCCTCACCAGCCATCTATCTTTGGTGATTGTCTAAAGGCTGAGGTGAAAGTCTAGTGCTGAACCCCAGCCCCACCGAGCACTTGAGTTGTCTGCAAGCCTCTGAACAAGTGCCTTGACTTTAACAGCAGCACCTGTGGCCATAGTGCATGTCTCAGCTTAATTCCTGAACCTAGTTCTTGTTCACCTCACCAGCATGAGCCTTTGGAGACAACAGGTAAAATACTAATGGAAGGAATTATGGAAATGCAATTTTGACACATTGGCGAAAGAAGATGAGAGCTGATTATGAGACCTGTCAGCTCCATCCTTCTCTCACCTCGTTGTGTCTGTGTGAATAGAGAAATCAAATTAAAAATGCTTGAATGCATTCTGGAATCCAAAAGGGAATATATTGATCTGAAGATAAGGTCAGAGACAGGCCCTTCAGTTTCTGAGTGGAGGGGGTGGAACTTCAGGTTTGTATGAACAAGAGAGCAAGTATATCCAAGGCTGGCCAGAAAGGGACCCTCTGTTGTGTTCTGCCTTTTGAGAAATACATTTCTGAAGTCAGATAACAAAAAAACAGCTGCCTTGAACGCCTAAAGAAAGCACACCCCTGGGCAAACCTGAAAAACAGCATCCTTCAAACAACCTCTTACAAGTGAAGATGGAAAGAAATAAAAATGGCAAGGATGTCAGCTGGCCAGAGCCCAGCAGGGCTGTGCAAGGCGCCCACAGCCCCCTGGACCTGAGCTCACATCTGTGGAGAGGGAAAGCAGACCTGATCTTTCCCTAAGCCAGAAGGAGGTTAGTTGGCAAAGACAAGAACATCAATTACCTGAATGTTAATTTTTTCCCCAACTTCTTCATCAAACTTCTTTATCACACTTCTTCTTTTCCTGAGAATGCTCAATAAAAAGTTATAAAAATATCGTTTTCTCTCTGTGTCTCTTGTTATTTTTTTGCACTTCATCTCAAGGCCCATTGCTGCTTCTTAAAGGGAAGATATAGGCTTTTGACTGGAATAATGACAATTTGGAGGCCACAGTTTCGCTCTGTTGCAGATTTTTGCCTATTTCTGATATACATGAATTCAAAGGCTGGTGCTTAGATCTCAGACAGGATAAAGCCAATGTTTGCTTCAGAAGGATTTTCTTTAGGAAGAGTATATTTTTTTTGTAACCGCAGAATGACATATTGCTCTGGGGTTATAAAGAGAATTTTATATTTAAAAAGCTATCTCCAAGATATGTGCTCCTTTTGCTCAGCTATAAGCTAAGCAAAACAGAAGGAGAGAGAGAGAGAAAATGAGAGAAAATGAATTGGCTTGAACTTTTGCTGAGATAAATATGGCCTGATCTTTTAAGTTCAGTTCATGCAAGGAATCTCCCTGAAATCAGTGGAGTTTTACCCATGTACTCGGAAGCAGACCTTGGCCCCATATGGCTGAGCAGTAAAAAAAGGGCTTTCAAAACAGTGACTAAAATTGGCTGTAATTAGAGATGGGACTCAGCAAAGTCCCTGCCTCTCTTGGGTCTCCACAACTGCCCCTGAAGCCTGGTGTGACATGGCTACATCAGAGTCAGGTGCCCTGGGAATCTCCTGTCCCTTCTCCTCGACACATCAAGCCTGTGCAGTTGCTGGTGCTTTTGGCAGGGGTCTCAGGACCTCACAGAGTGATGCTGGCCATGGCAGTGGAGTGCATTGGGCTGAAGATAAAATGGGTTGCCAGTGTTCTCACCTTAGCTGAGCAGTGAGGGGAGATCAGTGTGTATGAGAAAATGCTTTCACTGCGTGCCGTGGTCCAGAAACAGCAAAACTGGCTCACGTGTGCAAAACAGCAAGGGACACACTGGCCTCTCCTCATCTGTCAGAAATTGTGTTAAAGTGAGAGAAAGACAGAGGGTGTGAGTGTGTGTGCACTTGTGTGTATGTGCAGGAGAAGCAGCACGTTGTGCCTCCCTCTGCCCCTACCCCACTTTCTTTGCAGAGGTTTCAGATCATCTACTTTTCACAGGCATTGAAAACTAGGGGGAAAACTGAAGCCGGATTGTGACTGGAAGCTAATGTAGTCTACATGCAGCAGACATCTAATATGATGTTATTTATTCCCATAGATCTGTTTATTTTGTTTTCAATTTACCAAACCCTGTGACACATTCCCAAAGGTGCCTTGTTGTACAATACGTTGCACACAGTAAGATATTCAGCCTAATTCACTCTTTGTTTTGTTTCAGTTCAGCTGCATGAGGGCACAAATGCATCTGTGTTATATCTTCTCCTGTGACTGATGTTGCAGACTATTGCCATAGGGTTTTGTGAAATGGGATCTTAGTTAATCTAGGGCATTGTCTTTGTAGTGCTAAATTCTTATTTGCAAACATAATGTTCTGGCATTGATGCAACAGGGGAATATTCGTTGTTTTTTTCTTGTTTGTTTTTTTTTCTCTTTTTTTTTTCTGTTTGGAATAGACCCTATGTATGTGTTTTTAATAAACTTTTATTCTAAAGCTTTTTCTCCCTATTCTGCATCTGATCTGAGGCATTTATAACACATGGCAACATGTCAAATTGATGTCTTTAGCAAGTCAAGCCAAATATTCATAAAACCCATGTGCCCAAACAGAAAATGTATACTGCTAAGGAGAAAAATACCTGATGTTTTTTAAAGCATCCACAAGAAGGCAATTCTTTAAACATATACACACAGACATACAGAAAGGATTTTGAAAAAATTGTCTGTCTATACCCTGGAAGGATGGTATCACTTAGAAATCTATGGTTTTTCTTTGTTGTAATCTCTCATGTTTTCATTTCACTTTTATTTTAGGAACATGATGTTCTTTGGTGTACTGAGGACCTGGTCTGAGGAATTGGTGCAGAATCAGGAATTTTAAATTGGGTATTATAGAAGTGTGCTGCAGACAAAATTTAATGTAAACAGGATCTGGAACAGATTTGATGAGATTGTGAAAAAATTAAGATGGGATGCAGATTCATTAATAAACAGCCTGTGGGTAGTGAGCATAAAGCCTGATTGATCACAATTACTGCAGTTCATAACTGGAAAACCAGACATTGGAGGACATGCACAAGGTAAAGCTGATCTGACATCAGAGCTGAGCCTCATCTATTTATTGTGTGGCAACTACAGAAATCCAGCTCTTGCTTGTGACGGGTATGTTTCCATAACAGCATTTAGAGTGGCTTAATTTTCACTTCAGCAATCTTTCAGACTGATTATCAAAGGGGCTTTCTTAGAAAGCTGCTCGGATGAAGAAACCAGATCTCCCACATGTGCCTTGTCTGGCACAGCAGAACTGGGGGTTTCACGCTGAATTAACACCCAGAGCACTGTGCAAGCAGATGACTTCTCATCACCAGCTATTCCTGCAGGGACCTGTGCTCATTTCCTTGGGAGTGCAGGAAAAACAGGCCCTGTGAGCTGCTACTTCCCAGTGGGGCAGCTCTCTACTGCATTGCTGGGCGAGTGTGTTAGGTGAGCAACCCTGGCTGGCAGGTGAGTTACGGATCTCCTTGTAGGAGTACTCAAAGTCTGGCTCTTCCCTTTGTGCCAGCTGATACAGCATAGAAAATCTCATGCAGTATTGTTGCCTGTGTATGTAACAATCCCATAAGCCCAGGCTTCCTATGCAGAAAGGGAAATTTTCTACTAGGTATCTGCAGCAGGAACCCCCAAAGCCAACAGGAGCAGTCAGGAGCCAAGGAGAAGAGATGTGGTGCATCAGTGAAAACAAAGAAATTCTTCTTTCTGCCCAGTGCCTACATCAGCCCCTGGTGTTTGGTTTGTGGGTACACTGAGCACGCTCATAGCAAGGGACACCAAAGGCCATTGGAACAGGAGAATCATATTTGGGTTGGAAGGGACTTGAAACATCACCTACTTCCAACCCCCCAGCAGAAGCAGGGATACCTTCCACTAGAAGAGCACCTTCCACTAGAAAGGTGTTACGATGGTAACATACCAGGGATATCCCCCTGTTTTAGCTAAGCCTTAGAAAGTTATGTCTGTGTTAGCTCAAATGAGGCCCCACAAATGTTTGGAGATCTTTCTCTGTACTCTGTAGCACTCCATCTGTGAAAGAAGAGAAACATTTCTTCATACCTTGGTGGGGGCTAAAGGAGGACAAAGCTGTGATGGCTTATGAGGCACTCAGACACCAGAGTGACAAGTACCAGAAGAAATGATCATAGAAAATGACTCATCCTGCCTCTGAAGCAGGCTTTCAACAGCACGCAATAAACCAGGCACGGAGCCACCCACTAAACCACTGAGACAAATGACTGAAAAGCTGTGCTAAGTGAGCCCCTGCACCCATGCATGGCAGAGCTCATCCCCTGCACTGCACTGATGGGGTGCAGTCACTCCTGTGCTGCAGATGAAGCATGGCTGGGCTGCTGGGACAGGAGCTGCCTCACTCCTGCTGCTGAGTGTCGAATGAGGTAGCAGGAGCTGAGTCATGATCCCACCTTAGAAGAACAGAGGAGAAGAAATGGATCCCTGATTCTTTCAGGGGCTTTGAGGGCTCACTGCTGGAGGAGGGCCATTTTAGGTCTCCAGTAGAAGGCCCAGCAAATGGGGACTAGAGGACAAACCTGGCACCCAGGGCAGAAGAGAGCACTGGTAAGAGTTTCTGCCACATTTGTACTTAGTCTATCAAATTTTGGAGTTAGATACAGACTACAAGAGCAAGAGAGTTTATAATCTTCTCTTGCTCACTCCAACAGACATGGTGCCTAAGACTTGTCTCCTGCTCCTTGGAAGCCAGCTTTTGTCCACATCTTTAATCTCCCACAGATCATATCACATCCCAGAAAGACACTTTCTGTAGCAGAGTGGTCTACTGGCAGGATGACCAAGTATGCAGCTAGTCTGTTCCTGTCAGAGCCAGCCCTTTAAAGCTGCAGGAACAAGAAATTAACTAATAGAATTGAGGAAAATAAAACCAAAAAGTAGTCAGGGGATCTAGAGACTCTCACAGGTCACTCAGCATTTCTCTTGTGGATCCAAGGTACTAGGCAGAAATGCGCCTGGAAATTTCTGCTTCCATTTGCTTTAAATATCTGCAGTACCTGCTGTCCCTAGATTTTATCATCATAGCTTGCATATGGATCTAAGGCAGGAGTCTGAGCAGAAATACCCTACATGGTGCCTAGCTGCTCTGAGCCAAAGCAAGAGAGCCATCCTGGTGTTTGGATGCATCCCTCTAGGTTTCCCTTCACCTGCCATCCCCACCAAGCTGCTGCCAGCCAACAGTGCCATTATGTCTGTTCAATGTGCCACCACAGCATCAACCTCGCTGCTGCCCTGGCAGGAACAGGCAGTGGGTTTGGGACATACATGTCCCTATCTGGGTCCTCAGGTACAAACACAACCCCAGGCTTCCCTTTACTTTTTCCTTCTTGACTGTCATTAAAGCACAAGAATAAACCAGCTGAATTATCTGCTCTGCAAATACATGGGCAAAGCTTACAGACCCAAGCAAAAATGAGGAGAAGAAAGAATAAGGCTGAAAGGATGGCCAGATGTCCCTAGCAAGGGAAAAATCCTCCTGGAGCTGGACATCTGGATTTCACAGCTACCAAACACCAGCAATCACCACCATCTGCTGAGCAGAAAACACAAGCCTGTTCTACACCCCCAGCAACAGAGGAACACATTGGCAGACAGAAGCTTCACAGGATTTGGGGGAAAGTCCTGAAACTCTCAGAGTAAGACATCTGCTAGCAAGGACTTTATTTGCCAAAGAAATGAGTCCTTGCCTTCCCCTGGTGGCCCTCTATAGCTGGCTGAGACAGATCTTCTCTGTGGGTGTCTCCCCTCATGGGAATCTGGAGGTTGTTACAAGATCACTCCTGGCCTGGAGTGCTTACAGCACTCGTGACAGCCAGAACTCCAAACCTGGCACTGTGTCCTGCATGGCACCACAGGGTCAGCGGAATATGGCCACCAAGTTGCCTGAGTCTGCCATGGGCATTGGTGGAGAAGAAAGAGAGAACAGACAGGGGAAGGGAGTTGTATTTGTGCTCTGAGCAGGTGCTGGAAAGGCACATTTGGTTTTGCCTCCTATTATATCTGCTCCTTGTCTTTCAGCTCTGGTGTGTGTGGCTTTATTACGTGCGAACAGTTGTGGCTTTCGGTTCCTGATAATTCAGTTATGTTTCTGCTCTCAGAAGCTCCTGAACAAGCTCGGTTCCTAGCAGACCAAGAATCAAAGGTTCTGACTCCACCCCTTGCATTTGCTCAACCTTTTTTTCCTCTGTCTGACCAGATGTCCCCTCATGACACTCAGCTTATCCAACCAGACCTCCCAAGGAGCTGCATTACTTTCAAATCTGCCTCCTGAGTATTGCACGGATCCCAAAGATCATGGCTACTTACATACCAAGGGATGCATCCCAGCAGAGGCAACAACTAATCACCCATTCTTCTGCTCCCTGAACAACCACGTGGTTCACTCCCAAACAGGACAAACTGGCAATGGGAATCTGTGTGGAGGGTCTCCAAGAAGCTGAATCAAGACATGCAAAAGCTGCAGTAAGTAATGAGGACTCCAAACAGTAAGACAGGAGGATTCCAAGCAGTAAGATGATCAGAGGTTTGGGGAATATGGAAGAAAAACCACCCCAGAATTAATCTATTGCTGCTCGCGGGATTGCTATACTTACTCATCAGAAATTCCCAGAACCTGATGGCTCTCAGTTAACGCTGACCTCGGGGGCAGGACTGCACAGTACAACTGATCGTTCAAAGTAGCCTTGACAAATGTGTTGCTGCCAGAAGACAGGAATGTGTTTTAAACAAGGTCAGGTGTCCTGTTATATTGCACAAATCCTGGTTTGTGTATACACACATACCAATTTCAATTGCACAGTACGTGCTGGATCTCCCTGTTTCCAGTGGATCTTTGTTTCTCCATTACTGCTCCCAAATCCTTAGCCATCATTTAAGAACAACCTAATAGGAAAAGTCAAAACTGGTTGTGTACAGGTGGAGTTACTGGATTGTCCTCTTCCTGGTCAAAAATTATCTTCTGGTGATGGAGAAAATCCCATTATATTCTACCAGATTAAAAAAAAACCCAAATCCTTTAAATGTTCATTGTGCTTTTTTTTTTTTTTTTGCTTTCTTCCCTTAGGTAAAGAAAAGCCTGGCCTCCTTTGCTGGGCATATTAAATGCTTTACCTAAATAGCCAAAAAAAAAAAGACAAAATCCCTTTAAAGCAGTACCTGGCATGCACAGCCATTGAAGGAATTAGTCCCAGGTCGAAGGCTTCTATTAGCTTTATTTAATATATATGAAGGATCGTGTTTTGCTGTCCTGATTACATACACAAGGTGGATTCCATAGTGGACTGCATTTGGTCTTGAAAACCTATTTTCCCCATACTTTTATTTATCATTCTTTAAAAGAATAAACAGAGAGCCATGTGCTTACATCTTTTGAAGAGCATATTTCCCCATGTTCTACAAGAGGTTTCTTTGAACACTCATCATTCAGAATTGTGCTCTTGGAAGTTTTAGCAATATTTGTTTCAGATAAGTTTATTTTTATATGATTGATTGAAATCTCAAGCTGCAATTAAGAAAATTGCAGTGAGAACCATTAAAGGAGTAGCGTCATTTTCTCCCCTTTCCTCTAAAATGTCAGGTTTCAATGTCACCGTGAGATAACCCAATCGTGTGCTTGTACACCCGGGCTGGAGTGAGCGGAAAACCGTCTGGAGTACTAATTACAAAAGACTGGAAATAATGACACGAGGCAGAAGGAAAATGAAAGGCCCTGGTCCCTATCACTTACCCGCCCAGGTGTGTGTGCACAGAGATGCAGGTTATTGTGGAGCAGTCTATTTAGTAAATACACAAACATCCATCCCCACTTGTAGAGCAGCCTCAGTCCCTCCCCCATCTCCCTCTGTCTCTCTGCCCTTTCTTTCTCTCCAATTATAAACCAGCACCAGGTTTTCTCATCAGCCATCTCCATGTCTCCAAATGGCTTTTCAGTGTCAGGCCTATCAGGAAATTAACTCATCATGCAGTGACAGCTGCTAATTTTTTCCCCTTACATGTCAGATGGATCGCCTGCTGAAGCTAATAATGAATCACCAATCCCTGATTAGAAGGTGCTTCCGAAACATATAACTGCCATCTGAGCTAACTTTTTTCTTCATATAAAATGATATCACCCTAGAGGAGCAGAAAACGAATTGTATTCTTCAACAAGATAGAACGGGGGTAGCCTATTTGAGTGAACCACACACTATCTTAAATTATGGGCTAAAATTGCTCAGTAAAATAAGTGAAAACTCACAGCTCTTCTCTGTTTTGCCAAATGAATGACCTTTTTTTTCTGTTACTTAATCCTCTCACTTGAACTAACTTAGTTTCAAATTTCAATATCTTCACCCTTCTCTCTTTATTCTGTTTACAGCTTTTGTGCTCAGGAAGCCTACTGAGCAGGGAAAGTTGGAGAAAAGCCCCAGAGGTTGCTTTATGAGTCCTCTGCCTACCATGCCAGCTCCTCGTACAGCTCCAGCCTCATCTCTCAATCTCCAGGATTTTCTGAAGGGGACTCACCTGCATTTCAAGCACAGGTCCAGCTCTGGGCCAGCCCGAGGCACAGGAACTTTTAACACAGAGATTCCTACAAACTTTTACATGAGCTGAATCCCCTGTCCACACATGAAAATCACAAATGTATTTCTTCTGGGATTCAGAGCTAACACTCCTGGTATGAAAGCAGCATTTATAAATGACAGCAGGGCTTGCAGGACTATGCACAATCCACATGTGCATAACCACAGCACATCAACTCCTGGGCTCATCTCACTTCCACGGTGGAGTGCAGCTGTGAGTCAGGCAGAATGATATGTTGCTGTGGGCCCTTTAGGTGGTGGTGGGTTTTGGGTTCTTTTCTTTTGTTCCTCTTATGGGAAATATTTCTCTAAATATCATTTCCAGCTATCTCTTATCTCCCATTTTTCCCCAAAGACGAAGCCTGAATTCAGAGGCCAGGATACGCTACTTTGGGAGATGTGTATCTGATTCCTAAGAATTGGAGGGTGAAACTGCTTTCTGGAAATATCTCTTCTTTCTCTGTCTTCACTTAGGATTTTTGGTTCACTTTTGGTGGGGTTTGTTTTTGCTTGATTGGGCTTTTTTGGTTTCTTTTGGTTTGTTTTTAATTTTAGTTATTATTTATTTATTTCCCCCCTCCATACTAGTTCTGTGGCTTTTAAATATCTATGTTTTTACCTCTTTGGCATTGTCACAGTATAATCCAATTTCATTAATGCTTATTCAGAATGGATAAAAAAGGGAAAATTGAAGCCAATGGCTCTGGCAGCCAGAGCATCAGGAAGCAACTGACAGACATGGGAATATTGGCCCCTAACAATCACTTCCATTACAGCACAGTCCTTGAATTCTCTAGAGACAGGCACCTGAAGGAATTCAAACCAAACAGCAAAACACACTTGTAGTGAATGGCTGCCTGGGCTAGGCACCTTCCTAAATCCACCACACAAGTTCTGTGATGCTCCCACACTGGATGCTGCCTGTGGCAAAGGGCCCTGGCAATTTCTGAGCCTGTTCCTGGACATGTCACAGGTGCCTCACCAGTTCCATGCATGGCCCTTGGAGGGTCAGGGCCTTTTCAAGTGCTGATGCTCTATTCTTAAGTGCCTCCCTCTGCTGCCTAATCTTCCCTACTCTCCAAGGCAGAAGGCATGGGAATGCTTGGAAGATCCAAAGAACAATCCAGCTCATCTCATCCCAGATTATGATCTGGGATAATGCCAGGAGCTCTGGCACAGGAGGGAGACAAATGCCAGAGATGTTTCCTAGGCACTGGAGGAGACCTGCCATAGCCTCAACTTTCAGTGTATGGCAGACAGCATTCCAGCATGGCGTTGAGACAGTCCATGGAGTCCTTAACCAGGATGACAGCACAGCAACGAATGTCATCCTTGATTTCTAATGTTACATTTGTAGGGCACTAATAAGTTAACTTTAAAGTGCACGTGAAAGAAGAAGAAGAAAAAAAAAGGCCCTAGGAAAATATTAGCTCTCCTGATCAGACTCAGAGAAAAG
Organism: Chloebia gouldiae; assembly: GCA_003676055.1. NCBI lineage: Eukaryota > Metazoa > Chordata > Aves > Passeriformes > Passeridae > Chloebia > Chloebia gouldiae. The sequence goes on from QUSF01000001.1 coordinate 12,430,260, forward strand.
TATTGTTAACCTGAGCTCCCAGGTAATTACAGCACATGGTAGGTTAGTGAATCCTTTCCAGTGCTCCCAAGCACAGGAACATCTACCACTGGGGCTTTTTTTTTTATGCAAAGGTCTGCTCTTTTCATTGTGCATACAATGTGATTGCTGGTTTGACACTGCAGGCTACACTGGTTTTATGAAGGATTAAATGCCACCTGAGACATATTTATCCTAAATAAATCACAAATGGTAAACTGCAGCATGTCAGTGTCAACACCCTGTACTGCAGCAGAAAGGTTAGCCATACAGGACTAAGCACAGCGAAGAATTAGCATCCAAGCTGCAAGACCACAGGGCTACAGTTAACAGGAGAAATGATCAAGAAGAAATATTTCCACTGAAAAACATTCAGTTTTTTGAACATCTGTGAGAGTCTTGCAGAGGGCCATCATTTTGTAAAGGTCACCTTTTTCCTGATAACAAACGGGAGTTGATCCTGTCACTGTTTGCTGAAGACAGTATTTAAGAGTAAGTGAACAGCCTGTCATTTTAAGAAAGATGAGCAAGTCAAACTCGCCTAATTATGAATCTTGATGTCTAACTTGAAATTTACTTTTTTTGGGGGGTTTGACAAAGACACAACCTCAACTCTTGGAAAATAACAAAATTTCAAAAATAATAATAATAAGAGATGAAGAGGCAGCAGGATCTTATAGCCCCAGAATGAAGCACCTTTTCTCAGCAGCCCTTTCAGAAAATACATTTTTAAGCAGTTGCTTCAGGAAGGAACTATTTTTTTACCCCACCCCAACTTTCTTACAGTTGATAATTTTAAGATATTAAACATGATAGGAAACCCAGTTATCTCTAGAGTCAGCATGGCTTATACCCTAAACACTTACACAATTATATTAAGCATGCATGAGGTACACTTCAGAAATTAGATTCTTTTATCTTTATCTATCTAGCAAGCTAGAGAAAGGAAAAGAGAAAAGAGAAAATGCACAGACATAACAGATAGCATTCGTTTGCTCCTGCTGAATGCCAGTTCTGTTTATTGTTTAATATTAAAAATCATGATGCTTCATTTTAATGCTAACATTTTATTTGAAAGACAAAAAAAAAAATCCCCAAACCTTGACAGTTTATATTTTACAATTTTTCTAAAGAAACAGAAGCAGTATTATCATGAAACAAATCTTTTCAACATGAACTTGCATTGAACAATTGCAGTATATCCACAAGTAAATAACTGACATTCTGGACTAAGCAAGAAATACAAGGTCACCTTTTTTCCCCCCTACTTGTTAATGTCAATGTCAGAATTTTCTTTAAAAATCTTCCTAACATTTGAGAAGTAGCTCATAAAATGAACTGCAAAATGGTATTTATATGAAGCACTAGCTATAAGAAAAGCAAAACACTGACAGTGACAATATTTTTTCAAAAAATGCACATTTCTTATGTAGGACTCTCATCTAAAATTAAGTGGAAGTTACAGGCATCAAGTTCTTCCCGAACATGTATAATCAAGGATTTTCTGAAGTGTAGCTTTTTTGAGCTCTTCTTTAGGGAAAGTCTAATATCTTACCATGAAAGAGTAAAGTACTATGAAAACTTTCATTTTAGATGCAAAAATATCCGTATTTTGATGACATACTTTTAGCCAAGCATGTTTTAAAGTAAGATTTTAGAAAGCAAAATGTCATCTGTTCTACTTTAAAATGAAGAAGGGCAGCCAATATTATATGTATGCTTACCTGTTCACCTTGTTATTGTGGGGTTTGTATTTTTTTGCATATTTATCTGTTCACAAAATGTACATGTAAGTGCAATTATTTTACTCCTGTGATTATGTTATACAAAAATGACAAAAGGCAGGGAATTACCCTGAGATGAAACAATATTAAGACAAAAACATCAACAAAGAAAGCACTGAACAGAACAATTTCTACTTTGGGCAGGAGGCTTTTTATCCTGTTTTGTACCCTAGTATGCTTGTTGTATAATAATCACATATAATATTTCTTAGAGCTATTGTAGCAAAATTGTAATATCCTCTTCAGTGAACTCCTCCTATTAGCAGGACATGTATTTGTTACCTGGTTTGGAGGAGGTTCTACTGAGAAGGCTTCACAGGAAGAGTTCCAGGAAGACAGTGCCTCCATGATTCTGGTAATATCCAGCTGTGCTCTGCACCCAGCCTACGAGTGGAGCTCTTCATGCTTCTTGTACTTTGTTATAATCTCTCTGGCCCTGAATTACCTGTGAGCCACCCTCTGTATAAATGACCATGCTTGTTAACTGTTCTCTCGCTCTGTCAGGGGCTACAGCTTCTGCTTTTATAGCAGTACCAGCCTGCAGAATGTCTTGGGACCCAGCTGTCTCTATCACAGCATGGGAGTACACACCAGGCTCATCCTGCATGTCTGGTGGCAATTCTGTGACGATGTAGTGTGTTGCACCTTCAGAGAAGTCACCATCAGAACCCTGAGCCATGGCTTGAGCTAATTCTTCACTGACAATGATCTGTGATATTTGCCCATCCGACTCCACTAAATCCATGTGCTCGCTCTGCACACTGAGTGTGTGGCTACCAGCTTCCTGCATAATTATCTGAGAACCTTCTCCAGATACCATATGCACAGTCCCCTCCTCATTTACAATGACCTGGGTGACACCTTCTTTCATGAGCTGGTCGGCCGCAGCTGTGTCACACACAGCAAACTGCAACACTCCTTGCACCATGTTCTTGAAGGCAGCCTGAGCTCTCTCCTGAGATGCAATTATAGCCGATGGGTGCATGACCCGCGTCACTACTTCCATAGGTTTGGTATCTTCCTGAGTCTCCTGAACTTCATGGAACATTTGTATTTCTTCTCCCTCTGCATCACTGGGAATGCTGGGCACCTCTGGGTTCGGCATTTGCAAGAAGTCTTTCTGACCAGACCTGCACCTGTCAAGGAGTTCAGATTTGTTTTCAGCTTCACCCAGCTCTGTCACAGCACAAAGCAGGGCATCTAATGCTGAGGAGGACTCCGGAGGATGGACTGTAGCCTCAGAAGCATCTAAAACTTCTTGTCGCATTATCTGCTGCAGTACCGTGCTACTGGAGTCAGGAACCGCGTCTATTTGAACGGCCTCCTCCATGTCAGCTCCCGCTCCTTCAACCACCACCACCTGCGTGGCACCGTCTGCTAACTGCTCCGTAAGGATCTGCTCAGGAACCACACCACTCACGTGGGAGCCGTTTTGGTTTGTGGCTATGACTTGCCCGTCCTCCGTAATGTGCACCACCCTGGCCATCTGCCCCGCCATCGCCAGTGTCTGCAGGGTGGCCGCTGCCGTCTCTTCCACAGAAGCGTCGATGGCAAAGTCGCCGTCGTATCCTTGAATAATAATGAACTGCTGGACTTCCTCGGGGGACTGTGGCTGTCTCCTGCTGCCCTGAAAGGCCTTCTCCTTCACTGGAGAAACCTCTCCCAGTGCTGCCGCCGTAAAAGGGCTCGTGGTTTCCACAAAGGTTGCTCCCTGCCCCTTCAGTCGGCACTCATAGGACTTGGACACAATGCCTACAAGACAAAATATGCTGTTAACATGGTATCATGGCAAGTATCAGTTCATTACTTTAACAAATTGTAGCTTAAATGGAAAAAAATTCCCTGACAACTTTTAGATTTCATTGACAGAAAACACAGATAAAATGAGCAAATGAACAAAACCAATTTGCATGTTTTCCAAATAACATATTTACAGGTTGAAATAATTGCTGAGTGTAACAATGCTGCAGCTTATTAACAATTTAAATGTGTTTTTAAAAATATTCTCTATAAAAAAAGTCCAGATAAATACAGTATACAGTTAAAAGCCAAATCTTTCATATAAGATCCAATTGGTGATATTTCAGTACTTTAGTAATGGATTTTTGGATTGTATATTACATTAAACATATCTTGCTGTGAGAAAAAGTGACTGATCTTCTTAATACCCTGCTTTTGTTAGTGAGGTCATTGCCATGCTGTCATTTTGATGCCATTGTCTTCCCCTTCCTTTTCCATCCAGCATCTTCTCTGGCTCATGTGACTAACTCAGACACTTACCAGTTACCTGGCAAAAACTCTTGATAGTTTTCTTACCCTAAGCAGAATATTCTATAAAATCTAATCCAGAGAACCCCCAATTACACATCTTAATTATTTCTGCATGAAATCAATTAACAAACTATAATACCTGTAACCCCCATATTCCAGCTGCTTGCTGCATCAACCAATTTGGTTTTGTCTCATTGAAGGTTTCCTTCTCAATTCTCACCACTAACAATAAACCTTCAGCAAGGCAAATAGTGTCCAAGGCTGTACAAAATCAAGGCCATCACCCTCCAAGCATGGCCTACGAGTTTTTTGGGAGGGCAGAAATGAGAGGACCCTGTGGCCAGCCTTGTGGATGTCCATAGAAGGATAGCTCTATGCCTCCCTGTCTCCCCATGGCAGTGCCCTCCAGAAGCACCCAGGAAGCTTCTCCATGTACTGGGAACAAGCTGTGGGACACAATCAGTGCACACGGGGAGAAGAGTGGGTGCTGGACATTGCAAACAAGGTGAGGGTCTAATGGGAGACGGGCCTTGGGAAGACTGATTTAAGTCCATGCTGCTGAAACTGCCCCTATCCACATTCCAGTTTAAATTCACCTACAAAAACTGAAATCACATCTCTGGAATAACAGGTGTAGCTTCTTACCACTGACACAAATAGATATGCCATGGCTTGCTTGGGATAAAAACAGGCAAGAAAAAAGAGTGACACTTAAAGTGAAATTTCAGGCTAGCACTGTACTTTCCAAGCCAGTTCTAGCGAACAATGTGCTTCATTGAACTCAAGAGACCAAGAAAATTATACTAAAGCTGGTCTAAGGAGGCTCTTTCATTTCAAAGCATAGAGCTGTCAGACCCTGATCCCACGGAGAATTAAAATGGGCTCTAAAAAACACTCATTTGCTTAAAGGTAAGTTCACACTTAGAAGCTGATTTACTCCAAGACTGAATACTTGGTGCCTTGCTTAGCAACTTGCTATGTTAAGGCACATATCAAGCTAAAATTCAAAAATAACATCAGTAATTAAAAGACCAGGGTCTTATACTTGTATCTATCTATCTATCTATCTATCTATCTATCCATCCATCCATCCATCCATCCATCCATCCATTCATCTTTTTTTCAATTACAGAGCTTCTGGTAGAGAACTGTACTGTGAAGCACAAAGAAGTAATTTTGTCAAGCTGAAAGGCTGAAAATCCCCTTCACAGGTCTAAACTGACACCATACGACTTTCTTATTCCTAGTCTGCAAGGCAGGTTTTTTCTTTTCTTTGGAATAGAAAACTAACAATTTAAACCATTAGAGTGTTTATAGGTGATGCTGCATAAAAATCTGGCCCATGCAATTGAAGTACATTTTGTCAGGTATTAAGCAAGAAGTAAGCTTACTGTGATATACAACTGGTTCTTATTCCCACTTTTTCTGCACTCTGTAGGCACTGACATTCACATGACCCCCAAAAGAGCAGAAAAGTAGGAAGGGGAAATCAACATAAAACGACAATTATCCTCTACATTTTGTAATAGAGTATAAGTAATTAATTCTCTCAGGAATCTTGCTTTGTTGACAAGATAAAAGAGGAGCCTGGCAATGATGTGGCACAAAATCAAAATAACTCCACAAATCATGCATTTTTCACTGGATTTCAAAATCAAAATAACTCTACAATGATAATTTTCACATGCACATACACTAAAATCATGACATCTTCCGTCAAAGATCATAATAATTTATGTACAGGACACAGCAGCAGTGTATTGAGAAGATGCTCTGGTCTGGGGAAGGGAAAGAAAAAGGAAATTCACCCTGTTTTCATCTCCTCAAATAAATGCCGTGCCTGTGAATCTATGCAACTCCAGTTTTTACTGTGCAATTGAATGGGAAGTCTCCTGGGTGAAGAGCTATCCGGTGAATCCCTCGCAGCACTGATAATTATGCCATTCTGACTGCTTACTTAATCTATTTGAATCCAGAGGTGAGTTAAGCCACTTCCTGACCATTAAAGTAAACTGCATGGGTAAATACTGCTGTCACTAAGGGGTGTGATGAAGCTTAACTACACCAACATCTTAACCTCAGCTCAGAGCAACCCCAGCTATTCCATCACAGTTCATAAATGCGATTGCAGGTCCATCTTTTGATTCAGCAATTTAATAACTTCGAGTGCTGTCAGTACTGCTTTGAAAAATGGCTCCTATAAAATGTAACAGCCTCAATCAGATTGTAAAAGATTCACCCACTGAAGATTCCTCCATTTCAACTATAATGAATTAATGTTGAGCTGTGTAGAAGTTCAAGTGTCATTTAAACTAATGTGAATCTACTGTAACTTTAAATTTTAACTGGACTATGACCAAGAATTTACTGGGAACATCAACTTCAATTTTAGTGATTTTTCATGGTAAATACGAATTGAAGATTCTACTGGTTTTCTTTTGTTTCAACAGTGAAAAGCCAAGTAGGGAAGACATTTAGAAAACAACAGATTTTGAGGCTTAGCTGCTATTCTGATAATGAAGCACTGGAATCCAACACAACATTTGTAGGAATTTTTATATATATAAGGAACATGCCACATTATTGGACTGTATGTAGCAACAAACCATGTTTTCCCAGTAAACCCAGGCTTCCTCTTGCCTCCTCTTAACTGTTAAAGGGAAGGGGTAAGTGTTGGCTGACACGGCAAACATAAGCTGCAATACAAGCCCACATTAATATTGGGAAAAGTGGACTTGTTGCTGATTGCATGTCATTGCAAATTAAAAAGATACACAAATAGGCATTAAAATGACAAAATATAATGATACAAGAGCTCATATTCAGACAATTTGTAAAGAGGTGTTTCATATCTAGGGGTGCAATGATCAGAGAATTGGTTTCTTTCCAAGAAGTCTGTCATTTCAGCAGAGCCATTATTTATCAGTTGGAGTCCTGAGTGACTGTTAGTTTTTTATTTGAAAATGTCAGGATATTTTAGACATTAAATCCATATTCACAGGTTATTTTAATTCTCTGAGACCACAAACTCCTGAAATGAGGCTAAAAGAAATGCTTTGATGTTTAATGTGTGTCTGGGAAACTAGAAATAGGGCTTAGTACCTTTTCCCCTCTCTCTTACTTAATACCTGACTTCCTTTTGTGTGTCTGTTTTATTCTTTTGTTACTGTCATCATTTGTTCCCCACAGAATAAATACCTTATTCTTTTGTTAAGCTTACATTTAATTAAAATGTACAGGATTTGTGCAGTAAACTCGAATGAAACAAATAAAACAAGGGCCCCCTCTCTTGAAGGCATACGTTGTGAATGAAAAATGTCATTACAGACTAAAAAATTTTGCAGTAAACAGGGCCTACAGAGAGAAGTTTCCCCCGTAATGACATCCATAAAATACACAAATGGCACTTTTAGTACCATCCTGAATATGGCATTTTCTGTGCTCTACACACAATCTAAATGGTTTGATCATAGAGCATAATACTCCATTGGGTTTATAGAACAATCAATGTTCCATAAAATGATGTATTTATCCAATAGTAGGCTCAGCAGTTACTGGTGTATGACATTGTAGGACACTGGCTTTGTACTGTTCAGCAGCACACATGCTGGCTGTAAAACTTATCTAACACTACTTCAACAACTTCATCTCATCTGTGTCAAGTAATTTGTTGAAGCCTCAGCTTGGTTTAAAAAAACTTGTAATAAAAATTCATAGAATTTTCAGGAGAATGAAAGCTGATGACAATAGAAAGGTCACATTGTGGCGCCACTCATGGGGTCGGGGGTCAGCTGCAGTTCTAAAACAGAAAGTAGATTTCATGCATCGTGTAGCAGATAAAGATGGCATTAAGGAGACTTGTCTCAGAAAGAAACGCATAACGTGTGAGGAAAATCTGGGCTAATATTATATGTAAAGCACCACCTTGCTCTCAGCCAGCAGCCTCTTTACAATTCTAATCCTTCTCCAAAACTTGCAGCAAGCGGCTGTGTGTGGTGAGGCTGGGCTGAGGACATCCTTCACAAGGAGCACCTTTAGGACAAAGCAGTAAGTCATAAATGAAATAATCTATTATGACGACGGAAATGATCTGCATTTACACAGTTAGCTTAAAACAGCTATTTTTCCTTTTCTGTAAAAGTTCTAGGAGGCCTGATTTATAGTCCCCTATTCAGCAACACTTAATTTTTCATACTTTGGTCATTAGGTATATTATTTATTGACACAAACAAACATTTTGTATCTGCCAAAATGCAATGAATATTAAATAATGTGAATGCAAAGAAACATTTTTTCCTTCAATTAAATGCAACCTATAAGGAATTTAAAAGATTTAAAAAAATCTCCTTATGTCTAACATCACTTGGAAAAGCAACTGATTTTCTTATTTTAAAAGTTATTGTTTACAAGGCAGCACAATATTTTGAATGGTACAGTAAGCCCACTTTCCAAATGCTTTTATCAAGCTACAAGTTTCTGTTCTTTTTTTTTTTTTCAATTATTTTTGTAATGATCTACCTCTACTTCAATTAATTAAGTACAATAGAAGAACTGTGGCATAATTTGGGATTTCCCTGATTTTCAGAGGCCAAAATAATAAGATGCATTTTTCACATCTCTGTTCCTTGACCATAGTAAAAACTGTTCTTTATCATTTGCAAGGCTCTCAGTGCAAGCAATGTATGGGTCAGCATTTTTTAAACCAACTAGTTAAGCTACTAAATAAGAGGTTGTGAAGGCTCATTCATGTCTTCTGCTGAAGGAAAGAAAATATGATGAGTCAAACCGAGAAGTGAAATAAATCAGCAACCCAAAATGGCCCAGTTATGACTATTATGTCCACAAAGGCAGCAAATGTTTGTAAAGCAATACAAATAGGTATACCTATAGGGGACTTTACCAGCTCCCTAAGAGACATAAAAAAAATCCACCATTGACAGAAAGTACATAAATCTCAAGAGATACCAATACAACAAGGCTTCATTTTTCCTCCTTTTAATATATTATTACTGAAAAAAATTCAAAACCAATAACAACAAAAATGCCAAATAATGTTCATAATTTATTTTATATTTAAAAATCCAGCAATATCATGATTCAATGCTGAAATTCAAAACAGACTTAGCTCTAGTTTTGTCCTTAATGACTCAATCATGTTTGGAAACTTCAAGGCCTTCTAAGAACTGCTTGAATAAAGGATGAAGTTTTAACATTTCAGGTATCTTAAAAAGCAGTAGATGTGCTTTAGCTTTCTAAAAATGTGAAAGAAAATACCCTTGTAATATTTTTTCTTTTGAAAAATAGACTGAAATTTTCTGCTTGCTATTTTTTACCTTCCACATCTTACAGAACTATGTCAATGGCCACAAAAAGGCAAAAGAAAAAGACAAACACCAAATTAAATGGCCAAGCTGTACAGTTAGGGTGTTTAGGCAGTTTGTTTGGTTTGGTTTGATTTCCCTTCAGTGTCTAATTAACCTCTGGAAAAAGGCCTTCTCAGGGAAAAATTTCAGTTTCTCTTTTCCTGCACTCAAAAATGAATGCTATAGAGCCCAGTGTAACAGAAGGGATGCAAATAAAAAATGTACATACCAAAACTCCCACTGATCATGGCAAATGTACAGTGTTCACATGCAGAATTTACAGCTGCCTAAGCTGCAGAATAACTGGTTTACTTGCAAACCACTTTTCTCTTTACCTGTTTGCCACCATGCAGGCTGCTCTTCTCAACTCTGATGTGTGAGCAAAATCCTCTCTGTGGCATATGCAGCAATTACCTACACAGGCAAGCAGCATCAGGAATGCATCTGGAGTATTTCAGCTATGTCTTCCAGTGCAATTTAGCAGCTTGAGATGAGGATAGCCAGTCTGGATATTTCTTGGCAATCCAGCATCAAAGACTACTCTGGCCCTCAGTTTGGGAACAACTGACACTGATGATACTCGGATGCACTCTTTCTGTTTTATCCCCTGCACTGCAAATGGAGAGTGCATTCTTAGCACTTCTAAATCAGAATTCCAATTTCAAGGGGTTCTGGTTGTGCTTGGCCAAACCAGAGATTTCTGTTTCCTAGGCAGACAGAAAATATAATATTATATGAAAAATAATACACTAATATGAAAGAAAAATCAGGGGAAAACCCCCTCAAGCTCTGCTCATAGGGAAAATTATCTGGATTTCTGAAATAGGTCTAGTGCCAGACACTAATGGCTTTGTCAAAAAAAGGAAAAAACCCTTCTGTCATTGTTACCTCAGCAAAAGTTTGTGTTTTTCAAGAATATATACATTCAGATCCTGGTTTTATAAACATTTATTTATCAAGCGTAGCGTTTACTGCCAGAGTTAGCCTCAATAGTCTCAAAGGGACTAAACATGGTTGCTTGCATTATGCATTGTGTTTGCATAATCAGGCCCTTGGGATTAACAATTCTGAAAATGGCTGGCCTTCCCTAACATTTGATGTACATATATGAAAAAAAGGAACAGACATTTGTAAGGGATACCCAAAATAAAACATCATGCTATTAAATGATCAAGCAGAAATTATATTCTTCAGCATACCTATCAACTGTGAGCATCATGATTCTCTGTATTTATCTATTCTGATTAATGCACCTTTCAGTAAAAAGAAGCACCTGTTCTTTGCTTGAGGGCACATCTCAACCCATTTAAAAAGCACAGCAGTTTTTAGGAGGAATGCTTGGGAATAACTACAAATAGTAAGTTTCCCTAGTTCTTTTTGTTAGTTAAGACAGCAGAAACTAGCATTTCAAATGTGATAGTCATATCTGTATTTCATTTATAAATTCAACTACGTTACTGCTATATTCATATCTTTCCAGAGTAAATTATGGGAAATAACCATTTGTCTTCATTGTAGACACTTTTGCATGTATAGTAGAAAACAAACCTCTATTCAATAACTGCACAGAGGCACCATTAAAATCAAATTTACAGTAAACAGAACCTGCAGCTGGGGTAAAACACTAACTGTTAGTATTTTAATTATCAGTGAAGCTTTTGGAGGTCTAACATCTGCTCACAGCCAAATGACAGCAGCTGCTTGTGTACACTTAAAACAACATGAATTTCTTCTATAAATATTAAAATGAATTGTGTGTCGTGTGTTCATTGCAGCTATATTGCTATTAAGCTGTTTAAGTATATAGGGTATTCTGAACTTCTTTCTTGTGGCAAATTCATAAAGGGCTGACCTCCTCAAAAGAATGAGAGGCAAAGGCAGCAAAAATTCTTGAGTCTGTAAATTGAAAATGTTTAGAGACAGTACTGGAGGTCACCCTCTGCCAAGACACTGCTGGTAAATGCTAACAAAACATCAGCGGTAAGTTCTGATCACTGTGCACTACAGTAACTTCAAGGACAAGACTGCTCAGCATGCAAAGTGTCCAGAGTCTATGGGACTAATGCTCATCTACTCAGTGAAACAATTAATGTATTATCTTTCTTGGGAAAAAATACTCTGTTTCAATGTCCAAAACATTGGAGGAGATGAACGCGCTCTCTTTTGTTGACTTCATCAAAAGCATACTGGAATGATCTCTGATTTGCACGAATAGAAGGAATAAACTGCCACTATACTGGCCCAATATAAGATTTTGCTAAAAAGGGCAAGCTTCATAACTTAATTTTGCAGCTTTTTATCTAAGCACTGACATACAGTTGATATATTCCTTTTAGTCTCTCACCTGCTTCTCAATACAGTAAAGAAAACTGGAGGAGGGACACACATTTAGTTAAGCTGTAGAGTCTGGCACAGTGTGAGGAAGAGAGCATTACAACCAGTTTCAGAAGAAAACTGGTAAGGGAAGAGGGTTTTATAGTTTTCACTTTACAGGTTTTCAGTGGAGAAAGATCTGCTTCTTTGCTTTTACAATGTCAAGTGTAACACCACTGGCAAATAATGTTTATGTATTTTCACAATAGACCTACAGCTTGAAAGGAGCACTACAATAATTTAGTCTGAAAGCTGTCGGTCATACCAAGCTGTGTTTTGGAAAAAACCCCAACATGATTAGACGCTCCAGCCTTACATGTTCAACCACAACACAGGATCAGCCATGAGTACTGCTGTCTCCACAGTGGTACCTGGCTTAAAATGAAAGTGAATTAATTGTGAAGGCAGTTCCCAAACTTCTGACATCAGGTTTCCCACCCCAAAAATCAGTCTCAGTGCAAGATGACAACACAGGAGGAGGAAAGAATAGAGCTGGTTGTAGGTGAGACAGTTTCAAGGCACAGGCCTTCCCCTTTGCTGCCCCTCACTCCTCGGAGACACTTGGCAGCATCAAGGCTTACCATGTCCAAAGTGATAAGTGTCAGAAAACACTGACGGTGATTTTTCACCTCAGAGTGTCACAGGCCCAACAGTAATGATGGGATTACTTAGGAAGCATGAAGCAGGGGAACTTGCTGGTTCTGGGAGGTTGGATAGATGGATGTATAGAGGTTGGAAAGACAGGTAACTTTTCAAGGGTCAAGTTCATGATGAAGTCTTCTTTTCAGGATTCACCTCTGGTGAAGGATGGAAGCAGTATGTTTCCAGAATATCTTCAAAGGAAGAGCTGTTCATGTAATTGACCCTTCTGCTAACAGAAATATGTTTTCAGTGCTACTGATAAGAGTAGCACTTAAATGAATTGTCTTCCAGTGTTAGAAAACATGAGGCAGGATGTAGGTAAAGCAACACAGAAGATACCAAAGCTGGTGCTTTCTGGGCTGTTGCTGAACACTGTTGATGCAAGAACTGCACAATGGTCTATGTTCCTGGGCTGCATATGAAATGCACAGTAAACTGTTGAACTGCAGCTCTCTCAAAGGGCTCAGAAACTCCTTACCATTTTGGTTGCACTTGGCTGCAAAGTTGTGTGTTCAAGAGCTGAATAATTACTCTGTTGACAAGGCTACCTAAATTGTTACTTAACTAGAGGTAGAAATCAACAGCTTTTAGATGGCACAGGGAGCTAATACCAAACTGGAAGCGTTAACATCAATACTAAGAAAACCAGGATGTGGCATAAAGTAAAGTAAATAAGAAAATAATAATGTAAGACTGAACTTGTGCTACTGCATACTAGCACTTGTGGAGAAAGTAAATATGCAAAACTTATATTCAATGAGAGACAAGTCCCTTGAGAACTATAATGCTGAAGAAACTTAAAGAATGACAGTGTTCATCAAATTACATATGAGTTTATGAAATGTAAAACAGGAAAAGAAAACAGGCCAAAGCAATTTTTAATTGCACATTCAAAGGCACGTCTCCTGCACATTGTTCTGGTACAGATACAACTAAATTATGTACTGAACTTTCCAGAGGAGAGATCTTGACTAAAAAATATTCAGGATAGTGAAACAAGAACTATTAGAAGTCTGACTTGAATGGAAATATTGAAGGTTTAAGTGCAGATATTCTGGCTACATAATCTGCAAATGCTGGAGAGGGCGGAAAATTTTTGTCCCTATTCAATAAGCATAATCTTATTTTGATGAAAGACTAGAATGCTTGTGTCATACTGCAGGAAGATGGTTAGACATGGTGAGAAATGGAAAGTCAATTCAGCTGCCTCATCCACTTTCAGGTGCCAGAGTGATGAAGCTCCCAGATGGAATAAACAGACTGTACAGTAGTTAAGAGTATGACTTAACCCAGCTCATCACCATTTCTACTGCACATCCATACTATTCCAGAACAATTCAGTGAAAAGCAGTATGGGGTTCTGAAGGAGCTACTTAGAAAACTTTTGTAAATGTCTCCATTCTGAACTAAAGTTCACTCAAGACTGTGGTGCCATAAGTCTTAAAACCCAAAGAACTTGCAATGGCTGTCAATCATATGAAACATGAATCCTAGTAAAATATGGACTAGTAAACAACCCCTGCCATTCTGTCAGGTGATCTCATTAGCTCTTTTAATTTTTTTCCTTTCTGAGACCCAACTTAGACTAGGAAAAGAGTGAATATTTTAAAATTAAATAATGAGCATATTTATCTAAAACATTTTAAAATGCCACTTAGTTCTCAAATCTGAAAGCACTTGTTCAAAGATTTATTATCTATGTCTGTCTCCAACTGAAGGCAAGTAATGCTTAAAACCATGCTAACTAAAAAATGTCAACTGGTTTGAAAACACCATGGTTCACTTGTCTGTAGCATGGTGCATGCTACAGTGAATGCCATCACTCTGCTGTGAATGCCATCATACCTGGGACCTGGTACAACACCCTTAGTGATAGTGAAGCCAAGGACTTTTACTATTGCTGGAACTTAGTTCCCTTTTTTTTTTTTTTTTTTGTACAGTAGACAAAATTTCAGAGGAATTCATGATCATTTCTATGAAAGCACTAAAGCAGGGGATATGTGACAAAATGGAGACCAGATAACATTCCCACAAAAACAAAACAAAACAAACAAACAAACAAACAAAACAAAAACAAACCCCAAACAAAAAACAACCCTAGAAGTCTGGAGCAAGACACCTGGAAGATCTGATTTTCAAAACCACTAAGAAACTAACAGCTCCTCCTGACACTTCTGTTAAAAGGTTATTTCAGCTACCTTTTAAAAAAAAATGCTTCTTACTGTTTTTCCAGCTACTTTAGTTTAGTGAGTTCAGAGTTTTCTAACCTCTGGCATGGAACAGACCAATTGCCAGGACTCGTTGTGGTTTGTTACTTCAAATCTGTGCAGATTAGAGCTTGGGAGCAGCCCATGGCATCACAGGTTGCAACAGCTACTGCAAGTCACATGTAGGCCTTACAGATTCTGTAGCTATAACTTTTGGGATATGTTCCAGTGCTCCAAAAGCCACTGAAGTTCACCATTTCTTTCATTGTGTCTCCAAGTACTCTTAAAACCTTATTCAAGTGCTTCTACTGAAATAAAAAGACTCTGAAGATATTTGAATGTTATTGTTTTCTTTATAAAAAGAAAATGCACATAAGAAAATGCACCCAGACAGAAGAAAAATTATATCAGTGCCTAAAAGAACAAGTAAAAATAAGTTCAAAATTAATGTTTTTCTTCTTTCACATGCTATTTTTTCTAGGGCCTCTAACAATAGAGTGAATTTTATGAAAGATTTTTAGGTATCTTTGCATAAAGCTGATTTCCTCAATGCAGAATTAGGAAGCAAAATAAAATTGGCCTGCTTTCTACTAGTGCTAGGCACAAGAACAATGAAAATGAAAACTGAACAGAACAGACTTAAAATCTAATGGCATCTATCTAAAACTTTATCTCTTGAATTGCTCTCAATTGGTAACATATTTATCACTAAATAACACCATAAAAATGGAAACAGTATTATACTAACTTTTCAGGCAGAAAAGTGAAAAAAAAACAAGAAGTGTGTTGCCAGGGTCACACAAGAATTCCAAGGTGTGCTGAGTCCCAGTTTTAAAGCTTAATCACTGCATTATCATTTCTTAGGAGAGCCTATTGTCAACTCCAAGAGTTGAGGTACTCCATTTACCCACCGGGAAGCTCTAGTCACATCATTGCAATTTTCCTGATAATGCCCTGTCAATGACTCAACCCCACGTTCATGAGCAGAGAGGAGTTCAGTGTCCATGTATCCTATAATGAGGAATGCCGGGCTGCAATCTCTGCTGAGATTGTCATAGGTGTCCACTGATACCATCTGCAATTACAGAATTTTATGAGATGGAAACTGGTTCATTATGAAAAAGACTCAAGTCTACCAGCTCATTTCACAGATGTCAGACGGCAGACTTCCTACTCATCGCAATTCTTGCAAGTGCAGAAGGAGGGGCCCGTAGTTAGACTTTTGAGAATTAAGCACAGAGCTAATGCTAAGCACAGGTCTAAATGCTTTTCTAAGCTGGACCCTGTTAGCTCCAGTCCAAGCCATTCAAAACCAGGACACAGATACCTGAATTTCAGCTTCACAAGAGCCAAACCAGGACAGCTAGCTCCCAGAGGAAAGCAGACACAAATTTAGCTAAATATCACTTTTCCCCTCAGCCAAACACATAACTCTCAAAGTATCAGATGAATTCCATTTTGAATTGTCACCTATTCAAATAAATTAATGAATACATTCCTTTAAAAAGGCTGAGGTACATTATGGATAAGTAAGCATTTTTGTATTTTTAACATGTATTATTCACTTTCTTAAACAGTTTTCTCCAAAACTTCATTGTTACATTTCAGAAGTATGTGTAGTGTGGAAAATGTTGTCAATAAACCTTTCTTCTTAGAGAGCAATTCCCTCATACATACACTCTTTTGCACTCTCAGACTATGATATATTCATCTTCAAATCTGGTAACTATTAGCTTAAACAAACATCTTAATTTCAGATATTTCACTCTACTTAAGAACACAGAAATTAAACTAATTCTCCATTTTCTCTGAAAGAAATACATATTTCTTCTACAGCTTTCAAGAAATGAAGCACTGTTTGCTACAGTACAGCTCCCTCCTCTTCTTCCAAAACCAGAAGGTGACCCTTGCTGCATTTATTCATCCCCTTTTTAACAACAGACCACATAAAAATCCAAGGTAACAGGGTGTTTAGCAAGTGGACTGAAAATATTAAATACAGGCTATAGCACTCCTTCAAGCTCTGGGTGAACTGACACTCTGAAGACTGAAAGGAAGGTGCTGATGCCAATCTCTATCATCCCAAATATTAGGGAATGTGCTTATTTGACAGAGTTGCTTTCTCCTCGTGCAATTACCTCAAGTGGCAGTGACAGACATGCTAAAACCATAGTCTATGGCTTTTCATATGTTCCTTTCACAGGCTGGTTTCCATAACAAAGATATGCTCCCACTTGGTCAGTTTATCACAACCTCCTCAAACACTTCCCCTCCCACACATTCACTTGGTATCCCCACTCCCTAACCCCAAAAAGCAGACAAGAAGCCCACCAACCATACAAAAATTATATTGCATATTTGTAGATTAATGGGCTGATTCTGGCATCTCAATTCAAATGGATTTACAACTACTGTGTTTAGCCCTGTGTGATTTCAAATAGAATTACCTCTGATGAATTTGGATGCAAATTCACAAAGCATTAAAACAAACCATGTTTAAACTCGTTGGTTCATCAAATGCAAATATTGTGCATTAAGCAGGGAACACCCATTTATGAAAATAATGAAAACTGACACCAATATAATAAAATCATTACAGGTTTATGGATTCTGGGACTTAAACAAGCCATACCCTTGTTTCTTCTAACTGATTAAATGCTTCTTTGCAGTTTATATTTGATCTGCAATTCAAAAATAAATTAGTTTAGTCTTTGAGCCCAGAACCTTGGAAAATTGCTAGGAGGTTCTGCCTCAGATTCGTCTGGGGAAAAGGGCTGGGTAAAGGGAGGAAATTGTGGGGGCAGGGAAGCTTGCAATGCAACTGAGAACCGACAGCACAGGAGAGGAAGCAGTCAGATAAACTGAGGTTTGCAGCATTCACAAATCCGTGGCCTGAGCAGCATCGTGAGGAACAAAAGGCAAAGATGACCATACTGGGCACTTCTGCTTCATAAAGCTGGCACGGACGGGCCTGTCACACCATGTGCTTTGTTTCCATGAAACCTCAACCATCTTCACTTTGCATCATGTTTGTAGACAAGGAGTTTAAGTGCAGAAGGGCAAAGGACTGCCTGTAATTTCTGGGATTGTCCCATGGCAAGGAAGCAAAAATGAATGCAATTATGTTCTAACTGATAAAGTAGATCTCTGAGGTTGTACGCAAACAGTATGTATAGTGTTGGTTTTTCATTAATCCCATTGTCTAATTATCATGAACATGATTTCATTCTCAGTTAGATGACAACAGCCTAGCTCAATAGTAAAATATTTGTATCCAGATAATAAATTCTTCTCATAATGATGAGATTTAAAACAGCAAAACATTCCTCACTGAGGCATGTAATGCTGATAAAGCACTATTTTGCTGCACAATCTATGCAGTATAAAAAGTTCTTTGCTGCATCATGATCTGCTCCAATTTGTGCATAAATAGCATTCGTAATAAAAGGAAATGTAGCACCAAATTTTACTTAAATTACTGCTCAAAAAAAGGTTGGGAGATAATGTAGCTAACATGCAGCAACAACAAGCAAAAAAGAGGGCAACTGCAATAGCTCTTTCGCAACATACTTTCTTTTTCTTTTATTAATTCATTCACACCAACATTAAGAATTTGAACCCAAATGTTTAAAAAATTATATGTTGGGATGGTTTGAGGGTAGTTTGGTTCCTAGAGTTGAAGTACCATCTAAATGTGCTGGAAGCACTAGAAAACCCAACTTTGAAAGCAGCTCTGTCCATAACTTTAACCAGTCATCCCAAGAAAGCTCCTGTTTCTGAGGACAGACATACATGACTGAAAAGGCCTAACCAGCTGCAAAGTCCTTAAGATCTACATTTTCAAATGTGAATGTCTTGAATTCCATACCCAAACCTGCATGTAAAGAAACAATCTTGCAGCACCACACTGACAATGCCACTGACACTGGGCCACAAGGGATTTGAGAAACCTGGCTGTTCCAGTATTGCAGCTATCCAGTACCCACAGTCTCCATTACCTTCTAGAAATCCTTCTTTGGGCAGTAGATCAAGTACTTCCATTACTGTGACAGACCATTATTTGCACCTATAGCTTTGCCACCTCCATGGAACACAGCGCGGCCCATGAAACAATACTGGTCAGAGATCAGGAATAGAATTGTGTCCATATTCAGGTCATGGACAAAATTCCCACTGAGTCAAAAAGAAATTAATAAAAATTTGGATAAAAAAAATAAAAATCTGGATTCTGCTCATTCTTCATAATTTAATGCCAGTGCTCTGAAATCCATTCTGGTTTCTAGTGGGCGTTAGGGTGCTGGTTAAAAGCTACCTTATCCTGAGTCACTACATTTAACTCTGTTGCTCCTTCCACACCCCTTTACATAAGCACAGCCAAAAGTAGCATTTGGGATGTGCTCATTTTGTTACAGAGACAGAAAAACATATGTCACATTTTCTTACCATTTCTGAAGTTGGTCCCAAAAGTAGACAGAAATAGTTCCTGATTACAGGTATTTTCTGTGAATTGTGAGGCAGGTGAGGACTTGTTTTTCCCTCATGATGTACTGCCTAAATTCTTGAGGGCTGCTGAGAAGATGCTGCAGCATTAATTAAAATTTGTACTGGCTGAAATGCATTATGAGACTTTGCCTTTAAGAGTTGCTGAATACCAAATCAACCTCAACTTCTCAGTACTATGTGCATCTTCTGGTGTTTTCTTTATTGTATGATTGTGGGAGAAGGACAATACTCAAGGATATAGGACCACCTTAATCTGCATCAGAATGAGATTGGCCTGGTTAAATGGTGACAGAGATGTAGCGGATGGATATGTAGTAAGCGCCAATCTGAGTCTTGGAATTAGGACTTCATGTACGGGTACTTATTTTAGAAAGTGGATCTCAGAGGATAGATTGGGTTGCTCACTTAGCTCAGAAAACCCTGCTCCAGTTTTAAAAGCTACTTGTCACTGCAGGGCAAATGCTTCAATTTTGAAGCAAAGTGGTATGTTTGGTGGCCTCATTTGCATGACAATGCCCAGAATGCTCTCCCAACTCACAGCTATTTCATAGAAGGACTGATGCATTCAAGGTTTGAGAATAAACCCAGATCCTGTGGGTATACCAGTGCATATGAATTTAATACTTCTGCTCCAATTCATGTGCAAAAGACTGTTAAAGTGGATAGTGGTTATAGGTAACCAAACTAACCTGCCATCAGTATTTACTAGAAATCAAAATTACAAATGGTACTTTGGCAAGTCTCTAACTCCTTGATTAATTAGCTGATCATCTCATACCCACATGTATATGCTTTAGGTGTTGACATAAGTCGTGACGGTTGCTGTGAAGAGCTGTCCCAATATATTAACAAGCAAACCCAGAAAAACTAAACAATGCACAAAACACAGCACAGACACAGAATAACAGTTCATCAAGACGGACTTTGCTCGTCTCCCGCACTTCTCTCCTCCTCTCTCACAGCTTGCTACACAAAATAAATGCACTACATCGACTTACACTGCAGTACAGAATATCGCAGTCGCACAGTCTCCTCTATTGTGTGGATTTCACTGCTGAGAAGCTGTAACACTAATTGTCAGTTTCCCACGATCAAAGTAATTTGGTTAAATAATTGGTTTACATTTACTATATTTTATTTGCCTCACAAAAACAAATGTTATAACAAAAGATCATTTGAAGAGGAGGGAATGCTATGGTGATAACACCAATATGGTGCCAACATATGGAGAAATATGTGTGTTTTGTGCACATAGACAATGACATGAAACTTCAGCTGTTTAGAGAACAAAGCTTTACACCTGAGTTAACTTAATATTGTGATACATGCATGGTGTGTATGCATATGAGGGGTGAAGCTCTTCTGATATTCCATTTTGGCACTAAAATTAAAGTAATGTTTTAAATGCTGATTAACTGCTGATCATTTATAATTCATTCTTGATAGGTGAAAAACGATGACATTTCTTCGTTACCAGTTACGTGAAGTCTGCATTCACATGTGAAACAATGGCTTCTCTATACCCAAAACCAGGTTGACAACACCATGATGACTCTTCAAGACATTCTTGGCTTTTCAGATGTTTTTCCCTCTTTTATTTGATATATATGTGGATTTGACCACAATTTTCACAGCTCTTCCCCCGATGCAGAAAAGGAACACAGTAACTAAGTGCCTGCAGCAGTCGACAGAAGCTATTTCCTTTAACCTCCCTCCAGACTACCAGGGGGAAGAACAGCTGAGACATTTTCCTTCAGCCACCAGGGTGGCTAATTTTCCAAATGTCGCTAGAACAGCTTCATTCAGAAGAAGCTGCCATTGGAGTTCCTTCAAAATTCTGCCAGAATGGCTTAAACTCAAAAGTAATTAAAAGCCTCTGTAAAACTCATAAGTCAAGGGAGTGGCATAACATCCATTAATTGCAGTGCTCCGTGATGTCACACCTGTGACTTATGAGAGGCTATCCTGAGGTGGGTTCAGAGCTGCTGCTCATAATTTATAATGGTGTTTTGAAGCCTGCCTAGCAAAAAGCAGGTTCGCATGGGATGGTACATATCTTGTAACAGCTGATTGCATGATATAAAAAATTATACTGTGGCCTTCATTCGCTGAAAAACTATTGTGGCTGAACACAGGTTTAAACACTAAATACACCACCACCAAATAGTGCACATGCAGTGGGACCATAAGCCTGTGATAACATCTGGTTGACTATAGGGCTCTTAATGTCAATCAATGGCCAATGCTAAGAACAGAGGAAAAAAGAACTTCAGAGGACATAAGTGATTGCTGATTTTTTTCAGTGGATCCTGATGATGACTGATTTTAATGTTAAGACTGGAATCAGGTTTGCATAATTATGCTTGGCTGTATGTGCAGATTTAAAAAGTTGTAAAGAAAATAAAAATTCTGAACATGTTACCTGAAATGAACAGAGGTAGGTTTATTTCCATCAGTCCTTAGATGTTATTTTTGCTAGAGTATTGCCTAGAGAATGTTAAATTAAATTATACAGAATGATACTCAGCTTTAGCTTTATAAATTTACAGTAAAAGTTGCCTGTATTTGACAGACATTTACAGAAAAAAAATTTCAGTGTTTCTGCAACAGATTAAAACCTTCATTTTGTTTTTTTCCTTTGTCTGTTTTGAGTTTAAATGGAAACAAACCTCATAGTATAAGGTCACCTGTCTACAAGGGATTACTATGTAGTTCCTTTTATATTTTTTCCCCTACTAGTTTGAGGGACAAAAGGGCAGCTGTACCCTAAGGGCTTTTTCAAATAACCTCTTTAGCAAATAAAGTCATACCCTATGTATAGAGGCCATTTCATCCCAGTCCCATGGGCTGCCTGTAGGGTAAAATACTGCATTTTTCTGGCATATGTCACTGAATGTGAAAAAGAGGATCACTACTTACAGAAAGTTAAAGACCAAATGAAAGAATGTGAATTTCCTTAATGCACTAATTTAAAACATTGTATATTGAAGCTGAAAACATTTACTATAAGCATCTCAGAGAAACACTGGAATTTATTTACATGAGCCATACAGAGACTCACGTATCAGCAACTGATTTACTATGGCTTGAAAACACAACAGATTCAGCTTATCTGAAATCTTAAACAAATATATTTTCTCCAGGGAAAATAAATAAAATTAAATTTGGCCTATTCTTTATGAATGCAATCTTATGATGATATCAACTTAACATTACCATAAACATCTTTAGAAGCAGCTGTCAAGAAGGAATCTGTTATGCTTATATAAATTACTATTATTATTGTTTTTGTTGCTGCACTTGCTGCACCCCACTTCTGTAATTGCTTAAAAGACAACATGCAAACCCTCAAACTTTCAAGTATTCACAAGGTAAAAAAAATGGTTTTAAAACAAATGATTTGACAGCTGCAAATGCAGGATAACACCTAGTTACATTATAGAAACAGTGTGGATAATTACTTTTTTCAGAAGGAAAGACTCCATGGACCACAGTCCTGTCTGAATCTCCCTGCAGTTTGGATAATATGTAGTAATACAAATCCTGTTGTCACCTCAACCAAGTCTTTTTATCATCTATACATCAGCAAGAATGATGAGAGACGTCCCATGATTCTAACAGTCTTCCTTTGAAGGATCCACATGTTAATTACTGCACTAATTATGGTTTTTGAATAACCAAATGAAGTAAGCAGTCTATGGGAGGTACAGGCATAAAACTAAGACTGAGAAAATACTACTTACTGAAGTCATCAGTGTAAACTGACACATTGAACATTCTTAAAAAAGTAGAAGTAGATTTTAAAAGACAAGCATCTTCAATAATTAGGGTTCCATACAGGAAAAAGAAATGTTATTTCTTAATGGCAAGTGCATTTAAACTGTTATCTAAAGATCTGAAGGTAAGCCTGCTTAATTCACTGCTTCTTCTTTTGTTATTAGGAAAACATAATTGTTCCAAATAATTAGCACTAGAGTACATCACAAGCTGACAACAAAATTATAGAAATCTTCATATTCAGATCCGTCTAGCTGGCTATTAGGAACAGTTTCTGATCATAACCCATTAGTTGAAGTGCTGTGAGTTCTTGATTGCCACCAAATAACCTCAGATATCTGCCTAAGTTAACAGCCTCTATTTATTCAGAGTTTTCTTGACAGTAAAAATTGCTTACAATTTTTACAGCTGCCACACAAAAGAACAGTATCAGATGTGTGCACTTGCAAGACTAGGTGATAAAATAATTGAAATGTAGATTTTTAGACACAATTTCAACACCTAACTTTCTAAATGAAAAACAGCTATGGGATTTCAGTGTGCTGTAATGGTACTATTGGCTTTCCTGTTTATTAAAAATTAACATGAACACATTCCAAATCTTCCTAGTTGTGATGACCATGCTAATTAAAATAAGATTTGTTTGGGCCAAGGTCCTTTGGCGTAACAGCCCTACTTTGTCCTTTTTTTCACTGCACACTTACTAATCAACTGCTAAAGATATTTCTGTATTTTATGGCTCAATCCTTCTTCGTTTTTGTTTTGGTTTTTTTTGTACTTTCTTGTGAATCATACCTGGGCATAAACAGCTGTTAATCCATTTCTTAAACTGATAACTAGCATGGATAGCATCACAGCAAACACCACCAGAATGTGTAGGATATTTTTAAAAGACAATGATAAATGAATCCTCTGACAGAAATCACTGCTGTAACCCCAAAAGGAAAAAAATTTCAACAAAAAATTATGTGCACATGGTAAGAAGGGAATTGCACTCTTTTAGTTACTTACCTACCTTCAGTGAGTGGATTATTGACAATGTAATACAGACAAAATAAAAATTTATGTAAATTTCCCATCTAATACCTTAGTTATCTATAATGCTATTTGAAGCTCCTTTAGAAATGTGTTTTTTTGGTTTGTTTTTCTTTTTTTTTCCCTGATAATAGCTCAGTTTATAAACCTACAAAGCTTTATGTCAAATCCCATGGGGAATAACTTTGATTACTAAAGTAATTAATGATGCTGGATAGTAATATGGATTTTCTGTTAAGATTTTAGTTTGAAGTTAATTAGTCTCCACATTATGATTTGCTGATTAATTACAGATATTTAGTTATAAAGAGAGATGTTAATTATTAATCTAAAAAATCATCTTGCGCAATTAACTAAAACTTTTTGATGTCAGTCACCACTCTCCTTGTGTGTAACTTCCAAGGTGCTAATTCTATGGAGGGAGGCACATGCCTCCCCAAAAGGTAAAAAAAAAATCCTTCTGCTATCTTTTTTGTGTATATAGTATAGTATAGTGAACAATTTTTTCTCTTAATTTGTCAGGACAAGCCACCCACTTTGAAGCTTGACTGTAACTTAATTCTCATGAAACTACTGATCTTTCACTGCTTAGTCTTACAATATGCCTCATCTTATCATGGAAAAAGAAAGTGCTATAAAACAAATTCTACCATGAGTCTTAATTGTGTGTACTCTTGAAATCTTGTCTTAACCTCAGAGCTGTGATGTTCTGCTGACTGATGGGCTTTGTCAGCTCCCATGTTAAAGTCTGGAATGAGCTTCAGCGTTGCTACAGAGATCAGTATTTTCTAGCAACAGCAGCAGCAGCAGTCTTTACCACTGCCAAGAAAATATTAGAGCAAAACTACTAATTAATGTAACAGCTCAGTTAGAATTCAAAATCAACTTTTGTTTAAAAAGAAACCCCACCTTATCTCTTTCCCCCCCCTTCTCTTCTGATCTGCAAAGAAGAAATCTTACTGTTAATGTAAAGGGGATAAGAACATGATTAGAAATAGGGTTAAACCAAAAAGCATCAGCAGCACACCAATGTCCTGGAATTTACCCTAGTAACACAGACTCTGAACAGGGATCTGTTTACATTATCTCTAGATCATCTTGACAATATTCATTCTCTATTTACCTAAATGAGGCAATATGATGATATTTATTGCTCAGAATGGCTAAATATAGACTTTTCCTGAGCACTCAGTATCATAGTGGGAGGTTTTGCTCTAATCTACATCTTTAAACTGACAAGCTGGAGCATTCCTAATGAATGCCTCTTTTCATCTGGATGTCTGTGTGTATTTGACAGTATAAATATTTAGCAATATCGGAGTCAGCTTGTGATTTTACCCAGATGGACTGATTGATGCCTTGGCTTGACGTTGCCAAAGACAATCCATGTAGTTATATAAGCAATTTCCCTCTTACTTCCTAAGAAGCAATTAGGTGGCCAAAGGCAGCAACCCAAAAATAGTGAGAATACTTCTGGTATCAGCTGACAACTCTAAGGGATAAATAAAATATGGTACTTAAATTATTACCACTTTACTTTCATGAATCATGGGATTAAAGCTTTCACTTCTAAAGTACATATAAATTGCAGGGTTTCCTATGTCTGTAATTTGCAAGAATCTAAGTTAAAATACCAGCTAATCAGTCAACTCACATTCACCTTGGGAAAAGCACCACCCTTCCTTGTCATTTTTGTAAATTGCATGCCTAAGCACCAATGTTATTTTCAGGGGAAAAAAGCTTGTTGTCAATAACATATATTGCAGTCTAGTTAAAACAACATTTGTTAAGGTTTAATCGCAAATGTAATCTGCTTTTAAAGTTTAGACAGAATGCTCGGAGAAATTCAAGGGACAGATAATAAATCATTTTCTCCTATCCTGGGTGTGAACAAGGTAGGCTGGAGTTTTGCAGGTGTGCTGCCTTTCTCTCCTACGTGTTACAGACTCTTGCTGGCTTCCACAGACTGTTCAAAAATACAGGGACTACAGCAACTAAGAAATAAGAAATTTTTTACTATCTGATTTTCAAACAACAGTAGCTGCACTTCTGGTATTGTAACATATTCCAAATAATTTTATTCAGTTTGCATCTTTGCATACACATTATAATTCATAATGTGCGTAACAAATTGCAGCAATGAGAATTTTTAGCTGCATTTCATGCATGCACATATAAAAATACGTGAATAAAAAAAAATCCTGGATACTGAATGTCAGCTTTAAATTAGCTATGCACTGTTTGTCTGTGTCGGTCTTACATGCTGTAAGATGCCTGCAATGATTATATCTTGTGCTCTTATGCATGTTAGTACTTTGGGGGGAAAGAACAGTGGCATAATATTTTTGGCAACAGTAAAATTCACATGTCTCAGCTATGTTGTTGATTTCATTCCGTTCCCCAAACACCGTTAGTTTCTTTGTTTTCTATTAACTCATTCCCGTCTTTGTATGCCCCATGCAATAACCCAGGAAAAAGGGCAAGGAAGACATTATTCTTCTTGACACTAATACCTATAGATCCTGTTCTGCAGTGATACCTCTCCCTATCACCAAGTATCTCAGCAAACAGAATTCTCCAAACTCAAGAGCTGGAACCATTAATATATTGCACAGGGAAGTGGGACACAATGCCCACTGGTAATCAGACAAACACAACAAGGTTTCTTGGAGACTGGCCATCTGCTGATGATATGCAGGAGTTTTAAGTGCAGCATGCATTGGCTACATCATTTTGTTCCGAAAGGCAGTCTCTCTGATTACCTGTTTTATTATTATTCTGTGACCAGCTGGGTGCCAAATAAAAATAAATGTATGCTGTTTTGTATTTATTGGATTTGATTAGTAATAAATTTGTTATTGACCAGATCCAGAGTGTGAAGGCCTGAGGCACAATCCGATGGTCTCTACTCACTTGATCATTACACCCTCCACTTTCAATCAACCTGCATTGAATTGTGTTACTCTGTGTTTTGCTTCTCAATTGTCTGGTTTGAGAATGGAGGGTCAGGGATGGAGGGAGAGGAAAGTTGATGTTTTCTTGTGAGAAGATTAGGAAAGAAAGGGAAGGCTGTCCCTTTAAGCTGGGAGATAACTACAAAACAAAACCAAAAGAAATCTGGTGATAGAGTTCACTGTAGATGGTACAATCCATTGAACAGGTTGACGTGAGAAATTACTAGGTCGGATAAGGCAAAGTTTAGAATAAACTGCATTGTTTTACAAAATATGTCATCGGGAAAAATGCATTAACTCTAATCAGCCAAAATGGTGTGATTCATTGCTTAATTTCAGGGTACCAGGCTATAAATTACATCAGGCCTGCCACAACTAATTTTTGCAGTGGCATACTAGATGAAAAATGAAATGTCCAAGTGGCTACAAGTGAAAAGCTTCCATCTTTCTTCCACAGCTGAATATTACTTACTCTAATGATGTATAATAGCCTGCAACTACACTTAACCTGTGCATTAAATAGCAGCACAAACTGTTTACCTAGAGTTATGAAGAAGAAAACAGCAAATCAAGCAAAGGAATCTAGAGTGTGTACATTAACCTCCCACATGCCAACATAATTGTCCCCTACAGATGATGTATAACACTTACTCCAAATCATACTTTTTTTTTATTACACATAATAGCTTACAATTCAAGTATCAAAAGTGTCAAAGCATGTGTGATAAATTGATGCCAAAATGCACCTAATTAATAAGTCTGATGATGTTTAGATTAAAACAGATGTTGGTTATGTTGTTAACAGAAAAACAGCTAATAAAAATAATTGCAACCTATATGCCTAAAACTGCAGGTATTATTAAAAAGAACAACAAAATCTGAAGAGTGCAAAATGGTTAATAACCTTTTTTGGGTGCAAATATTCTTTTATGTACAAATTCTGAACAATAGATCAAAGCAGTTCATCAAATCAGCTTCTTCTATGAGCAACTTCCCCTTGTTTAAAATCCACAGCCAGGCTTTTAAAAGGAGATAATTTTTACCATTTATACTCTGTGTGCAACAAAAACTACTGTACGACATGCACACTATTTTTCATTTACAATAAGTAAAGTGAATTCTGTGTTGATTACATAAAAAAAAAGATAATGAACTCCAGAAAATTTCTAAATGTGATCAAGTAATCTATGATTATTACAAGTATCTTGTAGATACCAATGAAAAAATAAGCTAGAAATAACATGGCATTTTAAAACTAGCTTTAATATATAAATAAAATATCTTAATATTTAAAATATTTGGGGTTTTTACCCTCATGGAAAATAACTGTTTATCACTTTGCCTTCTTTAAAAATATAGTATCTAGGGAGAATCTATTGATGGAAAACCCAATGACAAAAAATTCTATCGGTCTGAAGCAACTTTTGGAGAATCTGATTAGGTCTCATGCTGCAATACTAGGTATTCCATTTTTGCCAAAGGGCCAGCTATTATTATTAACATCATTTGTCTGAATCATTACTCTGCACCTTGGTTCAGCAAACACTATGAAGATGGCATGGTAATAAATGACCGCAGGATTCTTTCCTGCTTCAGCCTGTTTTTATCTGCCACCTCTCTACCGTCAGCTCCATCTTTCTGAACCTCTCTGAATCCCCAAAAGGGACGGGGCATCTATTTGTTTTCCACTAGGTTACCACTCTGTCTATTGTTGTTTGCACTAAAGGGTACGAATTCAATTCATTCTTGTGACATAAAAGCACTGATACAGTAAATTTTTTGCCCAAGAGAAAACACAAAGTTGCTGAATATGGGCTAAGATGTGAAGCTCTTGTATGTACGTGAAGGAGCTTTCTGAGACAGTCTTGCTCACTAAATATTGTTTTTTCTTCACCACAATCTAGACAATCACATTACAATGTTTTTAACTTACACTAACCTTGCCAAATTGGTACCTCTTGCAAAACAGTGACTGTATAGGAGGGGTTAAGTAATACATCCTCTCATACTTATAAGCAAAAGAGGAAACAAAGGGCTGGGAGGTAAGATAGCCAATCGTTGCTGCAAGATTAAGTAAGCCAATGCTTCCGTGATAATCAGGGTTAGTGGAAATGGCAGATGAGAACTGAGGAAAATAAATAACCAAGGAGAAAAGACTTAAAAGGAGTTAAATAAGAAAACTGGAACTAGAGGGAACTACAGGGCATTGACTAATCTTATTTTTCTGCACGTTGAAATTCACACAAATTACTTTAACTTTATTCATACCTAAACATGCCAAAAAATAATCAATCTGCCATCTCAAAGAATTGATCAAAACTGAGCAGACCAGGCATAATGTCTCATACTTCACTCTGCAAAATAAAACCAAAACCTTTCAGAGATGTAATGGGTCTCTTTTTTTTAAATAAGAAAATATGCTTATTTTCTTCTTCAGTGACATGAAGTATTGGAAGTGTTGGAAAATAGTATATCAGGACTAGACATCTCTTCAAGATTTCCCAATTGCAAACATCTAGTCTGAGATACCATCCTTTTGCAAAACCATAAGGCAAATTTTATGAGATGATCCATTAACAAAAATAAATTTGAATGTCCTAATATATGTAAACACATCAGCTTTGAGGGAATTTAAGTCATGTAAATGCAGTTATAAAGCAAACAGCACTGGTTTTTCATGGCCAAAGGCATCATGTTTTTCCAAATACACTGTTAAGAAGTGCCAAACTTAGTAAACCCTACAGAAAACAGCCAAGTATTTTCTTGTCTGAGTCTTACAAAATGCTCAAAAAAATCACTCCTAAGTCTGAAATGTTATAACTGTTTACAAAACCTGAAAGGTTGCATTATGCACGACTTTCTTTGCCATCAAAATGCTCTATGTTCCTGCCAGAAGTTAAGAAGTTATCACTTGAAAATCACTGGCTAATCTAGCTTGTGCTAAGATGGATTTTTAATGAAAGTTTAATGAATGATAAATACTTGTTTCTTGATAAATGTTTAATTATGCCAATAATTACCAACTGCTGAAAACTACTGTTGTGTTAATAATGGCATTTTAGTACACAAGCAGTTTCATGAGTCATGATGCTGTTAAAGATCAGAATTCCATCTGTCTAATGCAAACTAGCAAAATGAAAGAAAAGTCTAATTAATATTTTGATACATTTTCCCTATACACTTAAAACGGATGTCCTTTTGTGAAAGAATAAATTTACTAGCTCCCTTTTTGAGAGAAGAATTAAATGTCTCAGAGCCATTATGTTATTAATCATTACTACTATTTGAACCTAAAAACTGAAAGAGAAAAAGAAATCAAGCCAGATGTAGCATATGTATGAACGCTTCTTGCTTACTTTTTTTTTGGAAGAGGAAAGAATGGGACATTAAGGTGATGATGAGACCAAGTTTTCACCTGAAATATTTTGTAACATTCAGGTACCTCACTACATTCGTAACATTAATCTTCAGAATTACCTAGGACTATTTTGCTGATGTCAAAAAGCCAGCAAACTGCAACCCTCAACTCTTGCAAGCAAGGGGCAAGAAACATCAAATTGTCATGGTGCCTTCCAATGAGGCCAGATGAAGTGGAGATTTTCTTAAAAGTACAAAGAAGATAACAATAAGGACATGAAAAAAATCAGGACAAAGTAAAATGAGAGAATAATTATGCCATGAAAAATAAGAGATCAAGGCTTTCACTGACTTATTTATTCTAGGATACCTCTTGGTTTGAAAGCATCTCCCATATTTGTTGTGCTCACGGTAGTAATTTTGTCTTTGTCTCCAGCCTAATTGCCACAATACCTGTGGACAGTCTAGCCAGGATCCTAGCAAGGTGCTAAGCCATTGGGCTTTTAGTGATTGAAATATGGCTTCTTCCCTGCATCAACTCCAATGTTAGGACATATTTTTCATCAATATATTTAAAAAGGGTGTTTATCCTAATAATGTTGAGTTTATATTCTTTTAGAAATGTTGAGGTTTTCTTTCCTCTTGAAGCTGTTTAAAATTTCAATTTAAATGGGTCTTTACTTATCACATCAAAGATGGGACAGAGCAGTGTAAAACTTGTTTTATTCAGTAATCTCATATCTCATGTGGGTTTGACAAGGGAACCCTATAAATTATTTCCATTTCCTACATCTACAACTCTATGACACAAATTTGTTTTCTACACAAAGGAAGTGTACTTTTTTGAGATGGTATTCTTATTTAACATTTATGTAATCTTTACTGTGCGTCAATATGTATTGGAGGAGTATGACCTCAACTTGAGCACCTTACAGAATACTTTGATTCTGAAACAATTCTTGTAGTTCTGAGAATTGCCTGACATCTTTAATTTATTTTTTTTACTGAAAAATACTCTTTTTTGCAGATTGGCAGCAGTTCATACCAAAAAGGTAGTTAAACATAAAACCAGACCATAAACTCTAATACTGAACATATCAAACACACTAATGAAATATCAGATAGGAATTTTTCTTGCTGGAGAGAGAGACAGAATGCTGCTACAGATTAGCACAGCAAGCCTGTTAGCATCCATATCGCATCTGCAATGCAACGCAGAAGTCAGTGCAGTGAAACCGAAAACAAAGCCCATCCTGACAAATGGCTGGTGGCTAATAACACTTCCTCCCTAAAATTAACTTAGGAAAATAAAAGAACAAATGCAAAGGTGTACTTAAATGTATATTGACAATTTTTCCTGCAGTTGAATCATAGCAGGCTAGTGCTCTAATGTTATAAAATTACCTAGATTATACAGTAATGTATCATACAATCAGTGATAGCCTTTTTGATGCTGTCATACTGTGTTCTGTAACACTTGGAACCTAAAGGTGGTAATATATAGATATCAATCTCATCAATATCCTGTATTTTAAATAGATGCAAAGCCCATTCATCTCCTAATAGTACAAGAAACTTTGCACTCCCAGTAATCAATACTATAAGGAAACTATCCCTTTCAACTGAGCCAAAACATTCCCGTGACCCCTTTGGGAGGATAAACTCCTGTCCCATAGAATGGTGGGATGGGCAAGTCAGTCCAAATCCCACTGGTTTCAGGAAAATGTCTGCTTTGCTCTCACAAAAGACAGTAGTGTAGACCAGCTAACCTTGCCCAAAAGCACTGTCATAAATCACAGAAATATAAATTTTATTATTGAAGGGATATAGCAATTTGCAAATTTTTAAAGATATCTCAGTTCTGAACAACTTGTCTATGAAAATTTCATTCTACTGCAATACTACAGTAAAGTTTATAATAAAAAAATTTAAAATGCTGCTTACAAAAAATCAAATAATTGTCTAAATCCCATCGCACCCAGCCTTCATCCTGTGTTTCAAAATCTTTGTAAACGTTAGTCCTTTTCAAGTCAACAAACAAAATGCTTTATCCTGAATATCTCAGAAACAGTTACATACATGTTGTGTTAACAATAATATTTTGGGATTTTCTGTGCTTTTAAGACATGGTAACATCCTGGTAAAAACTGTCTGTGCCTATAGTTGCTCATTACAGCTGGACTGGGTGGAGTTACATTGTCTGGAGCTGAAAGGTTGAAGATTTCTCCTAAAAATACGTAGAGACAGCCATATATTAAAGTTTCACTCCAAGTAAATGGAATGTCACTCTTTTATAACTACAGTCCACTATGATAATCCTCTTGGAATGCATTAATTATCATCCACCAGATAAGTGTCAAAAGCTACATTCCCAAAGGATTATCAATTCCCACCCAATTTCTACTGCGGCTGAATAAGGAAGAAAAGTTAGCAGAAAAAGAAGCAGCAGCATCAAGAAGCTCTTAGTCTTCCCACAGCTATTCTCTACTCAGAATGAAAATACTGCTTTTTGGAACAGCTCAGCCATTCATATAGCTTTCATCACAACTGCACAAGTAGAAGAGAGCCAGTGACATGGTATCTGTGTTAAAACAGGGAAGATTTTGTCCTGTAGATTCTTTCATTATACAGCAACATTCTCATTACAAGTGCTGAGGAAAAGAAAGAAAACCCTTCACTGCTAGAAGGCTTCAATGAAGACCCCAAACCCACAAAATAGGAGTCTTTCTTCTTCAAGTTCAGACATTTTTAACCATTACGTCAAATGATTTTCTACTACTCCCTTTTTTTCCCCCTTTGCTTTCACTTTTCTACTTTTGAAGAAACAAGGATGTGAACAAAACTCTCAAAAAGACTTGACTGACTACATAGGCAGGAGAAGGCATAGAAAAAGCAAAGTGTTCCAAATATACGGAACAAGACCAAAACCAAATTGTAAACAAAATTTGACTTTTGTTAAAGCACTTACACAACCACACCCCTCACAATACACATTTTTCTAAGATACTGCACTGCTTTTTTTATAGGCCTCTGGATGTAGTTTACTGCTTGCAATTTAGGTGCCTGTGTGCAACTCTGCCATTTGTGAAAAATCAGTCCATCCAACCTCACAAAAAGAGAAGAGTATGTAATCAATTGATAAATACACATACATCCAAACACATGGATGGGTAATGCCACCTAAATCAGCACCACAAATTGCTCTGCAGGTATAACATTACAACCTTGGTATGCTTGGAAACCGGTGAAGATGAACTAGAAGAATTCTTTGTTTAAAGTAAACTCTACTGCATAGAAAAGTTAGTGGTGAGCCTCTCCATGCTGCTTTTGCTTCTGAGTTATCAATGAGGTGATAGCCCTGCATGGAATTAAGCAGAATTAGCAATGTTTTATATACAATTTATACACTGTAGTTGTTCTTAGAGGTATTGTGCCAGGCCCTGTAAAAACACAGGGACTGGGGGAAGCAATCCATTGAAAGGCCTCACAGTCTAAAAACAAAATAAGAGTAAACTAATGATAGTAAAAGCATAACGTTGAACAGCTTACACATGGACACACTATTATGGAAAAAAAAGCTTTTTATTCACCTAATGTCCTAACAAGGATATTTCAAGCCATATTGACCTTTTACTGCATTTCTTGCCATCACTATGGGGCACCACGCAGGTGGAATTGCTGTGCAGTGAGACACTTGTGGTAGATTCCTGTAGCACATTTTCTGTAAGTAAGAATGTCCTGGGAAAATTCCAGTATTTCTAAGTACATATCACTTTCCCCTGCAGTTTAAACTGAAATATAGTCATATAATGTTGCTGTGTTGAAATCCTGCAAGTTTCACCTCAGCGAATGCCTGGTTTTCCATGGGTAGTGAAGCCTTTTGGATGTTATGGAAAACTGTAACAGATTTCAACATCCTTTAGGACTCAAGATCTTATAGAAATATTAAACTATTACAGTAGATTTAGAATTGAAAGCAACTGAAATGCTGGATTTCAAGATACATTCCTTGTTTCTTCCTGTACAACAGTAGCAAGTATTTACCAGCATGCACCACAGATCTAAAACCAATTTGACTTCTACCCTACCTTGTGCAACAGTAATAGCAGATCTTTCCACTGTCACTGAAATAGGATGAGATTCTGGGTTTTGTTTGTTTGTTTAACAGGGCTTTTTAAATGAAAACTTTGGGACATCTGTGGGTGCCTTGTATTATATTAACACATGCACCTCGCTGTCTCCTGTCTTAACAGTGTGTTGTCACATTAGCAGTTTGGGCAAGACAGAATTGCTCATCTTCCCCTCACAGCCCATCTGGTTTCTCCCAAGCTGCTCAGGCGACAACACTCTAAAGAAAAAGCGATGTTATCAGGGGCACGTACCAATATATATCACACATTGCAGCATGTTTTGTCATTTACAATGCATCATAAAAAGTTACATTGCATCTGACCTACAACATGATGTAATGTAAAATGACATGCTTACATTGAACAACATTACATTACTCAAAAATCTGAATTTAAAGAAATAAGCATGGGGAGGGGTGTCTATTTATTTGTTTGGAATGCTATAAATTTTGACAGACACTAAGTCAGCCAAGAAAAAGGGGGAGGTGGAGCAGCTAAATATTTAACTGCATGGCTGCTTAGTCACTTCCTAATGCCACTTTTTTTGCAAACAAAAAGAATTAAATAATACACGATGAGATCTGTTGTACATCTTTAATATTAAACACAACAGATGATATAATCACAGAAATTATACCAATGACTTTCAAGATGTAAAACTGTAGTCAATTTTCTTCATGTTTTACTACTAAAAAGTGTAACGATCAAGCTGTAAAACTGCATTTTAAGGCTTTCTGTTGGATTTTTAAGAGCAAGAGCGGAAAGCAGAGTGCTCTGTACATTCCACAGATCTGCTTTTTAAGAATCAACATGGTACACACCATGTGAACTGTCACATTAATAACCCTATGCTGATATTCAAATTTTCTGTCTTAAGCTAAAGAAAGATTGAATACCCTGCTGTTGTGTGGCCAAGATTGAAGAGGTGTCTCACTGACATTGTTCAAAGTTTATGAAAATATATGAATGCTCAAATGTCATTGGCTTTGCGCCTCCAACAGACTGTGGTTTTATGAGAAATCAGTCTTTTAATCAAAATGATTGAATACCTTAAGGTCGAATCCAAAGATATCAGTTAATATCTAGAAACGTGCTATTTCTGCGTATTTTGCCAAATTTGTGGAGCATTTTACAGCGTTAATTTGTGCATCCCATATTGAAAAATTGATCTTGAGTTTTAGCTTTTTGTCAAGCAAAAACATATGGTTACAAGCTCTATGCATTTTATGTGACGGCTGTTGAAGCTGTCACATGTGCAAACTTGATAACCGATGTGACACATACGCAAATAATTTGCTTGTTTAGTAACAATTCAAAGATTCATTATTCATGCAAAAACACGTTGTTTTTTAAAAATGATCAGATGGAAGTAGTCTTCATTTTGCACAATCTAGTCTCATTCGTGTGCAAACACTGATAAAATAAAGCTGGGAACTAAGTGGTATTAAAACAAATCCAAGAATATGGGTATTCTCAGATAATTATTGAACCAGATGGTGTTTTTTGTTAATTCTGCCATCAGTCTGAGAACTTGATGTCTTACATCTGCACTTGGTAAAATAAATTTTGCCACTGACATTATTTCAGTTTTCTTAAAATATTTCAATCAATTTTACACCAAGATTTGCAAACATCTGCCATTCTACATGAATGTGAGATGAAATTATTCAAAAAAAAATCTTAAGAAAACACTTATCCTAAATTTAACTTAGGCTTAGCATTTCTGCTACTAAGCTGTCGGAAATACTACTTTATGAATATTATAAATAAAATGGTAATCATGTGGCAAAATACTGCTACCTTCAGTTTTGGAAGGAAAAATCTACATAAACCAACGGAGAACTGCAGGTGCATTTGGGGCTGCCATCTTGGGATTTTACAGTCCCTTACTTTGTTCTTAAGGTTGAGAGGTTAGAACTTCATTGGCACAGAACTAATTAAAACTTCTTCCCCAGCCTCTGTAAGAGTAAACAAACAAACAAACAAATCTGGAGTATGTGACCAATCTATTTAGATCTACTTTAACTCAGTGGATATAAAAACAATCCAAACAGGCATTTAACCAGCAGCTATGTTATTCACCCTAATAGCACTCCTCATAAACATTATCACTCAAGTATTGTACCTCATAAACAGATGTGCTCAATCACTTATGCACGTTTGACACCATATATAGCACTTAGATACTTCCTTTCTGTGATCTAAATCACAGCATTTCTTGAAAATTCAGCTGTAACAGGCAATAAAACTGTAGAGCTGGCTTAACTACTACACTGCTCTACTACAGCAAATCCCAAATAAGATCCCTTCACATATGATAGAATAGATAATCTCCCCTTTTGCCAGTAAATGCGATACAAGCTGCACCCCAGCAATCATCAGACCATCAGAGGCACCATGTGTGATGGCATTTCATTTATACCAAGTATCATAATTGTGTGAACTTATTTATGAATTCTGCAACAGCTGTGGGAAAATCCCTACTGCTTTCTCTAGTTGCTGAGGTTTTATTACGGTGCTTTGCTATTCTAGCACCTTTGTGTGGGTAACACAGCAGAGCACACCTGACATGGCACACCAGGGCGAGTCTTCTGCAGCATGCACTCAAGCCATGTGCCTTTGATTCCCAGTCCTACCCTCCTGCTCTCTGGTCTGAGAGGAGGAGGCAGGAACATCTCTGAGTAAAATGGTATTTAAGAGAGAAATGACTCTTTGCTGAAGGCCTGGGAATCCCACATGAAAATGTGCCAACTTTCTTTGGTAGGGATCCTTCATAAAAGCTTGCTTCAATGCCTTTTATTTGATGAGAAAGGGGAGGGATTGCCAAGGGTTGTCTGCAAAAGGGAAATTTCGGGGAGAACTGGTATGCCTGTCTGCATAAGCATAATGTCAGGATAATGGCTATTTCTCTAGACACAGATCCAAATCTCCTGAAGTGAACCTAGAATCAGATCAGATGTCCTGTGGTGCACTGATTTATCTTGCCATAAAATGGAAAGTACAGCACAGCACTCCACTAAGATCTGCTTACTGCATTTAACCTGACTGATCGGAGGCTGCTATGACACAAACCCTTACACAGCATTTTGTTCCTCAGTCCTCTGACCTGGGACCCACTCTAGGGAGAATCCAGAATTCCCCATCAGTTTACAAGCAAGGCTTGTCTTTGAACAAGAAATCAGGGCACTCTAGAAAGCAAAAGAAAAGATGCACATGGGAGCAACATCTGTGGCCAGATATGCCCTGACACGAGGCTGGCACACATTGAGGGTATTCAAACCTGGGCTTAAGAAATACCCCGGCATCCCCAGTTATATGAAGCACTTCCTATTTCCCAAGCTGAGAACAACCATGCGGGGGGCAAAATATAAGAATTAAAAACATGCTCCTCAAAAAAAGCAGTGAAAAACCCGTCTTCCCCAAAAGAAGAAAACAATACACATTAGGATATTTTAAATCAATTTTTAAATCATTCACATGGCCTTTTTTAGAGTACAGAAGCCGATGATTGTTGACTGTTTTTTATGTTAGTCTTTTTTTTAATATTTTTGCTCCCTCTCATAGCTTGAGGCATGCAAGCTGGACAGAAGCGATATGAATAAATGCATTAAAAAATACTCAATATATTTTGAGGTAAACAACATTTTATTATCACTAGGTGGCTAGTTTAAAAAATACAGACATAAAAGTTAACTTGTAGATATTAATTGAATACTATTTTAACATTATTCTCATCCAGTAACAGGCAGTTGGTTTTAAAAAAAGTAAAAAAGACTGATATGGAATGTCTTTTTTTTCCCTTTTATAGACTTGGCAAAGACCATCAGTTTATGGCCTGTTTCGTTTCTTGCCAGTAGACAGCACTGAAAGTTATAAAACTAAAACAATTGCTTTCATTTATATCTTTTCCTGATTACTCTGATAGCTGAAATGTCTGAAGAAGTTCAGAATCTGTAAAGCCTGTCACATTATAGAAACATGTCTCTTTAAACTAAATGTGAAATTCCAGTAATTGAAGTGATAAATCTACTGTTTTTGCTGGGGTACTTTTGATGAGAACTATAGTAGTAAATTAGAAATTATTCTCTGCTGTTATATCATGGTAAAAGCCTTTCCATTATCTGTTGTCAGTCACTAGGTATGGGCAAATAACTCAGTTGTCAATCTAACTGTGAAACCTTAAGTTCTGGGAATAATCAATAAGGAAAAAACCCCAAAACTCTCTATTATCTCCATGTAATTCTTTAGACAACTTGAAGTTGTTTTTTCCCTTTTTATTTCTGCACATCTCATTTATTCACAGATATATTGGATATCTTAGAATATTTCATTTTTTATAGCAAGTTTCATGTCAGCTCATTTTCAAATGGTATATGAGAGTTACATTTCAATATGGGTAAGCAGCTCTACCTATGTGTCTATATGCAATTTTACACATGATACAGACTTAATTAAATTAGCAGTAAAGGCCACCTACATTTTATTATTGATTTTTCATCTACACTATTTATTGACTAATATTTCTATTTTAAAAGTCCATGATGTTTTGCTCTTTTATGGATTCATGCGAACACCATTTGAAAGACCACAATGAATCTGAACATGAATACAAAAAGCAACTATTATATGCCACTTACATTACAATCTGGATTGAGGGAAAAAAAAGTAAAAAAAAGCAAAAGCAGCCACTTCCATCAGTTATGATGCCAAACCTTTGCAGACTTGCTTTGTGCAGGAGACAAAAGAAAGCAGCTTAAGGAGTTCTTAGCTCTGACATCTACTAGTTCCATGGTCACTGCTTATGTCATGTAACCTCCCCTTTCCTCATCCCATCAATAGATAAAATAGAAGAACAAAATCCTAAAACAAATCCAAACTCAACTCATGATTACCAGCTGGACTGAAATGAATTTTGGGAAGGATGTGTGGTTGGAATCAGAGAATGTTTAAATAGAGTATTTTTTCCTTCCTGATTTTACCATCTAATGGAAGTAGGTGTCATTTGTGAAATTTGGATGTAGGTACGAATTCCAAGCCCTGGAAATTTAAGAGGTTCATATTCAGGGTTCTGAATCCATCTCAAGTTTATGTATTTTAGAGGGAAAGAATTATTTGCACATAAGAGGTGAAAATTACTGTTTCAGCTGTGAGTTTGACCTCCTAATATTAGAATAGGTGAACAAATAATGATTAAAGTTTTTGAAACTTAAACTAAAATCACTCAAGGAGAAGCAAAGAAAACTAACAGAAAACTATGTCTAGCAATTTTCTTGGTAACTACTGAGAATATTAACAAAACTTAATAAATTCATATACTTCAATTTTGTGCATTTGGAAAAAATGCTGCACAGGAGAAAAAAAACCAAACCTGCTTGTAAAGGAAGAAACTCTTAGGTTGTTCCACTTCAAAACCAGGTTCTACCAATCTAATATTGTACCAAACAATTCGCTTTGGTACCCAAAGAACAAAGTCACAGGCAAAGGCATAAAATATATGACCTCCTAGTCCAGCATCCTCTTTGGACTTGCTTGTAAAGAGAGAGGAAAAGGAAAAGGGGAGAAAATGAGAAAAAAAAGAGATGAAATAAAAATTTGAATCTGAAAACCAGTATTTTTCTTGAAGGAAAGAGGCATAAGAGACTACAAGAAGTACAATATGAGAAAAAATGCTGAGGCTGAATTTAAATTTGTTTCTTGAATACTCAAAGGATTGGTCTCTTGCTATGGTTATGTTTTTATCAGAAAGCTTTGTATCTCAATTCACCTAGTTACAGGGAACTGTATCTGGGTGTACTAGAGCTAATCCTGTGTGAAATGCACACAGGTGCATTTCACTCGTTTTTAATTAGGTTTACACCAATTTAACTACACACTGTACATTATATCATCATGAAGAGTAAGGACAAAAAACAGAGTGGGTGGAGAAAGGAGAGATTAAATAAACACAAGCAATCAGAGTGAGGAGCTAATTCTGATACTTCAGTAGAAAGCAAAGTAAAGGAAAAGAGAAACATGAGATGAATTGTAGAGAGGAGTTTCAAAAAAGGAATGAAACAAATAAGAAATGAGATGCATGAACTCCAGTGCATCTGAGGAACTCTCTGGAGTTCATTCCATTTTTTCTTTTTTTATGATTACCTTCTATTTAGCTAGCAGGGATCTCTATAAATCCATGCTTTCTAGGACACTCTGACATCACCACTGCTGATTAAAAACAGACTAACTTTGTGTAGCCCCACCCTGGTTTTTTTAATTGCTTAAAAAAAATAGTTACTTTGCAGGTTGGATAAAGCTCACACACAGCTTAAGAGAAGACTGAAATCTGACTATCCAAACTGTGTTTTATAGGATAATTCTGTTTGGCTTGGGAAAGTATGTCCCATCACATAGCATTAAAAGGTTTTCTTGCCATTTGGCTCCTGAATAAACTGCTGTACTATAACCTAGTGTCTGTTTGTCAAGAAATTTGATAGTCTGGTTTCAGTTATAACCTGTTTTCATTTTCTAATTTTTCTTCATGCTGTCTATGATTTTCCATGACTGTCCCCTGTCTGGTGATGCTCTTTGGAATGTCTGATAAAATTCATGCCAGCTATCTTTTCATCATGTGAAATCAAAAGAGTAAAAAACAATCATTATAAAAAAAACCCAAACTAAAATCAAAATGCAATTCAGATGCAGCAGGATATTGGCAATTTGCATGAATATACTATGTACCATTAAAAATACACACACATTTGAGACTGTGAAGAAAGATTAGAAAACGGAGCTAAATGATAGAAATTCACCTCTCCACAGCCAAACTAATGAAGTTCTAAAGTCTTTAATTAAGCAAATTTTTGTGCATAAAATTTTGTTTTGTTGAAATATCGTTAATGCCCACCATTACACTCAGAAAAAGAATGCCCTTCCTGTAACAAAATAGCTGTAACCATGTTCATATTTGATCACCATCATGCTATAATGTAGGATTGAAAGGGAATTTGGACTATTGCAGATTAGAAAATGCACAAAATGAAGGCCAACATATGGGAAATGCATCAAAAAAGATATACAAAAGGAATTTTTCCACAGATAGAAAACATTAAGATTATAAAATTACTTTTATCCTTATTGTGGCAGTAAACGTGGAGACTTTCAAAGCAAAAACATTAGCACCTATTTAAACATTCGAATTTTTTAAAATTGCACTAGGAAAAACCAGTTAATGAGGTAATTTTACAACACATAGTCTCTCAACTAAATAAACAACAGATGCCTTTTGAAAAGCATAAAATAGAAGAAATCATGGTACAAAAAGGAAAAAAAAATGTTCAAAACATAAATTTCTCTCCCTAGGTGGGAACTGAGAAAAAAAAATCCCCACAATAAAATATTGTGCAATGAAGACTTCACATTTCATTCATCAATAAACAAATTTCACAATGGGAAATTATGATATTCACAACCAGTAGTGTTCTCACTTAGATTTTGTCTTATTCAAATCAAGAGAGAAACTTGGGATGACTAAGACTCAATTCAGCATCAGAATGCAGTTCATAGTTCAGCTTGCTCAAAACCACCCTAAAGACACATTGCTTTGAAAAAGGTAATTTACAGTCAGTTTTAACAGTTGTTAAAATTAATTTACTCTCCTCAGTTCCATTTGCCTCAGGACTTAATTTCTGATCCACTTCAGATCTCATACATGCTGATTTCTCTTAAGAGATGGACTTGTTGATCCTTGTGGATCTCTTCCAACTCAGTATATTCTATAACTCCTGTCTGTAACTTCTGATTCTTTTTTCTTTATCTTCATACCTAACTTAGGAAAAAAGGTGAAGTTTGTCTGCCAAAATTTACATGCATATGACTAAACTGTGGACCCAAGCAACAGCCAAAGCTTATGTTGTAAACTGAATCATGTCAGCTTTTGCAATTCCTGTTTTTCAAAATTTACCAATGATAACATGATAGTGCATTACACTTGAATAAACCCAGCTTCAGGGCAAAGAATGACTTTATGAGGTTTTTTCTTCTCTTTTGTCTGATCTCTAGAGTAGGTACATGAAGTTTCTTGAGTCAGCTTCTTTCTTCTTTGTGTCTGTTTTCTAGATTTTTACCTCAGACATGATGTTAAGAAAGTCAAGTTTGGTCTTGTTGAGCTTGGCTGAAGGACAGTGGAAAAATACAGAAGGCAGTGAAACCCTGTGGAATCCACAAATTCAAGACTGTATCTCTTCAGGCAAAGTTGGGCAAAGTGGAGTCCATGTTCTGATCTTGGGATGGTTAGGGGCAAGCTTCACACAACAATAAAACTGGAATCTTTTGAACTGTCACTCAGGCTTTAGGTTCTGGTTTATAACAAAATCACAGCTTAATGAAATTACTTTTTTTTCCCCTCTTAGTCAGGAACAACTGAATATTTTTCATTATTTTCTTACCTCTAAACTGCAGATGTCAGAGACAAATTTGATCTTGAATAAAAAAGGAGTTTTAAGCATCTATATGTCCATATGAATACTTAACATACACCCACCAGATCTGAGAATGGGTTTTACATCTTTCTTTAGTGAACATGGCTAAGTAGTATCTAATTTAGGTTCTAGTTCTTCCAGTTAAGATACTTCACTGTATGGAATCACTCACAAGCCACCTTCACTAGTAAATCTCTTCAGTTAATACTGGCAAAGCCTACTCTACTTAAAATAAACCACCAAGGCATAACTTTTGGCCTGAAGTGAAAATTTCAGTATGCTGTATTTTACACTACTTAGAAGCAGATTTCCTAGGTACATCTGAAAAAAATTGCTCTAAGTTTTTACCTACTGAAGATATTACCACCTTCAGTTCCACTTACGACTTGAAACTATTCATGAACAAAGCAGGCCATATCCTCTCTACTTCTTTTGCTGTATTTAAGACAGAAAAAAATAAAGCATCGGTCATCTACTTATTTAATTTAAAATGCAGTATTTAGGGCTGCTCCCTGATGAATGGGGAGGAAAGTGTTCTTTGCCTTGCTCCTAGACTGACTGAAAGACAGCACATCTTACAGTATATGGGTACTCTCCAAAGTGAGGGCTCCTCTTACACACCAGCATTATTCAGGGACTGTTTAACTACATGCCACTGGAATAGCCAAACAGTCTAAAGGAACTTTCCATTAGGTAAATCTGGCCAAACATACAGAAAAAGTAATAAAATATTAACAAGTTTTTAAATCATTTTTTTATATGTGATTGGACTTTATTCTATTAATAACTAGCCTGCTCTCCTGCCTCTTTTAAACAGACCTACTCACTAAAATGAAATGGATATCTGTCTTGAGTACATATGAATAAATACAACATTCCCTTTATATTTTCATGTACTTTGGTCACAAGGGAAACAGCTACTCTGATCACATTATATCCCTAAATTACAGAAACTGTTAAACTAACTGTTATACATATGTACATGATAAGTAACTAAAATCACTGGGTATTGGTGGCTCACTGTGGTGATTACATTATCAGTTCCCTCAAATTCTCTTTCAAATTCTCTTGAAATTGAGCCAGATATCATGTTATCAATTACATTAATAGTTTATTTTCAGAACTTTTCCTCTGACATACACAAACTAACTAGAAATCTCAGGTTTAGTGAAACAATGCAGCCCCCATGCCTACAGAATGATCCCAGGTTTGAACTTTGATTATCTTTTATCTACAAAACTGTCTGTGAGGGCACCTACTGCCACCCAGCAAAGCAATAGTACATTCATGCACAGAATTTTGGCCATAAATTCCAAATCAAATGCCATGCACATACTTTCAAAGATATTACTATCAATTTGTGTCTAATAACACAAACAAATTCCACAGCAAACATTTTTGTTCCATTTTTGACAAGAATATTTTTACTATTCTCTAAAAACTTACATTTTCTAATAGAAAATCACTTAATATGATTCTTTGAAGTAACCATCACTGCTACTCATCTTACATTTTGAAGGAAAAAGAAGAGAAAGGAAGCAACTTTTTATTCTTTTGTATATCCTCGTAAGAGAAGGAGCACATGAAAACTGAAAGTTATATATATAGCTGTTATACATATATAACTGAAAACCTGTAACAGATACACTGCTGAGAAACTCCTACCCTGCATCTGCATTCAATACACCAAAACCCACTAATTTTGCTGAATAAAAAAAAAAAAAGAAAGGGATTTGTATATGCAGATCGAGGGCTTAAAAATCAGCAAGAGCACTTCCAGTTTCACCCTTTGAAATCTGAGTACCAGAGGAGGACAGCCATGTAGGTTCAGAAACAGCCATCAGTTTATCCTTCAGACTTGTGAATACTATTTCTTCCAGGGAGATTGCCACACTGCTACAGCAAGCCACTGTAT
Organism: Chloebia gouldiae; assembly: GCA_003676055.1. Lineage (NCBI taxonomy): Eukaryota > Metazoa > Chordata > Aves > Passeriformes > Passeridae > Chloebia > Chloebia gouldiae. Next base: position 12,475,045 of record QUSF01000001.1, read on the forward strand.
TTAAACGTTGTTCAATTTCCTATGTTTAATGGTGGTATAAAAAAGAAAGCGAGACTTGAGAAAAATATGACTTTTACTAAGCTGTTATTGTCCCCTCTGGTTTGCTTCCAGGCCCCTCAATTTGAATCCATGTTGTTCTATTTTGAGGATGTTTTCAGATGCATTGAAGTGCACTTCGACAGATCCTTGAAGCACAACATGGATTGAAATGAAGTTGCCTGAAGATATTAGTAATAGAAATCTCTGACACAGAACTGCACATTGAGAAATTGCTTGATACTTATTAGAAAGCTTCATGTTCATACAACACTGCTAATACAGAGTACTATGAGAAAGATTAATAAAATTTTGTTAAAACAATTTGCGAATGAAGCAGCAGGTTTGGGGAAGAAGGAAGGGACATTCATAAAAGACATTCACAAATACTTAACAGGCAGCAGCCTGTCCCTCAACTCCCTAAAATAAAGCAAAAAAAAGCAACCCTTAGGTGCATGTTTACATAATAATTTAGAGATTTACAGTTACCTGTCCTCCCCATCCTTTACCTCTTTCCATGACATTCAGAGAAAGAAAAGCAGGTACAACTATAAAATATTACTTTTCCTCTTTTAGCATCCAAATTTCAGGGAAATCAGTTGCAGAAAAATATATTTAAAAGCATTTTATACATATTTTTACTTCTAGATGAGGGTTTCATAAGTAAGATTTAGGCCAAAAATACTTGTAATAGCTAGGTCATTAATTCTTCCCTAATAAGGAAGTTTATAATGGAAGTACAGACAGAAAGTCAGCTATCATGGTCCAAACAGTGACATCTCAATAAACCTGGCAACTATTTAAAATACCCTTATGGGATGACATTTTAAGGAAAAAGAAGATTCTATCACTTATTGTCCCAATCTAACTGAAAGAAAATTTCCCTTCCCGTCAATAGATGTTCCTCCCACTAGAGATGGCAGGAAAATGAGGACCACTTACTGTTCTAGCTCCCAGCTCTTGAGCATGGAATGCCCTGACCTACGTGAGACAAGACAGCATAAACACAAATCCATGACTGTTAATTAATTCACAACTGTCTGGCTTTCACCTCTGCCAGATTTTCGCAGTGGCATAATTAGCTGTAGCAGACCAAGTCCTTCCTCCTGTTTACACGTGTTATCTAGATCAGCAAGAGTAGCAATTCAGTTACACCAGGCAGATACTGTCCATTAATAAACAGGATTTAGAAATAAATACTAAAAATAGGCTTTTTGTGGACAATTTGCAATAGAAGGTAAAAAGTCAAAATCACAGGATGCCCCATATGCTATTGCATGCATGGCAGAATGGCAGACAGTCAGAGGATGCAACTGCTTGCAGGTACCTGCTATCTAGTTTTACAAAGCTTTGTTAACACAGTCCAAGCAAGATTGCTGCTGAATCCCTGCTCCTAACTTAAGCTAAATGATAACATATTAGAAGAAATATGCACCATTATTTTGCACGCTGAACAAACATAAATGAATGAGCTCAGCTGCCCACTGGTGTTATTGGAGATGCTGAAGGCTGTTTGAAAGGCCCACCTGGGTCAGACAGGCCAGAGGAGGCACTGGACACCATGCCCTCCTGGAGAGGCAGTGGCAGCTTGCAGGGCAGCTCAAACCCAAGCATGTGAGCTGTGTGTGAGCAGCCCAGCCGGGTGCCTGCATGCCCGAGACTAGCACAGCTCTAATTGTGACCAATTTTTAGAATCCAGGTGCTGACTGCAAGGATTAACATACTGTCTTATTTCCACAGACTGTTTGAGCAGGCACATTTTTTACATTCAAATTGCTTTACACAAATCTCAAAATGTGTTTAAATGAATAGCAGAAATTGTAATTTGCCATATATACAAGATATAGTAAATGGCATGAAGTCTTAAAATAAATATTCTACATTTTAAAACAGTTTGCTATTTCTCTAGAAATCCTCTTTTCACAATAACTCCAGCCTGTAATGAGTGGGATCTCTTAGCCTGATCCATGATATGCTATACCATATGCTGAAAGTTATTTTAAAAATTAGTACTCTTTTGAGTCTTTTACAATGGTAAGCTTTGTTAACACATTCAGGACTACACTGTTCTTCCTGGCAAGTTAGGACTGTGTGATTCCTCAACCACAGACATGGGAACTATCCAAAGCTGGATAGTCCTGTAAAGACTAAGGTGCCATTTCACAACTTTGGGAAGTCTCAAACAGGGAAGACATTTTGGGAAGACAGAACAACTGGTATCTGTCAGAAGGCCATGGTCAGAAGTTGCCAACTGGGAAGAAAATATGACTGTTAGGAGTGGTAAGTAATAGAGAGGGGAGGGACTGAAAAAGTAAAGAAAGTCATAAAGTAACTTTGTGTAAAAGCAAGCTAGAATGTGAGATAATGGTGAGAACTAGAGGAAAAAAGGTAAGTAGAAATGGACTGAAGGAGTAGGAAGGAAGTAAAGGAGAAAGGCTGGAGAAACTATTAACAGGAGGAAGAACACCGAATTAGGAAAAAAAACACCGAAATAGGAATAAAAGGGAGAAAGTCCAAAGAAAAAGTTAAATGAGTAAAAACAGAACAGGTGAAAGGAGTGCGTAATGAACAGGCAGAAATGACAGAGGTAAGAGGAGGTATGAAGGCAGCCCTAAAAGAAAAGCCAGACTACTGTGAAAAAAAATAAAAGAGGGAGAGAAAGAGTTGAGGAGCAGCCTTAAAGAAGCATGGAACAAATGTGCCAGGTGCTCTGGGTATGGTGTCAGAAAAGTGTGACCTCTTCATGTGAGCATACTGCTTGGTTAAAAAAAAAAAATTTAAAAAGACAAAAAAAAAAAAAAGACAATAAGAGCAATATGAGCATTAGCTATCATGAGAATCTAAATTTAATATGATTTGTTAATTTTTTCCCCACCAGAAGCTTAAGAAATCCTTTCAAGAGAGCTTTTATTGATAAAAATAAAAATTTTCAGATGCAAACTTGTCTGGTTTTACCTAATTTGCTAAAAGCTTACATTCAATTAACAAAATACAAGCCAAGTTTGGAAAAGGAATTAGTTTCTCCAAACAACCAAGCAAAAAACTACAGGCATTCAACAGCTCCAAGTATAATGGTAAGGCCTTTTGTCTTAAAGACCAGAAATGCAAAAGAAACAAAATATAATAAAAAATGAAAATCCAGGTACAGGAATTATGTATTTCATACTGAATAATTATTTCTGTACTGCCCGTAAATCCTCTCTGGTAAGCTGTGCATCTAAAACTCATCGAACTGCCAAGGGGTAAACGCAGCTCCATCCATCACACAGCCACTTGACAAATACATTCCATAATAGAAGTTTATTTTTATGGGAGGCTGAATCAAGGACTTTCCCATGCATACAAAAACTTGTCAAAATTATTTATGAGTCTTGCTGAGACACACAATATGTCATATCAAACTCCTATTTTCCTTCCAAGCACAGACTGTCAATATCTCTGCTACTATCAATAATGTGGAACACCGCTGCTATAGGCCCTCAGGATTTTGAGGTCATTTGCCCATCCTAGGCTGCTGCCAGACGCTGTCTCTAGCTGCAATGCAGCTGAGGAGAGGTGTATTTACAGCCTCTATGAGGTGTAGTTAAGGCAAGCACTGGGGACTGCAATCAAAGGCTTTGCCAACATAAAATAAAATGGAAACATATGTTTGAAATATTACAGTTGATTATATCTAGAGTTATGAAAATAATTTAAAAAATTGCACTGGACTAAATTAGAAAATTCAAAAGCTTACCAGCATTTTCTGGCATAATTAAACAAATAATCACTTCTGATGAATATGTTTGCACCTTTCTAAAACTATGCTAAAGAAAATCCTCACACAACGAGGCTATTAATATTCTTTCTGACCAGAAAGTTAGTTGAAAATCTCATGAACTTTGATAATAAGGAAGTTAAATTCCAGAAACAGAGTTTATGTAGTACAACCTGTTTTGTTTGCAAAACAACATAAGAAGTCTTAAAGAAAAAGCCATCATTTTTGCTAATGGGCCCAAGCATTCTGTGCAAAAAGCATTTAGATTTCTGAAGGCCACAGTCCTATACATTGTTTAGCCATATTAATTAATTTCACCAATATTAGTTTTTCTGCTGGTTTTTTTTTTTTCACAAACACTACACAATCACAGTGTATCCTGTCTGAGATGTGGCTGAACTTGACATTAATATTTTGAACCTTTTTGGAATCCAGCCCTTTCCTCACCATGCTGGGCTATCCCTTTTGGCTCTCCAGCTGTTACCAGCTCTGCGGGAATGTCTCTGCTAATCCCCTGGGCTACCCCGAGACACCTCTGCCTGCAGCTGCTCAGGTGCCTCGGTGCAGCACTTCTCTTCCCAGGATCAGGATGGGAACACCACCACAGTGGCCCCCAGAACCAGTGGGTGTCTCACAGGGCTTTTGTGCTTGGGATACAAGCTGCTCACCTGTAACACACTCCTGCCTTGTCACTGAGGCACACCTCACCATGGGAACCACTTGCACACCACTAAGAGAAACACTAACTGGGCCTTCCTTGCAACAATTGAAAGAAACTTTAATTTTTCTCTAGTTAAAACTCTCCACAGTGCAGTAAGTGACATAATTACAGCATATCTAAAAACTTAGCTCACCGTGCTTGAACAGATAGCTACAACTACTTGACCAAACACATAGACAAGAAAAGGCTGTTTCTAGGCTGTGCAAGAGATCCCACATCATGATGGATTTGCTCCGGAGTTCATCTACTAAGTGATTATGGGCATAAAGGAGAAAGAGAGATTCACAAGGACATGGAAAGAGGTTCTCCCCTCAAAGGAAAAGTTGCAGGTTCATCTCAGCCCAATTGCTGCTGGATGTGAAAGACTGACATGTCGGAAGTCACTGAGCCTCTGAATCCTGTTACTTTTTAGCCCATCCATGAATAATAGCATGCTCCAGGGATAAACTATCCAAATCTGAGAGAAAGAATTTCTTCAATGAAAGCTCACAGTGGGAGATTTATTTAGCTGTCCCCTCAGACTCAACCATCACAGTAGAGGAGATCACACTGACACTGGAATTAGCTTTGAAGGAGCTGTCTTGGGTATTGGAAAGAGTGTGGTGGCAGAAGCATAGAAATCTGTGGAAAATTCACATTGCAAAGACTGAGGTACAGTGCTGTCAGGATGACATTGTTTCCAGTATTGTATGTAAGACAGCTAAACATGCTGACACAAAGTGTTGCTTTTGTAAAGCTCAGTGTCTTCAGCAGCACATATCCAAATATCCATCCAATGGCAGCATTGTCCCATCCACTGAATTTGGTTTTAGAGCAGCTGGTTGGGGAAGTGCATAAAGCACTAGGCATACAAGTAAAATCTTACAGGTTCACTCTCATCAGTGACATATATACTTAAAATCTTATTTTCCAAAAGGTATGGTACCTGCTGTGGTTGGTACAGATGGAAAAAAGAGCATCCCAGAGGAATTCCTTTACTGTTTGATGGGCTGACAATTCCCATGCACTCAGTTAGCTGCTGCAGGGTCAGTTTATGGATCTTGAGAACCTATGTGTAGCCTGGAAGAGACTTCAGGCTGAGGTCTATAGGGTGGACTAACGCTTCTTAAAATACTGTACAATGCCTGTCCTAGGAAATCAGATACTATTAAATTCTACCATCTCACAATCACTGACTTCTATAAGTGCTAGCATAAAACCTTGCCAAAATAATAATAAATAATGAGGAACAAGACAATAATTTGATTGTCAACGTAAACTTACAGAAAAGACTAGAAAAAAAGGATTTCTCATAATTTTTAAGTGTTTCACTAGAATAGGTTTGCATTGTTGTCTTCAATTTTTGTGCGCCCAGAGAAAATTCAGATAAGGCTGTTTCCAGCCAAGTCAAGGAAAAAAAAAAGTACAAGCAGCCCATGTGAGCATATCCAAGTTTGTCCAGAAGATGCATTTCCAGTACTTAAAAAACCTCCACTTTCTTACAGCATAAGGGTAACAGAGCTATTTAACAATTTTTGTTAGTGGTTTAAAACTGTCAGGAATCTGAGGTCTTTTTAGTGGTATACTTTCCACATGACGTAGGTGCAACTCATTTTGTCCCCCACAGAAGCCATCATGCCTATTACTCTTTGAACACTGCACTGCAAATGTACCTTTTAGAGGAAGAACAATATAATCCTATTGATTTTCCTCAGCCCTAAAATGTAATAATTTGAGATTATTTTCAGGCAACAATAAGGCTTTATGACCTAACAGCTGATCATTTCTTTATACTTCACCACTGACGTGTATTACTAAATCCAGAATCCCAGCTCCTGTTAAAGGATATTTATAAACACAATTACTTATTTAAGTTTAATGTTCCTGTGACAAATTATATGCTGCTAATAAAGTGCTGTACTTAGTGTACCACTCTTATCTTCTGAGACAGGGAAGATGATGCCAAAACTGACTGAACAGGCAAGGAACAGTATCCACTGTATTTTACACTTCAGGAGACAGCAGTAACTAACATACAGCAAATGTCCTTTTACTCATAACCATTTTGCAATATTACAAGAAGGAGACATGTCAAAGATTAAAAGATGGACAGTCTGAATCATCACTGACTTGCATCCTGAATAGCCATTTAACACTTGTGCAAAATAAAACAGTAACATTCTGACTAGCAGCAATTTATATTCTCTTTTCACAAGTTTTAATGACTGCACTAGAATGGGGAGGAAGAGGAAGTACCTTGCTGCATTCCAGCAAAAAGGCAAGACATTTTTAATAGCACTAAAGGTATAAGGTATAAAGGTAGAAACTTTTAGAGTGTGCTATAATTATAAGTGTTAATTTTCACATCCTATCCTTTATTTTCTTCTTTAGAAGTACATGATTGAATTAGTTGTTTTGGCCTCTTCCCTGCCCTGGTCATGTTTTTTTGCTGGTAAAGAGAACCACTCAATTTCAGTTACCTTTGGAAGAATTTCTGGAAGGAAAGACACAAGAACACAGTTGCTCTATGGTAGCTGCTCTTTTCCCCCACCAAAGATGTTTCACTCCTGCAATGTCCTTAAGCAAACATTTTCCTTCTCTTTCTGTCAAACTAAAGGAACTTTGTTAGCAACACTGTAGGACAGGAGATAACTATAGAGCTCTCTAATTGTTAAGCTCTTGCAAGGGCTGAGCCTGATCATTCACTGAATTGTTGAGTTGATGGGATTCGTGTAGCTGGTTATAAATTGATAATCTAAATTAATTCATTCAAGCAGAAATCGATTTTGTAACTCCTTGAGAGCTTGTAATAATGCTTACCTCCTACCGTTAGCTGCATTCTCCGTTTCATAAAGCTGGTCGGAAACAGCTGGATTCAGGTGACCTGCTAGCTCATTAAATCTGTTACATGTTCGTTCTGGTAAATGATATTAAGCTGAAATGTCCTTGCGTTGATTTTTTTTCCTTTAATTTTATGACAGAAATAACCTAATTTGTAACACAAAATAACAATCTCCTTGGATTACTTTGCCTTGTTAAAATATTTTATGCATTTTTCATTTACACGAAGGTAATGGAAAAACACTTAAACTATCTGTTATTTAAGCCACAAGAGATATGTTACTGAAAGTCTGATAGCTGCAAAAATGATTGCCTCTTCATAGTCTTTGCTTTATATCGGTAATAAAAGGCGGACAATTCAATTCATCGGTTAGTAAATAAAGTACGATAGTTTTTATTTTATTTGCTCTGCATTGCAAGAACAAAAATCAGATTGCTTTTTGAATTCACTTAAAAATGGGCTCATTACTTTCCTTTTTTAGCTCTAAGGCAAAATGTTTGGTGTCTATTTTGAACGTTATACCTATTTTAAGATATAAAGTAAATATTACCTAATTCTGAATGTCAGATTAAAAGCACAAATTTCTTTCATTGACTCCTCTATAATTACTTAAATATTGGTGTCAGGACTGTCAGTAAGAAGTCATAATTGAGCACCGCAGTATGGATCTGATACTAAGCACAAATACTTATTTCTCAGAACCTGATGACTTCTAACCATCAACTTTTATGACAAGAATAAAAGAAGTGTCAAAAATTACACTGCTGGAATGTGCTGCAAGGCATGAAATGCACGCTTGCCACAAGACAAAGCCCAAATTCTATGAAGTCCAGAGCAGAAACAACACCTGTTAGGAAATGGGAAAATGTGATGCTGCTCTTCTATACAGTCCATACTTCCCACGTCTACAAGGATAAAGGCAACCCTGAATTGAAAAGCCTAAATATGCCCTTGAACATTCCAGTTTGCCATTTCCAGCAGACGTCACTATAGAGCAAGGATTCATGCAGGTTGAAAAAATGGCAACACTCTCCAAAGGAATTACGATAAAAACATTTAAGAAGGCTTAGCTATTAAGATAATAGTAGCTAAAATCAGAATTATTAGCTTATTAAAATTAAAGATCCATATAAAGATAAACCATCCTCTTAATTATCAGAAAGAAAAAGCAGTATTGATTTCAAGCTTCTGGCAATAACAAAGCACAGAAAAGCATAATCCATACAAAATATGCCTCTCTTTCGGGATGTATGAAAATCCCAACCTAACACTAAGAAATGCATATACATGAAACCTCAAGTATCATGTTTTCTAACATAAACCTACATGTGATAGGTAATAATGCAATGAGCATACAGCCATATATGCCACTACCCATAAAGAAGCAACTGCTTTTTCACTCATATATTTTTCTGCATTTATTATCACCAAGCAGCCTTTACCCATTCCCCACATCCTAGTATTTACCTCCACATATAATAATCAAAATTCTGTCCAATAGCATTAATTCAGTAACAGAAAAATCAGCATACAATAACAGTGAAAGGTGATGGTAGCTTTCAGAAACATAGTGAATGTATTCCAGGCTCTAACATGCTGATGAAATACCTACTACTCTTTTCCTGTTTAAAAGAAACAACAGAAAATAATTCTACCCACCCAGTATTTTTGTTTTAACATTTACTGCCTTAAGAATTAAAACTGTGAAGTCCATTCTGTGCTGTGGCTTTCAATCCTAACTGGTTGGAGTTTGTCTGAAAGACAAATGCTACTCAAGGTAGTGCAAGGCTAAATGTTGTAGGCAAGTCGCTGGGAAGACTTGTCTCTGAGACATAAATTGTAATGACAAAAGGCACATAAAGGGAATTTTTTCACTATACCATACCTCATACAATGTGTCCTGTTTCCTCCGTGAGCTTGGGTAATTTGTCTGGCCTACACAGAAACGTCAGGGTGAAGCTTTTCCCAATTTTCTCTATTGCTTGTGATCTGATATTTGCATAACAGGGTGAAGTACTGTCCATGCTTGATACAGACTATAGAGTATAAAGCAACATAGAACATTGCCTTCCAAGAATACTGGGGCAGAATGAGAGAACAAAGAAACCTCTTGCCCATTGTTCAGGAGTGTTGGTTCAATGGCCATTGGCTCTGGGGTCTTTGTTCTGTGAAAGGGAGCACCTGTAGGAACAGCAACTACTTGGAAACACTTTTACCACTTTTCTTGAAGGAACAATCCTTCAATTGTTCTGCAACAATGCAGAAATTGAGCAGGAAAAGTTGTTCATCAGACTGCACCTATGGATATTTCCACTGGACAGTTGGGTTGTGTTGAAGAAGTGCTCCAGTGTCTGAGAGAGGAGATTGGAGGTTCTGGGGGCTGACAGCTGACTCCCAGCTTGAGAACTCAGCATCTGAGCTTAGTGACTGAACTATGTTCTGGAACTCGAGAATATTTTGGTGTGCTTCTTTGTTAATTTTGTTTAGAAACTTTCCTTAATGACTAATGAGTCATAAGTTTTGTGGTGCCTCATAGAACTATGGCTCATCCTCACAGTGCACTCCCAAACAGGTGCCTCTAAGTGCCAAAAGGGGCAAAGAAGTTAATCTGGGTAAAATATTTGTACACATTATTGCTCTGGAGAGGAAAAAAAAAGCTCTTGGCTTAGAGAATAAACTAAGGCACACTGCTTGGACTTAGACTTATGTACACTCTGTTGGATACAAAATACTCCGAGGTGAAGAACAGATCCCACGACTTTTGAGATAAAACAAGAGCAGAGGTAAAGCTTACCAAATGAGTGAGCTTTTTTGCTCTGCAAGGGAAGGACTCCTAAAGGAAAAGGAGGAACTCTAATTGAAAGAGAGGAGCACCTTGGGCACTGATTCCCAGTGACGCTTTACCAGCAGTGTCAACATTAACAGTAGGTTAGTGTAAACATAAACGATGCACAAACACAAATTATATCAAACAGCAAAGGTGTGAAGATGGAGAACATGAAACTGCACCAGACAGAACAGTCTTAGCAATTCTTCTACAGTTATTTCCTACCTTCAAAGTAATTGTAGTTCTTGGATAGCTCACACTCTTCCAGTTATATTGTGCCGTATCAGTCATAGCCAGGAAAAACCACATATTATTAACCAAGTAAAGTCAATCATTTACGAGTTCAACAGATCACAACAGTTGAACTTCTGCTATTTTCAACAGCATAAGCAATGGCTGAATTATTTCTGGCAACACAGACCATCTCAGCACAACCCCCAGCAATATAAGTAAAAGAAAAAAACAACCCATCACCCAGCAAAGGCTCAGGTCCAATGCTAATATTTATGTATGGGAAAATGTGTATAGGCATGTATAAGCATCTTAAAAATCTTGATTAGAAATTGTTTATTCATTATACTTTCTATTTATGAAATGTTGCCAGCAGAATAGCACACCTGAGAATGTATAGCTTTCTTTCTCCTGGCATTACATTGCTGCAGAGGATTATAAAAGGAAAATACTAGACCAGACCAGAGAATCCTGTCATTGCCAAAAGTGAAAATATTTTTTTAAAAATCCATGATCAGCAATTCCCCAGTTCTCTTCTTAGCACAACCCCTCTCCAGGATACTTGCAAATGGAACACCACACAGACATCAGTTGCTGCCACACCCTTCCTGTTGCTAATCTGTTTTTTTAAATTTAATTTCTTTTATGGTGGCTTTTCCACTGTTTAATTAGGCCACGGGGAGTAAAGAGAGGCAGTCTTACTGTCCCTTCAGAGTTTATTTCACAGACTGTTCCCTTCAAGGATTTTATTTCTGTCACTGAAAGCAGAGATCCTCATATTGCTTAAACACAGAAGATGATTAATACAATGAGATTGTTATGCTCCCAGCTAAAATGGCCTTCTTTGTAATGTGAGCTACAACAGCTTGAAAAGATGGGCGCTGACACTACACTACAGCTGACAGTTTTTCTTTTTTTAGGTGTACTATTATTGGGATCTGTAATTCTGTGTGACCCATAATAATAATCCCACCATTCTCCTCATATTAATATCATAAATTGTGCAGACATAGATGATATTATCATATATCAAATATGACCATAAAACCAATATGATCTTAACACTTTTGGATTTATCTTGAAAAGAAAAATACCAGATAAAATCATTTATGCTGATATCACCAAGTCTTTATGGGGTTACAGTAACATGGTAAGATCATAATATTTATAATATTTAGGGAGATAGGCAGTTTTGATAGCTTTATTAATCTGTTCCTTGAGTTAAACTTCTGGGTAGGTAATTTGTATGTTATTTAACAGTCGCTGTTTTCCATTCTGTGTCCCTGGCCACAAGGTTGAAATTCTGCAAAAGCTGTATTTGGTATAATACTCAGCACATTAAATACATTAAATAGACTAGTTTAAAGGAGAACCAGTAAAATAATAATATTTTACAATATTTAAGTGAGATCTCCTAGTGCCTTTGCAGTTAAAGGTCTCCAAGCTAATTTGAACATATTGTGGGTTAAAATGGCATGCTCAGCTTTGGAGTGACTTACAATGAAACCAGGACACACAAATATCAAATTGACTTAATACTGGTTTCGAGTTTTGTATTTCTGAGACCACTTATACGTCCCAGTAACATGATCGCAGTGGAGGATTCTGGAACACTTAGAAGACTGAAGCAAAAGCTGAATTTAAAATACTGAAACCTTCAATTTGCCACCTCCTTCTTCCCACCTTTGCTCTCATCAGAATTATAATTTCCAGACAGATTGTACCACGTGATTGTATGTTTGGACAACTGCTATAATAACAATAAAAAAAAAAGAGGGAGCATAAAATGGCTGAGGTACTGAGGCTGCCAAAGAAACTGTGCCACATGCAAACATGATTATCCTTGTTTTAAGTAAAATTCTTAAGTCAAATTTGCTTCAGCACAAAGGAACTATCCAGGGGCCTATACACCACTTATGCCTTCAGTCAAGAGCACCATGCAGCAAAAGTGCTGTACTCCTGCTAAGTAATGATGGAACAGTATTTGCGAGGAATTTTTACAAGGCACATAAACCCATGTACTATGAAATCCCCCTTTACAGATATGCTCTGCAAAGCACCAAACAGGCAGGCTAAAGCAAACAGGCTTGTTGGGGAAAAAGGAGGCAGAAGCAGAACAAAAGAAAGCAACAATGAACTGCACAGCTTCAGAAATACAGATCAAAAGGTGCTTTACTGCCACTGGGGAGAGGATTTTTTCATTATTTCTTTGCAGTAAATGTATTCAGACCTCAGCTACTTGTTTTGTATGTTGTTGGCATGAAATTCTGTCTTCAAAGATCACGTCTGTGAGAAATTACTTTTTTTTTTTTTCAAATGCCCACATCTCATAAAAAGCAACACATGATGGAATTTCAGCCATATAGCTGCCATTAGGAACAAAATTTCTTTATGAGGTGCACAGGCCTTTCAAGAGGATAAACAAGTTTTTCCTCACTGAGCAGTCATTAAAAGATCAGCACCTCAGTTGAACTACTAGAAAAGCAAAAAGCAGGTGGGAGTAAGTAGGGAGTAAGCAGAGCCCCAGCTCTACCTTTACAACTCTTGGGCAGAAATAGGGGCAATAGCTGTTCCAGACAGGAAGAGTCACTCTTCTTAAATGTGTCTGCAACACTACGGTGCTGCCAATCATTGCAACTTTTCATAAATCATGTTAGCTTGGATATTTGAGGGTTTGATGTCCCAGGTTTCTATACTCAGATGCTTAAGTAAGAAGATTTTTTGAGGCAGGAGAGAAATTCAGTAATGTTAAATGCAAGTAACAGAGATCAGAAATTACCACCCAGACCAGCTGGGCAGCATGTAAGCTGGTAATACCAACACTCTTGTTGCCTTCACTGTAACCAGAGGGTTGTAGGACAACTCTGTTTTGGGCAGACAATCTTCCCATACAAACCAGACTTGCAGCTGTGGCTGTATGCCACAATCTACTCCTCAATGTACAAATTTCTTTTGACATAGATGACTTTAATGGCTTTTTCTTTGTAGCTTTATAGTGTATTGTATAATTAATTCAGGAATTAAAGCTGCCTAAGTGCATTCAGACACAATGAGCCACTCTTTGGAGCTGTTGCAGTCTATTTTGTCAATAAACCTAGTTCATGAGGTTCTTGTTTCCACACATCAATACAATAAGAATTGTGTACTCTGGATATTTACATATACATCCCATGGAGAGATTCAGATTTTTAAAGACCCCTTAAAAATAGACTTTTTCATATTTTACTTAAAATAATCATTTTAATACAAATTTAGAAATACAGTTTCCAAATGAAATAAGTAAAAACATTTCATGCAATTTATCTGGCAAATATGCTCCCAATGTTTGAAGTTAATTCCCTTTTTTTTTTTAAAGCGTAATCAACTTTGTGAGTTTTTCCTTAAAGAATTTACTTTCCTCTTGTGAGGATCCAAGGAGCATTAAAAGAAAATAAACACATGACAAAGAAAAAACACATATGACAAACTGAAAGGTCAGAAAGGATACTATAACTGAATTATTTTCCTTAAGGGTGATAAAAGGGCTGGGTGGAGAGAGAAGTGGAAGAGAAAGAGGTGGCCTCCAGGAAAAGGGTGAGAGGAAAGGAAGTTAAATTTGGTGCTTTCTTTCTGAATTCCCACTTACTACTTCAGCCATGGAAATATCAAAGATGTCTTTAATTGGCTTTGCTCAATGCCTATGCTAAGTGTTTTAGAAGCCACTAAACTGGAAGCCATCTCCTCTAAACTCAAAGTCAAAAAGCACTGCTTCTGTAAGAGGAACAACCAATTGAGGTGACAAAGTAAGAGACGTGTTCATTTTCTGATCTTGGAGTTTCTGGTTATACCAGCCACACTGAGGTGTGCTCTGACCAGGGAGGATGGCACTACATGAGTTACTCTGATGGCTTCCTTAAAAAACAGGTAATAGTTTTGTCTTCCTCAATACCGGCTGCCCAAAGTATGCATGTGATGCAGTTTTGTACACAAATACATGTGTAATTTCTCTTTTCAGTATCTTGTATGTGTTCTTACTTCAAAAATATATAGCCCTTTTTTGAGAACAGTATGTTCACAATGTAAGAAACAAAATCTGGAAAGCAGAAAAAGAGCAGCACTCTAACTCACTGATAGGAATATGGTGTGACAGGAGGGATGAATAATCAAAGATACAGTTGATAGTTTACTGTTAAAATAAATTAACTGATCCACTGACAAAAGTCTTGCCTACTGTATTTTATAGATACAGCTCTGACATATTTTGATCACAAACAGTTTCAAAAGAGGATCACTCTGCCAGCTGGGCTGTTCTTAAACAAAACCTCTATGTTTTGATCCAGGAAACATCAATCATCATGTCGCCAAAACCATTACCATTTATTGAGCACCCATTAATATGCTCAGTGCTAAATAAAGCAGGGGAACATGCTGTCCTTATCCACATTTCTGATCATCTGTCCTATATTTTTGAAGTCAGTTTGTCTCTGCATAAAATCAAACATCTAAAGTAAACAAACACAGAAATATTTTGGTACTATGTACTACACTGCTATACTTTTTGCATGCTCGTTTTATCTTTCACATTCTGTAAATATAAAATAACTCTATTCCAACTGCAGGGAAAAAAACCGAAAACATGACTGCTGGACAAACAAGCCTGAAAAAGGAGTTAGGCTGCAGAGGGGCCACGAATTCTGCATGTATTTCACTTTTTCACCCTGAAAAAGTGAGGACAGAGACCTGAGCAGCTGCAGAGTTGCTGCAGAGAGCTAAGAATTAGAGGAATATCTCTGTGATGGCATAGGTCAAAAATACAAGGAATTTCAAAGGGAAACAAAAGGATATGAACATCAGCACTGATTATAGAATATGTTTCCTACACATAGAACATTTAGCTAAGCCACATTCAGTATCTCTGATGTAACTTAAGACCCATTTGTAGAATCAAGCTCTTGGACAATATATCATAGGTAATAGCTATTCACAGGAATTCCTAATAGAAAGTATGTTGCTTCCGAAGAGAAGAAATTACACATTTTAACACAGAAAAAACCTACAACATCCCCTCAAAGAAAATCAAACCTTTTAGAAGTAATAACAAATACAGATATTGAGAAGATTGAAATCTTCTGGTTCAACACCCCCCCCCCAGAAAAAAACCACAAACGCTGTATTTGAAAAACCTTTAAGATCATAATCTTGTCAAAGTATTGGTTGAATTTTGATTCTATAAAACATTTTAAAAAATGGTGCAATTCACCATTTAAAAAAAAGGGATGAATATGTATCAGTTAGATGTATCAGTTCTGTCTACCTGCTGCTAGACAAGAAATAAAGGTGATGTTCATAAAGACAGTGATAAAATTTCCTTCACTTAATAGTCAACTCTTTGATTACTGGCCACTGGAGTATTAGGTTGAATTGCACCACTGATGAACAGCCAAGGGCCTCAGTTAACAAAAATCAGTGCTTTTAAAGTCTTTAATGATGAGAAAAAAATGAATGAAAGCATTTGTCAAGATTATGATTGTCATTAGAAAATGCTAATTACATATTAGTTTAATAATCACCACATGATCATTTACCAAAATTATTAGATTTTTTTACTTACTTGGAAGAATTAACCTTTTTTTTTTGTTCAAAGTGTTCACAATAGTGCTCTTAGAAGCTAAGAATTTTAAGATTACACATCTTCTGAAGCTGCACTGCTACTGTTGGAAAGCTCTGATCTGAGTTTAATGCCAACCCATCTTATTTCACTCACTTAATGATATATATTACCCTCTTAAGGAAAGTTATAGCAGTGTACAATTCATAAAGCACAGGTAATTTGCCCACAAAAAAAAGCTCTATAATTAAAAGTTAAACTCCAGCAAAAAGCCATTTGTTAATTCATATATATGTGCTAAGTAAAATATGCCACTCTTCACTATTGAGATCTCATCTAAAAGATGTTAGGCAAGTATCAATCACATCTATAAGAGCTGTGTCATCTCAACAATACAACAAAGGATTACACCACTAGTATTAAAATGAGACTGATTACTGTTGATAACAAAAATATACTTATTTTTTTCTGCATAGTAGTGTTATACCAGTTCTACAGATCAAACTGCATCTGTAACCTGTAACTTGACCATAGCAACAACAAGCAAAGCATCAAGTGCTGAAGTGAGCTCAAATGATCAAGTGAGCTCAACCACTGACAATTTTTACCATTCCAATAAAATCTATTAATAATTCATTACTTAAGTTCTTTTGCCCAAATGCCCAAATAAAAACTCCCAAAATAATATTTTTTCCTATTCTCAGTTTAAAGTTCACATTTTAAACAATTACAATGAACTCAAACAATCACTTTCTTTTACGGGGACATAACTGAACTATGTCTAACAGTATAGCTTTAAAACATACAAGCAGAATAAAACCTGAAAATTATAGAAAATATTTCATATGCTATTTCTCATCTAAGATTGATGCTCTGACTTGGAACAGACCCTTGTGGCAAAAGGGCACATCTCTGCATTATTGACCTAAGAACATCTTAAGAACATCTGTGCACCTTGGCCACAACAACCCCCTGCAGCACTCCAGGACGGGGACAGAGTGGCTGGACAGTGCCCAGGCAGAAAGGGACCTGGGGGTGCTGCATCACAGGGACTGAACATGAGCCAGCAGTGTGACCTGGTGGCCAGGAAGGCCAGTGGCATCCTGGCCTGTGTCAGGAATGGTGTGGCCAGCAGGAACAGGGCAGTGATTGGCCCCTGTAGTCACCAGGGACCTCAGACCCTGGTGAGGTCACACCTTAAGTACTGTGGCCAGTTCTGGGCCCCTCAATTTAGGAAGGACACTGAGATGCTGGAGTGTGTCTGGAGAAGGGCAACAAGGCTGCTGAAGGGTCTGAAGCACAAGACTGATGAAGAGCAACTGAGGGATCTGGGAATGTTTAGCCTGAGAAGAGGAGGTTCAGGGGTGACCTCCTCACTGTCTACAAGTACCTGAAAGGAAGTTGTGGCCAGGTGAGGGTTGGCCTCTTCTCCCAGGCAAGCAGTGAAAGCATGGCAGGACACAGCTTTAAGCTACATCAGGAGAGGTTTAGACATAAGGAAGAACTTCTTCACATAAAGGGTGGTTAGACATTGGAATGGGCTGCCCAGGGAAGTGGTGGAGTCACTGCCCCTGGAGGTGTTTAAGACTGGATGTGGCATTTGGTGCCATGATCTGGTTGACTTGGTGGTGTTTGGTCATAGGTTGGACTTGATGACCTCAAAGGTCTTCTCCAACCTAGTTGATTCTGTGATCTTAATTCAATTTAGCAGTGAAATAATATTACATCACTACTTATGCTTAATAATCCCTACTCAATATGGGGGTATTGTGGTAACAGGAGAGAAACTTTACTTACCCTTTGCAAAGAAATAACTAAGGTTAACTAATTTAAATACACATGAGTTGAAATCAGAGTTTAAAAGCATTAAGAGCTGTCTCTGACTGATTTCCATAGCTGCTATGGCAGAGGGAGAAGCTAAGCTTCAAGAAAAAGCAGAAATGCTACTGCCAAAATCTGATACACACAAGTCTATACAATTTGTTCAATCTCTTCCACCAAGAGCAGTATAACTTACTCCTGATCAGACTCACTGGTAGAAAGTTATGGGGAAGAAGAGGCAAAGTTCAGGATTCTCTTTGTGGAAAGGTCTTCAAACCTGGTCTTGAGGGACAATTATTTTGATTTCTTTGATTTAAAAAAAAAAATTAACAAATGATTGATCCCCTGAACAGCTGCTCAGATTGCAATTGAAATGCAAATATATATGGACAGAGAGCAAAATCACTTAACACCGGCTACATTTAATTAGGGAGCAAAGAGGAATATCATATTCAGATGACAAACCACTTTGGGACTTCAGCATAGGAATGAGGACACCTTCACAAACGCATCCTTCTGCTTTGAACCTTGGCCAGATAAGTGGTTACTCAAGAGTGTGATTTGTCCCTGTAATACCAGTTTGCAGTTCTGAGGGACCAGTTTCCTCTACAGTATCACATTTGCCGCTCTTGTTGGCAGTTTTAGTTTAAGGAGAAAATGGGGATGTAAACTGAACTACTCAAGTCTAAAGGTGGTACCTGAAGATCCAGGTTAAGACATTAGCAGGGCCACATGAGGATCCTGCACAACTTTCTTCTGCACTTAGTCTGTGGAATAGAGGAATTAAGTCTCTGTGGCTGTCAATCTGGCTCTTTTCATGAGTTCTAAATTCATTTAAATAAATAAATAAATAAAATTATTTGTTTCAAGTTGTCACTTGGGTAAGATCTGTTTTATTGCTGCAATTTTTGCTGCAGTATGTACAAATCAATCACAAAAGTCTCTATGATGTAAACCCTTTATAAAAATGTTACCTATGTAGTTTCTTCCAAAGAAGCCTCAGATGATGTGACAGTGATACTAAACCTACATCAAAAAAAAATCTTTAAAAAAACATAACTTCAATGTTTTCCTTTCAGAGAATTTTTATAAAGCTCACGTTGTAGAGACAGGCACACACAACTAAATTCCATGTTAAAATAAATTCAAACCTAAAAAGTTAATTAAATATATCTTGAAAATCAATCTCAAACCTAATTTTCTGTTACTGGATATGACTTTTGACATTTTTCCTTTTACAAACTCCTTTGATAAAATGTTCAGGAAATCTTCCCCCCACTTCCCACTTCATTTCTCAACTGCTATGACTGCTATGTTAATTTGACCTGTATATTCTTAAGGAAACATTTATTTTCATAAGGACACAATCAGTGCAGTCACTGGTTGTAGCAAATAAATACAACTTACGCATTGTGATGATATATAAGGACAATATATTTTACAGCTATCTGTTTACATAGTACCATTGACAGACTATGTTTGTTTTTAAAGGAAGAAAACACTAAATGTTGTGCAACCTGCTTCAGAAGCCAGAAAGATTTATTCTGGAAGAACAGTTAAGGTCAGGATACATGCTAACATCCAGATAACAGTAAGACTAAGATGGAGCAGAAATACTACACTTTTCAGGAACACATTTGCAAATAAACCAATGTTATGCCTTCATCTCATACCAGTGCTTTCATAGACATGGAGCTGATGAAGATTCAGAGAATTAACACAGATTTCTGGCTTTCTTTATGTCAGCTTAGAAGGGATTCCTTTGCCTTCAGCATGCAGGGTATGAAGTGCTGAAGGATACTGGAGAAAAGACAGCAACAGATTCATTAATTTTTTCCTACTCCTAGAAGGCCTCACATGCACCAACAGTTGAGGCTACTCCACAGCTGAGACAAGGGCAGGTAGGGACAGGACAACAGGGAGCAGTTTAAACTAAAAAAGAGGAAATATTTAGGTTAGTCACTTGGAAGAAATTCTTTATTCAGTGAGTTGTGAAGCACTGGAGCAGGTTGCCCAGAGAAGTTGTAGATGCCCCATCAGTGGAAGTGTTCAAGGCCAGGTTGGATGGGGCTTTGACCAACCTGGTCTGTCCCTGTCCATGGCTGGGAAGGGTAGAACTATATGATCTTCAACGTCCCTTCCAACACAACCCATTCAAAGATTATACATACAAAGGATAGCAAAAACAAAGAGTCAACAAAACAAAAAGCTCGGTAGAAATACATTTTCTCTCCTTCCTCCTACAAAGCAGGAAAATTAATCTCCCTCACATTAGGAACCAGGCAATGCTCTGTGGGTCACATGCCCACTCTTCTACCCTTTGCACTGATGCTCTTTCTTGGCCCCAGGACTAATCTCTCTTTTTCCTTTCTTCTACCACCACAGAATTTGCTGCTGCCTCCAGTCATCATAATGTCAAACTCCAACCAACATGACTCCTTCTACCCAGGACCATATCAGCATGGGGAAAAGCAAAGGGCCAAAGCCCTTCCTGCACAAAAAGAACAAAGATTATTCCTTTGGGCTCAGTGCCGTTCTTTGTGTGCAAGGAATCACAAAGGAATCACTCCAACCTCACTACTCACTAATCACTCAGTAACCACTGAGAAACTGGGACATGAAGCCATAGAAGTTTCTGCCCATTCTAATAAGTTTCAAGGTCACGTCAAGTATATTTCCATTATATTGAAGATTGAATGCTTTCATTTAAAACAAAGCAAAAAAAAAAAAAAAAGGCCAAACAAAATAAAAACAAAACAAAAGGAGTAAAAATTACTAGAAGATTCTCATACAATCACGTGGATTCTGATTCTGATTCAATGTAAATATTAATTACCATGCATTTTACAGTTAAATGTAAAGTGATGGTGAGATTGGAACACAGTCAACCTGCAGAGCAGTGGCTCTACTACTAAATGCCCTGGGCAAGCAGCAGCCCAGTGTTCAAGAAAATAAAAACTCAGAAGAGTTGAGAGTTCCAAGAGATGTTCCCATTTGTGAAATTTCTAAAGCAAAACAAAACCCCAAAGCATACAACTTCCTTTCCCTCCCATAAAAATGACCCTGAAGTTCCCAGAATGTAAGCAAGGCTAGCTGTAGTGATAGTTCTTCTGTGATATTCTGGTAAAATTCCAACTGAATTCCGTCATCATACAATCTGTCAGAGATATAATGGGTCTTGTATGAATATATTTTTGTCTCCCAAGAATTCTTAAAGTCATTGGTATAATTGAGAAAGCAATTTACAGAGAATATGTAGGAGGAAAGAAAAAAGAAGAAAAAAATTGGGAGACTGTGTGTGAGAGAGACCCTATGGATGGCAAAGGAAACCTACAAATACGTCTTATAAAATATTGCTTCTTGATCCCCCAGAATTAATTTATACAACAGTCAACCTTGTGTGAAGGCTGCCTTCTCCCACATCTTCTCTTTCTTGCTTGACTGTTCAAAGTGTCATCTTTAATTCAGGTGAGTACAGTGATTTTCAATACAACCCCAGTAAAGGACACTACAGGTAAAAGTACCTTACCATGTGTTAAAGCATCTCTGAAGTTGTGCAGCACTTCTACTCTGTTACTCATATTGCTTTATGCTTACTAACAACTTCACTTTAGAGCAGGAATTTTTTAATTAATGTGTGTTTTCCATTATGAAAACCATTATGAAATTTTATGAAAATTTCTGTTTCGTTTGGCACAGACATATCTTTTTGGTGTTTGTTACTAACCTAATTTAACCTGCTTAGGCATCCATGATCACAAATTGAGTTAAAACCAAACAAACAAATCAACAAATGCCTGCTGACAGAAAACGAGGTGCAAGGAAGAATTCCTTTGCCAGTTCTAATACTCTTCTGGATTTAAAAAATACATCAGTTTGATTTGTGAGAATTCTGTTTCGAACTGGGGCCTGATCCTATTTAACTAATATATTGTTGAGAAACAAAACCCCATGCTTAATACGTTGTTTAAAAATTAAGAGTCAGGACTGATTAGAACACAGTTAAAATATCTTCACTCTCTTTTCCCCTCTGATATGCATAGATGAATTTGAGAATCACAAGTTAAACAAAGAAGTGTAAAATACAATTATAGTGTAACATAAATACATTACACTCCAGAGGTATCGGAATATCAACAGTAGTATTAAATCTGCCCTGAAGTAAAGAGGTATGAAGCAATTCATTAAAATAGAAGACGAAAACTAGATCATTCTCCAGCTAACAACAGCTAACCTTTTTTTCTCAGGAAAAATCCAACAGTTTTATCCTGACTTACTTTATATGCAGATGCAGAACATGTGGGATTTTCGTTCAGATGCTTTCCCTCTGTTTGAGGAATGGGAAATCAGCAACAGAGTTGAAGATTCAAAAGCATTTTCTCTCCCTTTCCTGATCACTCTTGACTGTTAGATTACTGTGCATGATCAGTCAAATGATATGCACTAGAGAAGCAGTCAACGATACAAACTGGAAACAAACCTAAAAAAACACAGTCTTCCATAGAAAGATTTAGTTTTGAAAGCAACAATATGCAAATACTATCTTATCTGGGTGTGCTTAATGGACATTACTGAGATAAGTGAGATAGCTAGAGCTTTCCATTCAGACAAAAGATAGATAAATACAGGAGTAGCTGCAATTCCTGATGCAAAATCCATGTTTTGTACTGTTTTTTTTTAAACGAAGTAGTAACTTTTTTTTTTTCATTAAACGGGTATATTTAGTTTTTTATAAATTTGACATAGTTGCTGCTGAAATTTATGAAGTGTTGCCCACTGGGAGAGTTCTGTGGCAGAATATGACACAAATAAAACACAATAAAATAAATTTTTTAAAGGGACAAATTACTAGTAAAATCAAAGTAGTAAAATGGAAGTATTTAAAATGTGTGGGATAGAGTCTGGGAGATGCAAAATAAAGAGACCTACCTATGCCAAAATTTCATCAACTCAGAACTTGAATTGAAGGAGAGGTCCTGAAGCAGAAGCACATGCAAAGTTTGTTGCACACATCTACCTACTCAAATCCTCCTAGACACAATTTCTGCACAATCATATTTAAATTTTGCTCATAATCTTGTTTAAAATGAAGCTGAGTCCTAACATCAGCCCTCCACTTGTGTTACTGCTTGAGCCATCCAACCCACTAATAACAATAAGCAAAGACTAGCAATCTAGGATGGTTCTCATCTTAAAGAAACAGTCTGGCGTTTGTCTCTTTTTCTACATCCCATCCACACACAGAAAAACCCATCATTCAACGCAGAAAGGCAAGAGGGGCTAAAACTTAAAGCAGAAGGATTTATCAGTTGCTAATGGAATCACTGGACAGTGTGCTACTGCAATCCAAAAGCCACCAGTCTTCCAATACTTTTCTGCAATTTTCCTTAGGGTTTGTTCTCTTCTCTTGCAAAAGAAGCAACAGGGCAGCAATCATTTTAGGGGTACTTCTGAGAAATGTCTAAAGAGTCTGTGACAAACCATGTGAAAAACATCCTCTTAGCTACAGGTGCATTTAGATACTTCTGCTTAGCTCAGCCCTGTTAGAAACACAGAAGGTAGCACAGGGCCTGCAAGTAAAATGGCTGTGTACACAGGGATCTTATTTCTCACTTAGGTAAGGCTGAGTTCAGGGCATAACATAAACACAGCTACCCCTGCAGATCAGGTATTTGACCGGGCCTTAAAATTACCTTAGTTCTTATCAAGTATAGTTTATTTTGTAATAGAAAAATAAATAATTAAAGAAAAATTGCAGATAATCTCTACGGAAATCATTACACTGATTATCTGAGATGAGTCTAAAACCTGGTAAAGATTTTGAGATGAGATTCATCTGAGATGAGTCTAAAACCTGGTATCATCTGGCTGCAGTGAGCGCTCAATGTCTAAATGAGCTACAAGTAAGCCTCAGAAGCATTTTCCTGTGGCATTTCCCTACTTTGCCATTGCTGAAACAGTTAAATGCTCCCCATCCTGACCATATAATGGCTCCACTAGTGTGAAACATGCCATAAATACAGAGTTGTCACTGCCCGCTCCATAAGTTTCCACAAGTAGCCCACGCAGGACATGGCTGCTTCCCACAGGTTACCATGCTATGCCCAATTGCCTGTTTCAGTTACAATCACATTAGCACTTTCTACCCTAGAATCCTTAATTGTTGCTGTGCCCACACGTTGTAAATGAGTTAAATTCCTACAATACTTAGTTCTTAGGAAGATCATTGCCTTCACAGCATTGTTACCAATCCCATTAACGCACAATGAAAACTGTGGTGTTGTTATCCACTTCCCTGCTCCCCTGGGATTACAGAAAGACCAACAAATACTTAGGGACCTCCAAAAGAATTTGGAATTTCACACTTAAATTACTTATGCTTTTACTAAACTGCTTCTGGTCTGCCTCTACTTTTGCAGAGAACAATATAATTAAAACAAAACAAAAACAACAACAAAAAAAAACCCAGAAAAACACCACATAACAATCCAAATCATACCTGTATATAATCTAAATCTGCATGTTCATTGCAAAGTCAGACACAGCAAATAATTAGAACTAAACTAACACCAAATACCTACATTTGGTGTTCAGTCATGGATGCACATCTATCCACAGCTGCACAAGCATGTTGCTTGAGACAGAACAGGAGGGTAGATAGTGAATTAAGCATCGAGGAGTGTCTGTTGCACAACACCTTCAGCTATCTCCTATTACTGACCATAATAAGGTGCTTAGAAATTCATCACTGAAAGCGTAAAAATAAAACAGTTTCTGGTTAAAGCGTAATCAAATGCATTTCGCAATCATTTTGAATTTTTAAATTTTTTTCAAATAATTTCAGTTGTTACATTTGTACGACAATTATGAAAAGAATACGTTCTTTAAAACAGCTTGCAAGATGTCTACTCTACAGGCTTATATATCAGGAAGAATTAAGAAAGAAGACATGATTCTATGAGCTAAGTATGTTGCAGGCACACAAGAAAATGCTTATTTTTCAGATAGTTTGGGTAGTTTATATGGACAATAAGCATCTAACTTACAAGCATTATACTTGTTTTTTGTGAGTTTGTTTTTTTTTTAACAGATGCACTTTTAAACTTATGTAGATAACAATTTTATCTTCTTGCAAAGAGATTTGACTGCTGAAATAAAAGATATGAAATTTTCTTACACAGACTCAGATGAATCCCTGTCTCTGTTTTCTTCTCCTCATGGGTATTTTTTTGTCTGCTTTAATATGTCAGAGGTCTTTAAAACAGCTGTTCTAACCATTATCGGAATCGACAGGAAAGGTACCAAATATATCAGAAATAAAACAAATTAAAAATACATAAAACCAAAGCTTTAGACAATAATCTGTCCATACTGAAAGGTCATCTAGAAAATAGAGATAACTCTGTTCCTTGTTTACAATAAAAACAGAGTCCAATTTATGCAGAATTGATCAAGTAGTTTCTGTCTTTATATTTAAACACTTCTAAGAAGAGAGAAAAAGATCGCACTGGCCAGGATATGCTGGCCAGAAGAGGAATGGCAGAGGGGACAAGGGAGGAACTTTAAATTTGCTTAACCTTGCAAATGTAAACAATTGTCTATATCCTTTCAGAAGAGCGCCCGGCACAGAGGTGACAGAACGCAGGTGTGGGCGCCCGTCATAATAAAGGCGGTTTGGCTGAGCGCAGCGGAGCGGCGGCGAACCTCGGTGAGAGATTACACACGCACCTATTGGCAGAACATGGCAAGGGAGAATGTCAGATTTCATATTCGCCAGACATCTACAGCAACTGATGCCTTGTAGTCAAAGGCTGTTAAATTACCTGTGAAGGTTACTGGCAGCCCTGAATGTTTTTCTCATTGTTTATTTAGTTCCAAAAGCACTTGGTCTTTGTGCTGATTGCCCTAACTGACAGCCCAGGAAATCTGGACTTTGTAAACAGGGCGCTGCTGTATTGAATTACAGGTAACAAGTGTGTAATCAACCTGCTGGGGCTGGACCTTTGCAAAGAAATCTTCGGTATACAGACAAAAAGAATAGGTTTCAATACTGGGGAATCAATTATGTGAGCAGATGAGTATAAAAAGAGATCAATTTAAATCCTTTGTGATTATTTCCTATAGCATATTTGGAAAAAGAAAAGACCCTGACATACTGGAAAGGTAATTAAACACTTTATTCATTGTTGCAATAATATTATAGAAATTAGAGGTGAATATTATTTGAAGCTCCCTCATTATAACCCATAAAACTGTATTAGTTGCATAGCCCTTAGCTGCAATACGCTTTTTAAAAAAATAAAGGCTTGCAGATTCTTGTTCTTAAAGAAGAGTTTCTGTAGTGAAATTACATAAACTGGAACAAAGAACAGCCCAAAATGAATCAGTCATGTTTGATCCTCTAAAAGGTAAAGAGAACCACTACAAAGCAGGGATCTAGTGAAATCTAATATTGTGATATTTCTGCATACGCAAACGACATAATAAAGTTCAACAACCACCCCCCCAGACCATAGATTTATATGAGATATTTAAACTGTAATTGTTAATTAAAAAGCATAAATAAAATCCAGTGGCAATCAGTCAACAGAATAACCCTATGCCAGAAAACATTGAGTCACTGAGTAGCACATGAGAGGAAATATTTTTTTCCTGGTGTTTTTTTTGGGTTGTTTTTTAAATCATCAAGTAAGGTCTGTTCTGCCTGTGACTGTGGCCACCATGGGCAATAATATTCACCAAATAAAGAAAAACTTAACAATGAAGATTTCAAAATATAAACATCTGATGGTATTTCCTATGTGAACATCATTTATTAAAACAGATACCATATGCTATCATCTTATTATGCCCCAAAGACTTGTTTTTGCAGTTTGAAATTACAAGAAAAACAAGGTTTCATTAATGCATTCACTGATGATGATAATTTTAGACTGCTTGCAGTATTGGAATGTGTGCTTTGTTAAAGCAACTGGACTTACATTGCTAAATTTTATTCACTCTAGGGAAGCAGTTCTCTACTTTGGCATCCACAATTTCTTTTAAGTGCCTGAAAAACATGTTATAAAACTGAGTTTCATTTCTGTTTGCTCATGTATCAGTATTTGTGTACCAATATGTCCCTAAACATTGAAATCCCTGATTTACTTGGGAGTGGGACGTTATCTTTTGCAAATAAACAACAATATATGAAATGCAACCTTGTCAAGTTATAAAACTTTCAACTAAACATATTGCATGGGACACGAGATAATGATAATTAACCAGGAAAAATAGAAAGACTACAGCATTTCTAATCAGTTCTCACCACATGATTCAAGATCTAGACAACAACAGATATTTCTGACAGTTTCAACAGTTTTTATTCAAGACTATTAAAAAATTTTTGGTCAAAAGAGAAAGTCTGCTAACTTCTAATGACTGTGTATTAACAGATATGCCAATTGCCTATCATACCCTTCCTTCCTAACGAATATTCCTGCAAATACCTGCATTTTCAGAAGAATAACATCATTTCCCAAGCCAGCAGAAACAGCTGGTGAAGGATTTTTTAAATCTGACTCACAACAATAATAGTCTGTGACAGTGAGAAACACTGCTCCAGTGTTGCACTGTGTAAAACACACACATTTCTGTCCATTCCCAGTGTACCACCTTTCGATTGTATTGGAGATCTGTCTGTTCCTGTCTCTTGAAAAGCAGTTGACATGAACATAATTTCACATTTTTCCAAAGTTCTTTTATATACTCTCTTTGAGATGTCCACTTCCAATTTGCTTTTCAACAGACTTTACATAGTCATGGTGACTAAAATCTCATTAGCATTGAAACTAAGGTTCCTATCATGTAAATATTAGCGCGTGTATTTAAGGTCTCAATTGATGCTCCCAAAATCAATGTTAATAATTAGTTTTGCATTAAGTACATGAAAACTGACATTCATGGGTAAGAACTGAACTGAATCAGCTTAGTACTTTAAGGCACCTGAAAACGGTAAATGTAAGCATTCTATTTCCTCACATTTTGGCTTTTTTTTTTCTAAGGCACTCAGCAGCAAGAGCATCACGAAATGTACCACAGGGAGTCACAGTGCCTGGCCTTTGCACTGTAGATGGAGAAAGGTGTAAAAACTCCAGCTTCTCTTCAGTGTTTTTACTCATCTGAAGCTTTTTTTTTTTTAAGATACTGTTTCCCTCCTCCCCTATTTTTCCTTTTTCTAGAAAGCACAGTTAAAGGATTTATTCAGAATTATTTACTATACTGGGGCACTATTAAGCTAGATATGGGCATGAACTTTCCCTTTTCAGAATAATAACTATCTGTGTAAAATATTTATCTAAAATACAAACACAAATGTCATAGGGCTTTAGCCTTTTTTCTCAAGGACAAACACTGTGTGTCATGTCAACTGGAAATGCATGTCTTTCAGAATAGACTCTTCATATGATCACTTCCTGCACTGAGCACCTCTCATAGACACATGACAGCATTTTACACTCAGTCCCACAAAACAGAGCACTGCAGTCAATGCTGTACTCTTAACTAGATTCACATTGCTAATATATTGCTACAATTCTGCTTCAATTAAAAGCATATTTCAGCAGAAGCTCAGGATATGATAGCTGCTCTATGCATTTTAATAATACAGATCAATGGTGTCAGAATTCTACTTTACATAAATAAAGACTGATCATATTAAGACAAAATCCTGCATAACCTAAATGTATATTGATGGCAGCAACCCAGAAACTGATCACAATCTTTACACTCTGGATAAAAAGCAGTAAGCCTATATAAACTGACTTCAATGTTTCAAAAGCAAAAAGTGTTTTATTCTCTCCGATATTAAGAAAACAAAACAAAACAAAACAAAACAACAAAAAACAGGGGAAAAAAGAATCAGTCTACAATAACAAACTCCAATGAAATATTAGCACAGGAGGAACATGTTATTAAATGATTTTTGCAGCTACTAAAGTCAAGCAAATTTATACTGCACTTATAAAGTTAACACAGGAAATGCAAAATTTTTATTGCATTAGCAAAAAATTCTGAAAGTCTAAAATATTTTTTCTTTATTTTCATGTAATGCAATTTCTTTTTAAATTTAGAACGCTAATGAACTGCTGGACTACACCCTTAAAACATGTCTCCTAGGGATTCTGTTACTGAAAACTTTCATATACGTTTCTGCAAATTTCAGTGTCTGGAGATTACACAGGTTGATATTTAGTGTTATTAACAAAATTAGGAAAATTGCCATTACCTGTGACCCAGAATATGGGATATTACTGGAAAGGACCAAAATAGGTAGCAAATGTAACCCGTGACAGTACGAGTATTTGGAAGAACACACCTGTTTTTATTTATGTGAGTTCCAGCATCTCTAGATAGTTAGAGAAAATATGATTCTTTTGTATTAAAAATACCCATATAATAGGTTAAATTCTGAATTTTAATTGATTAATTCTGAAAAGCTAATATAGCATTTGATCAAAAGTACACCTTTTTTGGATGTAATTAACCACAGGGCATAGGCAACTAGATTTAACTGGAAGATTAATAATAAAAATTAAATCAATGCTCATAGGAGAAGTATAGGCTGTTTATGAAACTATCTACTGTAAGGGCACTGGCTCATTCCTGGCATATTAATAAAGACCAAAATTATACAACAGAAGAAGCAACATGCATGTGCATAGTCCTCACTAGAAATCTTTTAATCCACCGTATTCTGCTCTGGTTCCTGTTCAGGGCCAGAGAGTGCATCATCCTTTGCAGTTTGATCTTACCATCTGATGTCCCTGTATAAAACCTGTATATACTCTACAAAGTATTAAATCAGGAATATAATACCCTGGAAGTATTTCTCCTCCAGTGGAAAATACTGAAGTCATGTGCCCAGGTTTCCTGACTACTCAGAACTGGGCCAAGAAGTTCCTTCTAAATATTACTGTATTTATTGAACATATTGCTGGTGATACTCTACTTTGCTGCATTAAACAACACAATACTCCTTAACCAATGAATGCAAACTAGATGGTATTTTAAATGCCTTTCCAAAGAGGTATAAACTTGGGTTACATAGGTACAAAAGTAGGTACTTTTATAAAAGTAGATGATAAGACATATATGGAAAATTATATTTCACTATTTAACTGGTATAACTCTTATCTTTTAAGAGAAAACTGCATTAGGTATTATTTTCAGGAAAAGAAATCAAGAAATACAAGTTAAAAAAGAAGGAAAAAGAGAAGGCTGAGGAAAGGCTTATGCAAAGCAGCCTGCAACTTAGTTTTTTTCTACTGCTGCAAGAATAAGCCTTATCCTGTAATAATCTACTAAAAATTCAACTAGACCAATAACAAAGAAAAGAAAAAAAAAAACCCTAAATAAACAGAGCAAAAAGAACAAACCCAAAAACCACTGCAATGTCCAGCTACCAGAACACTTCTAGAGCTTGAATGGTGATAAAATCCTCATGATAGTGGGTTGCTTTGGTCTTAAAGACGTCCAGCACACTTGGTTGATAAAGAACCCACCTAAACAAAACCAGCCTTTACACCACTGTAAGTAAATCCACATCATGGAACGTTTCCGTAATACAACTGCAGAAAAAACACCTTCAGTTGAAAAGTGAAACAAGCATAGAAGCTGTGCAGACCCAGAATGAAACACACAAACAGTTGTCAGACTGAATTAATGTAGTACAGCATGCTATTCCAGCATACCACTGTGGTGTGACACGTTCTGCTTTGCTCAGAAATAATCAACCACTTTAAATATCGGCATCCCTACAATTAAAAGCGTAAAAATTGTACTTATGAAAAGTATAATTATTTTGCACAAAGATTTGCTGCATTCAGTACAATGTATATTGCAAGAAAATGCTGCAACTCTAACACATGATGAATACAGGAAAAAAGCTAATGATGTACAACAATTCATTCATCATCAAGGCATTAAAATATCCACAAAGCTCTAAAAGAAGTTTATGGACTATGTTACACTTATGTACCAACCAAAGGGCATAAGCAAATTTAATACTGATTATTAACAAAACTGATCTGTCAGCGTCTTTAAAAATGTAGTTAATAATTCCAATAAGCAGCTCCCCTGTGTTCAGCAGTGATGAAACTACATGACAGTGCACACAGTACGAAATAGTATCTCAAAGTAAAAAACTGAATTGCTTTGTTGCACTTGGAGCTAGTACATTGTTGAAGAGAGTTCACATTTGAGTTACTTGCTTCTAATGTCTTGCTAAGGGTTCTCCAAACACATGAAGCACTGTATTCCTGTGGAGTTGTGTCTATTGCTCCCCTCGAAGAGCTAACGGATGCAAGCACAGGTCCCATATCCAGGAGCAATATGGTCCTCCCTTTCAGAACAGCATGAATGCAGTAAGTCATAAAAAGAGATAACTGTTATCTAACTCCAGTTATAAAGTTTCTCACTCACTTCCCGGAGCTGAAAAAGTGTATAAGTGTATAATAGGATTTAAAGCAAAGAAGAGTCATCATCATAGTATGTCAAATGTAAGAAAAATACATAAGACAGAACATGAATTTCTACTTTGTCTTTATTGAAATGATAAATGCAATTGAAGCAGTCTCAGTAGAGTCGGACTATGGAAAACACTATCAGCTTCCTGAAAAATACATTAAAACTGTTGGTCAACTCTGTAATTGTATATTCAGCTGAAAGTTTGTCAGTGGTGCTTTTTGCTGACCAATTCAGCATCACTGGTTAGATCAAACAACATTGTGTTTGTATGCCAAACCTACAACGTCTGTCTTTGCTGCAGTGTCCGTAACACAATATATCAGAAATAGCCACACACAGCAGTTTTCTGCATCTCCTATACCTTTAACTTAATCAGACACAGTGTGACTCACAAACGTCTGAGATCATTTCTTTCTGCTTGTATGAGCTCAGGGAGGCCTCTTTAATTTATCACCAAATAAAGGCACAAATTGCTGGTGCTGGTGATTCTGGTATCAGCTTGCAATTGCAAGAGTGAGAGACCTATTGGTTCATATGACATTGTCTACTTTACAGCCTTGCTCTATTTGACTAAATAATCTTTGATTGCTTCACACAACTCTCTTAACTTCATCACCGGCTCAAGCCAAACACTAAACAGTGTTTACATTTCCACTTGGCTTCATTTGACTTTTAGAAACCTGGATATAATGCTTCCTTCCATGACTAAATACTTACAAGGTACCCATGCACAGGTTTAGATTCATTACATATATAAAAGCGAAATATAAAATTCAATGCCAGACTGTATTTAAAAATAATTTTTGCCGTATCACGCTAATGAAAACATAGTGTCGCTTTAGAGGACGTACTGTTGGCGTGAATGACAATACAAAACCTATGTGCATCCTGTGCAGTCAGAAAAGGCTTGGCAAGGATTTATGACACAGACAAAGGAATTCTTTCAAGGACATGTAGCAAAATAACCTGAAGTTATGAGACAAAAATACAGGACTAAGCAAGACCAGTCTGGAACAGCCTTCCTCAAGCTGGAATGGGCAAAAATGAAACACAATCGGAGTTGTAATCTTTCACTTCTTTTTTATCTCCAAACTTGATATTCATAATCTAGGAAAAGAATGTGCCACAGCTAGATGAAATCTTTACAGCTTTGGAGGTATAGTCAGCGTAAGACCAATTGTACCATCTAGCCAGAAACTTGAGTTACCTTTTGGGGTATTATTTTGTTTGTTGTTTTGTTTTGTTTCTTTGTAGTGCTACCTTTTTGCTACCTTTTTGAAGAAGTGGTTTATTGATCACTCCTAAGTGTTTTGTTATGCTCTATTTTGGAAAGTAAGACAGGACAAAGAAGAAAGACTATGGATCACAAGACAAGATTTAAAACCAACTCAATTTGATTCACTGTGAAAAATGACAAAAAGTAACACTTTCTGGCTGATATAAGGTTTACTTCAGATGCTCACTATCATTATAGAAAAGGAAAAAAAATCACATGCAAAGGTCAGATTCTGTCACTATTACTCACATTAGGCACTACCTTAACTTAACATGCCTCATGAAAAATTGAAGTCAAAATAATCTGACACATTATGGCAAAATGCCCTTTATCTAGCTCATACATCTATGAACAGACACTCCAATAACCATATTCAGGCTTTTAACGTTATTTTTAAAGACAATGTAGTGGACACAATTCTTTCTTTTTTTTTTTCCAGCAATTTTAAACTGATCTTTATTGATATTAGACAAACTATTCCTGACTTTTAATGGTGAAGTACTATGCTAAATTCAAGTGTCTACATCTGAGATTTAGGAAAATACTTCTTAACACTCAGAGTACTTATCTGAGAAATGCTTTAATTGAATAGATTGTAATTCTAGACCTAATAAAGTAAGCTTTCTCAGATGAAGTAGAATGATGGTTATAAATGTTTAAATTATAACTCAGACACTCCTCCTACATTCTTCTGATGTGAAATGTTCAGCATAAAAGCAGTAAATACTGTCTGGTTGTTATTTTAGTCACTCTTAAAGTATTGATTTTATACTAAACATAAGGAAATTAAAACCTTAAGGTGAAACCAATGTTTTTTCACAAGTTTACAGCCAAGTCAGTAGAAGGTTTGTTTAAAATATCATTCATATCATATATTGACATTATAGTATATCTGCTAATGATCAAACACAAAGGAAGGTATAAGTGCACTTTACTACATATGCACATAAAAGAATATTATACATGACTGTTTTAAAATTATATGTTTTAAGTGCTGTGATATTAAACATTTAATAATTTGGCAATTTCTTTCAAAGACAACTATTAAAATTAAGGAAGAAGAGGCCAAATGTCAGCTCTGCTGAACTCCTGCCTAGTCCTAGAGAGAAAATATGTATGGGGAATGAGGACAAACCAATTTCTTCATTTTCTAGGACTAGATGAAGGTCAAATGTCTCCCACCATAAGATGGCTGAGTTCAGAGTTATTTAAGCTGAGGCCAGCTGCAGCTAATGATTCTTGATGATTAAAATCCGCTGGAATACTCTGTGTCCTTCCTTCTAGCCAAACCCTGGCAACAAATGACCCAGTTTTAGGAGGTATTCAGATTCTACACTTGCCCTGTCTACATCTGAGCAATTTTGGACACCAAGGAAAAGCCTATCCAGGCGCTCTTGTTCATGCAGTCTGCTGTTCTATGGTACGAAGGCTGAAACAGCACAAATCATGCAAAGCTTCACTCTGTGCCTGCTTAAGGTGAAGAACGTGGTTGCACACTGGTCTACAGAGCACAAGGAAGCAGAGGTACTGTGAACCACATCATTGCATCTTTACATCATCTGTAAATTCAGAGTTTTTACCAGGAACTGTATCAGACAGCTTATGTATCTCATTGAAATGAAGGCTGCAATATTTACCAACCATCCTTACTGCAAAACACATTGTTTGAGATTGATGTTCCTGACCAGCAAATCTAGGGATGAGATGACATAGGCAGAATTTTAGATTTGACACTGCTGCTGACCAGGTCCGATAAAGGAGTTACAGAAGAGACTTTCTCAGAGAATATTGCTATCAGCAGCCTAGTTGTGCCAGCAATATGGGGGACACTCTCTTTCTTCTCTTTGAAGTTCAAGAGCACATTCCTGTGCTTGTTCTCCCATTCTACTCCTAACACACACAGCAACTACTTTTTTGAGATGAAGCCCTAACCAGAATTTCCATTTCCTTTGGCCACATTATTAAAGGCAGTGCATATCACTATTAATACACATCTTCATCACAGCAGAATAGGTTCAATTTTGATTTAGAAAAGATGCCCTGTATTAGGGGAAGACTAGTCCCTTGGGAAGCTGGGACTTGGTTGCAGCTCTTCTGTTGGCTCCCTACCTAAGTCTGAAAGAGGCCTCATCCATACATGTGTGTCTGAACTGAGGATCCAATAAAATTTCAGCAGGAGGCTGGACATTTACAAGGTAGTTAAGTATGTAACATGCTTACAGAACTGGACTTTAATTCCTCTTTAATTATCCCATTTCCTCTCTCTCTTGCTACAGATCTGAAATTATCTGGATTGCTTCTAAATTGTATAATATTGCTTCTATACTCCTGAAATACCCTACAATTTTTTAAAGGGGAGACTAGGAAATTAAAGAGACTCCTGCCAATTTCATAGGTTCCACTGTCAAAGTCTCCTACTTTTCTACATTGAAATTCCAACCATTTATCTTGAGAGCCTTACTATGAGAATGTATTCCTTCCCAATATTTATCAAGTTCATCACTGACCGGGGTTTTGTTAACAAATGTGGGCATGCAGACACAGAATACAAACAATTTTGCAAAGGCAAGAAGTTAATTTAACATAGGGAGTTGCTGTCCCAGTTTGATATGAAAGATACAGAGCATCTTCCTCAAAATTACAGCTAATCCTTTTTTTTCCCCCACAGCACAATGAAGTTTCAATGAGTCAGTTTATCTGTGTAGATTGGTTTATGAATTGCATTAATTAATAACAGCATTCTTTGAAAAATATAGCCAGCTCTTTAGCATCTGTCCCAATCTTTTCTCTGTCTCAAACGACACTAAAAAAGGAATAAAGCACACTTTTATCAGTAATGCTACTTTACTATAGGAAGGTAAATGACAATTTGAAGCCTCTGAACACTGACTGCAATTTCTCCCCAGCAGCAAAAATAAAAAGTGGTTGTTTGGGTCAAAATCCCCAAATTGCCAGTGATGTTTAAATATTTCATCTTTAAATATTAGCTGGACTAGTCAATAACTTAAAAGTTACCCATAACACTACTGCCTTGACTACATTGCACTGAAGTAATGACACAGAACACATCACTTGACTCATCCACACCCCATCTTAATCATGGTGAGGCTTAATTAACAATGTTAGATATAAATTGAAGGAAATATTCCTAAGTACCACATAGCAAATTGAAGTAATGTGCAAAAGTTGCTGCTGAAAAAACACAATGCTTGAGTAAGCTGTCCCCAGAAAACTGACATATCTTTCTTTGGGCTTCGATATCCATAGGAAACTTTGGAATTTCAAGCAATTAAATCTTTCCATAGAAAAAATCATATTTGAGTATATTATGTATTAGTTACATAAATTACAGCTTTGGACAGTTGTGATTTTGTATTTACTCCAAAATCAACAAATAATTTTAAAGTTGCAATTATGAGAAATTTAAACTTACTATGTAAGTAATATACAGTTTATTTACGAAAAATAATTGCCTATATATATAACTAAGTACATCCACATTGGACTGGGACCTTTCCCCTTCTGCCTGCCAAATTATGACCCAAGAATAAGGAAAGAGGGATAAGGCAGAGTGTTGATACAATACTCCTGGTAATTATTGCTGCTCTTTCCTTCCTTAAGCAAAAGAAATAGGTGGGATGGGTATTGCAATTCTTACAAGGGCTTCTTGAGAAAAAGATATTGCAAGAGAAATTATGCTTACATTCCTGGCTCTACCAAAAACCAAAATCTGACTTTTAAAACGAATTACAGGTTAAATAATCAACATTTTAAAATGTGTTCTTAGCACTGTGGATAAATCTCATCCTGAAGATGATACATTTCAAAATTCTAATAAAAGATGATATCTGAGATATAAAAATGAACAATAAAATCACACATTTTACCCTACAAAAACAATAAAAACTAACTGCTCTGTAACATTTCAGTCAATAAAGCAATGCAATTGAATTTACAACTTTGGTAAGGAGGCTTAAGAAAATTGAAATAAATTATTTCATGAAGTATTATAGCAAGAATCACTTGAAGAAAACTGTAGATAAATATAAATGCAATTGATTTAGTAAAGAAAATAATGACAAAGAATTGCTAAGCATTAAATGCCAGGGCATATCTGTGAGGGCAGTCACATTATTTGCCAAACAGCAAGGTGTCCCCATGCCCAGTATGGGCAGAAGGGGAGAACACAGACAGGGCTCTCTTTTCTCTGCTTACAGGACACAGAGTGTTCAGGCTTGTAAGTGGTGAGCAGGAGTGTGTGGGGCTGGAAAGACTTTTGTCCATCTCCCTCTCCACAGCAGCTCAAATACATCTTACCATGGCAGCATTCCAGAGATGCACCAGTGCCTCTCCATGCCCACAGCAGAGCTCCACCGCCAGTTCTCAAGGAAATACTCTGCTGCTTTATAGGTTTTGTAAATATTGATACAGTGATTTTAGTATCACTGTTTTTCAATAACACCCTGACTTAGATCTGAAATACAATGCAGTAATTTCTGGATCATGTTGACTTTTTTTTTTGTGAAATATAAGCAAATACTACCTTTTGTTGTGGTAGTGGTAGCACTAGTGGTAGCACACACAAAGTCCATATTTAGAGCAGCATTACCACAGATGAATCCTAATCTGAATCCTAATCCTAACCTGATGGACCATTCTTATCCTATATATGAAGATCAGTCACAAAGCCACTTGAGTACAAGTAAAATTTGAATTATAAGGAATTTCAGGGCTCCTTATTTTCTTTACTATTTCAGATAGACACAAGGAGGGCACATAAACCCATGTCAGCATTCAGTGAGTTGTGGACTCAAAATACCTCTTTTCTTCTTTATCCTTTAGTTCTATATTGAATTTGTGTGGGCAAATCTTATAATAAATTTATTTTATTTACTCAATGAATGATGTTTTAAGGCAATGCGGTCTTCTTATGGTTAAGCAATGCAAAATAAATATATGGCTTCAATTCTGTATTGCTGGGTACTAAAAATTAATTACATTATGAATTAAGTAATAATTCCACAAAATCATTTGTTAAAATCAGCTAACAATATATCAATCATTATGTATGGTAATAACCAACTGGGGGGTGAAGGTGTTAGAAAGTATAACAGCTTATAGCAATGATATTTAATTTAAAAAGGTAAAAAAAAAAAGGAATCAAGTGTTTGAAAAACCTTCTGTCACTAAGCTGCCAGCCAGAGCTGTAGCCACTTACAGACACCATGCAGCCACAAGGTTGCTGGCACTTGGCTTTACCAAAAATTAAAAACATGAGACTAAAGGGGTAGAAGGGAGGTAAAAATGCAGCCAGTGTGTGCCACTGCTGAGTGCATGCCATTTCATAGCCATAATTTAAAGAGGTCAGAAGGGGGAAAAAATGAAGCCCAATAAAAATGGAAAATGTTAGATTAATGATGCAGTCATTAAAATAAAAAAGGTGGAGTTATAAGAGGAATGGATCTTATTTGAATTATTGAAATTAAACAAGTTATTGTAACAATCATTCTAAAAATCACATTTTACTAAGTTCGAGGACGGAAGAAAAAAATAGAAATCTTCATGGGAATATTTCAAATTGTCAGTGGCTTTAAAAAAGTGATTTAAGATTTTCTTTTGTATCTTCTCTTTCAATTTTAGAATTTTAGTTGCCATATATTATAATGGTATTTTAGCTATAAAAGTAGTTTTCCACTCACTGTTCTCTTGCCTTTCAAGGAGACAAACAGTTTTTCTTTCCTCTAAATGAGCACAATAAAATGGGTAAGCTGTCTGGGGAAAAAGAACCCAGACAAACTGGTGGTATAAAGCTCAACAGAAAAAATGTGGTACAAAGAAGAGGCGATCTAAAGCATGTTTACTGTATGCCATGTAATTTTTTCTACTAGTCATGTTAGAATAAGAGTTTCTCACTGCTGAATTATCATTAGGTTTTGTTCAAAAACAAACCCATTGTTACTGCTGTCCCTGACACTGTACCTTAAAGAAAGTGGGGGAGAAACTTTGCATGCAAAACTGTACCATGAAAATAATAATTATGTAATAAATAGTTAAACAAGGATTCTAAAAATCTGGGGCCACATTCTGCTAAAATTTCCTACAAAACAAACCTGCTTCTAGAAGCTCTATGCATGTCTATATGCATTTTAGTAGACTAATTTTCAGCACTTCAGTAAGTATTCTTCTATCTTCTTGCAAACCTTCCTGATGTATCAATAGAACTATCAGTTATGAAAAGATTGATATCAAGAGTCATCTAAATGAAAAATAGAATAAAAATGCAAACTATGGATGCATTTAGAAGAACCAAAGCTTCACAAGATTTTCCTCTCCCTAGCTGATGTAGGCAAACCAACAGATTGTCTTTCTGTCAGGCAAACCCTGATGGAGATAAATGTAAAGGCTGGAGTGCATGCCTAATTTTTACACACAAGCTGCAACCAGACCATGGATTTATGCTTCAAGGCAACCAGATTTCTCCCTGTGTACTGTTACAAACTGCTGTTGCACTCAGTCCATCTTGTTTAAATGCCTTTAAAACCACACACAGGCTCTGCCCCCTCCTCCACTCCTACTAATTATACACTTTTTGTTTGAAGAAGCAAGCCCTTTATTGCTCATAATTTTAGCTATCACTTGCTTGGGCACCTTCTACAGATCAATAGCACATAGTTAAGTGGATGAAAAGGCTAAATGTGATTGTCATTTGCAATTCAAGGTTCTGTGTTCTCCCCCCCTCCACACACACCCCCAACACCTTAAACTTTTAAGCACTGCGCTTGGATTTCATTTTAGAATACTGAATTCCTGTTGCAGGTTTACAGTAGCTGTAGATTCAAAACCTTTTGTCTTAAATTAAATATCTGCCATCTTTTTAAGGCCAGAATAGTGGCATAGGTTATAATAAAAACTAGTATCCAACCTGCAATTTTACAGATTCCACTGCTGGTGGCCATACATCTTTGATGGCAAAACTACATTGGTTGTAGCACCATAAAATCAATAAATATTAACCTTTTCTGACACTTTCTGCACGGATGCTTTATCAGTTGCTGTCAGGTGATAGAACAGTCAGTGATGTACTGTATTTTTCGGCTCAGAACCAAAACCAAACTAAGAAATCAATGCAGATTAACAAGGCTTTAAATACAAAAATTGGCAATGAAATTTTGGTTCTATACAATAAAAATTAAACCATATCACAATACTGCAGAACCAAAAATCTATTACAAGTATTTCTAAAAAAGTGTGAAACATAAATACAGTATTTCTTACGGAAAATTAATCACAACAATGCAGTTAAATCAGTTTCATATTTAATGACTGACATCTATTACAGTTTATAAAATTAAAAATGTACCAAATAATACCAATCCTTTATCTCGGTATTGTTTAGAAGCTCAGAATTCTTGCCTTGCTGAAAGACACCCATAACAGCTCCAATACACTTAAAACTCAATTTCTAAACAATGCAAGCAAAAAAATAAAAGTTTACTGGAAAGTGAAGACACCATTTAAGACACCTCCTATAACTGTAACAATAACCTTTTTTAGATGCTTCTAAGCATCTTAGAAGCCTAAGGCCTTTAATTATTGGAAAACATCTTGCTGTGTACAATCCATACCGTAGCAGGGTATAGACTGAAAACTTGGATTGGTTCTATTTCTCCCTGTCCTAAACACTGTGATTTCTTCTATATAACACTGTACTTCTTTACCACAGCATTAGAAATTATGTTTACTTATGTGTAATTCATGTTAATTTTTAAAATTAAAATATGAGCTAGTCAGATAGCATGGCCTAGCCAAAACATTTAAGACTTCTTAAAAGCTACTACAAATCTTGAAAGCTTATGACATGTTTTATTATTTCTTCAAATATGGAATCTGGTAGGAATTTCTTGGACAACAATGACTATACAGGTATATTTATAGTCAGAAAATCCTGAAAGATAAGGACTATAATTTGGTTTTATTCATCCCATATAGCCAAAGCCTATTAGAATTTATCTTATATTTAGTTTTTAAATCTATTATCAAGTATTTTTCTAACAATGCAGGTGGACCATTGGTGTATGGGCAACAATTACCTTCTTTTCAAAGTAAGAGATAGTACCTGAAACACTAAAATAAATTAGTAAAACCTATTGAAAATACAGAATTAATGTTCTACCAAATTGTAGACATATATATGCCAAGTGAAGTCAGTAGCAGATACACAACAGTATTTGGAGAAACAGGCAACTGCTTTGGGAAATGTAATATAATGCTCTGGTATGTAAATGAAAAACAAATTCAAAAGCACTAAAAGCTTTATCAATGTAAACTTTATATTTTAAATTGAAGTGCAATGTTAAATTTGCTGTTTCTTTCTATAACATCTGCAATTCTAGATTAGTGAAGAAAGAGACCTACTTCTGCCAATCAGCATCAGGGGCAATCAAATTGCAAATTCTACAATGATTTCTTTAAAAAAAAAACATTGGCAAAAATAACTTTAATCAGCTCAGTTTATCTGTTAATGCTAATATTGAAAGGATCTGCATTTATGTTGAAAATCAATGATAAGAAAAGAAAGAAAAAGAAAAGCTGTGAATTTAAGAAAAGATGAAGTCTAGAAATTGATAAAATTTAAAAATAGTTTGAAAAAAATATTATGCCAAAATTCTCTCCTGTCACAATGTGGACATCTCATTATAGCTTACTTCTGCATAGCAGAATCACCACAGAGAGGTGGCAATGACATCGCAAAGTGGATGATCTTTAGGTTGGGAGCCACTTGTGCACCTGCACAGCCACCTTTTGAAACCCACTTCATACTGGAGTCTGAGTTGTCTTACATAAAAGCACCCCCCCCAAAGTCAATCATTTTTCTCCCATTTTTGGTGACAAGATGGCAGCAAAATCGAAGTACTTTCAGAATCAGGAGGTCTAGTGTCTCCATCAAAGGGTCATTTGCTCTCTCTGCTTTTCCAAGATCCTCAGGAGCCTTATGCTGGTTATACCACATTATAATCATTCACCCTCTGTCCCTGAGTACTTGGCCAATATCCCAAATCTGATAATACTTTCCTGCAATTGGTGTTGACTCTTGCATACCAATCATCAGATATGACAATAGCTTTTTTTTTTATCAAAAATGCTCTATTTTTTTGTTAATTTTAGAATGATTGCTTTTTATAATTTTAAAACTGATATCTCAAGACATTACAATAAATATATACAATCAGTTGGTCACTTATATAGCTCAAAGGTTTGCAGGAAACAGCACATGCAACAAAATTCCCCCCAGAACTACAATAGAGTTTGTGTTCCTCTGTCTTAGCCCTCTTGATCTGTACTACTAATAGGGCTGTGCTGAATGACATATAACTGAGATTTCATTATTTTCATATGCTGATAAACTTCTGACTTCACATTTCAGGATTTTTGTTTGAGTGGATAAAAGCAAACACAAGCAGCTCAGCAAATTTTACTGACAATTTTGATAGTAGCTGAATTTGCTCAGAGGAAGGTGGCCTACAAAAGAATGGGTCAACAACAATTAATAGCACACTGAATACTATTGTAACAGTAAGGATTTGGAGATAAATCCTTACCAGACGAGGCTAACTTGAGTTGACTGGAAGCAGCTTTATCCCACGGGCACTTTGTGGTGGTGACATGCACTAATACATGAGGACTGCAAATGTTTCACCATGGCTTTTTCTTTTTAATTCTACATTACTCAAACAGTCCAGAAACTGCTAAAACTATTTTACAGAGTGTACAATTGGTTGTTTAATAACTCCTAACTTCAAATTCTTCCAATAGAATTCTGAATTTTGGATACACATGCCAAATCCAAAATCAGTATTACGTTAAAAATGTTTGCCTATAACCTTTCAGTGTATCTTGAGATAACTGGATAATCAGTTTTGACTTTCTTTGCTATCAAAAGCTCCTTTCATTTTATGTTTCCTCAAGATACTATGACTTCAGAGTAGGTAAATTCTTTTAAATCTCCTAAAACCTCTTTTCTGAGAACTGTTACCTGCTATTAGTTCCCAGACTAAACAAGAAGTATCATTTTGGCAAGGCATAAAAGAAATAGGAATATAGTTTAGCATGTAGTATGGTAGTTATCTTAATTATTCTTTGTAAGTACATTATACACTGTAATCCCAGACACTTACAGAGCAATCCACTCTTTTAACTACAAGACAACTACTAATAAAAACCTCTTCCATCAACCATAATCTAAGTTTCTGAAATGTTATTTAAGCAGGCATTGTGATAATCAGAAACTATCTCCTTTAAATGAAGTCCTCTTAACTATACTGCAGAAACCTGTACAGCAACTCTGCTTTTGGATGTCAAGGACCTCCTCTATTTTCCAAAGCCAAGGAACTGGAATTTCACCCACTTAACCAGCAGTAACTTTCATACAGACATGTGGAATCTGAACCAGTGATATGAATTGTCTGAGCTTTTATTAATGCTCAGGTTCCTATGCAATTTATATGAAAATTGCACTCACTTTAAGGTCTCTTTTTACTATCAGAGAAAATTATATGAAAATCATATTGTAATGACTCAGAGAATGAAAACATCTGTATTAAATCTGCAGTGGTTACTTAAGTACAAACCATTTCTTTGATGTTAGATATTGATGAGCACATACTCATTCCAATAAATGCAAGACATGCATAAAATATCTTAAATTCAGAAGATGTACTGAGAAAAAGGGGTTCCCCACTAACTGGCCAGCTGGGAGTTAAGAGATATGACATCTGTCTCCATGGCTTTTTGACATGATACAAGAATTATAGACAGCCAATATGCAGTGTATTTATATGAGCTATAGTTTCATATTATGCTCGTATATGTTCACCAAGAAAGTGAAGCAATCTTTCTTCTGTGAGACTTCTACCTATCTTCATTTCCTTTAGTGCAAACAGTTATAGACAAGCTCCTCTCTGAACTGATAATTTTTTAGAGGTCATTCGTCCCATAATTTCAGGTCCTAGTCACTATCCTGATGGTTCTTCTTAGGAAATTGGACCCAGTGGGAACGTTTTTTCCTTCTGCTTAGTCTATGGGTCAGCATTTTCCTTCCCTTGTACTTCTTAATTCCCTTAAGTGGCAATTATTTAAGGTAGAGTTAGAGAAGGTGCAATCTACATTCATCCAATAAAACCTAAATATTAAAAAGGACAGAAAAATCCAGCATGGTTACTAGGGATATATGGGAGAGCATTTAGCATTTGAAAGGTACCAAAGATCTGGTAAATGAAAAGATGGAAAAAATTATGAAGAACTATTGGAAGTAAAATACAAATTAGAAGTACAAAAGAACATGAGTATCAGACAGACAAGGCATCCTACTTAGAAAGGTCAAGAATCAAGATGCCATGTCAAGAAATTAAATGGAAAGTCAGTGCAGCACAGATTGGATTAATGAAAGCAAACAAAAAGAAAGTCCAGAAGAAATTTTAAAAATCAGCATGGAATTGCAATGATTTGTGATTCATTGGAGCAATTATTGCTGAGGGCTCTTCTTTTCACTCATGATCCAAAGTAGTAAAGCACCAAGCACAGAACTAACACTGTGCTTCAATCCCTCATACCTATGTTTTGGCTTTGGCTCAGGTATTTAATTAATTCACTTCACAGTTGCTGGTATGTGTTGTATTTGAAACCATGTCATAGGGATGATTTTCTTAGTCCTGAGCAGCGTTTGCACAAAGTCAAGGCCTTTTTCTGCTCCCCACCCCACACCACCAGCGAGGAGACTGGGGGTACACAAGGAGCTGGGAGGGGACACAGCCAGGACAGCTGACCCAACTGACAAAGGGACATTCCATACCACATGGCATCATTCTCAGCATGTAAAATGGAGGGGAAAAGAAGCAAGGTGGGAGGGATGTTCAGGGTACTGGCATCTGTCTTCCCAAGCCCCCATTACATGCCATGGAGCCCAGCTTTCCTGCAGATAACACCTGCCAGGCCACGTGCCATGATGAATTAATTCCTTGTGTTGCTTTACATAATTAACTGTCTATCTCAGCCTAGGAGCTTTCTCAATTTTGAGATTGAGATTCCATCTTCTGATTCCCATCATCTCTCCACTGGTGGGAATGAGTGATTGGGGTGTGGCACTTAGTTGATAGCTGTAAACCATGACAATGTTGGCACTTTTCTCATTCTGAAATTATTTGTCATTATTTGTGCAGTAAGGAAGCTATGTCTAACAAGCAGGTAATTTTGTG
Organism: Chloebia gouldiae; assembly: GCA_003676055.1. NCBI lineage: Eukaryota > Metazoa > Chordata > Aves > Passeriformes > Passeridae > Chloebia > Chloebia gouldiae. The sequence goes on from QUSF01000001.1 coordinate 12,519,879, forward strand.
TAACTTACAAAAAATCTGAAACTCAAAGACTTGCAAGCAGATTTACAAATACAAATAATTTAAGCTATTTATCACGAATAATTTCAGTGCAGGTTATTGGGATGCTAGTAACATCTCACAGGAAGAAAAAGCAGGAAGTGTCTCCTAAATAATGCACAGCCACAGAGAAAGCCACCAAGAGGTTGTGGCATTATGTAGGCAAGTACACCCTGATATGGTTATTTGAAACAGAGTGCCCATAGGTCTTCGAAGCACTGTTAGTTCAACTCTGCAAGTGATGAAATAATTAGTTCATAATGGAGATAGCACAGTTGAGAAATTAATTATTTGGTTTATTTATAGATACTTATTATTTATATTTTCACTGGAATTAAATTTAAAAATATTTCTATCACAGATGAGGAATATATAATTTTTTTCAATCAAGTTTAAATCTATAAGTTATTAAATAAGTTTTATCTATATGTATTAAAAATGTATCACACATTTTAAATCAAACTTTAATTTCATTCTTCAAGTGGCATCTTCTATTTGTTTTATATTTACTTTAATGAAAATAAAAAAGTAAGACCGTTATAGTTCTTAGAATTCCAGTATAACTTCCCTGGATGATAGACTAAGAGATCTAGACTTAAAAAACCATAATAGGAAAGCAATTTAAATGGTCAGAATATAGGACAATCTGCACATAAAAATATCCTGAATTATTCCTAGGCACTATACATCTTTATTTTTTTATTCCTCCTGTAAGATTATTATCTTTGTTTTTGTTTGTTTGAAAAGTTTTCTTGATGATCCTGATATCCCATTTTTTGGTGCTTTTGTATGAATTTTAATTTGGTGATATTCCAATACTAGTATTTCCTTTTATTATTTACATTTGCCACAGACTATCATGCATATATATCTTCTAGCACAATTAAATATTTTTGCCTTTCTAGATGGCTGTCATGTCTTAAGGACTTTCTTCTACTTCTGCACTTAAATATTTCAGCCTTGTTTTAAAAGTTTTATGTTAGGATAGCCTATTTTTAGCTCCAAATAGGCAATAATGTGGCTCGTTCTTCATGAAGGATATTTTATCTATTAATATAATGAAATAGTATCTTGGAGAAAGATTACCTTCTTTTCATGGGTGAACCTGACATCCTTGCAGAGGCACCAGTCTTTACAGACACCAGCAGCGATCCAGCATGGGCAATGCCAGGAATTTGCAAAGCAGATGCCTGTCCAAGGGTGTTGTGGAGGCAGATACAAGGTGGGCATTAAGGGTTCAACACAAATGCAGACCTGAAGAGGGTTTCGCTATCGTCCACGATGGCACAGCCCCCATGCAGGCCAGCCAAATGGTTCCCCACTTTGGAAACTAGAATGCCACAGAGAGGAATGACAGGAAAGGAGGCTCACACCAACACCCAGATAAAATATTTAGATATGGGCAAAGAGATTCATCTGCTCAGGAGCAACAGCTTGCCCCACAAAAATTAGCTGCCCTGTTACAAACTGGGATAGTTTTCAGAAAAGGAACGATGACTGCTAGGAGGGCTGTGGACAGAGCTGCACTGAAAAGAAAGCAGGATTGTGACTGCATGGTTCTGGTGCTATACACAATATGGCAAACCCTGAGCAATTGCCCTGAAGCTTACAGCACACAACAGGACACCTGTTATACCTCCACTGAGCAGAGGTATTAAGAAGTGTTACAGACTTTGGTCTAGGCAGTATTTTCCTTTTCCTTTAAAAATATATTCTGAACAGCTTTTCTGTAGTGAGTCTGATGATTGGCTTTCATTCTTATCTGAGAATACCTTTCACTTAAAGGATGTAACTAATATTAATAGTGGTGGGTTTTGAATATTAGATGATGTAATATTTGCATCAAAATATTTCAACATCTCCTTTCATGTCACTCAGCAGGAATATATGCTGATTGTACAGCAAAGACAACTAAAGAACAATGAAAGGAGTCCCTATGCTCTTCAACAGCAGCAGAAAAAGCTATATCCTAGGGAAAAAAAAAAGACAAAGTACTTTCATGAACTCAATTTTTTTTTCTACTTCACTTGCTACCTGGAAAGAACCAACTTTGATGTCGTGACCACCCAGATAAATATACTGGCTATGGAAGCTCTGCTAGGTATACAATGCCTTTTAATAAAAGACAGATCTAAAAAAAAATTACTTGGATTTTTTTTTAAACATAGATTAATCTTTCCTGAAGCACAATAAAACATAATCTACATATGTTAAAAAGAACCTGGCTTTCTCCTTTACAAACAGAAAATCATTTATACTAGGTTTTTATTTCAAGCACACAGTAAAATTATTATTCTTCACAAAAGAGGAAAGGGAGTGTCTGCCAATCAACGTGACATGCTATTGAAAGACTGGTACTAATAGCTATGACAAGAGCAAACCTGTTTGAAGCAGAGCTGCTGCTTTCTTCTTTTTTTAAAGTATACCAGCCACCAAAAATAACGCTTTATCTGACTAGAAACCCAAGCAATATTCTGCTGCTGTAAAAGCTTGCACCTGATTTGCCTATATCTAGCAATGACAATTTTAATATCATTTCAAATGAAAGCATTTAAAGGGTTTTATTTAAGCAGTGAGAAAGACTAAGGACATTAACTATTCAAAAAAAAGTTAAATACTCTTGCAAACAAAACTGTGTATCTATTCTTTGAAGGTTTTACATCAGGTACAAATTACAAGTTTGCATAAGTACTTAACTGACTTGTATTTCCATTGCTTCATCGATAAAAAGCATTTACTGATTTTATATTTTTGCAGTTTGATATATTTAGAGAGTATAAGAGCAAACAGGCTTTTATTATTTCATTTTTCCTATTTTTTAACTCTATATTTTCTACTGAAGAATCAAATGACGCAAAAGAAAAGAGTAGCAAAAAATATTTAGAAGTAGCAAAGCACTAGGATACAAATATAATTGCTATATTATCGGGTTCTGTGTGTCCAATTCACATTCTGAATAAGTCTGCAGTTTCCACTGGGTAATACAGTTATACCTTGATAAAATCACATAATAGATCACACCATAACTTTTAGCAATCAATTTTTTCTCTTAATAATTTGATAAATGTAGCTGTCAAGTGGGATAAAGATCACAATTTTATTTGGGATTAACTATTTGAACTTTAAGAATTCCATTCATGAATATTGCAACTCTTACAACTGATAGGATCACAATTTTGTCCCTTGTTGATGATGCAATCATGCTGCAGGCTGCTGGTACAGCCCTGTTCCTCAAAAGCTAAAAAAACTGAAAAAGAAATGTGTGGCAAGCAAAGCCTTTGGAAAAGTGCACTTAAAGTTTACAAAAATACTTTTCAAACATATATTAAAGAGCAGACAATAATACAGTAAGGGAACTGCCAGGGAAAAGAGCAGAATTTTATATGGATTCTTTAAACATATTGAACAAATAAAAAAGTGTATCTTACAAGATATTTTATCAGGGATTTATTGATATACCAAAAGCAAACGGTTTAAGTGAGTGTATTTCCACTTCAGGCTCAAAGAGAGTAAGAATTTAGCACTGCTGATGTGAATGTTGCCTCTCTGAGAAAGAACACTTTGGGGGACTTACGTGTTTCCTTAGCTATTCCACTGCTATCACAACACACAAACACTTTAGATTCACAAACATAGCCCTTAACAGGAGGCTGTGGATTAACACTGTTTAAAGATTTAAGAACAGAAAGGACTTCTGGTATATCAAAGCTGCTTTACATTTTGTAGTGAACCCAGAAACCTTGGGCCCTCCTAAAACCTCTTTTCCAGAAAGACATCCAGTCTTCTCAAGGCTCAAAGCAACAGAACAAGAATAATTTCTTTTGCTAGTTGCTGCCAGAGCTCAATTGACCTCATATTTAAGTGTTTGCACCTTGTTTCTCATTTCAATTTGTCTGACTACGCTTTCAGTAACTGATTTTTCTTAGGCTTTTCTCAGCTAGACTAAGAGTAGCTCATGTCTGATATTTTCTCCCTGTGAAGCAACTCATACACTATAATCAAGTACCTATCTATCATTTGGTCATGAATTATGTAACTCTTCATGAACACTAAGCGTTCAATCACCACGTAGGCAGCCAACTGCCAAAACACAGTTGTCACGATCTTTGTTCTGTGAATGCCCAACCCCAGAGGCACCTATAATTTTCACAGAGGCACAGGCACACAAAGCTGTACTTCCAAGCATTCTCCAAAACATGTCTGTGCAGAGCTGGGAAGCAGCTCACACTTTTAGCTCTGTTAGCATCCATAGGAGTAAGTGATCCTCCACTCCTACTCAAGGGGCTATGGGTGGTAGACTCTCTCACCATACACCAGAAAACTTGAGTGCTTTGCAAGCATAGTATCACTGTCACAGGCAAAAAAAACCTTACCAAAGAGTACAATGAATTAAGCTGGCTTCACTGATTTCTTTTTTTCAAAAATGACTTCCAAGAAGTATTTGGCATGACTGCTAATTCTAAATTAAACATCACCAAATTTTCTGTTCAATGCCTTAAGCAGTTCCCTAATCACACAGTTGACTGTCATGAAGCCATTTTCCAGCAAGAGCTTTGTGAGTTATACTATGGAAGCATCACAGCTATTTTGCACATGAGAAAACTTGTACAAAAAGCAGGACCATTATATTTTTCGCTCAGTGAAAAACTGGGTTACTCTGATTTCTAGGGCTGCATTCATTCTTGCAAATCACCTCCACTTTTTACAGTGCATCATGGAACTAATGATATGGAAAAAACACTTCAGTATCACTGCATAACTTTCAACATTATCACAAAACCAATAATGAGCAAACTCCTTCCCTTCTCTCTGAAGAGCTTTTTGCTTATGACCAGTTCAGTATCCACAGAAGGCTACTATGGCACACTGTGAGATGCCACAAACTCTGCAGCTATTGGAATCATGGAGATGTTCAGGCATAGATACTACACTGTTTGGACAAAAATAATGCATCATAATAGTATCACAATGTTTGTAAGACAAGAGCTCCTAAATGATGAACATTTAGTTCTAACTGAAATTATCCTTACCAAGTGATGCTGCTCCAAAGCAGACAAAGCACCAAGAAAGAAAACTGGAATACTGATCCCGTGCAAGATCTAGCACAGGTACAGGCCCTTCTCCTGTCTCACCTGACAAAGTACTCAGGTTCAGTTCAACTCAGTATTGCAATGTAGCATCAGTTACAATAAAACACATTCAAGAATTTTGGAAATTCAATGCACACAAGAATCAAAATATTTTTTCAGTTTGCTTTGAGACTCACAATTCAGACAAGCCCACAGTAAGACACTCTTTTTAAAAAAAAAATCAAATAATCTCATTTTTAGAAAAATCACTAAAATGATAGTCACCAACATGATATGACAATTTGTTCATCTATTGCTTTAATTATCTATTTGCTATGACATACATTCAGATTTGCACATGGACAACATGAAAGTACGTAAACAGTTTCCACTAGAACTAGATTTCTATCACTTAAACATTACCTGCAGGACTCCTGAGCTTGCTAGTAAGCCCAACTCCATTCTTAGAACAGTTATAAGATCTATCAGTATCTTAAATGTGGTTTTAAAAAGAAAATAAATTCATATTGTGAATAATGGATAACATTCCTGGCCTTTTTTTCCAACAAAACTTCAATTTTGACACAGACCTTGAGAAAATGGGTCAGAGAATATCAAGAAATAGGCACCAAGTTCCTACAGACCAACACACAGACATTTTAAAAAATAGCTTTGATGATTCATATAAAAATTAAGGTTAAATGCATAAACTAGTATTTGAAGTGTGGCCTAGCAAGTTCAATTCACAATTTTATGTGCACTGCATATATCTTTGTTGGCTTGTGTGCATTAAAGGCCTGTTGCTCAAATGCAATAAATTTTGAAAGCTAAAGACAACAGTATAATCCAGACTGTTACTGTTTTAAAATATCTAAGATTTAGGAATATAGTTGTATTGTTAAATAATTCCCTCTATGACAGAGGGAACCTATAGCAAAAAGAAGAAAGAAAATCTGAAGACCTGGTTTTCTGGCATTTCTATACATCAATTTAGAACAGAAGTGCTATCACCTTGCAATTACAGTATCATCCTCACAAATGTAAAAGCCAATGCCTTTCGCCTTCCATCTTCCACAGCCTCTCCCTTAGAAAAGCAGCTTCCTCAAGCTCCTTACTACCACTGACCCTACAAAACAGTATAGCAGCTGCCAAAGAAAGCCAACTAGAAACTAATATTAGGGAATAATATTATTGTAGCAGGGCATCTCACCCCCACCAGAGCTTATTTATCATTTGTTAACCACCCAGATAACTCAAACAGGACAAGCTGTCTTACAGTGAGTTATTTTGGCACCATGGGGTTAACGTCTCCCAACTGCCTATAAACGTCTTACTAATGGCAGTGAGGACTGGAAAGATAAGCTGGACTTTTGACAGACAGATATCCACTTTAAAACTGTAAGAGCCACACCAAACTTCCACAAAGCAGAAATTTTCTATACATTTCCCTGGAAATGTGTAAAGTTTCTCCCATGAGTAGAGATGCCTGCTTTGTGGTTACTTCCCAGGGATTAAGTGAAGGAATGTGCACATTACCATGATTTCAGTGATAAGTTAGATTTGACTCCTAATCAATACTATTTCTTTTTCTAGCTCTAATATAGGTACCTTGATATTGTGCATTTTTATGTTATGCTGTAATCTACTAGTAATTCTTTTTAGTTTTATACTGTGTAGTAAGTGATTCTGATTAAGATCTTTCATCTGCTATCTCTTGTCTGTTTAATAAATAATTAATTTTATAAACAGATCTGACTTGCAGTCATTGAACTTGCAGGCCAGGGTGATTCCTTGAACTCAAACCGTTGCCAAGATCTGAGGCTAAGGTTTGTCTGAAGCTTCCACTCTTCCCTTTTTAACAATTATAAAGAACATTAAATTAGAAATTCAACTGTCAATCTTAATTTCACAGACAAGAAACAGACTTGACTTTTACTCCCAGTCACATCCTAAAGGTACCCCACAACTTCTCTCTTGATGAGCTGTGGTGAAGGAATTTCTGCCTGTCCTGCAAAATAGCTAGAGTTGGTGTCTGTCTCTTTGCCAGTGAAGATACTTACTCTATCTGCTCAAAGAAGCAAAAGGCCAGCTTTCCTGTTACAAAACAATATTAGAACATACAAGACAGACAAATATGTTTAAGTTAAAAAAAATCAATCTTGTATGACACTTTCATACTCCTATCATCCTAAGGGGTTCTGTGTTGTGTTGTAGATTCTCTGTGGGCGCAGCCAATGACCAATAAGTCATCAGTAACTGTGAACCAGACACAGAACAAATCTTATTTTTATAAGGGATGTTAGCCAGGGCACAGGAGTTGTCCTTCATTCCTCTAAAAACCTTCTCTAAAACCTTTAACTCTCAGATGTCCAGCATCAGAAATGGATTGAAAAGAAGAAAATAAACTTCCCTTAATTTAACTGTGGTATGAATACACAATTATCACCCAGGTTTCTCTTTAATAGTGTTTCTTTTTGAAAGGAAAATACAGTATCATCCTTTCTGCAATGGTATTATGCAAACAATGTTTCAAGACTTTTGTTGCATACTAGTCCTAGGCGAGCCTCATGATAATTAGGTGACAATCTGTTTTTGCTGGTCCTAATATATTTGCACAGCACCCTGTTTAGTGCAAGAGGATTTCTACAGTGTAAGAGTGAATGTATAGAAATGTCATTAGAATACAACACAGTGATGACTGTTTTCCTGTGTTACCAAGACAAGCAAGCTGAACAGTTTTAACCACAGCATACTGCAATGAACAATTGATTTGTCCAGATATAGTCTTGAAATAATAATGGGAAAATGTACATAAAATGTTTGTAATTTTGGAATGTTACTGATTCTGTCACTGTTACAGCTCTCTGTTATATCTATCTGCCTATTGAGAGCATTTGATTTTTTCATATTAAGTGGGATTGTTGTAGTAAAAATCCAATAGTGTCTGGATTTAAGCTCTGAGTTGAGTATTCATTTGCTTTAGTGAAAACTATGGTAAAATGTGATCAGTTTTTTGACCTATTTTGAAATTGGTGTTCTGCCAACTGGCATTTTGTTTGCACATCCAGATATTATCCACCATATGCTGACATGACATGATGATTGGTTCCAAAATGAAGTGAAATACTTGGCAAATAGAAATATATGGTACAAATAATACACTGCCTCTAGTCAGGAAAGCAAGCAGTCATTTTGAGAAGACTGAGAGGTTTTAAAATAACTACAGTGTACATACAGCACAAAGCTGCATGAAAACTCTCAAGGTTTTGCTTTTTTTACAGATATAAGGATATCAAAAATATGATATCCTTACACAAATCTGACCCAGGAGTACTAATAGTAGTAATTCAATGGAAGATTAATTTGCATCTCAGGGAGACTTTGGCCCACATAGCTTCTTCCTCCTCTGGATTCCCTAACTCTTTCTTCTCACCATCTGTTCTTTTTTCCCACTGCTCTGACTTGTCTTTCTACTCAGTGATGTCTAAGTTATCTGCCTCTCCTGCATTAAGATCACATTTCATTCAAGCTCCACACTAATTTGGTATTATTTCTCCTAACCTCATACCATTGAACTCTTTATTTTTCTCCTAATTTGATGCTTCCATTAATCTTCTGCCTTCCACTCTGAACTGCAGAATCCATTAAAAAAACCCAAAAGCAAATAAAAACCAAAAAAGCTTGTTCCTAAACAGAAAACACCCCATCTTTTTTCTTTTAATTCCTGTTTCCAAAGCAATGGTTTTTTTTTGCATTCCTCCAGTGACTTCCATGTGTGTGCTCTCTAACACAAAGCCTGAAAAGATACATCTAAGTTGTTGGTTGAGCTCTTCTGTTCTATCTTTTCATGAGGAACAGTCTACATTTTTGTAATGAAATCTAAGAATTTTTAAAGCAGTGCATTAATTTGCCACTGTATTTCCTATGGAATTTTGTTTTCTGTTCTTGGGGGAGTAGCATAGGCAGAGGGACTTAATAAAAATGTTAAAAGATATTTCTTCCTAAAAATTCAGTTAGATTTCAAAATGAGGCATCTAAATAGCATGCATTTCTGATGTTTATTGAACTGCAAGATTTGTTTGTGTAACATGAATAGATTTCAGTGCTTAATGCATTATCTTTAACCCTGTAAAACTTGAAGAGGATTAAGCCCATTTTAAAACCATGTTCTTCTTCAGAATAAATAATAATAACTTATTGTTTTGTTATTACAATCATTTAAGCAAGTGTATTTAGAAAAGAATTTGATAGCAAAGGGAGGAAGGACCTTACCAGCATGCAAGTATGCCAGATCAGGATTTTCTATGTCTGGGTGTAGTTCTTTCAAGTGGTTCCGAAATTCCACAGGGATATTTGTTCCATAGTCACACCTAGGACAGTTATACATTTTTACTCCTTCATGCTTTCCCGTATGCAAGATGTGTTTACGGATATTTTCTGCACAGTTAGACCTAAACAGCAGCGAAAAAAAAAAAAAAGAAAAAAAAAGAAAAAATATGTATTTATTTTCTACCAGTGGTTGAAATAAAACTTAGTGTTATAACAGAAAATCAGTAATCATCACTCATTTTTCATTATCTGTAGATTTTTTGCATCCTCTTAGTTTTTGCATAAATGTTGTCCTTTGCATGAAGGCTCCCAAAGCTGTTTCAGGCTAACTGAACATTACATCAGAACTAGATGATTGATTTGTTACATTTACAGAATTTCTATTTTGCTTATGGTAGCAAAAGTCTTTATTTAGCAAAACTGAAATACACAAATGCCTTTAATATTCCCAATGGAGCTCACATGAACCTTTCCTACAAAGTTCCTAAATTCAACAGGAGTTGCTGTGAATGATTTTTGCAAGTATGTTCCACCAACTTTCATCTCCCTGTGTGAACTGTTCCTAGGAAAGAGAATTGAGTTGCTCAGATTTACATATTTTTGAAAATACACACAGATTCTGGTTTACATCTTAAATGCAGCTTTTGTGAAAGAAGTGGAGTGTTCAAGCATAAAAGTCAAATTACATATACAATTAGTTTAACACTTTTCAAAGCAATATTTATAATCATAGTTCTGAAAAAAAATAAAATATTTCATATTTCCCTTATTCACAGAGAGATCCACGTCAGTAATTTTTAACTTTTAATCTTTAAAATTTTCCAGTCTCATTACAAAATTATTTTGCATTAGAATTTCCTACTTATTCAAACGTAGTGATTAATCCTACATAAAATACACTGCTGCTCCATTTATTTCAATCAGAAATAAATCAGTCAGTATCTTAATTTTTGACTCAAAATAACAGAACTGTCAATGCATACCATTGCTATGGTGTTTTGTTTATTGTTTAGACTTTCTTACTAGCATATACTATTATTATTGCCAAAATAAGAACAGTAATTCAGCCTAACTGAAAAAAAAGTACAAACACTCCTGTAAACTACATAAATGCATAATACTTCACAAATACTCTAGTAAGACAACTGTAGCATTTTAGGCAACTGGTTATATACCCAGCACTGATAGAAATTCCACAGTAACAGGCACCTAAAAAAAAAGGACCTCCAAAATAAACTGGAAGTAGCAGCTTGAAGTTCTGCTGGAATGCTTGTCTCTCCCTCGGAAATGGTCATAGCAAAGTTGGTGTCTGCCTTACGGTGCTGCCAAAGCTCACCCTCTGTCATGTCCATCTGCTATATATACTGGTATAATGATCAGATGCCTGAGAATGTCAGAGAAGACACTTATCACTGAAAAATACAGAAAATATTGGTCCTCAGCATCTTTCAGGATTCAACCCTAAAAAAGTTACAGAGCTCATAAATGTTGCTAAAATGAAATATGTATGTAAAAAAAAAAAAGAAAAAAAAAGGTAGTGCATACTGCAATGAAAGCAGGAGACAACCTGGTAACCTTCTATCATGGGTTATACTTTAAAGGTCAGTAGATTAAAGCAGAGAATATGAATCTGAATTAAAATATCTATGTCCTTTTAGCTCAGCTCTCATACTATGCTAAGGAAATGTACAAAACTTTTTGCTTTGAAATATTTCTGTGAAATATATAAAGGATCTGTGGAGACCTATGTAAGAGTTGTGAAGAAAACCCAGCCAGTTCAAGCCATAAAAGGCCAGTTCTATCTCCTTTGATTTGGAAATTGCTCCAGCCACTTTAAACAGAGCAATCCTGAAGCCTCATTTATTCAGTCATCAGTAAAAATCTGTCACTAAACACACCAACATACAGATATAAAAAATTTAAAACCATATTTTTCCATGTGACAAGGCCAGGAAGGCTTAATCAGAAATGAGAAATGTGAGATCATAAGGCATTGCAAATGGCCCCTCATATTAGGCTGCAAAGCAGCAATTGCCATCGTAAGGTAAACCATGATGGTAACAAGTGGCAAATCCAAGCACCATTGAAGCCAAGTGGTACCTTTGAATATGACAGGACAAAAGTGTACTGCATATAAAATAGTTTTTAATTATGCAGTGTGCTTTGGATGTGTGTTTTATTAGGAGTCTTCCATCTACTGTATAACCATGTTATCATATATCTGACACAAAACACCCCCACCAACACAGAGTGTGTGTAGTTACATCATATCATATGAGCAAACAGAGAAGTCTGTGATTTTAAACCACACTGTATTTTTATTAAAGCTATCTCATGACAAGAATATAACTAAAACATTGTAATGTTGCAATAGTGATGATAGTTAAGCTTTTGACAGGCCTTGTATTATAAGATTCTAATTGTATTATAAGATTGTATTATAAGATTAGAATGTTTATAAACATTGAAATACAGATTTCCTTTGTTCTGAAATTTGGAAATCAGAGCCCAGCAGAACAAAAATTGTTTGAGGAAAGTCTTTCTGAGTTTTTGAGTTCCAGTCTGAATTACAGCCACAAACAGATAAATGCAGGTTTTAGGAGACTAGTCTGTTTTTCAGTAAAGCTACAGTAGAGTTTTCTAAGTTAAATTACTATTACCATTGCTTCATGTAAGCCTGTTTTCATCCTTATGATCCATTTTTAAAATCAAATCTATATATTTCTGACAATTTGTCCATGCTCTAAAGTAATAGGAAGAGAACTCCTGAGAGGGACTAAATCAGTCTAAAGCTACAGTCAATGAGTTTACATTTAATTCTGATGTTGAGAAACACTATAAAAAATTTATTTTTATTTCAAGTCTTGCAGTAATTCTTCTTATTAGATGTGAGGAAAAGTTTGAGACTTGATGCAAACCCCACAAAAACTCTATTAAAGGGAAGAGGGAGGCCTGTATGGATTTTTCAGTGTCTTGTCAGTGCTATACAGAGCAGAAGAGGAGATGGAACATGTTGCTAAGGTATGTTGCAGATGAAAGGGAAATACGAGGAGCTTCCCATGCAACAAACCTGTATGACCTCCTCCATGAAAGACTGATACATTTTCACTACTTTCCATATCCAGGAGAGCTCCCACATTTCTGTAAAGGATAACACTGTGAAATAAGGGAGACAGATGCTAAGATTCTCCTGAGAAATGTAGCTACTGCTTAAGATGAACAGAAAACCTCTTCTGGAAAAAGACAAAAAAGGGCATTTGTCTCTAATGTTCATCACACAACGATGTGTTCTCATTGCTGTTCTAGCTGCACATTCCACATTGCCATTACATGTCCATTCCTACCAACCAGGTACCTTTTTCTGCTCTCAAGACATTAAAGGTTGCTGTATAGTCAAGGATCATAAACTGGAATTTGTAAACTTGTCAGTTGTAAAATGGTACTTTAGTCACAGAATCAAGTATGCCTAAAGTTCAGAAGGATTGAACTTTGATGATTGGATCATCTCAAGATTGTCTGGTCCATCCCTGCTGCTCAGGTAGGATGACTCACAGCCAGTTGCCCAGGATCATTTTTAGGCAGCTTCTGGAAATCTCCAAAGAGATCTCCTACCCTCCCCGGGCTGCCTGTGCCAGTGCTCAGTCACTCTAACAATGGAATTGTGTTTCCTGATGTTCAAGGAAACCTCCTATCTTCCTGTTTGGATCAACTGCCTCTTGTTCTCTCCATGGGCAACACTGAGACAGAACTTCTCAGCTCTTCTTTAGAGCTTCCCTTCAGATATGTGTGCACACTGATGATATCCCCCAAGTGTTTTCTCCATGCTGACCCATACCAGTCCTCTGTCCCTCCTTATTTGGGATGCTCAAATTACAACTACAAACAATTTATTCAAGTTTTCAGTGGTCACTGAGCATGCACAGGCATCATCCTGTGATAAGGAAGCCTGATGCCCCATTCCACAGCACCCTTGCCTCCTAGCACCATTGATCCACTTTGTTGGGTGAGTGAAATAAAGTGGAAGGTTAGGAGTTGTATAAAATGGCCAGACGTTTTCTCAACATGACAATCTGTTGCCTCTGTTTACTTTGCCTTCCTTCTCCTATCCTTTTATATCTATATGTTTCCTTCTTTTATAAGAAAAAACAAACAAAACAACCAAACAAACAACAAACCACCCTGATATTGTGTTAAGGGCAAGAAACAGAGTGCCTGGTTTCTACAAAAGACTGGGAAAATCATGCCTCTGGTGGATGGGACAGAAGTCTCATAACTGCCTTCCTCCTTAACCCAAAAACTACAGTTGTTCCTTTAGCCCCTAAAAGGTAGTGTAAGTGCCCCAATGAAGACATTTTCTCAGTTGCAAGCTGAGAATTGGCAAGCTGTAATGTGCAAAAGCCTGAATTCCTCAGCAAAACTAGGCCTACCCCACTGTAACCAGCAGCATTACTCAGGGGTCTGGGACAGCAGAGCAGAGACACGCACTTTGCAGGTAGCAGAGATGGGAGTTCAAAGTCAGCAGCAGGGAAACATGGGTGGAATATGAGTCTTGGAGCAAATCTGTGCTGCGGGGAAAATAGTCAGCCTGAAGGTCCCCTCAGTAAGTGCTGTCTTCATTTACTATTCCCCCATCAAGTCTTCCCTCTTTTCAGTCTTGCAGGGCTCAGCCAGCCAGTCTCACCAGTGCAAGCAGCAGTACAAGCTGTGTGGGGGCAGGGATGTGGGCATCCCTTCCTCATCCCCAGCTCGTGGCTGGAGTCACCAGGCTGTGCTCTGCACTCCCCCCAGCCAGCAGCCCTCTGTAAACAGCCTCTGTAAACAGCCAAGTTCAGTTCTAAACTGCAGCCCTGTGGCTGCTCAGTACCAAGCTATTTGTTGCCATTGTCTGTTATATGGTGTTTTGGATAAAAATAATGAAACAAGAGGAATTCACACAATTCCTAAATTTGCCCATAGAGAATAGGAATGTTTCTATATTTTTAAGGGTTTTCTACATGTTAATACATTACCATTGTATTAAACAGGTAAATGAAATATTGCAGGAAGTAATCAAATTTTTTCTATTTACTAATAAGAAACTGAAATTAGAACACTCTTCCATTATGCAGTGCCTGACATTTTCAGAAAGATACTTACTGCAAGACATGGAAATAGAAGGTTTCAGAGGTGCAAATGAGGCAAAATGTTAATTATCTAAGTTTTAAAAATTTTAGCACCTTGTAGGACTCTTATTTGCACAAAATAAACCTTTTTCAAAAGGTCTTCTCCAGCACATTAGGTATAAAAATCTTTTCTGCAGAGAAATACATGCAACATAAAGGACTCATGGCAGCTCCATTGACATCACGATTTACAACATAAAAACAAACACAGTGATACAACCAACTGATTGAAAAGATTTCTATTTTTTCCCTGTTTGTCAGTATGAATCAAGTTCACTCTCATACAGACAGCATTCTGAAGGTCTTCTGCACCCTTTATACCCTGCTATGCAACCTGCAAGTACAGAGAAATTGCAGCATTTTGACTGAAAAATAGCAAAGTCTTCAGATACTTTCTTCCAGAAATAAAAGTAATTATAATGAAAGCAAACTTCTCAATGAAGCAATATGAACTATTGTAGATTCTTAACCTCAGTTATTCATCAAACATTTGTAGTTATTTCTTTCACAGAAAATGCTATCTAACTTGGAAAACTCTTTACATCAAAATTGCAATAATGTAATTACACTAGAAAAGGAGAGCCATAGATTTTTAGAAATGCAAGGTCATATTTAGCTTGACCTCATCAATAGCACAGTTCATAAACATTTGCCCAGTGATTCTCTTTTCAAACTATAACCCTTTTGATACTAAAACATGGTTTCTGATTGAGAGCAATAGGGAGTCCTTTGAAATTATAGGCAATTACTCTTCAGCTGATCACTCTCCCTTTTACAAACTGTCTTATTTCTTATCCCCCTGCATCCAGCTAACTGCGCTACATATCCAACACACCTTGCTTGGCTGTAGAATCTCCTGATACCTGGGCCTCCAACTGAAGAGCTACAGAGTTCCTTTCAACTCACTCTGAGGAATCATCAGGCTCTCCCTACATTCTTTCCAGTTGCTTTAATCTTTGAATACATTCCCATGTCACACCAGTGCTGCATACATGGATGCTGTGACTTTCCCCATGCTCAGCATTCTCCAGCTGCAGCCAGTTCTGGGAACTCCTGGATACTTCTTGCAGCACCAAGAACCCCTGCATACTCAGTTAAATGCAGTGACCTTTCAGGTTGTTTTCAGCATTACTGCTTTCCAACCCTTCTAGCCTGCCTTTGTTTCTTGCTGTCATTAAACTGTATGGAAACTACAATTCAGTAGGGTGTTGGTAAACAACCTAATGGGCAATATTTTCTTGACAGGAAAGAAACAAATACCTCAATCTGTGGTAATTACATTATACAAACAGGCTTATTCAATCAAAACCTCCACATTGAGAGTCACTCTGCCCAACTTCTACTTAGCAAAAACCCAAACAAGCAAACTAACCAACCAAAAATCCTTTCCTGTATATTCAAGATTTAGCTACATTTCTGGTTTTAAAATAAAATAAACTGTTTGCCAGTGAGTTCAAACTAGCTACATAATACATAATCTGCACATACCACTGGAAATTCAGACTGCAAGTTTAAAAGCTAAAGCTTACCTCTTCAGTGCTGCAAGTCAATACAGTATTGCACAAGAAATAATAAAAAAAACCAGTAAAATATCACAGTCAAAGTGTGGTAATGTGGTGAAACTAACATTATAAAACTGCAATAATTATTAGATATTAACACACACACATAACATATATTTATGTATATATGTACAAGAAATGTAATATATTTTCTCATCCTTCTCACTCCTAACATGCACCTGGGTTTCTTTTACCTTGCTCTTTACCTTTAAAAACAAAAGTTCTACCTTTTATTTAGGTTTTAAATGAGTGGGAAAACAATCACATGGATACACAAATGCCAGTGCTCTGCAGGCAACTTCAATTCTCAAGTGACTTATGACACTATTGCTGGAATTAGCAGCACACGGCTCCTTCTGTGGGAACTGAGGAAGGCAACCCCAATGTACCAGTGGCAGCTCAGCTCTGCCTGTGTCACTGCTGCCAAACACCTCCCTGTGCAGTTCCCAAAGACCTCTGCTGGACAGAGGCAATGAGCTGCTGGAGACAAGCAACATCTTTGCCACCATAGCTGCTTCTGCAGAGAGTATTTGCTCACAGCTTTTCAACTCTAGCCAGAAAAGGTGAGTGAAATACAAACCCACAGTGCTGTAAAAACACCTGCCCAACAACCTGGTGACCACATGTATTGCCATGTTTTCATGTACTGCCATGTATTGCACGTATTGCCACTCAGAAAATACAAAGTAGCCCATAAAAGACAGTACACTACATTTACATGCTTTAATGAGATTTTATAATACTGTCAGTTTCACAAAGAAAATAATAAAAATGTGTTTGGGATTTATTCTGATAGTATTATACCAACACCCAGGGATAATAATCGTAATGTTTTCTGCTTTTCTACATTTTTAGCCTTGCATTTTTTTCTGTAATGATCTATTTGTTATGACATACAGTATGTGTGACAGATGTCCAATGCTGGCTGCTAAAAAGTAGCAGAGCCCTGTAGGGAAGCAGCAAAAACTTGTGCGTCAGCACAGAAAATGATGGAAGATTGATAATTACTGCTTGTGTCTGAGCTCCATTCAGCAGACTAGCATGTCCAAATTGTAATTTGGCCACAGATCCACCATTCTATTTACAATGTATTGGAATGAAAATTCCCAGTTCCAAGTAATTGATCATTACGATAGCCAAAGTAAGTGCTTTTAAAGGCAAATTCAGGGTAATTGGAAATTCTGAAGGGAAATAAGAAGAGATGTACTCTAGTCTTGTTTACCTCTGAGGAATCTGTAAAGCCATTTACAACCCTGCACAGTGAACAAAAACTGAAACATAGACCCAGTGCTGGCATCTAGACCTGCTCGTGAATTTTCAGAGTATTTTTGCAAAAACACAGCAAACAACAGACTTCACAACTTAAGGAAAACATGATTTTTTTTCCGAAGAAAGCCTATCTGTGATTCCAAGGAACTACAGCATCCTGCCTTAAATTCTTCCATCAATTCTATTTTCTACAAGAAAAGAGAAAAAGCAATAAATAAGAGTCTTTTAGACAGAAATTATGTCCAAACTGCTAGACTTGGAAGGAATGGGTGGAAAAGGTACAGAAAGTCATGGAAATGTGCCTCAACTCTGCACCTGTGCTGTGGTCCTCACTGTCCCCATAGGTGCTGTACAGAGCTGTTTTCCAGAACTCCTGGCTGCCAGTTTGCTGCAGGCAAGTGGTCTCTGTGATGGCCCAGCTCAAGGGCCTGTGTGCCTGCAGGATGAGGGATGCAGGGGTCTGCTGTGCACAGTGCACTGCTGCACTGTGTCAGCCAAGGTTTAAGTGGCAGAAATAGCAGGTGGAGTTCATCTATTTCACAGTAACTGAGAATAATCACTCCATTGTTCCTGGGCTTCCTCCCTCCCCCTTTCCTTTCTTCTTAGAGCAGATGGCATAAAGGAGAAGTTGGTCTGAGAAACAGCATCTCTGCAGTGGTGTGAGGATGGAGATTGGGCTTTAGGTATCACAGGCCCTGATTTAACAAGGTACTTATGCATTTTTGTGGCTTAAGTACAAGCAGCCCCTGTTGACTTCAAAAGAATGACTCACAAGGTTAAATTTATGTACATGATCAAATACATTGCTGAAATGAGGCCATGGACAACATCCATTTTTTAAAAAAAGCTGGGATGAATTTAATTGAAGACAAGCATTTCCTTACAATATAAATTTTTTTCCCTATTGTACTTCTTTTAATGACCACATAAAGTAACTGAACAATTCTGTGGAGTCTGTTTGTATATCCTCAGGAACACAGAGAGTATTTTCACAGATACAGAAGTGCAGATGGAGCCTAGGAAAGGGTGTGCAATCTAGCGGCTGCACAAGATGAAACTGGACTCCTAATGTTGCTGGAGTCAGAAATGATAGCAACAGACCCTAAAGGCTGCCTGTCAATCTCAGATGCAGATGGTACTTCGTCCAACTGGCCTTCGTGTCAGTTCCTTCAGCCATTTTAGTGACAACACGGTTCCCTAGAGGACAGATCCTGTTGCTTTGCAGCCTGGATTCATACCCAGGGCACTGTGGTCTGTACGATCTCTGCTCAAAGTAGGGTTTTTTTAATGCTAATACAGTGCCTCCTCTTGCCCTATCCCAGCCCCAACCCCCCATGCAAAAAGAGATGGTCATTTTCTTCCTCATTTCAAATGTTCCAATTTATCAAAGGAATCAGCAATAATTGTCTGAAAGATTCACTTTTGTTATGCATGCCAGAACTATATATAAAATCCCTGCTAATAAAATTTGCAGACAACACTGTAATTGGCAGCATGATTAATAACGATGACACTGCCATCATACAGAGCAGTCGCAGAAGCCAGGCATGTTCAATCACAACATGTACACACACAATTACATGTTAGCTTCCCCACCTTTGCACAATGCATGCAAGTAACTTAGACAATGCTGCGAAAAGCTGTAAAACTGAAAATTATTTAGGTATTAGAAAATTATTTATGGACCATCAGTTTAATGTGAACTTCTAGTGTGATGCTATAAGCAGAAAGGCCCCATGCTATATTTAGCTGTATAAGAAAGGAAGTAACAAGCAAATGTAAGGATGCAATGTTCTCTTGTGACACCGGAGAAACTAATTGTAGAATATCTACTTCCTGCATTACTGCCTACATTTAAAAAAGGGAACAAACAGCCACAAAGTGATTATAAATAGAAATAGAAGTTAAGTGGGGTAAAAAAGCCTCTAAAACACTTAATAAAACCCCCTTCTATTTTGCTTATTACATTTGAGCTTGGCCCATGAGTAACTTAACATGGAATAAAAGTGTGATTAAGGGACAACCTAACCTGGAGAAAACCTACACGAAACCAAAAGCTATGACTACAAGTTACAGTCAAATTCAACTGAGAAATAAAGCACAATTTCTTTAGCAATTAATCTTTCACAGAAAAGAAGCTGGTTCTGCAACTTTGCCTGTTTTTGGATCAAACCTGAATATGTTTCTAGATCTAAAAATTCAGTCAGAAGTAGGAGGTTCAGTAAGGAGCAAACTGGGAGAAAAAGCACCTATGCAGTTTGTTTTCTGTAGAAGGTCAGACAGGCTGAGCTTAAGGCTTTTTCTGGGCTCAAAGTCTCCAAGAAGTACAGTTTAAGCCTGAAAAATGTCATTGTGAGGTCAGCCATTTATTGTGCTTCCATGATGTCATGGAAATTTGTTCAGTCTGCAAATTAAAATATATTCTTCCTGGCTGTCAATACTGAAAAACCATCTTAGTTTCTGAAAGTCAAATTTGGGTCTTTAGTTGGAGGTATGATTGATTATCTAATCTAAAATGTGTGTTGAAAGCATATATCAGAGAAACATCATTCTCTTCAGATTATGTCCTCATAATGCCATTTTCTGCACAAATGTAAGTAAATGCAGCATTTGGCTCTGTACTTTGAGCTTACTTCACAGACATCATTCACTCCAGGAGAACTGGTTTTAACAGTAAGGAGCAAGCAAAACGTGATTTTTGTTCCTACAAGAGTACATTTGCCTATAAGGATGCCCTGCAGTTCAGTAAGAAACTGCAGTTCAGTTTTCATGCAGTGGGACTTTCACTGGAGACCTACACATCAAAATTAATGTGCTGTGTACTTAACCAAAAGATACTAAAATGGAATGAAAGCACTGAACTATGTATTTGACTCACCTAGTATACCTATATGTAAAGTAAAATGTATAAGGTTGTTTCCACTGCACTTCTACTTCAGACTATTCAAAGCTGCTGTTTTGTAAAAGTATTAGATTAAAATTGGACCACCCAGAATAGACACATTTTTACTGTGCTTTCAACAATACACAATTATGTCTAACAGACATAACATGCTTTTAACTAGATGAGAAATCAGGGCAACACTCTAAATCTATTGATTGAGAAGAATAGCAACTGTCTGAATGGTATTACTTCAAAAAGCTGACCTAAGAAGAAAAAAATTTAAACACCAGGGCAAAAGCCTTCTGGATACCAATTAAATTCTGTCATATTGAGGAATTTTATAGATGAATACCACAGAAATTATCCTATGATCATGTATGCAAAGGTTCTGTCTTAAAGAAAAAGCCCACCACCATATAAAATTAACCCCATCATATTACATGAAAATAAATTTCTTTCATTATCATAGATAATGTTATGGACTTGTCTTTTTTTTCCCCACAGACGGTTAACATGAAAAGAGGGAAGAATGGTACAATATGAAACTTTCTCTTCGGCTTCACCTTTCACACTCTGGTATCATAAAACAGCAGAAACTAATGAACTTGCTCATCCTCGAAAGCCCTTTTGCATGCTTCTTCCTTCACCCTTAACTCTGATCCTCACAGGTCTTCCCTCATGTGTGTGCCAATTTTACTGGTATAATATGAGCACTTTTATTAGTTGTGTTCTGATGATTTCTACTGAGAGATACTTAAAGCTTATACAAGTCAAAAACTATTTTATCACTTCTGAAGAAAACTAATAGTGCAGAGCCACTGAATGATAAGAGAGACCACTGAATTTATTTAATAATGCATGTCCATTTCACAAAAATGGCCTGTGTAATCCTTTTAAAAATAATAACCTGTTCATTTCAGACCTTGCACAATGCTTCTCTTTGTCCCTTGTAAGTCTCTCAAATGTCTTATTTTAAAGGAATATATAGTACTCCCGGAAGACATTTTCCCATTTCTATTCTCTTCAACTCCTGTGAGCCCTTGTTCTGTGTGATAAGGCAATCTCCTTCGGGATCTGAGCTGTGTAGTTTCGCACCACGAGTGACAAGGACTCAACTTGAATAACTGCTGTGCGCAGGTTGTAATTATGTCAGCTGGAGTGTTGAACAAGGGGACTGATTAATGTGAGCCCCAGCCTAGGCACAGTCCCTATCAAAACCTTCGTGCAGGCCAGCAGTGGGGATGGGTTAGAGCAGAAAGACAAAACATGCTGTATCGTCCATGATAGATGAATTGCTCCAACAGTCTTCAGGCAGATGTTCCAGGACAGTATAATATACAATTACTCTGCCTTATCACCTTCCCAGGGACAATAAAGCTTCCTCCTTCTATAGCTCATGTGAGTGAAGGCAAAATTAGTTTTACTTTTACAACACTGACTCACTTATCATGTTGCCTTGATTGTGCTTTTACAGCTAAAGAAAACATATATTGCACTCTTAAACTAAAAACAAACAAACAAACAAACAGAACCCACCAAAAAAAGTCAGCACTCCTCATCTTTTATATAAAACGAAACTATTCCTTTGAATCTATCTTGCATCATAGTAATACAGCCCTTAAAAGGCTAATTCAGAACATGATTCCAGGGAACATTACTAACTTTAGAACAATTGGACCCATTCATAAGCTTAATTTTATATGTACATATTGGAAAGGACCTTAGTGATTCAAGTCAGAATGCATAGATAATAAAAAATACACAGGTTTGGTACAAAAAATGTGAATAACATGCAGTTAGTGACTATTTTAACTAAGCACTCATCCTAAAAATGCTACAGCACTCTTATAAAACAATTCTTTGAGAAGTCATTAATCCACATGCATCCTTAAAGGCCACAAGAGTTTACAACTATTATAAACAATCTATGTAGTTTCCAAAAGTAAATATAAATTAAGTAAATAATAAAATTCAGGAAAAAGTCAATCTATCTATCTGTATTTGTTTCCTTTTTGTTATCAGATGTATACAGTTTGGGGGTTTTTGCTGCAAAGATGGAAGTGCTATTTCCACAAGTTTGCAGAATAGCAGCTTACTAACATGAGGTGAATAGCAAGTGAAGAATATAGCTCATAATATCCTGAAATCCTTCCTTTCTAAGCACTGGATGGGTACAGACAAAGAAACTGTGCTTTAAAGAAGAGAGTCTAAATAGTTCCAATTACATTCCAAGATGCATTCCTTTCAGTACTACCCTTTCTTCAGCAATATAAAAATTACATAATCTCCAAAAACAAACAAACAAACAAAAAAATGCACCCAGAAACGCATTTAGTGAGACATGTATTTGAAGGTCAGGTTTAAAATCAAAACCAGACTAAACCAGCCAAGGTTGATTCTAATGGCACTTAAGACTGTACACATATTTGAAAAATTCTATTTATATGCATTTAATTTTCATGAAAGGTACTGGACTACTAGCCCATAAAGGAGAGATAAGATTTTCTAAGGAGACTATGGGAATTAGGCACTGATAATTGCACTTCAACTTGAAGACAGGCTCTCAGCTGTTACACCTTTTTTGAGGTTTTAATCATTAAACAGTATCATAGTCCTGGCAACAGTTAAGTTTCACTACAACAGTACAGGCTTTCCTGTACTCCTCTGGTGAAATGTAATCCTACATTTATGAATCAAAAAGTAGCTCCAAGAAAGCTGGTATGTTCTCACTGAACAGCATGTTGACCTGAGCGGACAGCACAACAGAATGATGATACACCAATTGCTGTACAGAGAAACAACAAAGAAAATGCTCTTGGCCTCAGATAAACTGTAATCTAAGTATTGAGAAGGATATGATAGTCAGACAATAGGCAAAAAGAGTAATGATAGGTTTGAGAGACAGGGTGTGTGTAAAACAGGGTAGAAAGCTTTTTGGTTTAGGTGCGCTGTTGGGCATGGCAGTACGAGATGGCAGCCTAGTCTGTCCTCCATAACCATTCAAACTAACAATGCAATTAGTGGACATAATAAAGAACTGATGTAGGTCTCAACATTTGCATAAATTAGGTATCTACTGTTTCTAAAGAAAGATGTAGGTCACCAATAGGAAACATCAGAGTCTCTAATCTGCTTTGGAAAAGGAAGCAATGTTGCCCTTAACTTTATGGAAATGACGCCACTATTCCAGGTAGTGAAACTCCCAAGTTTAGGGCTGCCCTTATTTTGAGGAAGGCTGAGTTCTGTCCTCTGTCCCAGGATATCATGCATCCCAAAATGTCATGCATCAACCCTTTCTTCTTGAAACTTTTCCATTAGACAGCAAGAAACTGCCAGGAGCCAAAAGCAGACCTAACCCCTGCTTTCAGAAACACTCTTCTGTTTTCAGTTATGTTCCCTATATAATTTCCTTAGAAAATCCAAACAGGCTTCTAAACACTTTGTCCTGTGCCCTTTCGGCCGAGAAAACTAAAGAATAACTTGAATGAGACTGCAGACAGCAGTTCATTATGAAATAAATTAATCCTGATTTGTCTAATATTCAGGCCTCTAACCCATACCCAAAAATACAGGAAGCAGGGCCTGTTTGCCTAAAAAATGTACCAAAAGTCTTGAGACAGACATAGTAATTTCCCCAGGACAAAGACTTTTGAGCATGCCTCAGTGATGTCACTCAGTTGTACAAGAACTTGCAAACTCAAGTAGAGAGAGAACTGAAAAAAAGAAACTCCAAAAGGAGTCCATGCTTCTTGATTTAGATGTCTTTTCGCAAGATTTAGTATATCAGGATCTTCTCTGAAAATCAAGTGAAAAGTAGAAATAACTGGGTTCTCAATCCCACTACTTACTTGCCTAGTTTAATTTTTTTACTGCTCAGGATACAATGTCTTGTGGAAGGTGCTGCCAGCTCCTTGGCTTTCCATTTCTCTCCTTCCTAAGAAACAAGTGACAGGTGAGAATTGTCACTTCACTGAGGACATGGAGGGAAGCTGAGTAACATCAGTGGAGCCAGGATTTTATCCACTGGTTTTGTTTTTGTTTTTATATTATCAACCTGGTGACAGTACACACATTCCAGCCAGTGAGAGCTGACTCCCAACTGAGCTGTGGAACAGAAATGCTTATATGGAGAGGGGCTTAGTTACAATCCTTTCTGTTACAGTACTCTTGCCATGCTACTGATGAACTGAAACTAAAAATGGGCACTTCAGAGCAGGAAAAGGAAATATTCTCGTGATGTTTTGTTGTAGAGTTCTAAGAGAAAAGACATCCAAACAAAAGAGGAAGTCAGGAACAGATGCAGGTGGACAAGAACTCAGCAAACCAATATTTGCCTTTTAGAATCCAGTTCTGCAATGCAGAGTACCTAGAAAGATACCATCACCCAATACTGCATTCTCAGCTCTCACCTCCTGCACCACCACCAGGAGACACAAAGCTATTCCCAAA
Source organism: Chloebia gouldiae (assembly GCA_003676055.1). Classification (NCBI taxonomy): domain Eukaryota; kingdom Metazoa; phylum Chordata; class Aves; order Passeriformes; family Passeridae; genus Chloebia; species Chloebia gouldiae. Next base: position 12,544,639 of record QUSF01000001.1, read on the forward strand.
AGCTGCACTCACTGGCCTTGTTTGCCTGACATGATGTCCCTGCATTTATTTAAAACAGACTGGATAGTAGACATCTGCTTTGCCCTCACAAGGGCTCACATTTAGGACTTTCCTCTCTGGTCTGACACAAGTGAACAAATCCAATACAAATTCCTTTATCTTTGAAACATTTCTTCTACTTGAAAGTTTTACTGCTCTTCAAAATGACTATATTTCAGCATGCAAAAATCAATCAGCTAAATACCATATGACTGTGCTGTAATTTATTAGTGCTGATCAAAATCTTAAAGACTAGTAATTAAAATTCAAATTAAAATGTGATGAAAGTCACATTTAGTCACGTAAATGAAGAGGCTGAATTTCAAATAGGAGCAGAGCCACTGGACCCCATGAGATGAGAATTTGTGGATGCTCAGTATCACTAATAACATGTAAAAAGAACTTACCATTTCTTCAAACTTTGTTTCTTTTTCCTGAAGTAAATACTTCTATATGGATCTATGAATATGTCAGTCTGCCAGTGAATTACTTATAGAAAAGTGCCAAAAAAAGCACTTGTGGAACAATCTGTCCACAGTGGGAAGCTTTTTTCTATTCACTAAGAAATGTTACTGGTCTGAATCGCCTGGGTATGAATCTTTTTCAAATGATCCTTTTAGCTAAAGAAAAGCACAGATTTTGGGAGTCTTCTCCTTATCCTTTGAAAAATATCTTTTAAATTTTACCTTTTAAAAGGTCCTATCCTAACAACTTACAACAAACAGTTAATTTGGGACTCAATACTTTGACATATGAGTATTGTACTAACTGAAGCACGATTTCCTATGCATTCATGCCGTGTTCACTAAATCTCCCAATATACCAATGCAGCAAACAACAGCTCCCCAACATGTTCCTTCAGGATATCCCCATCCAAGAAAAAACAGTTGTTCTGGGTGGTGAGGCTGGACTGTAAGAGTGAACAATGCATGACAGCTAAATTTTGCTTGACTGTCCTGTGATTTTTTTTCACTCCTCTCCTCACCCACCTCTTTCAGGAAACATCAATTTAATTTATCTCAGCAGCTACTACAGGGTGTCAGCTTTCACTGAAACTGGCCAACAGCTTAAAAAGTTATTAAAGAAATGGGTGAAAGATGGATGGATGGGCTGGCGCAAGTCTCACAATAAGTTAGGGACAGAAGGCTAAAAAATAATCCTTGTCAACTGATTAAAAAAAACTGCTTTTCTAAATTAAAGATACATTTTTTTCCTGAAACAAAAACAAATTACTAATGGCTTCTTATAAGAGATCCATATAAGAGATCTGCAATATTTTCTAATGAAAATGGTACTTTAAGAATAGCTTGTTAACAAAATGATACCTGAAATACCATATTTTTCTAATGAAACATCATCAGAACTTTAGAATTTATTTTAGTAGCTACAATGCCTTCTACAACTTCAAAATTGTTCTAAGTATTGTTTGCCCTGTAGATTGTGCATGCAAAATTTCAACAGAAATGTTTTGAAGAAGCTGAGTATGAGAAGGCATTCCACATGGGATTTGCAGCAGAATAAATGATGTCCCATGCTACAGTTGTTAGAAAGAATCCACAACCATCTTGAACAGGGATTGAAGGAGCATGCAGGAAAGTTGCAAACATAAAACAATAAATACTATATTTTAATAGGTATCAGCAATATCACAATGAACCATGGGATGATGTTCAGGCAGTTTATGATATCAGTAGAAGCACTAGATGTGTTTACAGGATTATAACACAATTTTAGAGTATTATGAAATGAAGAGTTTGTGTGTTTTAAATGATAATATCACTAAAAATATAAAAAAGATGGCAATGCTGAAGAACACCAGGAGAAGTATCACTTTAAACCATTATCTAAAAATGTGGATACATGGGTATGGACCTATATTCTAGGAACCACAGTGAGGTGGGTGGTTTGCTTAAGTGAAAGGAAAAAGAAACCTAGGAAAAAAACCTGTGCACTTACAGAAAGAGGCGGCAAAACATCAAGGAATGTCTCCACTCCAATCCCCTGGCCCATGGGGGTGGGAGAAAGAACACTGTTGCATTAGCTGGTTCCATTGCATTAGGCACTCAGCATACCTAACTTGCTGAGGAGATGATGAGGAGTGCTGTACCAACCTCATATTTTCGCTGAAGATACAAAGTAAGAAGTAGTTTTGACCCAAAACATCCAAGAATGCAGAACAATCTTTTGTTCATAAAGCTTTTCTTCACTTAATTACCATTCCATTACTAAAAGAGCACATTTTAAAATACATTAAAAAAAAAAAGAAAGATAACAGCAGAGCAGCACTCCATCACTTGCAATAACAAAACTGAGTGCTTTATATGCTGGTTACTCTCTAAGAAGTCTCAGCTATATCTATGGCTGTTATTCAGACCTAAATGGGCCAAGCAAAACCACAAAGATCATCCCAACCAGGGACAAAATAGCTGTAATAAGCAACTTAATAAGTTACAACAGGACAACAGTCTCCTCTCCAGATTCTTTTTGTAAGTAAAGCCTCAAGGGAAATAGGGATCCCTGATTCATGACTTATGAGAATAAAGTTGAGTACCATACAATAGAGACTGCAAAATGGTTTTAGGGATGGTGAGCTGTTGTATACCAAATGGCCTGTCTTCCTTATGCCACATTTTCCTATGGAGAATGCACCACCTTCTCCCAGCTGCTCAGTAAGGAGAAAAGGACACAACACAAACCTGAGACAAACTCTCCCCTGGCCAACACTAAGCAGCAACTTTAAACCCACAGGCTCAAAGCAACATCTTCACAACTCTGAGCTCCCAAATTTCTCTCTCCAAAGCAGAAAGCTGAGGTTTTCTCAGAGATGAGCTTCAGCCAATAGGTGCTCCCCACAACACTGGGAAGAGGGTGGCCAGGAGCAACAGACTTCCAAAGCCCAGGTGCTGATGCTGCTCCAGAGCCTCAGTCCCACCATACACACCACGGTGCCTGGCAAACGCCCTCCAGCCACACTGCAGAGGTGCCAGCCTGCTGCAGCACCTTCCCATTGAGCCCATGCTTCCACTCCAGAACTGGGGAACTCTGTGGTGGTGACAGAGGCTCAAGCACCTCAGTTCCCAAAGTGACCCAAATTCAGAAGAAATTGGGCAGAAGCTGGACAGGGACAAGAGCAATTCTGCTGGAACGCGCAAGGAATTTTATTTAGCTATAATAAATCAGGAAGTTCTAACAATGCCAAATTTATCTGGAAAATTGCTCACCATTTCTAATGCATTAAAAGGATCTAAGTAGCAAGTTTTTCTCAAATACAAAAGCTATTTTCTTTCCTTGCTATTCAGCAATTCTTTTCTTTATCTCATTTTCATCAGACTTTAAACAGAAAAAACCTTTCATTTTCTTCCCCTTGCACTAGAGTATACCTCTTTCTGGGATTTCAAAACAGAATTTGCTTTCTGTGACTTCCCCAGATTTAATCTGTTTTGTATGTCACACATGAAGGAGGAAGAGAGAAAGCTGTCACAAAGACAGCATGAAGACAGGAACTTGTTTTACAGGGTAGTAGGCATACAGCCTGAAGAATAAACTCCACACAACACAACTGGCTCATGCCTATCAATTTCATCTTGGAGACCTAGTAAGGTATCAGAGTAATTTCAGATTGCTAGCTACCTGCCACATATTTAGATGGTAGTTATCAGCAATAATAATAGTAATAGTAATAGTAATAACAATAATAACAATAACAATAATAATAACAATAATAATAATAATTATAGATTCCATCACTCCCAAAGATAGCTTTGGCCCTTTTACAATGACTAGATTGGGGATTAAGGAATGGCAAAAGAAACAAACAAATTAAATATTTTCTTCTCTAACAGGCAAGAGCAAAAAAAAAAAATATACAGTTGTTTTAATCTTTTTTAAAATATGTTTTACACAAAAGGCTCACATTAATTAAGCTATGATGCCAGTGATTATTTTTAGAGCAAACCATTCTAACAAATGGAAGTTTATTTGTCGACATAAAAGATTTTCACTGCACTTTTTTATCAGAAGCACTGTAATAGGAAATTACAGGTCTTTTTGCTACTACAAGTTATATTAAGACCATAGCATTGCTGTTCATCTTGAGGGTAATACTAAAATTTTATTTACTATAAAATGCAACATACTTAGGATTATTTTAATTTGAAATATATACTGGTGTTTCAGATTGATAAACATGAATTAAGTATATATTCAATATAAATATACATGTATTTATGATAACATGCTCTTTAAAAAAGAGGAATAGATGAGACAGTGATGACTACATATGATAGCAAAAAAAAGAAGTGTGAGGACAGAGAGAAGATAAAATACGATAAAAGATACATTAGTTACATTAATCTGTCTACTGCATGAAGTGGTCTTATTCATATTTCCTAGACACCAAATACTTCAAGGTTTTGGGTTAAGTGTCTTGGGCACTGATTCAGAAAAAACAGCATCAGTTCAGGTGGAAAGGGGCTGCCTCAGAAACATTTAGGAACAAAGCCCAAATTGAACAGTAAGGGACAGACAGTGACTGCTGAAAGAAATCAGGAGACTGACAATGTTTTTTCAGAACTTAAATAAATGTGCGAACAAATTACAAAGTGCTGGCCTACAATCAAGACAAGCTGTAACAAAGAGATGCTGAAACCAGATATTAATTTTTATATTTTTATCAAAATGGCTTCAAGTCTCAGTTACATTAAACGCAGCAGTATCCTTTGAGTAATTCAGCAGAGCATTTAGGCTTAAATAGATCTCTTAAAAGTTGTCCTTCAAAGGACTCAACCTAAAATGAGACTGGAATAGTATTATCAGTGTTTGCAACTGCGCAGATCCTTAAAGTCCCAGTTAGCATGAGAATCACAGTCCCATTGAGTTAAAAAGACATATTTTAATCCCTCTTTATTAGAGTGTTAATAGGGGAAAAAAACCAACCCCTAAGGACAAACAGGTAAACAAGTAAATAAATAAAATACACAAATTAAAAAAAATAAAAAGGGAAAAAAAACCAAAACAACAAAAGAGATACCAAGACTCATGGAATTATCGATGAATTTCTTTAACAAGTATTAGTCATTAAAATAACTAGAAGTCCATACTACCCTTCTACCAAGTGGACTGCATTTACTACACTTTTAATTACAAATACAGAATGTGGAGGACCTCACAAAATGATGATAGTATTTCATGATGTGCCAAGGCCTCTTAACATGGCAACTTCCCAGGGGACCACAGTCACCAAGTGAACACATGCCAATGCACACGTGTGTGCTCGTACACCTATCTTTTCCTAAGAAACAAACGTGTTTCCTCGTACACACACATTCTCCTAAGCACTCCATGCAGTGACATTGGACAGGGACAGCTTTGAGAGAGGGAGCCCAAGCTCTTTTATACACTGCCACCAAGCATTGTCCAAAACTGCAGAGACACAATTTCTCAGTCAGTGCAGACAGCAGACACCTTGGAGCATGGGTCACCTGTGTGCTCTGCGGTTCGGAGTGTTAGGAATTACATCTGCTTAGGCTGGTCAGCCTGATAGCTGATCTGCATTGGCACTACTGCAACACTGCATATTTTTATTCTGACTTCACCACGTAAACTATATTATATAACTTAGGTGAATATATAAGAGGTTTTATTAAGCCACAGAAACATTACAAAAGGTAATAATGCTGACCATTGTTTTGTATGCCATGTATTCGCTGGAATAATTAAAGTGGTTTTGCAACTACATCTAAATTCTATTTCAGATTATTTTTCTTTTAAAGCCTTAAATGATACAGCATATTTTATTCCAGATTAATAGAAATATTTCCAAATATTTTATCTGAATGTTTATTAAAAACTAAGGGGGGAATAATATTCTGAGTTTTCATCTGGGAACTGTGCCCAAGCACTGACAGAATGTCTCTCTAAACTTCCATCTTCATTTGTTTATAAGTCTCTTAGCACAAGGCACTGGATATCCTCAACTCCTGCTGCTGAACACAACAGAAGCTGGAGTACTTCCCAAAGGATCTGTTTGCTCTATTGCATACATGCTTTATTTTCCTAAACAATTTTGTATTTGTACAAAGTATATGCACCATTTTTTTCCAATTCTGCCTTTATGGTATATAAATATATATGTATATGTATATAAAATCGTTCTCCCATAGTGCAATGCTGGCTGCCACCTGGAATCCTCATCAACCTATATAGTTGTATTACCTAGTTATTTCCCATACAGGCATACTCAATTTCACTGGTTACAAAGAGCATACTTATATTAATGTTTTAATGATAAATAAACTGTTTTCATCATTTTATGTAGAATTTGCCTTAACAGCCTTTCAGTTTTGCTATGAATTAGTATGTATTGTTACCTCATCTGTAAAGTAGTCCCTAGTTATCCTTGCTGTAACAAGGGAATAGTGTACAGCTGATGCCATCATACCTAAAAGTTATTGAATTCACCAAAACAGAGAGAAAACACTTACTTTGCACCTTCTTATGACTTAGGTGCAAATCCTGGAGTGTATTATAAACTGGTCTTTACAACCTATGAACAGATACTATAAATCAGGCAGAAATAGGAACTCCCTAGGGATGCTGTCCAAAAAAGAAAAGTAGCCCCTGTGGAGTAACTCCTCCTAAGTCATGCTGCCACTGCTGCTGAAAATATGCAATGAATCCCTCTGCAGCTGGAATTTCAGATGCCATAATCCCTTACAGAATGTTGTCTAATTATTTTATTATGCATAATAAATGTAAAATATTTATTTTAGCTTACATAATTATATTAAAAATGTATGCTATTTATTCTCAGTCTTGTAAGACATCCTTCACAAGTCATATACTTTATAGAAAGGAATGCATGCTGTTTTGCTGGCCTGGCTATTTGTTTTATACAACTTCTACACCTTCTTATCTATGACTAAGGAACACTCCTGCATATTGCCTTCCATTCTCTCACCATCATAGGTACTCTGTGCAAAATGAACCATACAGTGGAATCCTAGAGAACTGAAAATTATTTTCTTTAATCACAGCAGAGGGATGGCCTGAAGCACATTAACATAATATCAGTCCCACACTCTTGTGGTCAAAGTTGTAGCAATACTCTTTCTGCATCATGAAACTATGCCAGTGCTTCTCCCAAGCACCATAATCCAATAAATTTGATCATGTGAGAAAAGCAGGATTCTGCCTTTTGCATGCCCCACTCCATGTAACTCAGATCTGTTTCACTGAAACATCACCCTCACACAAACCATGAACATAAATTGCCTGAGAAGTTGTAGTAGTTATACAGACCAAAACAAATGGGAGTTAAATTTAAAACCTTACATATGAATAAATGAGGTTTCCCTTTCTTAGACACATGCAAAAAACCAGTTTAGTTTGGAAAATGCTGTATATCTGCACCTTCTATTGACAACATCAGACTAAGGGGAATTTTTCACTTCTGAAATCAGGTTAAATTCAAGGACCTAACTATGCTGCAGGTTTAGAAAGTCTGTCCACAGACTATACAGTCAACAGATTTAGAAACCTGTGTCACAGGTGCTGTTCATTTTCAGGATGTTATACAGCTCTTCAGTGCTTACTGTGCCCATTACCAAATGCAAACAGTATTGTTGTCAGTGTTACTCCAGGATGGTGTCATCTGAAAAGTTCAGCCACATAACACATCTTTTTTAAATGACTAGGAAATATAAAATAAGCATTGCATAAGTAATGGTACTACAGGGCCCTGTGAGACCAATTCTGTATTATAAAATTAGGTTGAACATTAATTAAGGGTGAATGAGTATTTTTGTATGACAAAGCACATTGACTTAAGAATGGAGAGACATGCTGTGTGATTTGAAAAAGTAAATGCAAAGGAAAATCATGCATATTTTTATCTAAATAGGGAAAATCTAAATTGAAAACCCGAATGTGAAAAATATGTAACCAAAAATACAAGTAAATGTTTGTGTTTATGAATATTACATTTTGCTTCCTTCTAAAGAATTTTTAAAACTAGACTGAAAACATAATTTCAAATTACAGCTGGTACTGGAAGTCCTATCCTACTGTATCAAAAAGCAGGTGTCAATTTCTTTGTCACCAAAATACAAAATATTTAGACAAAAATAAATATCAAGTGATCACAGTACAAAAACTATTTCACAAGAATACTGAAGTAGAACTATAAGCATATGCATACTATAGAGCATTTATAATTTGTGAGCTAAAAATGCTAAGTTAGTTCATTATTCCCTTCAGAAAACCACATCCATTCATGTATTTTTCTAGTTAAAAAAAGAATGGCTCATGCTGTGTGCTATATAGGGAATAAATTGCCTTTTCTGTTCCATGCAGCCAAAATCACTCTTTTCCCCATAGTATCATACAGCTGATTTCACTTCAGTTTATAAAGTTTATAACAGTTCCTAAATTCAGATTAGTTTCTTCCAATAGCCCTTTTTCTGTACTTCTGGCCAGCGTTATTTAGACTTTTACTCACTAGACTGGCAAGAATTTTTGCAGGATGATTATTCACAATTTCAGGCTGAGGAATTGAAAAGCTTGAAGTCAAGAATCTCTAAGAATACTCTGAGCACCAATGAGCTGAAAGGGAAGTTTAAATATCTTGTACTTAGCCACTGTTTTAATTCAAGTGTCTCAAACTATTTTATAGAACAGAGATCAGTTATCAATGAAAGGAAACTTTATTTTAGGACTAACAATACTTTCCTCCATATCCCAACACTAAAAGAGGAATATTCACCTCCCTGAAAGTACAAGGCTCATTAAAGTCTGTAGTTGCCAAGCAACACTAAACAGTAACACGTGAAATAGTCTGGATGAACTTACAGTGCAAGGGCCAAGCTCACAGCATCACGATGAGACCTCAACCACTAGACTTAGGAGTGAATTTTATCACTAGATCAGGAGATTTTAAAATATTCATTTTAACATTTTTTCTAGGTGACACTTGCAAGACTACATACCATCTGCTGAACTGGTGCAGAGTATTATTTACAAAGTTGCTAATAACTTTCCTTTAAAAGAGAAATACTATGTGACTTGACAAGGAGGCAACATGTGATTCCCTTAAAATTGTAGTTTAAAATGAAGAGAGAGGTGGATAGAGAGCAGAACATATACTTGCCAACAAGGCTGGCTAATATCCCAGGACTGTGGAAACTGGCAGGCACAAGCAGGACTGCTGAGCTAATAAATACAGCAGCCCCTCTACGGGCTCTTCTGCAGCTACATGGAGTGGCTCACTGCCTCTATGAACTTGCAGCAGCAGCAGCAGAGCTCTAGTTCCTGCATCCCTACCAGATGTTTTTTAGCTGAGCTTGGAACACATTTCCTGCAGAATCAAAGCTTCATCAGCTGGTATCTGTAGAGATCAGCCTCCAAAGGTTAGGTCAATTTTGGCCTGTGAAGGATGGAAACTAACATTCTGTTGTCATGAAATATTTATTTTTCAATAATATAAAAGCAGGGCATGCCCAGATATTTCTTATAAATCCTGATAAAATATGCTATGCTTGCATATTCTCTAATAACTTCCAGTATAATAAAATACTAAAAATCTTGCTATTTCTTGGAATTTATATCTCATATAGAAAACTCTTTGTCCCCAGTAAAATCATCTCCTGCCTTTCATTCAACAGAGCACTGGGCTATGCATTTTGTCATCCTGAGTGAGGGAAGTGCATCCACTCATTGTATGTGTGTCACAAATCCCAAACTGATTCCCATCTACAACACTCCCAGTCTCTTTGGTCTTCAAGCCCAGGATCTCAAACCCACTGTAACCCACTTCTCATTACCTAGCTCTATAATAAGATTATTCCTGCCAATTGGGATGATTCAGTAAAAGTGGATGACCACAAGATTAGGTATCCTAAAACACACAGCTTTAAAGACAGCACTTCTTTTTACCTTCAGCGTAGCACATCATGTCACACTAATGCTTATATGCTCTCACTTCACTCAACACAGACCTTTTAGCACAACTGCTCTGACAAATGAAAACCACCTCTAATTCCTAAATGATTTACTGAAGCTGACAAAACCACTACTACTTGTAAAGAAAAAATATAAAGAAAGCAGGGATACTGTTAAGGTAGCAGCATAGAAACACAGTCCTCACCCCCTGAGATTATCAAATTCAGTTCTCTGCAATTCTAGAGTGTGATTTAATGGGTGCTCAGTACAGAAGAGTTCACAGAACACTTGCCCCACACAAACAAAACAATGCAGTGGTAAGTTTTGTACAGAAAATGTGTGACCACTGCAGAAGCTTTCTGTACAAGAGTTTTCTGTAAAGTAGCTCATAAATAGCATGAAAACAGGTATTATGAAAGCAGATCGGCTTCATTATATAGTCTGGCTTCAGGAAACTACATTAAAACTTATATTAAAGGAACATTACAGTTGTATGTTGAGGATGAAAAGAAAATAAAAAATACTATAGGGGTATAATCAAATGTTTAACTTTCCCCTCTAGTGGCATGCATCACAACACATACATCTAATCATATGCCACTTATCAAATATAATGCTCATTTAAAAAACTTTTTGAACATCAGCTCTTGCAAATTGCCCACAAAATACTTCTATGGATTCCTTTATGGTACACATAGACTAGCCACCTCACTACAAGGTATTAAAAGTATTCAAGAATGCAGAAAAAGTGTATTTAAGAGTAAAGATGCCCTTAAGAATCAATATGAGATCATTTAATAAGTATTCTATAATAAACCAAGGACACAGGCAATAAGCACCAGAAGTAATCTTCAGTGTGTAATTATGTGATTCTTTTAAAATTTAATCAAGTGCTCTAACATGGGGATGGGTTTTAGTGGTGCAACATGGGAGGCTTGGCCATGCAACCAACCCTATGGCCAACTTTCATCCTCACACCCTGGCTAGCAAGGAAAAGGAATATTGGAGCAAAACAACAAGACTCTGAAGAACTCTAACTAGCTCAAGTTGCTTCCAGTTCTAATAAGTGTCTGGTGAGTACTTAGGCTGGTAAGCCTTTTAGAGAACTTTTCTTTTCTTGGTGAAATGGTTTCAACTCAACCAAGAAAAATTTCAAAACCACATATGATTTGAAAAGGCAATGTAGATAAGCAGCCTCACCACAGAGAATTCAAACAGACACTGGAGCAGCTGTGAAACAAACACTCAACATTAGCACTGTAGTGTTACCACTAAAAGGTTTCCCATCATTTGTTTTTCTTTATAAAGTAAGACCTAAATACTGAAGACTAAGTTTTTAAATTTAGCTCCTAATTTAATATGTAATTACTGCTGCCCTGATGGTGTTTTAATGGCAATATATTTTTATCGGTGACTTCAAATGAACCTCATCTGATCACCTTAACCCTTCTCTCATCATGTTTTAGTTAATGACTCATTACCTGTAGTCACACCAGGGACATCTGTAAGGCTTTTCTCCAGTATGGACACGCTTATGCCGTGTCAGATGCGATTGTGTTGTGGAAGCAAAGTTACACTCATCACATTTGAATGGTTTCTCTCCTAGAAGGTGACAAGAGAAGATTATCAGTTTTCATCTACAGAAAAGGAAGACAAACTCAAATTTCTGGCATATCCCTTGAGAGAGCTTTTAGCTTGTGTCTATATATAGCAAATATAAATACAACATATATTTTCAAATACAATGCATTAACTGCAAAATATGACAGAAACACATCAGTATCCAACTGACTTCCCACAGGGAATTACCCAGCAGCAAAAAGGAAGAGAAAGAACAGCACTGAAACAGAGTAACCTTGTTACTGGGTCTTAACTCCATGAAAATACTCTAATCAGGTGACAGGCATTTGTCTCATACCACATCTTCTCTTCAATCTGCGCCAAGAACAGCCCCAAAAGCAACATGGGGGGAGGCAGAAGGTGAAAAATCACACTGGTGCTTGTATTCAGCATATGCTCAGAAAGGAACATCTCCAGGTGTAGTGTCTTTCATTCCATCTCCAATCTAAATTTTTGATGTTATCCTTTAAATAACATAAATAAACTGGGAGTGAAAATATGAATCAGAACTCTCTCCTCCACTCCCCTTATCTTGCCTGTTAGTCTTATGCCCTTGTGAATATTTTCTGAACAGTAGGCCAATTTTCAGCAGAAGGACTTGAAAGTTAATGAAAATAAAACAAACAAACACCAACTACTAAACTTCGACTAGGACAGTATTTTCAGATTACTTAAATTCAATCTATGCTGAATATAGAGCTCCACTGAAGATTTCTAGAGGACTACTAATTGAGGAAAAGTAAAAATCTTTAGTGTCTTAGTTGCTATCTGAAAGGAGTACTTTTCCTTCTACTGGAGGGGTCTACCCCTTAGAAGACACTAAGAAAAAATCTCATGACAGATACAATGTGATGACTAGTTAAGACAGCTACATCCCATGTTTCCAACTGGTTGTCACAGAAACATTGCTTGGGGCTTACAGGCAGATATAGTTACCATTTAGGGAGGAAAGAGGCTTTCTTTCATATGGAGAAGCTAAAAGCCAGTTCCTAACTTATATTATCTTCCTAACCTATATTATCTTGAAGTGTGCAAGCCTTCCAATGTATTTATCTAAAAACTACATAAGGAATCAACATCCCTGATTTGGTTTGGATAAAACTGCTAGAAACAGACATGTACTGTTTAGACTATTCAGAGATCTAGGACAGGCAGTTTCAAATTGAACCATAAGCCTATTAGCAGGTAATATTTGAAGTTTCTCAGACTGACAGAAGACACAACCGAGCATAAGACTATCGGTAAGAGTGGCCTACTGCAATCAGTAGCAAATGGCCACTCCCTAATGGCCATGCCACCAAGACAAATTTTTCAAGTTGTTTATAGCAGGAGACACTGAACATTATGGAATAGACTTTGCCAGAATTCTGAGAACAGAGAGAAATACACATTTTTCCTTCTTGGAGATTGTTGGGGTTTTTCTTTCCAAGGGAAAAAGACATACAAGTCCCTCAATGCTTGAAAAACCCCTAATGCTGGATGGAAAGACAACAGAGCAGCTTCTGAAAGATCCATAAAGAGTTGGAATAATTGCTTTTAGCAGCTGTGGGAGAGAATACCAGCCAGTGTTTTTCATTTATTGCTTCATGGGACAAGGAAAGGTGAAGGGGCAGGACTCAAAGCCGAACCCTCCATGCTGGACAAATTGAGACAGCTAGAAAGTATGTCTTTCCTGCCCCAAATGGGGTTTTCTTGTCAGACCCTGACACTCTGCTCTGGAGAAGCTGATTCTCCCAGCAGCTTGCATGGCAGTGGCTGCTGCTTCAATTAAACTCTCTGGGAGGCCATAGACTCCCTAGCAACGTAACCTGTTCTTGAACTGAAGATTTCCCGTTCTGATTTATTTTATCATCTAGCATTAAAGAAGATAGCAACATTTTCAAGCCTAAGTCGTTAAGCCACAGGTATTTGAGATAACATATATACTTATTTTAACTGCTTTCATTTAAAATGCACTAGAACCTTGCCAACTCAACCCCGTGTAAAAAAGGCAGATCTGAACTGAAAGGAGATTTTTAGTTTACCATTCAGGGGAGAAGAGATCAAATAAAGGTTTGCTGCTGCACCAGGGCAGGGCCACTGGAGCTGACAGCTGAGCAAGGGCCTGTTGAAGCCAGAAGGGCTTGCAAATTCCATTGTGACCATAAGAAAAATGGTAATCCTTGCCCACTGCTCCAGGAAGTTTCTCCTTAGGAAATCCTTGTGGCTAACTGCTCCTGTCAAGAAGGCTATGTGTAAATCTCACCTGACAGAAAATACATCACGGCAGTACCACACAACAAAAGCCAACTAAATGGGGAGGAAAAAAGACAGCCTAGCACAGCCTGTAATTCTTAGCAGCTGTACATAAAAAATAGTATTTTTATGGAAAATTAACCAGGTTAATTAGTACAGTTGAAAAAAACCTAAAAGACAACTAGGTATTTCTTTGGGTTGAGTGATACTAAAGAGCATATTAGCTGCAGGAGTACTTTTATTTATTTATTAAAGGTTTCCACAGACCCACTGATTTAAGAATTTTTTGTCTTTCCTATCTATGGTCCAAGATGCTTCTAATCGGTCTTTGTGTCCCAGTTTTCCCTCCACCCTTCTTGCCCCCAGACATTTCAGGCAAAAAACATAATTCTTTTAATATGGGTTGCCATTAAAAATTCCAAGAGGATTCTTGTTCACCCGCTGTCAAGGTTCTAATTCATACAAAATTAAAATTACACCAAGTAAAAATATCACTATTGACAGTATTTTTTAAAACAACAGTATGCAATAACTTTAAAATTGTGTATCCATAACTATAAGGACAAAGTCTACATATTTAAACACCAATAAAGGTAAAAAAAATGAAATCACCTCCCCACCCCCACTACCACTACAGAAAGACTTATCTGTCTTTCACTATATCTACCTTTAGCAATAACAAGCCCCATGAAAAAAAAAAAAGATAGGTGCCTCAAAATGACTCAGTGGTCAACAAGCTCCGTGGAGGAACAAAAAAGGACACACATCCAAGATAAAGGACCGACTCTGTGGGGGTTTACTTTGTTTTTAACACAAGCACTTTTAAAAAGCTACATTTCCTGACCAAGGAATTGCAAAAGAAATGGCTTTGCATTTTTTGACAATACTGCAACCAACCTCTGAAGTGCACCTGTTGTTTAAGTAACCTCATAGGGAAAATTTGAGCTCCAACAATTAAAATTGGGGAAGAAAATGACGAAAGGGCCACTTCATAGGGAGAACAAGCATATAAAAGCAGTTATGAAAGCTGCTACTAATCAGTAACTGAAGTTTTCTCTTTTTTTCTTGCTACTGGAAAGTTCTCTTAGGTAGGGAGAAAGTTTTAAAATCCCAGGTTTTTGGTGTCTTTGCTGGTCAAAGGTTTGCTATAATCAGTTTGTCAATCTGCTGTAAATGTTGGTGTAAATAGAAACAAAGATGCTCTTCAAAATTCGTCTCTTGCTGAAAAGAGCAATAAGCCTTACTGTGCTGCATTTCCTGTGGTATTCAACATTATAATTTTTTTAAGCTGTGGTGAGAAGTTGAAGGGAAGAAGCTACATTATACATATAAATTCAATGCCGAGTAATGTAACTACACATTAAAGTCAAAGAGCAGTTCACATGAGAAATAGAAACACAAAGTGAGTCACTCATCTGGATAAAAACACATATATTATTAAATTTTCTTTCTTTATTACATTGACCTATAAATGTCTTGAGATGAGTGAGCAGAAGCAATCATACAAACAGTGCTCTGTACAATATAAGCTACCATCTTCAAAAATGCACGAAAATATTTGAACAAAGACACAATCTCCTTAGGCAGTTCCATAGGTTCATGGTGACTGCCACAGCAGTGCACAGTAAGTGTACTTACCCACTAATAATTTACTACTGTGTACTTCTATCAAGCCTGAGAAGATCCCACCACAACCAACACATGGAAAGCAAATGCAGACTGTTGATGTGTAGAAGACGAGGATGGGGTTTTTGCAATTTGCAGTACTAACCAACATTAAAAAAGGGATTTCATGAAAGAGAACACAGTCTGTGACTGATAGCACTGTGGGACTGAGTCAGTTACTACAGCACAACATGGAAGTTTATTGGGAAACATGTAGAAGAACGGGCAAACAAAGGAGTTGAGCCGAACAATTAAAGAAAGAACATAAAAAGATATTTTACAATTATGAATTGTTTCCATGTTTTCATTTCAAGCCAGAAATAATTACCCTTGCTTGTTTTTTCTCTCTTATGCAATTTCTGAGTTGATAATTATTAAGGCAAAATATTTAAATCATCTGCTATTATATGCTTCTTGTGTATGTGTGTGTGTGTGTGTGTGTGTGTTTATTTTTGGTGACTGATTTAGAGGTTATTTACCCGTTTTTGTTACAAAATTCAGATAATCACTTAATTCTTAGGTAATTCAACTTACTCTAAATCCAGCAAAAACTATATTCAGGAAGATTTTCTTACTGGAACAAAATAAGAATCAAAAAAACTTGCTTCAGGATGACTCAAAACACAAAATTTTTTCCTCTCAGCCTTGTTGAGACACCAGAACTACAGCATCTATGTTCCTGCAGCACCACAAACTATCCCTTATTTACCACACAGCACCAGCTGATACTGCAAGCAGCCCAAGTTTCTTAAAGCAGTTTATCACAGCCTAGGCAGCCACAAGTGCCTATTGTAAAGCTATTGGCAGACAGAGATGTAAGTATTCCTTTCAGTGTGATAAAACTCTGTGGTCAAACTCCGGACCACTCCTTAAGCCATTGCTTCAATTCACAAACAGACGTTTACACCATGGATATTTACACCGTCAGTGAACAACTTTCAGAATACCAGAGACAGATTTTTGCAGAATGTGTCTGGAAGAAGGTGTACTCAGGTCATAAAATAATGTTTTAACATCTTCCCAGGACAAAATCAGCCAACAACTTCACTTATTTTCTGTCCAAAGCGTATGTTTCTCACAGGACCAGGTCATCATTACAGACATGATGTATTTAAAACAAAATAAAAATATCAACTGGTAAAACACCAGGAATTTCTCGATAGGCCAAATTATTTGTTCCTCCTTTACAGTTGAGATGGCCTATATCAATGAAACGTTTATGCAGATGCATAAAAGTCTTGAAACTAATGGCTTTTTCTTTCATTTGAACATTCCCATACTTCTTTTTATTTAAAATAAAAAGCGTGTCTTCAAGGGATAACATCCTATTTACCAAACTCGTCTATATAGTTTGCTGCAAGAGTGACTGAGGCTCAGCTTTTTTCACATCAAGTAATACTTCATGTTGCCTGTAGTATTTCCAAAGAAAATGCATCTTTCACAAGATAAAGGCATTTCTCCAGGTACACAGAAAGAATCTCATCTAAAAAGAGAAGAACAGAGTAAGAAATACCAGAATAAAGAGTATAAAGAATAAGTGGCTGGTCCAGTCTTCCCTTGTGTCAAATCTCTACCAGCAGCTGAACATTTCTCTGGGGTGTCAGGACATCTCAGGCCTTGAGGCTGGGATGAGAGGAGACTTGTTAAGTTGGTTAAGACTCCTTAACTACATGTGAGGATTTGTTCATTTGCCCTTGAATTGTGGGCCTCTGACAGGTGATAGAAGTAAATTTTTGATTGGAAGATGTTCTGTGTCAGCCCCCTTGACAGCTTGTATTGCAGTAGGGAATTATTTAAGCCATTTAGAGTATTTTTGATACCTATCCCTTTCCAACCTGATTGTAATTGGCTTTGGCATTCTGCTTTGGGAAAATTGTGCCAACTGGAGACACAGAAAAAAATAAAGGTGAAAAGAAAAGTACAAGGAGGCGTGCACTCAGCTAATGACTGATATAAAGTTGAGCGCTGGATGAAAACACAATGGAATCCATGTAAGTGAAACAATGCTAGCAAAGGTGGATTGTGTCATTCTCCTTGAAACAAATAGAAGGTACAGATAATTTTTCTGCTAAAGAATCATCTCTGATTGTTTGTGCCACAGAGGCAGATAAATGCCAAAAAGATAGATCCCTCTGCCTCTGAGATACTGTCCTATATAGTATAAAGTTAATAGCAAAGTAATAACGAGGCTCCAGTCCTGACATAAAATATAAAGTTATGCTTGCTAGATGCAAGCTTCATGATCTATAACCTGTAAATCCCTGTGATCATAGCACAAGAAACCTCTACCACACTGGCAAAAGAAGGGCAAAAATGCCTTCGAAAACCTGGACAGCTTTTCACCAGGAGTACACCATATTTTCAGCCTGATTTTGCACATAAATCAGGAAATAAAATAGATTTCCTCTTGGCTGGTGGCCTAATGATTATATATATATATATATATATATATATTTGATTATAAAGGCTTACAATTCTGAGAAACTAGATCTGCACTCACATCATACCTACAGACAAGATGGGTAAATACAAGAATTTGCATTTCTTCTATATCCCCATCCTGAAAGAAGTGTTTGCCATTTGTGTGGCTGCACTGACTATGAGTCCTAGATATATGCAAGATCCCAATCTGCCACATGGCAGGGCAATGAAAAATAAAATGTATTTCCTATCCTCTTGATAACAATGATTAATTTTTGCTAAAGAAATAATTAATTAATCAATTTCTTAGCCTACATTTGTTAAACTTTTGCCAACATGTGAAAATTCTTCAAAGCTCCAGAAAAATAGAAACTTTAATTACAACTGAAGCATACAGCTTCTATTCCAGTAGTTGTAACTGCTCACATTATCATTCAGAATATAATAATAAGATAACTTATTATGTTTACTAAATTACTTTTATTGGTCACTTGAAAAATACAAACTTCCTGCAGTGAATGGGAACTGACTGTGACATTATTCTTCCACAAATTTATGTTCCTTGTTATTAAAAAAAAAATTAAGAATGTAGGATTACTAACGAGACTTGCAAGCAAATTTTGGCCTTGAATACACATGTATTTTTTAGAGCTTATCTGTTTCAAGATATTGACTAGCAGTGAAAATCCTACCTTTCTGAAAGCAACAGAATCTCCTCCAAATATGGTTGCTTTAAATAAACTAAAAACAGGGTGGGAAGAATAGCTTCAGGCTCACAAGAAAGAGAGTAGCTGCTCTCCAGGAAATTACACATTTAGATGGTATATGTCCTGAATGAAGATTAGTTTATACAGGGACATAATAAAATCTCCCACTGTGATTCCTTTACAAAATCCATGGAAAATTCATGATGTAACAACTATAGCTTCTCATTTGTTAGCCATTTCTTTCCACTGTACATTAGACAATGGTCACTTAACTCACACTGCAATTCCTGATGATATTACATTATCCTCATGATAGTCAGTAAAACAAAAAAACTGCAGTGGCTTAAACAGCAACACTTCTACGTCTGTTTGAACAAAATCTATTCAAATAATCAAACAGTTACAAGGAACTACTAAAAAGCACAATTAAGGTAGAATGTATTAATAAATGTTTAATACTTACACTTTTTCTGGTCTTCTGAAACTAAGAACCAATTTAATTTTGTCTGATATTAAAATTTTATAACCATGTGGTAGGAAAGCTTTACTAATTCTGGGAGAGAGAAATCTTGCTTTACATGCCAGCCATGTGGTAACTCTTAAAGTTGCACCTATTAATTACAAGCTATCTTAAAATTATGAAAGGGCAACTGAAACAACACTAGCTTTCAACCACGCTTCAGTCAAAAAAAAATGGATTAATTTATATGTAGTTTCTAATTTTCACCCAGGGACATTCTAGCAGTCTCTTGCAAAATCTTCACAGTAGGTAATCTATTTGGGCCTTGAAAAAAAAAATTAGTAGACTTAGCATTCATTGAAAGAAGAAAGCCGGTGTTCACAATTTTACTTCCTTCACAATAAAAACCACAAAAAACCCAAACCCACCGAAAACACCCCACGCTCACCCCCAAATAATTATTCAAACTCCCAGCTAACAGATTTGATGCAGACCCTGGGCATAGCGATTTCACAAAAACGAGAAAAAGCAAAGCAAACAATGAGCCGATGTATTATTTGTGCTGTAACGTGCTATTTGACTTGTGTTACTCCCCAGTGCAGGGGGACTCCCTTGCTGGGGAAAACAAGGCGAAGAGTAAAGACAGCTTTACTGACCTGTGTGCTGCCGCCGATGCTTGGTGAGGGCATGACGTGTCCCGCCGGCAAAGCCGCAAAGGTCACAGAGGAACGACTTCTCGCCTGTTGCAACAATAAATAGATGAGGGACTGCGGAGGTCACAGATCATTAAAACATATCTATCAAGGCTTTCAGGGTTACTAATTCCTCCAATCAAATGTTTCCATGTAAATATGTCAAATGGGAATGAAATTACCACTGCGGTTTATTGACTGTGATAAAATCTGAAAAGCACCACTGAACATAATTACATACTTGTCAGACCCATAAAAATTAGCTTTATTATCAATGGAATGGTTTTGTACAACTTCATTTCTGTTAGATGTCTTCCAGATGGGGCTGCTTTATGCACTTGAACAGTTTTTATGCATATCCTGATTTTTTACAATTCCCATACATCTGGCCTTTCTGTGCTGAGTAAAGATTGCCTGGAAAAAAAAGTTAATATACTGTATATATGATTCTGCTTAAATAAAATATATTTAATTTACTAACAAATTAAAGGTACTGAGAAATTTTCAACAGACTAGGTCACAGTCATCTTTAGTTTCCTTCTATTTACTAATAAGTATTAAATTATTTTCTTGAACACAAGAAGAGTACAGGCAACAATAAAAGCCAAATTATTCAGTACCAGTGGCAATTCAGCACTGTTTATGTTTCTAAAGTTTTCATGGCATAAAGAAAACAGGTCTGGGGATTGCTGCTGAAATTGCAGCAGAACTCACATTGTTCGTCTTCAAATGATAATTCTTCATTCCAAACCTCTGGACCAATTTGAGAGATTTTGGCAAGCTCAATACTCATTAAAAGTGTATAAATGCCCTCTTTTTAGTCTTTTTTTTTTTTTAACAGAAGCTAGCATTTTGCCCTGTTGCCTATAAATACAGTTTATCATTTCACAGCAATATTTTTACTCAGTATGTACTAACATGCACAGAAATCTCAGTCCATAAAGGCCACATGGAAGGTCATTAAGAAGTAGTAACACTAACCTCATAGTCTCAATAACTTGAGATAAGACTGAATTTATTTTTTTTTAAAGAATCCCATTAGTCATTTGGAGCCAAATTTTCTCCTTACACAGTAACACAGCAGCAAGGGGCTGGTGGGGCAATGACGCTGAGTTCATTCAAACTAACAGTCTCCTTCCCTGTGGGAAAGGAAATTTATTTCCTACAGAAGATGGCTGGGTTAAGAGGTCTGGTGTCAAATTACCAAGTCCTCCTGTGGAGAGAGAAGGATGGAAACCTCCATGCTGTTTATTCCCACATAACCAGGCACAGGAATACACAGACCTTCTGGAAAGGCACAGTGCCTCAGTTAACTTTGGATACTGTTCACACAAGCAAGAGAGCATCTCATGAGTGGGAGCACCTAGGAGAGCCTTGCAGGGCCCAGCTGTCCTCTCCCACCACCACCTCGATGAGGTCTCTGAGGAACCCCAGCTCTTCACCTCAGTTGCACAAACTGAGGGAGTCCCTGGGCCCTGTGATACCAGGAGGAAAGCAATTCCAAAGTTTCCAAGGCAGCTTGAATCTTACCACCAAAATGGGATGATAAAAGAGCTGATAAAGCTCTGCCACGTAGCAAGGCTACGAAATACAATGGGTACATATTTCAGAATTTCACCATTTCAGAAAAAAAGCAAATGGTGCATTGTTATTTTCTGCACCCAAATCTGGTCACGTAAAGCAGACTGAAATTATACAGGACTTAGGACTTTTTTGAAATTTTGGTCTCTGGATGAGAGTATCCCAGAAGAGCAGCTAAGGTGCAAAATAATTTCAGTATAACTTTTGAGAGTTAATTCCAGCAATCCGTTATTATAATTGAATCTAAAAAAAAAAAAAAATCAGAAAAAGTAGAACA
>QUSF01000001.1:12571271-12583392 GCA_003676055.1 Chloebia gouldiae
AAGCATGACAGGGATCTTATTTCTAAGATAAATTCCCCTATCTACTTATTTCCTCGTGTATTTATTGTGGATCTAACCTTCTACTACAAGAAATAAATAAGCAGGTTAAGTAGATGCTATCTTTTAACAAATAGTTTCTTCAGACTGTATTACAACTTTATGAATGTAAAATAAATCCCTCATTTTTAAATCCACCAAGACATACATTTAACAGCATTGCATCTATTGAACCTCAATGTGTACCCTATTATTCACACACAATAAAAATGTTAAAATAACACTGAGAGTCTGTCTTTGAAGTGACAAAAGCCAGAAAAATCAGAATTAAAGGTGCAACTCCATCTCTACCTAAACCCTGTGTGTGCCTTTGGTAGCAGTCTAAATAGGGTTTCTGGCCTTTCTTAAGATGTCTTGGTATTCCTTTCCCCCCTTACCCCTGTTTTTTTTTTTTTTTTACTTTTTCTCCTCTAATGGAGAAGGATAGAAAAAGATTAAAAGATGCTTCAGAGATGATAGCAATTTCTATCTGTCTCAGGTTAAGACAGTAGAACTGCTTAGGGACTTCAATTTACATATTTTTGTAAATAAACAATTTTAAAATTCATCAGGCATTATTTGTTTCAGTGGCTCCAGATTTAGAGAAGAAAAGGATACACAATACTGTTGCTTTTCCTGATGGTTTGAAACCACCTCCAGTTAGGAAAAGCTCTTTAAAGAATTTTTCTCAAATAGAAGGTTGCAGTATCACCAATTCTCACAAAGTGGTTAGCAGTATCAGCAGCAGAGTGTGGTTTACAAGGAATATAAAGTATCCAGCCAGAGTTTTACAAGGAATTTTTTCCCACAATGTTCCTAGTTCATTCAACACACAGGATAGTCCTGCTCTACAAGCCTCATTTGGTGAAGAAATCTTTCACCCTTTAGAATAGTTCACACACAAAGTTCTCTGATTTTTTTCCCCGTCTGGATAATAACTTACGCACATGAGCTCCAGTTTAATTGTTAAATCCCATGTTTCCCTACACAGGAAGCAACCACAACTAAACAAATTAATTCCAAAATTTGAAAAATATGCTTTCATATGATCCATCAATGGAGCCCAAATTTCTGCTACTTTTCATAATATAACAACCGCTGTCCTTTGGATGAACCAAAGGAGGAAATGGAGACTGCTAGATTGCAACAGGAGTTGCTGATGGCACAAGAATACTAATACATGCCATGTGAAACTCCTCTTCCTAGATGAAAACATTTGAAAGCATGAAAAAATGCTTTTCTGTCCCTACCTACCTGCCCTCTCTGCCTTCACTTACAGTTTCCTGATCCTGTGTTATGTTTTTTCTTCTCTCAGTGCCCATTTTTGCCATCTTCCTTGCTGCTATTTAAAACGTTGTACACATAAATGCATCTCTCTATACTTGCTCTTACCCCATAATGTTCATACTGACAAATTTACAGTCAACCAAACAAGGGTATCTTAAAGTATAAGAAAAATAAAATTTCCCTCACAAAACACACTGTATGGATAAAATTAGCATATAGGAAGCATATGTGCTCTTTCCTCTTGACAAGCCAAATTTTCCAGGTGTGGTTGCACAAGAACCGAGTACAACTGATGTTTCACAGTTTCTGGATGGGAAACAACATAGATCTTCAGGCCTGAAATCTGATGGAAACCTGGATTTACAGAACCTGAATAATTAAAAAATAATGGAGCGGATAGGCAGGGAAGGGGTTTTGAAAATTTCACAGTCATTTTTCAGAACTGAATCCAGACATGAAATTAATCCAAATACTATTGTACAAAGTCTATGCAGAAGGTATTGATGATGTACTGTACTAATTACCTCACATCTTCCTAAATGAGCACCTACTAGAAATACAAGCTGCCTAAATGATATGTAGAGAAAAGAAGTATTCTTAACCCTCAACAGTTTTGCAAGGACATAAGCAGACTGGTATAGCAGTGGGATGAAAAGCTGTGCAACATGTCAAAAGCAACCCTGAAGTGTGTACCATTGTGCAGGTTACTAAACTGGATTATGACTTTAAGTGGCAACTGAAGATCCAACAAGTGAGTACATTTCTCTAAATTCTTGAAGTTTGTAGCATTTATCTGGCTTCATTCTGGTGGCTCACAACCTGCTGTCAAAGTACATGTATAAATTTTAAAAAGTAATTTCACCACTAAACTGTACCTGTTGTTAAGCCTTTAAAAAAAGAAAAGAAATCAGTGCCAGTAAGTACCTAGCAAAGGACAGTTTGAAACATGAGGTTTTCCTCAGGAAAGAATACTTTCATGAAAGAATTGCATAGTGATGCTTTAAAAATGAAGGCACCTTGGAAAACTAAGCAATGTGTGAGATGATGTATCACATTTGTGCAAAAAAAAAAATCAACAAATTCAACCCAGTTGTTTGGATGGGTCTAAAAACTTGACTACATCACATTCTGGACAGCACTCAATGTTTCTTCAGCTGTGAGGAAAAAAAAAAGTGTTTTCAAAACTGCCATCACCTCAAGTCTGAGTCTTAACAGAAGATTGTTCTGACTTGTGCGTCAGTAATAGGTTACGTGCATCAATTTCTGACCTTTGCTTCAGCTTTGAAATATCACCAATTTCAAATTTACCCATCCTAACATACTGGGCCGAATGCCTCATGTCACAGTAGTGACAAAATTGGCCCAGTACGTTCAATACAGCAGCAGAGCAGAGGAAAATATAGGTCTGTAGCTACAGGTGGGTTAATAATTCCACAGGTGCTATATACCTCAGAACAGCATAGATCTGATTCTTCGGTCTCTCTTCTGACTCCACAGTACACTTTGAGGTGAAATGTAGTGAATATTTAGTCTTGCTACTTTCTCAAGCATTTACACCTCTGAAGAGAGTCGGTTTCTGTTGAGGTGGCAGCTACTATTTCTACATCATTGCTTTTCAGAGTAGAAGCATACTCTAGATTTGTATCTTCCAAGTTGAAAACATTTTTAACATTATCTAGGATAAATGAAGTAGGACTAAAGGTTGCTCTCCATAAGGAAAACAGCCGTGTGAGCCAGCTGAAAGACATGATGCAACCACCAGACACAGCTTCATGATTCCCACTGTATTCATTAAGGCATAATGGAAAGTTTTAAATTTATCATCTTCCACAGTGTTATAATATTCTGTCAATTTTGTAACATTAATCTTGCTGCAGAGCTTTTTATAACATAGAATCACTTAAAATAGTGTCACAGCCTACTGTTTAATGCACATAAAGGTATGTTTCATTAACATTACTCTGTGAGTTTTTACTAGGACAAATATATAATGTAGAAAAAACAAAACATCTGTATATAATAGTAGTGATTCGAAAGTTTTTATACCAATAAAACTTACAGATTCATTTGAACATTCTTTTTTTTTCCTTTGCCTAGAGGATGCTAGAACACAGTGATGGAACAGAAACCCTGGTTTAACACAATGTAATTGAATGATGTTATAAAATGGGCAAATTTTTGCAGTTGCATTATCTTTAGCAGTTGTTCTCCATCATAAATTTCTCAGTTGTTACTGCATTACATGTGACAATAGTTTTAATCAAGAAAAGCTTGGTCTACCCTAAAACTGTTCTGGATCTATTTATCTGGATACTGGAAAACCTCTGGAATTCAATTTGATTCTGGGGGGAAGAAATTCTGGAAGATTTTGAATTCTGTATAAGGAGATAAATCACTTGACCAAATGCTCTGAGAATATTTTACATAAGCACAAGCAGCTCATGGCATTCAGGTAGATGAAGAATAGAAGGAAAAACTAGAACTGTAAGTCAGTCTATGAATTACACTGTATGGCACTCATCCACATGTTTGTAAACATGGATGCAAATATGGTCTTTAATTTTTAAGAGCAATATACATTGCACTGGAGCTTAGTACATCAGATTGAAATCACAAAGATCTTCATGATCATAAACATAGTCTCTGCTATCAAAGGTTTGCACAATTTTAAGGAAATGCAACTACCTTCTGATACCATATTTGTTCCTAATGTTACACCAAGATGCCATTTACAGCCTCACAACATCTCCAAATATGGATGCAATTAAACTAAAACTAAAAACTAAACTAAATAAAACTTCTCTTTAGAAATATTTTTTTTTACTTTATTAGAACCATTACCTATCTTCCAGGATATCAGAAATTTCCCTCAATATCTTTTGAAAATAGAACAAAAATACATATAAACAAGTATATTTGAACTCAAAACTCTTGGGACCTGAATGCTTTTTTCTTCTTTCTCAAAGAGAAAACAGTACCTACACTATAAGAATGGTTTTGATATTTGCTGTCAATTAGGGTTGGGTTTTTTTTGGGATGAGGGTGTTATTTTGGATGTATTTCAGGTCTCCACTGTAAAACCAGCACCTTACAGCAGAACAACAACATCAACAGTGACTTATGTCAGTAGAATAAATAAAACCCAATAGCCAATACAATCAACTGACAGACTTGAGGATGCTTGAAAACCATGGTAGACATCAATTTTTTAGCCAGATCTTATTGTCCCCTCTCAGACAGAACACCCACTTAGTAAGAGCTGACCTGTTATTCTAATGTGTATTTGCAGGAGATACTGTTATGATGGAGTTTACTCTACATGAAATGAGGAGTGTAAGCCTTGAGCAGTTTTCTCATGAAAATTTTCTCTTCAGGATGGACATCTAACCAGGCCTGAGACAAACTAGATCGAAAATTAATCAAATAAAGTATTTCCAAAGAAACACCAAAACTCTACCACACACAAAATAATTTTCTTTCTTTCAGGGTTCTGACTACTCCTATGTTCATGTGTATATAACTTTAAAACATAAAGAAATTGCATCTCTTTGTATTCATCAACACCAGGAGAAGATCAGTGCTCTTTGCACATTTGTAATCAGGTACTTTGGCAGTTCTCACATTGCTTACTTTTCTACCACATTAAAGTCTTCTATCCTTTGCTTTCTATCCTTCTATCCAAAAAACACCAGAGCACATAATGGCTAGAAACCAGCAGATGCTGATTCTTACTCTGACCTACAATTAATTTCCAATTTAATTAAAATCTTTATTAAAAATATATATTTTTAAAACTCTAGAGGTCTTTCAAAAGTGATGAAAACTACTCTGTTGCTAACAAAACCAAGGAAACACAATGAGTTTAATTTAGGTCACAGTGACATCAGAGAGGTTTATTTATTGCCAGCTTTGTTGCATCCAACAAAGCTTTAATCTGTGACATGCTGTAGCTTGTAAAACAGCAAAGTGCTATGGTATCAGAGAAACTACACCATGCCATACATTTCTAAAAATGTCTGGTGTCAAGCACATTACATTCAGTAACATCATCAAGAAAAAGGGAAGGGATTTTTGGGGGGTTGTTTTTTGTGTTTTCAGTTTACATTTACAGCTGAAACAGTCTTTGAAAATTCCTATGAAGACTTTACATACTGAAAGACAGCTGGTTTTTTTTTTTTGTAGTTGGAGATGATGAGAGTACAATGTTTTTATGAAGCTGAAAAATCAGGGAAGACCTTAGGTTTTACAAAGGGAAAGGATGAGAATCAAGGCTTGGTTCTGTGAACTGCAGAGCTCATCCAGTATCAGACAGATACACCTCAGAAGGACAGAAGGGTGAGAAAATCAGATCTCAGCACATGCAGGACAAGAACTCTTTTGCTCCTTCAAGCCAGGGTTTTATCGGGGTATTATGGAAACAAAGGAATGCAGTGTGCTTTGGGTATCAAACCCCCTCCAACTCCAGACGTGTTTGGACGTTGATGTCCTGGACCTCCAGTCTTTCAGGAGCACCTTGGGGAGCACTGAAGCCACTGTGAGTTGATTAACAGAGCTTACAGCGGCCCACTGGACATGTGGCTGCTGCAAGTGTGACTCAAGAGTGGGACTTTAGCACCTGCTCTGCTTGCCTGGAAAGAAGGTTCCAAATGCCTATTGGGAAGTTTAAGTATTTGTAGTTCAGCTACTTCTTAATTACATTTAACATATGCTACCATACTGCAGACTACTTAAAATATCACACTTATTCAAATCCACATGCCAGTGATAGTTTTTATCTGGTGGATAATTTGAGTTCAGCTACCAATGCAAAAAGTTCACCTGCTTGAGAGAAGATCAGATTTCCCAGTTTGTTCCCAAACCTTCCCAGCATGGTCCAGGTCTGATTAAGAGCCAGTTCCAGTGTAACCCTGCATGCTAAAAACCAGACAAATCACCACTTTAATTTTGACTACCACACTTTGAGGGTTTATTCTAAAAAAAAAAAAAAAAAAAAATACCATTGCTAGCACAACTAATAAAAATTAATTTGCTACGGAAGTGTGGTTAGTATATATCCTCTTTAAATTGAGAAGAAATAAGATGGAATTTCCTCAGAGCTAGAATAAGCTATTTTTAAAATTTTAAATCAAATTTTCAGTCAAACAAGCATTTTACAGAAAAAAAAAATTGAAAACTCAGAATTTTTCCTAAATCAGTTTTTATTCAATTAGTGGTTATTTTCTAAAAAAACTTTACTTTTTTTTGAATTTACTTTTAAATGAAATAATGTAAAATAAAATAAAACTGTCATTAATAAAAAAAAATCAAAACCAAAACAAAAATACTTTCCCCTAAAGGAAAAATAAGACTATATGCTGAAAATCACAAACTTGGTAAAATAGTAATAATAAAAATGGCAACATGACTTCTATTTCATCTCTACAGTTGACACACTACAAATCGGTTTTTACAAAGTTACTTATTTTGGTATTTGTTTTAGACAAATATCTGTACAGTCTTATATGAGAATGACTCTTGGTTTGTGATTTTAATAGCTTCTCAGAAGAAGAGTCCACAGTTGTCACAGCAGAGCAATACCAACTTATGGTATGATTTTACTGACATCAGTAAAATATCAGACAAACTCAGTTTGACTCAAATCAGCTATAAGCAGTATTTTTTTCCTAAACCTAATATTATTATAATGCGATTTTTCATTATTAGTCCAATTCAACTTGTATTGAAGTCAATGAGATTATACTGAATTCTCTAAGTATTAGATCGGGCTCTACGATGATGCTGCAGCTACCACGAAACAAGACTTGTCAAAAGGACTAAGATAAGTACATCAAGCTTATATTGTTAACAAATTACTAGTTTATTAAAAACTGAGAGTCTAAATTCTCATTTACTTTTCATCAGTTTGTTTATTGTATCTCAGCTGGTATACTCAAAATAACTGTTCATTTCCATTTTACATGAGCTGTCTCAGTCACTATCATTTTCATGGTTTTGTCCACTGGCATAATATTCACAACAGTTTGCCAAAATTACTGGAAGATGCTTAAACTAAAATATATACCTTATACTTCTAGAAAGCAGAAGACTGATACTGACTGGAAAAGATTTTATAATACTTATAAAAAATTTTCAGTTTAAGCATTGGTAAATCTATTAAGACCTCTTTGAGTACTGGTTTCGCAAGGCTCTTTTTTATTTCCTTGTGATTTAGACAAAATACCATAGCACTCAGTTGGCAGAAAATACTGTGCTAGATTGACTTAATAGTATTTGTGATAATAGTGGAACGACAATATAGCGAGAGATATGAGACTGATATAATTGTTTTAATTTAACATACGAAAATGTTGCACATGTGGAGTAGGAGAATTGAGAGCAAAGAGGAATATTATATGTCTGAGAAAACAATGAAAATCCAACTAAAATTCACAGTCTTTTTAATAACACACATTTTGCTAAAATGCCAAGTGATACTCAGAGCACTGTGGTGAGTCTTAAATCACATATATTCTGCTACTGTAAAAACTGCACATTCAAAAATAATTAAAGTCGCTACGTCTAAACTATAACACACAAACTGATGTACAATCTCATTAAAAATATACTGAGATGTCTGTAGAAAGCATCCCAGGATTCAACAGGAAAAACATCTATTTGGGAGTATTATATAGTATTTATCATTATTTTAATGTAATGCTTATCACTAATGTGCCAGCAGAAGCCTTCTTCTCAGAAGGTTAACTCTTTAAATTAAACAAAAAATTGACACATGGAAAGTGCTTACTTGTTTTTCTCTCTTTATTTTTAAACAGAGGAGGTGCATAACATTACCAAGACATGCATGTATTTTTAATTAAGATTGTATCATTCAAGGTTGTGATTCCTAAGCCAATTTACTATTTCAAAATTCAGTTCTCCTTCTAAATATAAACACATGAGGATCAGAGCATTGTTGCACAAATCATTATGATTTTAACAGCTGTTCATTTATGGTCTCCATCATTTTGGAAACAATAGGAACATGAACAATTGACTTTATGTACAGAAGTGTATTCTTCTGCCAGGTACATTCTCCTAATCGGTCATGTTTCTGTTATGTCTTACCTCCTTATGACCTGGAGATTAATTTTCTTAAGATCCATCCCATGAATTCTAAGGAAGGTTCATTACTGTTTTTTAAAATAATAGGTACTACCTACTTTAAAAAAAAAGTAAAAATATGTGACACAGAAATCACAAGAACTCTGAAGTTTGAGATGTAAATAAGCATTTCCATTGCACACGGTTTCATACTATATCTTCAGATTAACAAAACAGTAGATTTTCAGTACAGCAGATTACCTTTATTAAACTACATTTCAGATGTATTTCAATCATATTTTATTACCCCTTAAAATTAAATGAAATCATAAGATTTAGGAGATTAAATACCATTAAAAAGGATTAGACTATCTTTCCTATTATAGTGTAGAATTATTTCTACGTTTTCTTTTCTGTCTGTCCATAGCAAAATATGCCCCTACCAACAACAAAAAAGTATTAGGTAAATTTAGATTATAGACTTCCTATTACTTACTACAAAATTATTCAGAAACCACTCATGAATAATAATTTCTATGACATAAATATTGTAGAGCTCACCATACTTGATCTAAGTAGGTGATCTAAGCAGGATATTTTCCCATGTCAGGTCTGGTCTGCAGAACAATCAGGAAAATGACAGTGCTTTACTGGTGATAAACCATTACCTGCACCTTAAAATTTTTGAAAGAAACAAATCTTTATCAGACTTGGTGGCAACTGAAACTAATACAACCACCCAGAACAGGATTTTTTTCACTCTCTGTAACTGTCTTTATCAATTAATCTGATTATTTCTCTGTTCAAGAAGTCTGCTCAGTTATTGCTACTAAAATTCCAAATTTTAACTTTGGATTAATTTTGAAGGACTCTTATTTCTAGACCCTTTTCCAAGCTGTAAAATTGAGGGTGCTAAACATGCTTGCTCTTCACATACTTATCCCAGGGTGTTGTCTGCTCTTTTAGCTGGAAGCAAACCTCTAGTAAATTCCTATTTATCTCCTTGCCAATCAAGAAGTGAATGACTGACAGTAACAGAGCCTTATCTACGACTCCTGTCTGTGGTGCATTCTGCTAAATGATGTCATCGCTCTAGCAAGAGAAAATAAGCAGATTATTACAGTGACTAGAAGCAAACTAAACATTTGGATTTTTGCATGGACAGATTTACACACTGTCTGTCAGATAAAGCACAGTTTGCCTGCTGCTTACACAACAAGAATGTGCCTGACAGCTTCTTCCCAGCTTTAGTATCTGATTACATAAATAGGCCATTCCCCACCATTTCTAAAGACTGACAGTCTGTCTTAGTTTAAAGAGCAATTTCTGACTATCAGCCTTTCTGTCTTGCACACAAGGCTGATTATCATCAAGGCACTTCCTGGAGGTCCAATCAGTTGTTTTTTCTCTTGAACTCAGGACGTTACAGAACTTGTAGCCACAAAAATATTAAGAAAATGAAAAATTCTTCTACAAAAATTTACAAGCAGCAACCCAAAACTTATATTCCCCATCACAGTGAAAACTGTTGCTGACTTTTAGGAGCATTTAGAGAAAGATTTTAAGTGACCACTTTTTTCATTTTCACAATTACCATATTTGGAGAAAAAAAAATTATTCAAAGAAGTTAAAGAAAACAAACTGAAAAATAATGAACAAAACCCCAGCTACCTAAAGGTAACACGCAACTACTCCCCTGCATCATATTAAAAAAATCCACAAAATAAAATAAGGCAACCTTCTCATAATCCTGCCCCAGAAATTCATAAAGCAGCTTTGTTGTCCAGGTCTGCAGTGGCCCTTCCCAATTTACCTTCAGAACTGTCATAGAAAGGATCTTCATAACCTTTTGTTTGATTTTGCATTAGCTGTGCAACTGTTAGTCTTTTATAATAATTCTGCTTTTCCAAATCATACCTCAATAAAACCATGCTTTAAATTAGATGCATTTTGCTGTTGCCGTTGACTTAAATATTTTTAAGGTATGAGCATGGAAAAGACATGCCATTTTTCACAGCTAAATGTATGCAGGTGTTAATGAACTTATTTAAAAAATGGTTCTGAGCACTGAAAAGGGTAAACACATAATAACTCTGCTGTTTACAATGGTAAACAATTGCAAGTCATAACCACAATATTGTTCCTAGTTATTTCAGCTATAACTTGCAAGGCTTCATAGCCAGACAAACCAGATGAAATATGTTGCTGCAGGTCTGCTCTGATGGATCCCTCTGAAATATCCACATTATTGCTTTTATTTTATTATGTACCACACTTCATAACTGTACACAGCAGACTACAATAAAAACTGCACTACACTCCTTTAAGTACTTATTAAATAGGTCAAAAAGTTACCATAACAAATAACTTGCTCTACTCAGGGTCCATTAATAACACATCTTGTTGGGATTCTAAAACAAACAGGGAAAAAAAGAACAGTGAAGAAGTGTCTGTTATTTGATGCTGCTGCCTAACAGTTTGCACTTAAAATGCACGGTATTATTTGTTACAGCATTACCCAGTCCCTGCTGTTTAAAATATCAGCACCGACACAAGATGGAAAATTGTGCTACACATAGGTTTGGGGAAAGGGCAGGAAAAAATTTGATCCTACAGGTAAGGCCATCTTATTTGCATAGATAAGAAATGCCACAAAGCCTAGTCCTTTCCTAAGGATGGGTAGGAGCCATGAGACCCAGGATTGCGTTTTCCCTGCACAAAATACTTTCCCCTTCACAGTAATGTTCCTAAAATACTAATTTCTCAGTCTAGGCAGAATACTGCAAAGGAGAAAACCAGCAGACACTGGCAGTAGACAGTGATGTGGGAAAACTGGACATACACAGGAGGCTGCTTCAAGGCATGGGAGCTGCTGCACGCCAAGGCCACAGAGGGGCAGGAGGAGGGGACAGCCAGATGAACGGAGGGAATCGGGGAGGCTACAGGGAAACAAGATCCCCGAGGTATGTGGAAAGACACAGGGGATTGAAAGAAAGGAAGGAAAGCCTTTTGAACCAGAACACAAAGCAGTTTGGGGAGCCCTCATGGGGCACAGCTGACGTTCTCCTGGCACGTGTCAGGTGCACATTGACATCTGGAGCTCTGAAGCAAGCCAGGGAATCGGTGAGAGAGCTGCTACAGTTAACATGTGTGGATAGGAAGGCAGTCATCCACATTTTATTGGGAAAGCTGGAGAGGCAAAGAAGGACCAAGACAGTGCTGAAGAAAAGGCAATAGGCAGATCTACAGATGGTTTAGAAGAGGGAGAGAGCTCATGGTAAGAGGAAGATGTACAGATGATGGGTGGTAGAGACAAATAGAAGGCTTGGATAAATGAGGAAAAAGAGCTATGGTTGAAGATGCTCTTCTCGCTCAAAGGGTCCCAGTCCATCCTACATGAAAGGCTCTTGCAGAAGAAAAAAAAAATACACATAATAGTACCACAAAACAGACAGTTCAATAAAAATAGAATTTAAAACATGAAGGGTATATATAGCAGAAATTATGCTACATTTGGTCAAACTGATTTAACTGAAAGAAACCAAAGCCCTTGATGATCTCAGTATTTTAGCTTTGCTAACTTGTGGAGTAAAGACTACATGCTGTATTATTTGAAAGTTTTATTTTGCAAAGAAGAAAGAAAAGAGGAGAGTGAAGAGA
This sequence comes from Chloebia gouldiae, assembly GCA_003676055.1. Taxonomy (NCBI): domain Eukaryota; kingdom Metazoa; phylum Chordata; class Aves; order Passeriformes; family Passeridae; genus Chloebia; species Chloebia gouldiae. The sequence continues at coordinate 12,583,335 of QUSF01000001.1, forward strand.
GGAAGGGAAAGGGGAAAGGGAAAGGGAAAGGGAAAGGGAAAGGGAAAGGGAAAGGGAA
>QUSF01000001.1:12585902-12620902 GCA_003676055.1 Chloebia gouldiae
CATCAGTAACATTAAAACAGGTTGTCATGTCCTGATTTTAGTGTGCAACAGGGGAGCAATGATGCAAGTGCTTAGATACAAGATATTACATAGGTCTCTGCAGTCTTCAAAAGAAGCCTCCTTCTGTCTTGTGACAATGCCTGTATTATAAGCTTTGGGAAGTGGACAACTAATGTACACTAGGTAGTGCTAGGGTAGAGAATACACTTTGGGCCATATAATAAGATTCTTGTATCAAATTTCTAACAAAACAATCTCCACTCTCTGGGAAATTAAGCAATTCTGAAGCCTCCATGTGTACCAACCAAATGTCCTTGCCAGCTAATAACAATAGTTGTGGGAGAAGCAATTAAATGCTTTTCTTCCATGAAATAAGGTACCTGTTTTAGAATAACTTTACAACTGCATGTGTCCCAATGTCTTTATACTTGCTTTCTACCATGGTGACCTGAAATTTCCAAGAACCATAGCTGGACACAGTTTAAGAACTCGGGTGCATTCATCTTCCAGTCCTATTTCAATCTCTCTGTTATATTCTTGTAGAGGAAAAGGAACATAAAGCACTGCTTTTAATCACAAAATCACGAAAAATAGCCCCCCATAAAAACAAATTTGCGTGTTGCAGCATCACTACCAGCTGCACCACAAATGCTGTTTCAAAGATTATAGCACCTGATATGCTGTGGCTCTAACAACCTCCATTCATCTAATTCTTCTGCAAAGAGATGGCAGCTTCATATTTTGTCCTGTTGGGTTCAGGAAGCAAAGCTTAAAAAAAACCCAGCCCTTACTTCTCTCACTTAAATGAGTCAGAGAGCACTGATGTCCCTAGCATCTGGCCTGAAATCAAGATGCCCAAGTGCCTGAAGCAAAAGCCAGTGCACGGATTGTGTCCAGTAAGTTGAGGAATAAGCTAACCTAGAACAACACTGCTATTTATAAAAGATACTTCCATTTTTCCTACAAATTCTTCCTCCAAAGTATTGACTACATCAGACACTGCATATTTTACAACATTTCTAATGTTGACTTCTAAAGCTAACATGGCTATAGGTTAAAAAAACATCTTATTGAACCACTTTGAGAAAATTCAGTAAATATTTATTTCCGTGAAATCACAGCCCAGATGAAAAAAATAAAAATGGCAAAACCAGAGTAAATTTTCAACTACACACAATGCTGTGCGAGGCACAGCCAAAGTACATTGGTTTCCATTCTTTTACAAATGCTTAAAAAGCCCATATCATTTTCTTAAAATTCAAAAACTATCAATACATTAGCCCTTTTCAACTTTTCATAACAATGACCCACCATGACAATTATGTTCCACAAACACAAAATAAAACTTCAGAGCAAAAGGGTAGCTTGACACTGGAGAAGATACATTGCATATTGCAAAGTGATGAACAACTCTGTGGAACATACTTCCACATGCATACTCTCAAATTAACATTTTTCCTCCAGCAGTTCTCCATATATAAATTAAGACAGGTTACTAAAAGGAAATCAGTGAATAGCCATGCAGAAAACTTGTTCCTTTGCCCCTAAATGGAAAAATAAGCAACTTACACTATTCTATTTATAGTTTGCTTTTTTTTTTTCCTGCATAAAACCCATAAACACAGAATATTAACCCATAAGTAACCAAAGCTAAAGCAAAGGCAGGAGGATCTTGCAGGCAGAAGCAAACCATTATCAACACGAGGTTCATCTGGTTCACAACAAGAGGCTTGCGATGTCCTCTCACACCACACACATAAGTGATGCTGAATTGTATGCTCGGGGTTTGTATTCTATTTGTTTGGGTTAATTTCCTCCTAGGTTGTAGGTTCTGTATGTGAACGTATAATATTGAACGTTCTTCAGACTGTGACTACCAAAAAAACCCCAAAGACAGAAAAAACATGTATCTTCATATTGGCCAAAATCTGGCCACAATGTAGAGTTAAATAATTGTAAGAATTCTCTGTTTCAAACCCCAGACAGAGATGAAGTAATTAAAATAGCTAGCTAACCAGAACCAACCCATGAAGTGGCACTGTAACTTCCTTTTATCTTCCTTGTTTTTTAGATGTATGACTTCATAATAAAAGCAACATTACATCAAGCTATAATATTATAAATAGCAGCATAAGGTATACTATTATCGTTACACAAGGTAACATGAAAATAGGTTAATTAGGATTTAAGAAGTTACATCAGAAAATAATATTTTATTGAAACATTCTATAAATCATTAAGTAGACCCATTATTGGCCAAGTGACCACAAAGTTTGAATCCCTTGCTGGATACTATTTATTTTAAATATAACCAATAAGGTATAATTTTACTTACAAACTGACCTGAGCTGGGAAAAAACCTAAAAACATATATTCAGTATCATACAGCATCACCAAAAATAAGCTTGTTCAAATTAAAATAGGACTATGTTAGACAAAGTATTATATAGAGCAGCCAGTCAGAAGAACAAATAGAAAAAAAATCAAGTATCAGTTAAAATACTGGATGGCTGCAAGGTGACATGGCTGTGAAGCTTTTGAATTACTAACTACTAACTACTTTAATATATGTGGGAATCCCTAGAAGTTTATGACTCCAGTTTGAAAACAGTATTGTTATGGACATTATACTGTTGTTTTTATATGACCACTAACAGTTGTTAAGGATAGCTGAACATAAAAATAATTCCTTCATCATATTTTTGGAGGAGTAAGTATAACAGAATTGTGCTCAAGTCTATCTGAAATCAAGGCCATTTCCATAAATTATTAGAAGTCTGGATGGCTGAAGAAAGTGTGGAATTTCAAAAACCTGGTCAAGGAACAGCAGAGAAGAACAACACAGAAAGCAGCCACTAAAAATGTGAAACCAGATAGTTGGTAGCTTGAGGAGATCTGCAGTAAAAACAGCCAGAGGGAGCTTGGTATGTATGTCCTGTCTAAGCCAAAGGTTAGGAACAACAATAGGGCAATGCACAGAGTCATGCAGACAATCTATGTGGTCCACCCAAATTTTTGCTCAGATGACAGAGTAAAACCCAGCAGAACAACTGATAAAACTACTTGGTTTTATTCATGTCCCTGAAACCAAAACGTCTGGGAGAGAAAGTTTAAGCAGCAGTGTTGTCACTTGGCTAGCATGAGAAGCTCCTTCTTGATAACAGCTTGTCACTGACAATCACCTATTAATGATGTCTTTCAAAATTCACCTAGGGAGACTGACACGAAATCCAAAAAGAGATTTGGAATACATCTGTCATAACAATATGAGTGAAACAAGTGAGCAAACTCTTTATTTCAAGAAATTGGCGATTGCAAATGTGAAGCTGAGTGGGAGAAACTACCTTTACTTCAGCTCTCAAAATGAGCAGGAAAATGTTGCCTGCACAAATACTCCTGGGCCATGGGGTAAGTTGGTAAATCAGCTAAAACTTCCTGACATTCTCATCTGCTTAGAAGTACTATTACACAATTTAACAACAGGTAACTACAAGTCAGATCAAATCACTAATAATTAAATACTAATACAAGAGGAATTAATTTTATTGATTAAACCAGTATTTCTACTTTCCTAAACTACCAGCAGATCTTTTATTAACAAATTAGGACTTGACTTTATTAATAATAAATTATTTCTTTATCAGCAGCAAAGCTACAAAAAGCACTTAGTATTTTCAATATGAAAAACCCTATTCATGATCAAAAGGGTTCATACAGTCTTAAACAAAAACAAATCAAAGCTTTGAACTGGTAATAACTTTAACTATTAGAAGCTCTGATTACAATGGCATAAATACTTTTGCTGTCTAATAACTAGAAAAATTAATTATCTCCAAAATTATGGTTTTCATAGGAGGTTTTAAATTTGCATGTGGTATCTCCAAAAGATGAGGTATCTCCAAAAGGCAGTGATTTGGTAATAAATTATATGCTGGCAAAGTGATTTTTGAACTGTTGAATTATCAGTTTTTGAAAATTGAGCAACTAAATAATACTTTTTCAAACTTATTCTACACATTATAAGATCAGTCCCATGATATTGCTGGAATACATCACTGATATGAAGGCAATAAAGAGTAGCACAAGAAACAAGAGTTTGTATCAACATTGAAATAATGTACTTTGACCAGAAAACTAAAAGATTTCTAGGCATTTCTAGGAGATTTAAACCTTAAATTGTTCGGATTCATCATTCCATGATAACTACAGTGCTACATGTTGATTTACATTTCTGATTCTGAACTATTTTCTGAGATGACTGCATTTTCTGTAATTTCTTATCTGCTTTAACTAATACAACTGATGCAATGATAATGATTGCCCAGTCTCTGTATTAGCTAGGAAATGCAGGGTTAAAGAAAATGGAGACTGAAGCTAGGAGAAAGCTTCAGTTAAATTACTTAACCATTGCATGTTTTATAAAGGGCCCACACAATTTATAACCATTTATATAAACATTCACTGACTGCTGGTACGACAATTATTCATGAGCTGATGGAAGTTCCTGCCCAAATTCAATAATGTCTGAATCAAACAAAGGTTAAGATGAAGGTTTATTTCTTTAGTATTAAAGAATCCTTACCGCCCACAACAGCACATACAGAAAATAAATTTTGCTCCCTTGGGCACAAATACCTCTGCTCAATGAACAATGGCTTTCACTCTGCTAATTGGAGAATGGAGAGGTAAAGGTCATGTGTAAAAACAATAGGGGATATAAAAATAATGCAAACTAAGGAAATTACAGCATTTTCCAATTGTCAGTGTGACAGCTACCAGTGAGAAATAAGGACATCAGATACGTGTGCCCTACTGTGCGAGGCTGGGTAACAAGACAGTCTCCACTCCAGTATGCTGGCAGTATGTAAACATCTTCCCCTTCTAGGGACAATGGGCTATGCCCCAACAAAAGTAATAATCTTCTCTAGAATAACATTGACCTGGAATTCAGCTAATAATTTCAACAGGAGGAAATAGGAAGAAAGAGGAAAGGATGAAAACAGGAAAAAAAAAAAAAAAAAGGCTCTGAATTAGGTCATGGAAGTGTAATGGTTTGAACCATTATTCTCTTCGAGTAAATGAATTTTAATGTTCTTGTACATATTTAAGCATTGCCTTGTTAAGCAATTTGGTTGGGTGAAAAATAAGAGCAAGGATTCAAGCAGCATTGTGCACCTGTTTTCTATGGACGAGAATAGACAAATGCAAATTATAGCAAAACATTCACAAAAAAAGTACATGCAGGCAAACTATCATTTAACTTTTTGAAAAATCTTTATGTCTATAGTGTGTCCTTTTCTTAATTTAAATGACAGATGCAGATGTTGCTCCTAGTAGTTAGCACTCATATTAATTTATTTTTAAGTGTTTGTACACAGGTTTCAGACCACATTAAGAGAAGCCACATTTTCAAATTAAATTATAGTAAGGAATTTTTAATCATGCTTCCTTCTTCCTCCCATTCTTTTATCTTGCATCTATTTTAAACAGTTACCTTAAAAATACATAGACGTCTGAAAAGCTCTAGATTGCGATTTTTCTCAGACTTGCAAAGGGTTGTCATGTTTCAGCTCTTTTCCCCCTACTTACTTGTCCAGTCTTCAGTGTTCTAAGACATGCACTTAAAGAATAATAAAAGAAGACCACATTATGTGTCAAATTAAATGTTGTTGATACTTGCTTTAAGTGTACATGCACTGACATTCTGTTATGGATCAGCTGCTGGACAATAATCCTTGCACATTCCCCGCCTGACAGATTGTTCTGTATTTTGTTTGAGATGCTCTAATGTTTCTGACGACCCATACAAGGCCACACATTTCAGCAAATTTTCCAAATTAATACTGAGACCAGTTTACAATGTTTTCTTCAGTAGCGCTTAGTCTTACTGATTGTGTCCTAAATAATAAACTATGGCCTCAGGCAGTTTTTCTCAGAATGTTTATGATGAGAACTCATTCATCTAAATCTACTGGCCAGTGGAATAAAATAAATCAAGAATTTCCCAAAATATAACAATATTTGTGTTCTCTAGATAATTGATGACTGCAGCTGCACTAATTAAAACCCATGTGAGTTTCATTAATCTTGGTCACTGGGACCAATTGCTGCACACCACACCCTGATCACTGCACATCGCCCTTGTGTCACATTCAGGTGAGGCTTGACTTTTAGTTAGAATCTCACTGCATCACTGTTCTTTAAATCTGAACTATCATATAATGCATACACCTACTATGCAGCTAAGTGACTTAATTCAAAACAGACAAGTTCAATCATAAATTGAAAATTTTACTTAATACTACATTATTTTCTGTAAGATGCTTGTCAATACTCTGCCACCCCAAATGAGACAGTGAGGTATGAAGAAGGGTGAACCCTATCTATAACAAAATAAGTCTCTAATCAGAGGAAAAAGAAATAAAATTAAATCTTCTTCAATGTTACTGCAGTGGTATTTTATTTTCATATCACACTTTTCTCTACTGGAAACCAAAACTGCACCCTCACTAGAGTATTTCTAGGTAATAGGTGTATTGTACATATATTTTTCTGTATCAGAGAACATTTTTATAGCTGTAGATATGCTTTGCTTGTTAAAGAAAAAGAAATGTGTCAAAAACTTGTGGTTCAGATAAATATCTACAGAAATAGCTATAACTAATGTTAATAACTAAGCTGCCTTGCAGATCATAAATACTAGGAAATATAAATAACTCCTAGAGACAACTGCACAATCTATATTTGAGGAAAGGCAACATTTGAGTAATCAATCACATGAAGCCAACACTGTCATAAGCTGAGTTTATGAAAATACTTGTAAACATTTATTAAATGTAAATCCCTCTTCAAAATGTGTGTTATCAGAGATCCCCATTTTTTTCATGCAATTTGGAGTATGTAATATACAGCAGCTGATGAATATACAAGAGGCTTGTTGCAGGAGCTGTTTCCTGTTGGTCTTTCAAAGTGCTGGCAGTGATACAATTTCTTTCAAACTAATGTCATATAGAACATGTTCTAGAGAATAACCAATACAATTTAAAAACTGGCTGTATCATCCTTACCAAACAAAATAATTCTTGCTATTAACACTGTTTCTTTTTCAAGATTAAGGAGTACATTTTGCTTTCATTTGCTGATTGAAGTCAAGGGAATAAATAATAACTCATGTAACTGGAAACAAGTTTTGGACCATTATGTACAGGCTTATTTTTAAACCATAATAAAGCTTTTGTCAAAATAACTTAAGAGCTGGCAGGCAAAGTTAATAAATGCTGCACTGCAAAATGCTTCCACAGGAAAGCTTCGTGCTGCCCCTTTGGAAGGTCCTTCTTAACTATGGGAAGGAAATGTTGAAAATCTCTCCAAAAACCCGCTGCCGTTTGCCCACACCCGTGTCCTTGGGCATACATGGTTTGTTCCTCTCTAGTTTTTCTACTTTCTTTCAGCTCTTGAAGGATTTAGTCAGGCACTGGCCAGCTCCAACAACTCTGAGCACAGTAATCATTTTTCCTATCAACAGCTACTCAGCACACTCAGACCTAACACCCACAGACCAGTTTATCTGCTTGAAAAATTAGCTCCCTGAAAACTTCTCCAAGAATTAAACATAAACTAGGCAGAGATGGGTTCCCAAAATGAGAGACAGTAATGCCATCAGGCATTATGGATGTCATACACAACAGCATTTGAAGGTCTGAGATTAATGTGGAAATAATGCTACAGAACGGCTAAACAAATCAACTTCTTCTGACTGCAACAGAGATACATCCCAGTGGAGACTCATGACCCAGAGAGTCCAAACTGCTTGCAAGCCATATACAACATCCAAGCACAACTCAAGAAGCTACAAGCCTTTTTTGAACATAATTTTCTCTCAAGAGGAAGTTCAGCAACCCATACGCAGGACTCAATGTGATGATACATGAATTATGTTCCTTTGGTCAGTCCTAGCCTGGTCTTCACCTTTCTTGGTATATACAGATATTCCTCCCACATCATAAAAGTAAAGTGCAGAAAGTAACCACATATCACTGATGCTATGGAGAAGATTTGTGGCACCCAAAGACAAGACAGAAGTACAGGTTTGGGGCACTGTTCAAATCACAACATCAAGCTTTTTCATTCTTTTTCTGGTGAAACAGTTTAACCAAGTAACTTATAATTGGAGGAGCATTCTTATTCTCATGGAAGATTTCATTATCCTTATAAGAAAATGTGCAATGACACAGAAGGCAAATTCAAAATAAAAATAGGAATAGTCTCAGCAAATGTATGTGTACTGCACAAGGTAATAATAAAATTGATGGGGGTTGTCACAGTATATTCCCTGCTCTCCTCTTTTTAAGCATGGCCACCTTATTGTGTTGCTGATAACAAAATCATAGACAACATTTTAGAACATTGCAATAAGCAGATGTTGTAATACAGCTTCAGTGCCAGCTCTGGTCAGAAAGTCCAGGTTAAAATAATTTACATATTTGCAATGGTTCAGAGGTAGGATTAGGCAAGCTGTTAAGTAGTCATAGACTTCCTTCTAGAGATCAACCAAACATGTCCTGAAGTGATTTTCTGACTAGACTTAACAGATTTTCCATCTCCATTTCTAGTCTTCATTGGGCTTCATTCGTCTTCATGTTAATATATTAAAAGCCAAAGCCCAAAATGCTTCAGAAAGGGAAAAAACTCAACAAAACAGAGTCCTGATGAAAGAGGATGTATGACTCACTCTGCAAGAGGAACACTATTTTTCTGTCTCTTTTAACTCGTAAGTGGTTGAATTTATTTCAGTCAAACTGCTAGCAGAAACCAAGCCTGAAATATTTCAGTACACAAAGAAAAGTTTTTCTGAAATTTTTGAATTAATGAAAAAAGAAGGGCACAAGTGAAAGTATTTTGCAGACTTTAGTGAAGTATTCTTTTTGCTGTCCCCACACATTCATTAAATTCACTATTAAAAAAAACAAATACTGAACTCTTATATTCAGTTTTAATTTACCTTAATTCTCCTCTGTTTTATTGGAAATTGACAAATTCCCACCCTTATTCCAGAACCCTATTTTCAAATGCTTCTAAGCCGTCAGTTGTATCAGCTGACACTGTTCCAACTGTCCATATCTAAACAAATATTTATTTTCCATGTATCAAACATATACAGTAATAACTGTCTCTACTGAACACAATTGACCAGAAATGAACAAAAGTAGGAAGGGAGGTTTCAACAATGCTTTCTCAGTAAATTGTGCTTAGTGCATATCTGGACAAATCTAAAGCTGAGTTATACTTTGACTTCTATCACCTACACGGCAACCACAAACATTAGCAAAAAAAACATTTTGATGTGATGCTGTTTCTCTTGAACACTGAAAATTTCTGATATCCATATTTCACACAACTTTTTCATATGGCTATCAATTCATATTTTCTAAAGAAAACCTCATCTTCCACCCTGTGCATATTTTCTCTTATGTCTGGGTCACTTCATATTGTTTCTTCACCCATTCATAACTTCAAAACCTACAAATTTAGTATAATCAGATTCATTCTCTGTTCACTGGTTTTAATTTCCATTATACACAGTGCCTATAAATTTGTCTCATAAACAGCTTGCATAATTTTACTAAGTTAAGCTCACCTGTCAGCATATGTTTTTTTGTTTTGAATACTGGTATCAGTAAGTACTGCCTCTTGCTGTCAATCTTCATTTATTTTCTATTCCATGACTTCGAGAGGGTAATTCCCCTGGTTCCATGTCACATAACTTATTTTCCTGAACTACTTTTGATGAATGTTTTTAGACTCACTTGCTTTCTAAGACACCAACCCTTTCTCTCCAGAAACCCCAAACAGCAGAATTATATTTTGCTGAAGAAACAACAAGCAACAGCTTTGGGTCACCTGAATGAACATGCTTGAAATTCTTAGTGGGCACTTCATTCTCATTGCAATCACTATGGGGCATCTGGCAATGTCTGCAGCAAAATGGCCAAGGATTTTCTTGTGTCAAGTCACATGCATTGCACAATACACTTCTGAAATTCAAGCTTTGTTTCCACTGCTTCTAGGCTGTTCCAAAGTTTCATTCTTCTATATACCTAGAAATTTTTCATTTTCAGTGTCTTTCTTCATAGCCACTTTTTTTTTTCCCCTCAACTTATCCAACTTACAAGGGTAAAATGGTAACAGGTCATCTTCATTTTCAGTCATATAATTGTAATCTTTTCTCTCAGGAGACCTCTGTTCACACCTTCTGCTTCACCCAGAACTGCTGACACTATTCTATATGGAAACATGTCTCACTCAGCCAAACTTCAATGGTATTAAATAGTTCCAAATCCCTTTGCTGCAGGTACTTTTGTTAGTTCACCTTAATTCTGCCATTACTCATTTTCTTATACCTGAAGATCACATGAAACTTTTAGTCTGGTGACCAGATAAAATAATCATATAATTTTACATTTATTGCCAATGAATAAGCCTTTGACATTATAGTGAAAGTAATACTAATCACTATTTGCATGATCTTGTTGCTCCTATTAGATTTTATCCCATTACTGTTATTCCTATTGTAAAAGGCATCCAGCTTTTACTGCCTGATAATATGTTTTGTATTTTACAATACCCCTATAGGTCATGCTACCAACAAACTACAAAGGATTGTTCCTGGAATATACTGGGAAAAAAATAAGTTAAAGTGGTACTAAAATCATTCTTTGTGGAATTCACCTCCAATTTTTGTCTTCACACTGCTTTGTAATGATAACCTTTTGTTATTATCCCTTTAAATAAAGACTTGCCATTTCAGACTTGTATTAGCCTCTAACTGAATCAATTGTCAAGTGGAACTTTGTTTGATGTTTATTCAATAAGCACCAAAAAAATGTTCTTTGTCAAGAGAAAGCGGTATCAAACAAGCCTTCTACAAACAGCTATCAAGGTAGATGAGAAAGATCTGCCTTTGGTAAGCCCACCCCGTATATTGGTAACATTGCCATACTTACTTAAATAATTTTTTTTCTGTGATACTTGTGCTGAATCTCTGTCCAGAGTTTAGGCCACATAACTGCTGATCTCTTTCTTTTCTGTTTTATATTGGTACAGAAGTTAATATTTCTGTCCAAACTCCCGCGAGGAGTGTCAGAATTCAGCCATTCTCTGCTCATGCCTTCCTCCCTGCATGCACAGGGAGGCAGTTGGGATTCAGATGGGCATCAACACTGGTGCAAGGTGGCAGTTCTGCTGCTCTGTGCCCAGGCAGCTCCATCACCACAGTGGAAGCAATGCAGCCAGTGAGGAAGAGGTCGAACACAACTGCTCTCTGGTGAAGCTCCTCAGCTCGCAGCAGAGTGGTAGGAAATAGCAGTTGAAATAACTGGCATTCATCATGCATGAAGAGCAAAGGAATACCCTCATTGCTTACTGGTGAGACAGGCAAATACTTTAATACAGCACCACAAAATAAAAAACATACCAGGAAACATCTCATTCTTGAATGCCCTTTGGGAGGAACTTCTGGTGCCTTATACAGGGTCTGAGAATCTGTTAGGCACTACACTATCAAAACATCTGTTTATCTTCCATATTCCTCTCATCATTTTAACTGGTAAGACTGGAATTTAAATGGTAATTAATGCTAAAATTATAAGCTCTTTCAGACTGGAGTTCCTTACTACACAGATTGGGTGTAAGTCAAGAAGAAATACCCCTAGTTCACAACACAGCTGCTTGACTTGACTAGAAAATAATGTTTCTCCCCTAATTCCCAATTTCATTTAAAACTCTGGTTATAAATCACTGCCAATGGTTGGACTGACTGAAATTCTAATGCTATACTAACTTCTGCTGCATAAACACTACAAAAAAAGTATTTCAGACTAAATCAGTAAATCCCTCAACTCATTCCATTGTCCCTACATACTGACACTTCAGTGCACATATTACTGCAACAAGGAATATATTTCCATAAACAGTGAAATTAGCAGGAAGAGTTAGAAATGCAGCCTTTGTGATTAAATTATGCTTAGATACATCAGCACAGAATAAACGCTGCCAAAACCAAGAAATTAGGGTCAACAAAAGAAGTTATTAAAAAAAACTTTGCCCTTTATTATCATGTTTATCAGACTTTATATAACTTCATAACTATTTTTTGTAAACAACAGGACAGTGCCTAATAGTAAAATAAAACACTGATTTCACAAACCAAATTCACCAGAAATTGTCATAATAATGGATTACATTAGTTTCTTCAATAATTTAGAGTTTTTCATTTTGCCATTTCTGGTAAAAGAAGCTAAAATCTCCCATTTTATTAAACTTGCCTGTGACCAAGGCAAGTTAAATACCTCTGCAATGAAGACTAAAAGAAAAATACTGAACTATTTACAGCAACTGGACTAACTTACTGTGACCAGACTAGTTACTCCGACTAAATTAATGTTGTGGTGTAGTGATATCAGTTTAATAAAAATATCTAGAGCTAGATCTATAAAGTTCCACATGTAAAAGGGTGTTATGTAACACAAATTTGATGATGGGCACACAAGAAGGGCACAAAAAGCTGCACTATCTTTACCCCAAGATTCATACACCAGGTTAATTGTTTCTGTAAGTTTTCTGTTACAATTCATAATAACTGCCAACATGGTTATAATAGTAGGAAAATGTTTTAAAGATTAAAACAATTCATTCTGGAATTGCAATATCATATGCATGAGGAGTTCATCAATAGTTTCTAAAAGACGAGGAGCCCAGCCAGGGTTTTCCTTCAGGTTAAAGTTCCTAAAGTCCTTTTAAAAGCTCAGGAATGGAAGACAGAGCACTTAAAGAAAGGCAGTCAGCTCTGCAAGCTGCTGGTCAGAGCTGGCTGAAGGGGAGAAGGAATTGGGGTGCTGCCCTGCCTGTTCCCTGGGTCATGACTGACCCCCACTCTGAGCACTGCAAATGCTCATGCCAAAAAGGTATTATGCTACCACTTCCACAAAGGTCATCCACTACCTGGTCCCAAGGAATTCATTCTCACTGCTGAGAAAAATGCAACTCTCATCAAGAGTAATGGAAATTGCACATGTGCTTCAGGACAATTTAAGGCCCTAAAGGAATTGTATCCTCCCTTTACACACACATGTAATTTTCATTAATACCAATTAAATCAATTCAATAAAATTATGGCCAGTTACCATAGCACAGAATCCCATGCAAAACAACAACAACAAGCAACGAGTTTTCTTTTTTTTAAGCCAGATTTAAATAATCATTTGAATTGACATTTTTAATAAAAAGTAATTGTTTTACTCAAAGCAACAGCAGCTAAAATGGAAATTTCAGGCTGCAATCCAATCAGTGTAAATTGTTCAGGAAGTAGGAGAAAACCTTAAAATTTCAAAAAAAATTATTTTGTTATAATTTCCTTTAGTGGCTCAACTCCTGCAGGCAGAATGAAGAACATAGGATACGGACAGAGCAGATGGATCCTTCTGCCATTTTTATAGCTAGCAGATATTACATTTTCTTTCAACTTTGCCCAGCCTTAATTAATATGTACATTAAAATTATTATGTTCCTCTCATATTAATCTAAGTAAAAATAGAAAGAAAATTTAAATATAACTGCAGTGGATGCTTCATACTTCATTTTCTAACATACTAGCAAAGGTGAAAGCATGACGTTTGAGAGCAGTCTCACATGTTTGTGAGCTGGGAGCATACAGTTTTATATTCAAAGAAGTGATTCTAACTATTGAAATATTTTAACAGCCTCTGAATTTCAGTGCCCACAAGCTGTCCCTTTTGCTATCACCCTCAGGAACAAAGCACAAGATAAGAGGAGAATGTGACTGTATAAAAGTTGTATTTCAGTAATTTCTGTGTTTTGCTGATTCCACAGCAGACACATGGCAGGCTGGTCCCCAGTGCATCCCAGAACAGCCTTTGCCCCCTCCTCCACCACCCCAAACCTGAGCAGTAGGTTCTGGTAGCCCCCTTCTGCCCCAGACATTGCAAGGTAACCCTGCTGCAGGTGGTTGCGCTGACTCTGAACCCACAGCACCCCAACAGCACAACAGGCCCAGTTTCCAGCCACTGGCAGGTATGCAACAGAAAAAATTTGGAAAGGATGCCTGGGTCACATGACACACACACACAAATAAACATACAGGCACCTTAGGATAAGTTCTGTGAGAAGTGTCACAAAAATGAGTTCCTAAACTGATTCTAAAAATTAAACTAGACAAGGTCCAACAGAGAAAAGCAGTAAAAGTAACTTTAAGATAAAAAAACCTGCATGGTTATTTTTCTATTCCTGCTCATAATAATCATATATACTACACAAAAAGGGTAAATGCAAATATTTAAATATTTATTTAAGAAAATACATGTGCTTTTGGGGGGGGGGTGTTTTATGTCTAATTTTGAGAACAAATAAGCTTTAAAAGGTAAATCTAATGCAATGTAATAAAACTGCAAAGTATGTTCTGACCTTCTACTCCTCCCTGCAACACTTACACACACATATATACACACTTTAATAATACATATCCCAGTGGAGTACAACTGACCCCAGTAAATCCTGCTGTTTCCCCAAGTGTGGAATTAAAAGCTTCATGATCAGAGTGAGAGAACACATTTGTTTCCATTCTTGTGATACCATTTTCCCTCCTCAGACTAGTGTAACCACTGAAGCCCATGATACTCCACACAGCTGACTCAACTGTATGTGTTAAAAAATTTACAGACACTGAAATCAAATCTATTTCTTTAAAAAAAGAGGCCTGTATTTTTTCCCTGAAATAAGCTAGTGGAACATTGTAGAAGGAAAACCAGACATTTTAAAGCAATAGTTTCAACACTGCACACATTCAGTGAAACCAAACAAAACCAAATGAATCTTATTTTGTAAGTACAAAAAATAACCAAGCCACAGAATCCAGGAAAATTGTGAAATTAAAGGCATTTAACACTGGATATTATATTTTTGCAAAAACAGAATTTTCATGTTATAATTCTGAAGAAGATAGCTTATCCACCTAATCTAGTTTGTTTAGACAATAGAAAAGTAATTTAGAAAACCATGGCATATGTGTAGAAATATATGAAAACCAAACAACATCCATATGCTTCTGTTCGTAGCTTCAAAGATCAATCACATTTGAGAAAAATTTACACATATGCATGTTCTCTCTGCAAAAGAGTTGAAATTTCCCTTCTGTCTATGTGAGAAAATAAGTCTTGAAATGCAATTTTGTATCTTGAAAGTCAAAATTATGATTACTTGAGTAAATAATATTTGTACTTCTTTTGGTCACTGGTCTCCAGTTACCTATTGTCCTCCTTCCTCAATAGCCTACTGCTACAGTGGGCCAACTGGTTTCCCTACACTTCCCCTTGCACTTGTTTCCCCTTTTTTTTCTCCTTCTATACATCTTCTCCTCCATCACTTTCCTTCATGTTTAGCATTTCTTTTGCTCCTCATTTTAAGTCATAGCTTTCTATCTTTCAAACATCTATCCTATGATGTACTAACATGTAGCACCCTTAGGCACTTGTGTTTTAGTATTTTCAGCCTTTTATGCTTCTAATTCTTCCAAGGCACGAAATACTCATCAAACTGTCTCGGTCACACCATCGTGACATTGGTACAATGTAATTCCAAAACCCTGTTTTCTGGAAATGTATTTTAATATCTGTTTGCATTTCCAAGCAGTGGGAGAGTGAACAGAGCCTTCACTACTCCTGCAATATTTGGGTTGGGTTTTTTTCCTAGCTAATATGCAGGGGAAGCAGTATTACACACATAAATAATTTGCAGGGAAGGAGGGTACCTCAATGGACCAAGCACTAAAAGGACAGTCAGAAATTAGGCTTAGTCTCAGTTCTGTCACTCATATGCTGTTCAACCTAAGAAAAGTCATATTTTGAGTAGTATGCAGCCAAATTTGTAAAGATTGTAACTTAGGGAGGACAGGTGGATATCAGTTTCTTGGCCCACATTGGGCTCCTCCCTGGGGTTTCCCCTGTCGGGGGGGAAACCTCCTGAAGTAGTTTTGTGCCAGGAAAAAGAGACACACAGAATTTTTTCAGTCTTCAGCTTCTTGCTTATTGTTATCTTATCTAAAGTTTTGTACGCAGTCTTTACCAGACTCTGCACACTGGAAAAGCACTGCAAAACTGGCTAACAATCTCTTGTTACAAGGTCTTTTAAGACTATGTTATCCAATTAAGAAATGACACCTAAATTATTTTCCCTTTTAACCCAATAACTGATCCCTCAAAGCCCACAATGCAGACTTTTCTGTCCAATTGCAAGACATCACCAAAACCACCAAAGAAGAACAACCTGTCTCCACCCTAAAACCTTCATCTTGTTCCCATCTACAACATACTAAAAATCCTAAGACCTAAATTTCTCACCCAAGTGACATGCCATATACTCTTTCACATTTTTGTGGACTCTAGTCTATCTTGAAGTCTTGGAAGCTTTCTCCATGAATGAGGGTCAAGTCAATGCTTCTCTGGGGGTCAGGTCCCCTCAGAGCAGACAGAGAAATATTCCCCGTACCCTGGGTTCCCACAGGTGGACATTATTTCTGTACTGTGATAACCTTCAGATTCTTAAGCTGCAGCTCCAGTAAAGAAAAATGTCACAGTTGAATCTTCTGGTTTTCAGACAGTATTGTCAAAACAAAAGCAGTTATAGCTGGTGTGACATGCTCTTCACATTACTGGGACTCAATGTATTGGGAATGCCACTTCACTCCTCTCACTATTTCATTTTTCAGCACTGATTTTCTTAAGGACTTAACATGATCAACAAAAGTAACCTGTTCTGGCTTCTTTTTCAGTGCTATTGAATTGCTTCATTTGCTTGCATACTGTAAGTGCAGCAAGGAAGTGACATTCATTGCTTTGTCAAAGGTGACAGTGCCAAGAGCTCTGGAAGCAGGCTTGCCTGGGAAGACCTAAGCCTTTCAGGAGGAGAAGGCTTCTTTTTGACAGGCCTGAACACCCACCTGCAGGCAGTCTCCCACCTGAGTTGTGCACAGATATGCTCCTCCACCACAGAAGTTTTTTTCAGTCACAGACTCTTGGGATTTTGCCCACAAACCTCTTATGTCCTCCACTTTCTAGCACCAGCTATTTCCAGCACCTGCAAGGGCTGCTCTCAGAAAACCAGAGAAGTGATGGAACTTCAGAAGGGAAACTCCCTTCACCTCAGGACTTTGGGCACAGTCCTGGACTGATGCCATCTGAGAAACTGTATCTCAGGCTGAGAACAGCATCACATACAGGAATGCTTCTGAAACTCCCAAAGGCTTGGTGTCCCTGTGGAGAAGGTATGGAGCAGCTGTGGCATGTACATCAGTACCCATCAGTGCTTGCCTCGTGATCTGTCACACATCTCAATGAGGCTTCACTCAGCACAACAGTCTCAGCAATCCCTTCCTACAGGAGGAGCAGGTAAGTTCCTCTCCAAGTCTACTAAAGATTTTTGCTTAGCATGAAATACTTCATATGCAAATTCCGTGATCCAGAATAACTTGATTTTCTACTCTGAAATAGCTCACTGTGTTATGGCCAGTAAATACTAACTCTAACAGCCCAGAGTTTAAAAAAAAAACAACCAATCAATCATTCTCACCTTTTCTCCATCTCTAGACAAATTATTTTGGTAGAAGACTAAGAAGCATCCCTGGTACTGAAAGGATAAAGCTGTGGCACCTCTGAGATCATCAAAGAATAAAGCAACCTATTGTGTTCTTTTCTATAACAGACAAACCTAAGGATATTTCAGGCCTGTGAAAGCAGCTTCCTTTCCTTCTCTATTCAAACCATGAAGGAAGAAACCACAGTTGGCCCAGAGCTGAAGACAGTAATTAGACTTGAAAAAATATTCCGTTTTGAAGCTAGGCTAAAAAGGATGGCAGTAAGCAAAACTGAAGATGTGGCTTTAATATCCCTCAACAGGTTATACAATTTTTGTTGGTATATGTCAAGAGAGCAAAGCTGTTTTCTTCAGAGTAACCTACTTCCTAAATAAAATGTGCATAATAAACTGGATGGAATCAGAATGCCCAGAGATTAATGGCACCTAGCTAATGGGATCTATTCCCCAAAAATTACATCAGTACTACTAAAACTTACTATTTATCTCAACAAAAAAGCAACAGCAAGGCCAAAATACAGACAAATTCAAGAAATGAGAATGAGAATATTTTTGTTGCCACAGGAGAATCCATATCAACATCCATTTTTAATGTAAATAATAAAAGCCACATATATCTTCATTCCTCTATGAATAGCAAATATTACTGGGATTGACAATGAAATTACAAAATGGCATACTGAAATGATGGGCCAGATCCACCCCACAATTATACCTTTGTATGCTTGTCACACAACTATAAAATTAACCTTTTCATCTTTAGGTTCATCCACTCTGGTTCACGCTAGAAAATAGCCTTATACATGTATTTAGTAAAAACAAAACCAAAAAAATCCTTATTTAGATGAAAAAGGAAGACAACAACTTCAAATCTTTGAAAAAAAGGAGATGACCTCAAGCAATATCTTCCAGTAACCATACTTGCAATGAGAGATGATTGAAGCCTACTCTGTAAAAGATACACACAAAAAGCCCTGAACCTCAAACACCTTTCGAGCACTTCACTTATAATTCCTCCACTCTCACAGATCTAAAAAGATTTATCATGCTAAATTCCCTGTAGATGATAGGCAGCCAAACATTTAAATGTGACATCCAGAAAGGTAATTTGTCCTTATAAGGAGAGTCCACATCCCTAAGCGTTCAAGCTGTCATCTTATACTTTTAAACACTTAGGGTGTTCGGATGAGCAGTGATAATTTTTAACAAAGCAGAGAGGTCTCAATTTGCAAATTGAGTAACTCATCGAATAAGAAAGTTGGATTTGTAATACAGTCTGACAGATGTCTGCACCACGACATGACAGTGACAAAGTGCCACTGAAATTTTCTCTTCAAAGATGAAGTTTCAGCTTGCCTCTTTTCACCTCTAGGAATCCAAATAATATTTTTTGATTATACAGGTGAAAAGAAATTTGGTTTCAGCTACTATCCATTTACATCCAGCAAATAAGTTATGATTATAACACCACACTCTGACTGTGAGAAACTCTAGCAATAACAATATTGCAGCACGATGCTTAAGAGTGCCTGGCAATACAGAAACATGGCAGGAAAAAACCTATCAGAAAAAGCTCTGGAGGAAGCTCATTTCTTGAGCACAAAATTAATTTCTGAAATTTAAGATATTATTTTAATGTCTTGTAACAAACCACATTTGCAGATTTTTTTGAATTTCATCTTAACATGGATATGGCTTAATAGGAAATTTATGTTAATCGTATTCAAATGTATCAACATGAACTGAGAGCTCACAAGCAATACAACAGGAATTTGTCCCAGAGAGCGTGTCCAAATAGGTTAATACTCTGCTAACAAGCACTGTGGTCAAAGAAAGCTGTCACTACTATGATTTCATTGTGTTTTCATATGCAGGAATCACTCAAATACTTAAAAATTTCCAACATGCTACTGAGAAGGAGTACTCATGGCTCCATTTAATGAACACAGATAATAGGGGAGGAGGAAAGGTCAATCATCTCCCAGTGGTGGCAGAAATGTACTCCTAGAGCAACCACTTGGTTTAAGACACAATCACGCCTGAGGAAGTGCTTCACAGCAGCTGGTTGTCCCCTAGGCCTGAGCAGCACAGCAGGAGAGGCAAACAAAATAGTGTTGTGAGCCTTGGGACTTTTTGCGGTTTAGGGAGTTTCCAGAACACAAGCATTTTGGTAGGAGTGAACAGTGAGAGCTACTCAGTCCTTTACTTCTTCTTCCTCAAGGTAGGCTGTTGTTGTGGTAAGAATTTGAACTTGAATCCTATGCCAAAAAGCTCAGTCATAACACAGCATCAATTCATAATTGCCTCAGATTAATTCATATGAAAATTAGCCACAAAGATTGATTACATATACACTGCTAACACCTACTAAAGTGGCTATTTTTCACTCAAGTATGCATAATCCCTATGCAATTCTGTGTTTTAAACTGCAGCCTAAACAAAGATGTAAATATTGCTGTCTGACACTGCCTGTAACAGACATGATATGCCCTTAACTACAAGGATAGGACTGAAGGCCTTACTCAATGACAGACATTCAAGTCTTCTTGACGGATACATAGCTGGAAAATGTTAATAACAACTGGCAACGCAGTATTCTTCAGAAAATTTCCCTATCTTCTTAGGGCATGCCTTTCTCAATTGTGCATAGATTTACGTAACCTTGGAGATCTAGAATCATTAGGGCACAATGCAAATGTTTTTCACTTGTACAACTTGGAGAAACACTGCAGAGTCTGCCTCTTGGGTGAAAATATAACAGCATTCAAAATAAAATAGCATTCAAAAATGTCAGTATGATCTACTCTTGTAATTTAAAAAAATATATATGATGGATTCATAGAAAAGATTTAAACATTTAGTGGCTAACAAAAACACCTTTACTGAAAATAAGGGGGAAAACTCCCCAGGTTCAAATCTTAAACTTGTGCTAATTATGGAGCTAAATCACTGAGAAGCTGGCCAGAAGAGTTTGGCAAAATAATTGCAATAAAGTGGCGAATCAAGTATATACCAGCTTTAAACTGGAATTCAGAAAAACAATTTACTCTGAATAATTCTATTATTCTCTTATTCTGTATCTACTGCTTATTCTGTATCTGCTACATCTACTATGATGCTTACTTAGTGTCATGAAATGCAAGTCCTTCTCGGAAGCAGTTTCTGGAAACTTCTAGGGGCAGCACCCAGGCCAAAATGAACACACAGAGCTGAACACAAAGTCCTATAAACTGGTTCTTAAAAGTTTACTTCCTATAAGAGCAGCAGCCACAGTCTCCCCTTGGGTTCTGCTACTGCAGACAGTGACTGATGAGGGAAAATTAAATGACTGCTAAACTATATGACTAGTTAGTAACTTTAGTAAATGATAAGGCTACATCTTTATGCACCATTTCAGTAAAAGAAATCATTTCTTGTTAGTTCAGATTCTCACTAAATAACATTAATAAATGAAATAATGCAATTTCTGCCCTCCTCCCACTCCATCCACCTATTACTTCTAATAGACTCCTACCTTTGCAAAACAGCAAAAACGCATTTAGAATGAACAATGCCTAAAAAATGGAAGACTTATATCAGGAATTAAGAGATGTTTTCCAGAATGTGTATATTTTATGACAAACTCATATGATGTGTAAATTCAAGGGATCAAAACTTGGTAATACAGTGAGACTGTACTTAAGTATAGAAACAGTTTTGTTTTCAATATCTCAAAAAGAAGATCAGAAAATTAGTTAAGGAAGTAATGTGGAGGCTAAGAAACTAAGCTAAGGAAACTTGGATGGTTAGTGCTATATAAATTCATCCACCTTAAACTCTCTGGCTGCAAATAACATACAAACTAAACAATAAACATTAATCTGTGCCTCCTGAGATGATGAGTTACTTTGTCTTCCACTGCAGGAATTTTTCCTGTCCCAGATGCAGCAGAAGACATTTGCTACCTGGAAGAACTGCCAGTACCACACATCTATTTTATGAATCTGTTACTGCAGAACTGAATGCACTGATGAAAAAAACAGGTGAAACTGTGTGTGCTGTTGGAGATCTAAACACGTCAGCATGTAACATGAAGACTGCTTCAGTTCACAGCCATGTAATTGCTTTGCCAATACACCAGTAGTTAAATAGTTGAAGAAATTTGTCAAGAGAATTGCTGAGCATCTCTGTCAATTTCCAGCCCACTTAGAAATATCCTTTAAGGCACTGAAAATTCAGTTGGACACAGAAGAGACCAAAGTGATTGCACAGTCATAAATAGGATATCTATGTAATTGCAAAACCGGGATCCCCACAATCATTAATGATTTTCTGGTATAGTTGAAAAAAATCCCTGCCTACCCACCCTCTCCCCCAGCAAGAATAAAACAAACAAACAAAAACCAAGCAAAAACCAAAAAGACACAAAGACACTGCTAACACTTTTCCAGGGAGATGTTTCCATTTTGGTTTTTTTTTTCTTTTGACAATGTGTCAATATGAGACAGGTGAGTGGAAATTCACCAGCTTCTCTGCCTCTCAGCAACAAGCCTCAGTAGGCTAGAGCCAGCCTCACCTCTGGAATGGGATGGTACACCAGTGCAGTGCTTTTTGACTTGCATTAGCAGTAGTAGTTATGTTCTGCTATTGAAAAAGCCACTGTGCTCATGTTACTGGGCATGTGATCAATAAATTGGCAATTGTCCCCATAGGCTGTTATGATTCATATTTTCCATCTGTCCACCAACAAGGATTCTTTTTGACTAGGAAAGTTATTTTCTAGTACTGAACTTTATATTCATGCCTGAGTTTGATTTTCTAGCACTGAACTTTATATTTATGCCTGAATTTGATTTTATAATCAAATAATAAAACAGCAACCATTATTCTTTTTCTGGAATAATTCAAATATGATCTCACAGAACTAGATACAAAATGACTGAAGAAAACACTCCTAAGTCCTGCCTACAGGTAAAAGCAAAGTAAATCCACCACATTTTACATTAAATGGTAAAATGCAATTTTAATTTAGAACCAAAAATACACTTCAAACAGATAGCTTCTCATTTGAGGATACAGACTACACAAATCTCTTCAGTCCAAGCATTAAACCCTAATTTAGCTAAAAGGCAAGCACAACTGCTTGACATGAATTGAAATGTTCTTTTATCTTTTCTCAAAGTTCAGGGTGCCCTGTACTGCTCAGCACTGGATTGTTTATTTCTGAAGATCTGCCTAGCTTTTACCATACTTTTCAAGGGTAAAAAGAACCATTCTAGTATAAAACTCTTGGAAGCCATGTAGGCCATTCAGCTCTCCAGCCTGGTGGTGCTCACTTCATGATGAAAGCCTATTTCCTTACACAGTTTATCTTTAAAAGATACCTTTTCCTGTTTGACCCTTTTACTGGATAAAGTCAGTCCCATAGTCTGTACCTGTTTTCTACACATACTTCTAATCACAGGGAATGATCTTAGATCCTCAAAACAAATGGACAAGGCTCAGCTGAGTTGACACAAACCACAATAGCTAGAAGATATTAAATTAAATACCACCTGCTCTAGATCCATCCTTCAAATACAGAAATGAGCTAAGATTATTCACCTGGTATAAAATCCCAAAGTTCCTTCCTAAGGGCCAGCCCAATGCAAACAGCAGCCTTTGCTCTGTAAGGGCAAAGGAAAGACAGTCATGTCCTCAGGGTATTCATGCAATGGCTGCCCACACAACCTTAATCCTTCTCTCCTGTATGCTTGTCTTATTTAAACTACATTCCTAATCAGTTTCCATTGTCATGTTTTAACATTTTTTTAACATCTCCTTTTCAACACTTTTCTACCATTGAATATTCATATTTTGCATAGTTTCAGATGTTTTCATTTACATATTTCTAGAGCACCTAATTTTATCTCTTGTTCATATTTCCAAATTTTCTGTCCTTTTGTATTAGAACCTTCTCTGTATTTGTTGTTATATCCTAATTTTATGACCATCTGTGAATGTAATTAATGTAGCATTCAATCTTCCTCCTACATCCCTAGTAAATATGTTAGATTTAACTTGTACTGCAGATTCTACAAGCACTTAGTTGCCATATTCCTTAAAATCAGTGGTTTAGCATTTCTCTTTACTGACTCTACAATTACTTTTTAATGCAGTCAACCACTTTCACATGGAGCAACATAAACCAAATTTTTTGAGGTATAGCACTAAATTAGTTCTTAAAAGTTTACAATTACATAAAACATTACTGCATTAAAATATTTAGAAAAAGATTTTTTTAGTGCGACTTATTGCTCATGGCTCTTTACCTTTACTATTGTTGTTCCAGTATCTATCCCATTACTCTTCTGTGCTAAGATATGAAGTCACAGAAGGACAGCTCTCCCACACACACTTCATGTCCAGTCATTTGTTAGAGACTGAATTTATCTTGGAGGTGCCAAAGGAAAATTCAGGATCAACTATGTACAGCTACAAAGAAACAGAGTGCCCCTCTCAATGTAACTGATACTCTCAGTAGAAAGAAATAGTAAAACTGATTGCAAAACAACACTGTATGATGCAATATAATGTTCATTCATTTTGTTCAAGGACAGCTGTGGCAGAACGAGGGTGCAAAAGAAGATATATACCAAATCAACTATTCTCTGCATCTGTACCTCTCTTTCTTAGAAACTTCTACAGCCTTTCTGACCAGCTACCACAGGCAGTGCCAGCTGGTTGCTCCTCAGCCCCATGTTGCACAGACTATCTGAGCACAGCTACCATCCTAGAACTTGGTCTGGTGTGAGATGGAAAAGGGACTGCAGCTAATGCAGACTGGATAGAGCAAAGCCAATGTTACGAAGACTCCACTAATTCACCCTGAGAGTGAGCTTCACACTTACTCCTTGAGAGGCTGCCTAGAACAAATGCTGGACAATGTTAAAGAAATAAAGTAGGTATTTATTAAAAAGGCCTTCAAAGGATACACCTTGGACAGTACAAGAGCCTGGCTGAGGCTACACCCAAGATGGACGATGGATCACACATTTTCAGAGTTTTTTAAGTTTTGGTGCATTTACATATTGGGGTTAATTGTCTAATTACAGTTTCAGTATGAAGTCGCATGCTCAGTTTGCTCTCCTCAATTCGCTGATGTTTGTACTTTTAGGGCCTGAAGCTGCAACAGTGTCCTTGGTTCTCAGGCTGGAAAAGGATTGTTTTGTCTAACTAAACTGTGAGGAGAACCTGCTAACACTTTATATGAAGTTCAATGCAGTACAGAATCTGGATAACATGAAAGCTAAAACTTAAGGCATCAATGCCAGCATTGCATCATTGCACAGTCAGAACTTTGGGGATCTCCCAGTTGCAACTCTTGTAAATGTTGCAATTCCGCAATCTGGGCTTACTGAATAATGGGCCACAGACCTTGTGTCCCTTGGTCACGTGTCTGGTCACACCTGAATTACAGGTTTTGGTTGGTTCCCCAGAAAAATTTCCTTCTCCTCCTCTAATCGCCTCACGGCACAATAGGGCAAGCAAGGATAATGAGGCCCACACAGCTGTTATTTTACACAGATTTTCTAAATAGCTTAATGTAGCAAAACATTTTTTCTACTCCTCTGCTTCTTTCAACAGCATATCTTCCTTGCATCTCCTTGTGTGAAATTTCTAGGAAGAATGCAGAAGGGGAAGGAGCACAGTTCTAGAATAAAATTCTGGTGGGAAATTTGATGTGATGCTGTTAGTGCACCACAGGGAAATACAGTAAGCAGAGCTCAGCCAGGAACAGGAGGGGAGAGTACAGCACAGTTTGGCTCAATGACTCATTCCTCTGACTATACCAAATTTCTCCAGAGCAGACTGACCTGCCAACCCTGATGCAGCCAGTCAGCTCTGTGGCTCCAGCTATGCAGTTCTCAGACAAGCAATGAAAACAAAGGACCCAGGGGACAGGACTACTCAAGGAGAGATGTCTGATTACCACTGCCTTATCAATAAGTCTAAACTATACATAGAGAGGGTAAATGGAAGCTGGAATATATTGTCCAGAATTTCTTAAGCCAGCAATATTATTCTTCAAACAAATTGCTATTACAAATATAGAAACTGAAATATATATAGAGGTATGCAACTTTAATAAATTCTTAAATTGATAGTGAAGTCTTTCTGATAGGAAGTCACTGGGAAGTCACTACCTTTCCTCTGATAAATTTCAAATCAATGTCAAAAACTATGTGTTCTCAATAAATCTGAGTTTCCTAAATTTTTTAAAGCATTGCGTTTCAGCATGTGCAGGTATGTGGTAGAATAAGCACCATGGAAGTTGAAGAACTGTCCACTTGAAAGCTACTTTCAGGAATAAGTTACATAGACATCTATCAAAGATAGATTGCAGCAATGTGTTTGGAAACAATACTTATGTTTGCATACAAAATATGATTGGGAGAAAGGACTAGATGATCACTAGCATTTTATTCCAGATTCACCTCTTAAAAGGCTATGATAGATGTTCATATTAGGAAACAGCTGAACCAATTATTACAAACATGTTTGCAAAGTTCAGTTCATCACAAGTGTCACCTATAATCCTTAGCCTGAGGCACCAGGAATAAAACATGGTCCTTAGCAATTTTTCTGCTTATTTACTATGCTCAATCTTCTGTTTACTCAGATGCCAGTGTATAATACCTAAGTTAAACTTGACACGCCAAGACTCTTCATCTAAACTCATGCCTTATTCCATAGTTACTTTCCCAACAAATCTGAACTTCTACTTAGGTTATGTAACATAACCAGTTATTCTGAAAAAAACTCTGGATTTAAAGTACTTTGTGTTTGCTCTGGCCTTAAAAAGTAATTGACTTCTAGAAATATTTATTCATGATTAGCAAAAAGCTATCATCAAAGTCTACATTTAAAGCTTCTGATCAACTAAAGAGACCAACAAAATTAGAAACAATCAAAATATGAAATAATTTTCCTGCTGAAATATTTGATACCTAGAAATTTTGAAAATTCTTCTATGTCAGAAATGTTTAGAAGAAGGCAGAATTAATAATCATTTGAATTTGCCTTTAAACTACATTCTAATTCTGTCTATCTTCAAAATAAAATCTTGATAATTAAGTAACCTGTAACAGATCTACAAAAGAACAGAACTGGAATATTTGGGACAAGTGGTCATGGCAGAATTCTAAGCACTGAGGCAGCACAGTTTGTAATCAGCCAATGTTTGTAGTAAATTTTCTGCACAAAAAAAGTTTACTATTTAATGAAACAAACACTAAATGGAGCTTACTTACAAAGGAAAGAAAACTTACTGTCCAGAACATATGCTTTGAAAGCAATGGCAAAAGCTAAAAGCAACAAGTTTCATGTCAGTCTGTCAGAAAGACCACAGAAAAAATGAATGTGTAGCAGGAGAGGTGTCAAGGCATAATCAGTGCACATTAAAGATGGGAAGAAAGAATCAAAAGCTTAAACTGCTGAAAGGGCAACTGCCACATAAGGTTTTTATCTTTAATAAGTTTCCCCTACAAAACAATGTGGAAGATCTATTACATCATGAATTTTGATACTATCTGTGAATTAGATTGCTGATGGATCAAACAACATAGGAGTAAACAGTACAGTGGGAATACAGCCCCCTAAGCCGCTACACAGGTCCAGTAGTAAAACAAATCTTCAGGTCAACATAAAAAACACCACACACATACATAGACACACACACACACAGAGTAAAGGGAATCTGGTTTTGATATTAATGGATTTTTCAGAACCTGCAAACTGTTGGAGGAAAATCATCTCAAAATTTGTTTGGTGAACTAATAGCTGTTTCATAGGGAAGATAAACGGAAGGAGGCTGAGCAGGGTAATAGACGGCACCATCTAAAAGAGATACATGTAAAGAGTATTAGGATGAAAAAACCCAACATCATTTAATGCAAGGACTAGTGCCTTTAATCCAACAAAGAGATCATATCCTAAGGGATGATATCAAGCATTCATCAGAAAGAAGACTCATAAATATTTTCGGAAGTTGCTGTCTATGTTAGAGAAAATGCATCAGAGATTTTCAGCAGCTGATGTGAATTGCATTTTTATTGTTTTTTTTTTTTTCACTAGCAGTAGCCCAAAGAAGAATATTTGTAAAACTGTTCACAACCTCCCTATATACAGCAGGTTATATATAGAATCCTACCTCTGAATCTGTGAGAAGTCCATTCACAGACACAAGGACACTGCAATACATCACTGTACTAGCGCACATTCAACTTGTTTATCAGCAAAGCACCAAAATTCAATGTCCATTCTGTTTAATGTTTCAGTGTTAACACAGGGAAGAAAGCAACCCTTCATTGTACCAGCTGAGAGACCTTATCAAACTGCTCTGTACACATGTCATGACAATTCTGCCATTGTCCTACATTTCCATGATGACGAACTCTACTGGTATGTTTATAGTAGAAAACATATTTATAAAGGGGAAGAAACCTCTCTAACAATTTAACAGTTCTTATTTTCTCTATTCCTGAGGAGATAGAGTGCACCTAGAAGACCGATGATCTCTTCTGACTCTTCCAAAAGCCACAGCAACTATTCCCAGCCCTGATCCTTTTAATAAATTAATTAGACCTTGATTACCAATCTCTCTCCCTTTTTTTTTTTTTGGTAATGTATATGCCTCATCAGAAGTGCAGTCCCTCTTCCAATGCTTTTTAAAATCA
Source organism: Chloebia gouldiae (assembly GCA_003676055.1). NCBI lineage: Eukaryota > Metazoa > Chordata > Aves > Passeriformes > Passeridae > Chloebia > Chloebia gouldiae. Next base: position 12,614,261 of record QUSF01000001.1, read on the forward strand.
CATTGATGAAAGCAGGGCAACTACAGCAAGTATGCATAGCAGGCAGTTTCTAAGAGGTCATATTTTCATTGCATTAATCCAGAGACAGCTGCAGTATATCATTATAGCTATGTTGATGCCATAACTTTTTTTTTAAAAAATACTTTTAAGATACATTAGACATTTTTAATGAAAAATGTATCCCACTATCATTTACTTTTACTAACTTCAAAATACAGAATTCAGTTTCTAGCTGAAGAATGTCTGCCACCTGAATGACAATCTAATGACCTTTTACATCACCTCAAAAAAGTAGCACGTATCATTCTGCTGCATTTGATCTATTTTCTTTTTTAAAAAGCAAGAATAAAGTCAACTACAAGAAAGCATATAAAGTAAAAAGCAAAACTATACCCTGAAGCATCTGTCACTTGCTAAAGATGTAGTCACAGTAAGCCCATGCCTGTAAGTCCATGTCCAACTCAATATTTTTTTGGGAGAAGGGGGTTTATTAGTTGGCTTGGTTTTTGGAAATTAACTGGTTCATCTGTGTGGCAATGCTTGATGCAAGTCTAGTGTCCTTCCAAATCTTATATAACCAAGTCAAGTGACCATTTGGGGCTAAGAACTACACCAGTTTTCAGCTGAAAGGACTGTTTCTCACTGTGCTTTCTCAGGGAAACAAGATAACGATCTACAAAGGCAGCAGTAGCAAATACTGACCCAACGAATATAGAACAGCTAAGAACTGTACACTAAATGGGACACCAAGGCACAGGAAGATATAATTCATGACACATATTAGTAGCACGTGCATGCCAGCAGAAAAAAAACAAACAGAAAATCAGAGTATTTTATGGGTATTTTTTGATAAATGTTATCTCTGAAACTAACACAGTACCTGAAAAAAGATGTGCACCAAAATTCTGTCCAATAAAATTATACAATATTTTGAATTGATATATTATTTCTTATCTTGCAAGAACAGCAGTTGATGAGGCAATGGATAGGGATTTCTACCAATATAGAAAATAGTTTGATTCAGCACTATCAAGTCCTCATATTTACAGGGGTTTCTTTTCATTCTCAAGGTATGGTCACATTAGTGTTGCAGGCAAAAAGCAGTCATAAGAAAATTAATGATTATGTTCTTTGTCGGTTTCCTTTTTTTTCTTTAAATATATGAGAAAGTGGAATCACAAAAGGTACTCAAAAACATCCCCTGAATTTCCATTGCTTTTCCCAGTAAGTGCAAAATAACAGGAACAGAATAACACTATAATAAGTAAATGGGCTAACCAGAGAACCTCTGTCCACAAAACAAAATTACTGAAATAAATTGACAGCAAATAGGTTGGTGATGTAGAGAGCCTGGCCCCCTCTGCTGTCTATTTTGTGCTTCTTCCAAAATCCTTCTAGCAAACCTACAGACTTAAAGAATAACGTTTTTGTATTTCTGAATGTCTTCCTCTGACTTTGACACTGACAGATAACCCTGACAAACTCCTAGAGAGACAGATAGACTGACATGCTAGACCTGGAAAAGATGGGATTTAAAAAGGAAAATGGGATCTTAAGAGGTTAAAAATCATCACCCACCTTTTCATATGTGTAATTGGGAAACATAAGCTTATACAAAAAGTGACAAATTCCTTTTGGTGACTAAACACTAACTGAGAGACAAGATATACATACAGGCATATCATCAAGCAAAGGCATTTATTATCTGACTTAAAAGTAAAAAATACAAAGTACATTCTAAATGTACTGTCTATAAAAATTAGCTTTTTCAATATGTAAGTTATATTGTGATCAAAAATGCAAATGTAGCATAATTTTTATATGCTTTACATATACAGATTTGTTACTATACTGAAATTCATCCTGAAAGGATATTGTATAATCAAGTGTCTTCATTACTGTTAAAGGCTCACCATGCTCCCTTAAAACTTCTTTCATAGAAGGTCAGAATATTGCAGGAACAAGGAAGAAAACACATGAGCCATTTGCATGGCTTTACCTCTTATGAAACATGCCCCATATTCTTTTTTTAAATCCCACACTTTTGGGACATCAAACATTCTCCTCTGACCCACATCAATACAAACTTCAGTCTCTTGCTCATTCCACTGGATTCCCCTTTCTGTGTTTGTCTAGAGCAGCCTGCTTATGCACACTAACAAAGCAAGAGAGATGTGCACCATCAAGGTTACAGCATTTCTTAAAATTGCCTATGTAAAATTTATCATAGAAAACAATACTAATTATAACCAGTGCAAACCTCAATGAAATAGAAAAATTAGACATCTGATTTACACTCCTCAACAATTAAACTAGAGAATTAAGTCAAGACCGAATGAAAAATAAAACCTTTGATAGCCAGCCCATATTGTATTGGTCTGAAGTCTGCCGAGGCTGAGTCTTCACAAAAAGCTTTCACAGAAAGCAGAATTAATCAGGACCATTCTCTGAAATTATGTGAAACACAAACCAAAAGAGCTGCTGTCAGACTGAAGCTGAACCTAACCTGAAAATAAAACTAAGACACTACTGGATTGACTCCATATACAGTTCTGTTTCCAGCTCAGGTAAAGAGAAATCAAGGAAAAAATGAAGCCTCTGCGCCATTTGCAAGGAATTCCCTTCCCTAGCAACTGTTTGGTGACTTTATCCATATCTTAACACTTCTGTTACATACATAAGAGCTTCTGTCTCTAGCTTGATCAGAAGTCCTACTTGGAGAAAGATCTTCACTTTCTCTCCCCCAGCATTTTTGTCCTTCAGATTAGCATTTCAAAAGCACATCAAGTATCTTTCAAAGTGTGACAGCCACAATAGTTTTATCACATCATTCCAATAAAACAAAAAAATCATCATACTTCTATTTGCAGTGCTTTTCAAGCTCTCATCAGCACCTGTGAAGTAAATATTACTACACTCACATCATAAGTGGAAAGAAAATTGAACATAAAAAAAAGTGTAACTGCCCAAGCTGCTCAGATGACTGCCACTGGTGATGAAAACACAACTACAACAGAATCCACATTTGTTTGCTGTATATACTCCCTGAACAGACCACTTTCCACAGGTTAAGCCTGAAGAGCAATGAAGTCTGTCCAGGGGAGGTACTACTTCTTTACAAAACAGAACACTGAAAACAGTCTAGCTTGAGACCAGTTTGCAACTATGTTGGACAACATTCTGTGTTCTAAACACATTCCCTTCTCCACACAAGTAGATTTCTCTGTCCTCACAGCCAAGAAGGTGTGCTTTTATCTGATACAACTAGCACGAGTAAGATCATTCTTGCAATTTTACTGAAAACAGCAATGAAGAAAATGCAGATTTCACTTCCTTGAATTCAGGCAATGCCAGCAACGGGAAGACATACAAGTGCTGACTGTACCTCGCTTCACCTTCATGGCAACTACCAGTGCCTTGCCTTGTCTGTTACAGATACATAACTTGCATGAGACACATTGCTATGAATAAATACATACTTTCAGTAAAGATACAGTACAATGGAGACTAAATTCGTACATGCTCGTCTTTCCCCCGTCAGAAGCGCAGGCTTTTACTTAACAGTAAATGCATCATGATATAACAGGAGTTAGTCTATTGGTCTGTCCTGTTTTTCTATGTAGTGTGAATGTTCTCTTACTCAGTAACTATTGCACTTTTCTTATTTACCCAACAGCACAATTACAATCTTTACAGAGTGCATAAAAATAAAAAGTTGCACTGTTTGGCATTAAGGTAAACATCTTATTTGTTCCAACAGGAACAGAATCCATGCCAACATAATGATATGTAAGAGAAAAGTTGTAAACCAAAGAATAATCTTCACCTACAAAGTCGTCATAAACAATGGGGAATATACTGATAATCTGGTAATCCAAAGCAACACACACAAAGGGTGACAATCAATAGTCCGTGATTATTATGGCCAAATTTCAAACTTGAAAAATTTTTACTGGAGAACAACAAGCAATGAAGTAAAAATTACATGGAACTTAAAAAACCAAAAAAAAACAGTGGAAAAGAAACTTCCTCAAATTAAAAAAAAAAAATAAAAAGAAAATTTAGTGTACAGCTATGAAGCATGCAAAACCTGCCCCCAAAAATTTCTGATTGCATGGATTCATATGGTCATAAACAATACAATTTCATAGCCATAACAATAAATAAATGAACACATATAAAGTAATATCACATTACCCATATCCTACAAATTATCCTTCTTTCAAAAAAATTCAAGGAGTTTAACAAGTATGCTTTCATCAAGGCCTAGTGTTTTCTATTTGCATAGTATCATGATAACGAAATGCTGTTTGAAAGAGTTACTTTCTTATGTCACCTCTTTCATGGTAGCTTTTTCTTTAAACAGCCTATTGACCCTATATTGCATCACTCTGATGAAAGGCTGAGTAGCATTTTCTACATTCTGATTATCTACACCAGATCCTTTATACTTTGTTACCATTAATTTGACTATGAATTAGCATTTAAAATAATGTACACTGCATGCTGCAGAATTTTTAGTTTTGCATAGATTTATCCTTGTTTTTAATTTTATTGTTATTATGAATTCTCAGAAGCCACTACGACATATGTTTTGAATATGGATTAACAGAAGTAGACACTTCACATATTTCAGAGGACACAGTAAACATGTTCTTGAACAGTAGCATATATACAAAATAATATTTAAAATAGAGTGCCTAATTAGAGTTTTGCTTAACAAGCGAAATTATGCTTCATTAATGATCCCAATCAAAATAATACTTTCTTCTGATTTAATTAGACACCGAATCACGCCCCAAAATGTATATGTGTTTTATGTAATGCATTTTAATTCCACCCTATATGTGCTACAGGAGGGGGGGAAAACACCCCTCCATTATAAACCTTATACTTAAAGAAATGTTTTTCTTTTTAAATTCTACACTTGGCCTTCAGATCTCTCTTTCACACTTGACCGGTTTAATGGAAATAATCATTTGGTATCTAATTTCATAGATCTGCAAGAATGGCGTGACTGTAACAGATTACAGGAAGCTTTACATTTGATTTAAGAATATATATGAAAGCATATTCAACTGACATGAGAGAAAGCATGAAGCAAAGCACTTCCATTAACTACTATTGTTACTTCATATATACTGCTACAAGAGAATTCTCTTGTTAAATAACAGTGTCCCATTTCGTGCTTTTATTTAATCACTCAAAAACAGAAGAAAAAGTCTAAACTGATTTTTAATTAAATGCTTAATGAATTCTCCTCTGATAACTTTATGAATATCCTATATTCCTGTTCACAGGAAAATAAAAAGGATTACTGTAGATTCAGAAAAGGACTACATTTTATAGCATGCTTATGTTGTTGTTTGCTGCTCAACAATTTGCATTGAAATTGTTACCAGGTATTTACCCTTGCTGATATTTTCCCTAAAAATAGGAAAAGAAGGAATCAGACTGTACTGACAAGTCAAAAGCAGATTTTTAGGGAAGAAACACTATAAAAATATTGTAAGGATATGACAAATGTGATTTCTTAACTTTGTATAGAATAACACGATTTAATCAAAATGGGGGAATATAAATCTACGTAAATTTCTTCTATGCTGACAGATAATTAAGTAGGAGAAGTACTCCTAACTGAGCTTTGCTTTTGAGACAGCAGTTAGACAGACTTATTTCAGAGTTCTATCAAAGAAAGTAACCACATCTCAAATACAAAAATCTGTTTCATCATTTATGGTTTTATCACATCATATAGCATAACTTTCACATGAGAACAAAGGTCATTTTAAAGCAAACTGTTGTTCTAAGGTAACTTTTAATTTGAGGACTAAATGTAAATTGCTATGGTGAATGCACGTTAGGTCACTAAAACAACGGTAGCTAAACTCAGATGTGACCTAGCAACCCAGGTGTTCAGGAAAAGTGCTGTTAACAGTAAGGATTGATGATCTAATCAAACTGTCACACTCAGATCCTCAGCAGGGTGGTTGGAGGGGAGGTGGAGGAGGATAATATTCAGAAAGCAAGCACATGCTTAGTGTTACTTTAAATTGATGCTGACATTTTCAATTGTAAAAAGAAATTTTTTCCTAAGTAATATAGGAAACAACTCTCCTAACCTTCCGGAGGATATCAGATAATCAGAGAGCTTGTTTTGCACAAGCCAACTTCTCAGATGTGTGACTTTATGAAATACGAACTATCAGACATTTTAAGGATTCAAGATGATAGCAAGTATTTTAAAGCTTTTCTTTTACTTAGACAGGCATAAATCAGTATTTAGCTAACTCTGTACAAATGAACTTGCTATGTATATACCATAAAGCAAAATAATTAATAAACTTATCTATTTTTGCTAGTACCTCTATGCATTCTGCTCTCATGCTGTCTCTTGACTATATCATTAAATACCAAGAAAACTGACAAGCAAAAATGTCAACAAGTAAGAAAACTATGACATTTCAGTGGTCTACGAAACTGGTTCAGAACTATATTTTTTCAGCATTAACATCTGCCTACATACAGGGTGCTTAAAATTAAGGGAATACAGAATTCCTATATGGTAGAAAAAAAATAATCTAGAAACAACCCTTACGAGTTTGTCCATGAGTGATGAAGTCATACGTAGTAATAAACTCT
>QUSF01000001.1:12625902-12718412 GCA_003676055.1 Chloebia gouldiae
AATCACCATTACTGGAGGTGTTTAAAAAATGTGTAGATGTGGCACGAAGGGAAATGAGTTAGTGGTGAATACAGCAGTGCTGGGTTAATGGTTGAACTTTAAAAATTTCAGACTTCTTTTCCAGTCTAAACTATTCTATGATTCCATAATGTTTGTTTAAAAGGACCAACTCTTTATCAGGCATTAGAGAATATCACCTCGTATTCCAACTTGGAATGATACAAAGGTCTGTGAGGATGGTCAGAGGACTAAAGCACCTTTCCTGTGAAAGCAGATTAACAGAGTTGGGGTTGTCCAACCTGGAGAAAAATGGCTTTGGGTTGACCTCACTGTGTCCTTCAAGTACTTGAAGGGAGCTTATAAAACAGGTAGATAGTGACTTTTTGCACAGGCAAGTTGAAGGACAAGGGGAAACAGTTTTAAACTAAAAAGGAGATTTACTTAGAAGGTAGGAGGAAATTTTTTACTCAGAAGGTGGTGAGGCTCTCCGCCTGGAGAAGCTGTGGGTGCCCCATCCTTGGGAGAGTTCAAAGAGGGATTGAATGGGGTTTTGAGCAACCTGGTATTGTAGAAGGTGCCCCTTTCTATGGCAGAGGGGGTGGAACTAGATGGCCTTCAAGGTCCCTTCTAACTCAGCCTATTCTATGATTCTATGACAGCAAGAGAAAGTGGCATGAGCAGTATGAAACTGACTTATGAAGTCACTTAATTACTACTGTTCTATTCATAGAATAGTGCTGTTCAAATCAACTTCTAGGATCAAAAGGTATTTTAAGATACACTATGTTACTGTTACTCTTTGCTTACAAAATATACTGTCAACAGACAGCAGCAACAAAAGTTTCTGTACAAAACAAAAGCCTAAGCTGGAACAGCCAGTGTTCTTTCCACAATCTTGGAGAAGGGGAGGACCTCATTATGGTATTCCAGGACTTAAATGGCTGCTGAAAGAGCAAAGAGGCTCTCTCTTCATAAGGAAGCACATAGAGAAGACAAGGGGCAAAAAGTACAAGTTACACTGGGAAAAGTTTCATCTTAAGAAAAAAATTATCACAAGAACAAGCATTTACTGGAGCAACTTCCTCAGGGATATGGCAGAGTTCTCATCAGTGCAGATTTTCAATATGTGATTGAACAGAGTTCTAGATGATCTCCTCTAGGTTCCCCACCCCGACAATGGGTCAACCAGATGATTTTTGGAGCTCCCTTCTAAGCTGGCCTGTCCTATGACTCTACCCACCAGAGATCAGTACAGAGCACACCTTGCAGGCTCATATTGCAGTAGATAGTCTTTACTGTACAACAAGACCTCCATGTTTCTACATTTAAGTCTCAGTCAACTTTTTTTTTAAATGTTATAGCACTGAGGAGGTGATTTTGGAATTGCATTCATGGTACTGTTCACTCCAGAATATGTTTGTCCAGCATTTTCTTTCCACCTTGAGGTGCTGAAACTTAAGTAAAAGTGGATAAACAAACATATGTACTTAATAATTATGCAGCTGCTTTGGCTGCAGAAAAGTAGTCTTGATGGCATCATAACTTGATGCAAGAATTATGAAGTGTGTGGCTAAAAAGTTGAAAGTAAGCTTCTACCATTAGTCATATACAGCATTTGCCACAGAACTTCTGTTTTCACTTCCAAAGTTCACAAAATATTCCTCTTGATTCTTCAGAGTGAATGGAAAATATTTCGTTGCAGCATGGTCAAGAGATTTTTCTCAATAAATATTTGTGTTGTATTCTATAGACTGATCATGGTTAAAAGTCATGGTATCACCCCAGACGAGGAACATTTCACATCTATAAATGTCACAACGCACAACCCTCAAAGCAGTGTAACATACACTGCAGAATTGTCTGGAGAGGTCCCTTGCTACCAGTCCCACACAGGTAAAAAGGGATCTGGAGATAGATTGCCATCCTAATCCTTACCCTCTTGGCCTACACACTTGCCTTACACAGTGGAAGCAGCAAGCTAGGACATGCAACTGGAACAACTTACTTTTAGCCCAGTGCATCAGAGGAGGGATTAGTTTGCAGCTTACAACTTTTTGGCTGGTGGCATACAACAAGGAACTGTGTTTTCCTTGGAAACATACCATTGTGAAATAAAGTTGGCACTTTCAGCAGCTACCCACACTGTCTTCCACAGATTTACCAACAACGCTAGCATACAGTTGCTAATGGAACTAATAACCTATGCTGTAGACAGTATTTGATTGTTTATGAATGTGAGATCATAATTTTTATCTTGTCATGATGCTTAAAATTAGCCAAAGGTGCTCACTGTGGGCAGCATGAATCCCATTAGGCACTCTCTCTATTTTCTACCTATAGCAGCTAAGCCTTCACAACAGGAAGACTGTTACTGACTACAGAAATTTCTAAAACATCTCACATACCTAGCAATTAAAATAAACTTACTTCAGATTGCCCTTCCTTCTGAACTAAACTCTAATATTGCCAGGATTTGATAAGAAGAACAAATAACAAATAGTAGCAAAATAACTTCATTCTTTTACAGTCCTTCACTTATTTTTATTTCTGAAAAGATGTTGATGCTTGTCTTTGTGATAGTGGTCTTCAAAAGTATAAATTTCTGCCTAGTCTTCATTTCTTTGTAGCAAAGCAAATGTATATGACGTGTGTACAGACAACAAGCCATGAGGAAAGCTGTGGATTTTCAGTACATCTTCTACTTCCATTTCTACTTCTACATTTCTACTACCTGAGAAATCACAGGTGGCTTCCTTATGTTCCTTGGTCAGCCACAGACAGAGGAAAACACTCAGGCAGCAAATGATTATGGAACCTGTGCCTATGGAACCTGTTCCACACTCTGACATAGTATAGCACCAGACAAGAGCTGAACACCAAAGAGAAATACTGCTTGCAAAGGTCAGATAAGCCTACAAAACATGGAAAGCTGAGCATGCATCTCAGGCAAAACTTCAGCTCCCAAACACTGCTAAAGTTGAGTCCTTTACACAAACACATCCTCTCAAACTTCCAAAGAATAAATATTTCAAGAAAAAGCTACAAAGCTACAAACTTTTCCATAGTATGATTATGTAACTGTCCAAGACCCTTTTAAAGCAAAATGCAGGAAATAATTAATTAAGAAAAGCTTTTCATTCCTATCCAGTCAACCTAGTAGTGTCAGATTTCAGTTGAAAACTCAAACCCATTTGCAAGAAGCAGTAAAAGGTGATGACAAAGCCAGAAGGCAAGATTGTGCATACCACCTATTACATGGAGCCTCTTGTCCAGTGGATCCATGTGTGCTGCCAGGGCCTCTAACTGGAAACCCTTCTGTGAGACAGCCACATACAGAACTCATTCCTTCAGAACACAAGCAGGTTATTACAAAATGATTACATACTAACCCTTACCCTCTTGGCCTGCACAGTTGACTTATGCAGTGGAAGCAGAAAGCTGGGATGCATGACTGAAACAACTTCCTTTCATATGGATGTACAGCATGTCACTCTGTGTCTTTTGCCACTTTATCCAAAATTTGCTGTAACATCAAACTGGATCTTTTTATTTAGCAGGGGTAGCATTGCCCGAAACAGGCATGTCAAATGGTTACTATCACAAATTTCTCTACTCAAAGAAAGAAAAATGCTTCAAAAGAAGAATTAACAGTTCAGTTAAATAAAAGAGGGTTCTACTGATGCACTTGATACAATTCTAGTTTTATATTAAAAATGGAAATAGTTTTATATTAAAAATGGAAAACAGCTGATCACAAGATAGTTTTCTCAATAATATACAGAACATCAACCCTGAGCTCATTTTTTTCATCTACTTTTGTTTCAGACCTCAACAATCCCTTCCACTGACATACCTACAGTCTTGCCTATTTCAGGATATTTACATATTAGTAGAATTTAATAATCAAAAATTCAGATGGGTTTATGCAAGCACATGGAACAACTGACACATAGGAATTTCCTCTTTTTACTTCAAAGTGTAAAAAATACACAAATTTTAGATGTTACATTCCAATATTATTTGACAAAGCATCTCAGACATATTTAGGTTGCTATTACATAGTAGCAGATTGCTATTACACGGTACTTATCTATAGCTCTTGCTCTCAAGTTGAAATCACTGCACAGCTTTTTCAGTCAATCAAGATCATTTCAAAATCCTATGATCTTCATATGTTACTAGCATTGTAACAATGATCCCATTCCTAAGGCACATGAAAATATCAGAACCTTCCAAAATAGAACATATACTTTAATGACCTTTACAGGAATTGTTTTATAATAGATACTCCAATTCAGCGACTGTTTGTGCTACCAGTAATTTATTAATTCATATAAGAATGATTCTGTTTTATTCAATGGGATTACTCATATATAAAGTTATTTCAGAGGCAACTCATCATTTAAAATTCATACAGAAGATGAGGTAATTAAGTAACTGTAAAGGTTTTTCTATGGCTTTTTCTTATGTAAAATAATTTTTAAACAGATATATCAGATAGAACCCTAGTTAAGAAAGTATCATAAACTATAAAATGTATATTTTACAGTACTCACAGTCTCTAAAAAAACTTTAAAGGGTATTTATGTGTATTTTTCATAAAAAAACTTCTAAATTCAGAGTTGTACTTAACAGTGGCAGAATTTATTCTCACTGATGACTTAGTGAATTTATTTCTATTTTCTTGCTGATATTTTTATGTGTGTGTATGTGTATATCTTAATAGTGTAACATCTCTTTGTTCTATGTTCTGACACAATTTACAAGTAAAGTAATGATGTAACAGAAATTAGAACTTGGCACCATTAACATTACCAAAGCACTCACCTTGTCCTCAACCACAATGTCTACTAGACACAATAAAGGTGTAGCCAAAGATTTATCCTGCCAATAAGATATAGTTATAGGTCCCATGAAAATTACTGACACTGAAGTACCAAATATGTACTGGCCTTGGACTTAGCAGATAACATGCCAGTTTTGAGACACATTCAAGTTGACAATAAATCAGTATCACAGTTCCAATAACAGGAAAATATACCTCAGAGGAATTCTTTCTGCTAAAACATTCCACTTTTGAGTTAGCTATTAAATGGTAATGATCATAATGGACTAGGCAGTAGGGGGTTTTTGTGTCTGAAATGTGCAGACATTTTACTACAAGTTTATTTTTTAAAACCTGATGTGATCTTTAACTGCACAGTATTTTCCCCTTAAATTAATTGTCTTTAAAAAAAAGAAAATAACCTAAATAAAGATGTTTTAGTAGTAATTTCATTATGAATTATAATCGTTTTCTATATCTGCCCATGCAAACACCTCCACAGCCTCCATAACGCCTGCCTTTTTTGCATAGTGATGGAAAGCTAGAGAGAGCAAGGTGCACAAGTTAAGTACTCCTTACTAAATTGTAAATGTATTTTTCTCTCCCTTTCAGAACCATCTCTATGCTTACCACCAGTAATTCCATTTTAAGAAGTTTGTTTAAAGGGCCTCAATTTGTCGGGGTGTATTGGTTATAACCATTTTTTTCAAGCACCCTTTTGAACTTCTTTTCAATTTTCTGTTTTTGATGATAGTCATGCTGACAACTTTTTTTGGTCCATCAAATTCTGTAGTACAATTACATGAATTTACTTTTAATAAATTACCATCTTTGCATATATCAGTCAAACCATGAAGACTAAACACTTGCAAATAAAATGCATTATTAATTTAATTGTCACAGCCTATTTAGCTAGCTTCTATTAGTATTTGCTATAATATGCAATGTATCAGAGGGCAGAATCAAATTCAAAACATAAAGAATAAACCAATTATATTGTCCTAGAGAAATTAAAAAATAGCAAGCTTGCAATATTATAATCAAGGCATTAATGTTTTACATAGGTAAGAAAACTACGTAACTTAATTTATAATATGTTTATACCCAAAGAGATGGTTTAACATGCAGAAGAAAGATTTCTTCAGTTCCTAAAGCAGTTAAAAGGCAACAAACTTTCTCATAATAGGAGAGGAAAGGTGGAAAGGAAAGCAATGGTGGTTTGGTATGTACTGCAGTAGTTCACGTGGCTTAAACATCCCCCATCCCCAGCGAGGGACTGCTACTAGAAATTTATATCGTTGTTGTAGCTCTGCCACTACTGTTTGATGCTGCTCTACATTAAGCTGAAGTGCCACCTGAAAAGGTATGGTGGAAAAGACATACTCAAAAGATGGATGAAGAAATTGCAAAAGAACAGGGCATGAAGTAATTCCAATTCCACATGCCTATTCTGGAGGCAAAGCCTCCCCAGCCATGCCATCAGGCAAGCTCAGGCTGTAGCCCTCAGCAGAGCTCCTCTGCTCCTTGGGCAGCCAGAGCCTGTAGACATGCCACCACCCTCCTCCTCTTCCTCCTCCTCCTTGTGTCATGCTGGCCAGCCACCCAGAAAGCCTTGAAGGAATACGGGAAGAAATGGGGAAATTGACCACAGCTGAATGGCCTTCAGAACAAAACACTCAAAGAAAAGCCAGCAACAACTGGTTTAGTTTATAGTATCCTGCTTGGTTAGGAATTAATTTCAAGATGATCATCACTAAAATATGCCTCTCAGGCTAAGATACTGTGTTTGGAAATGTATTGTATGTATCCTTTATTGAGCACATATTCACTAGGTTGATGCAAGTTATATCTATGTTGTATTTATGATGAGTGTATAGTAAGTAACCCCTTGTAAATTAATATATTGGTATTGAATGCTTCCAGTTATAAAATAAGCCACCAGAGCAAAATGCTTTTTGTAATTGTTGTGCTATGACAAGAGATAACCAACTCATAAACTTCATTATGATATCTGCTTTGATGAAATTGTAATTGTTTTTCAATGCATCACTGTATATTTTAGATTAAATAGAATATCTCAAAACTCTTGACTAATCACATGTTAGGAAAATTCTGGTTAAGCCCTTTGTAGAGGAAATCTTAAAAATAAAAGCACTACCTAAATAGTGCTTAGTCAAACTAAGACATATATACGGTGTTAATTTAAAACCCTACTCTGAGGTCCCTCCACGATTTAAGCATGACAAACTTGTGAGGAATGGATCTAATTGACCACAATTTCCATTATCTTTAACAAGAAATTAACATGGCTCAGAAAGAGCTTTGCTGTGCTCTCCTGCAGCTCCTATCATTTATTTTCCTCCTTTTTCATATCAACCAGAAAATACTCTTTATTTATGAAAGCCTACCCAGGAAGAATGAGTTACAAGGCAGTAATACTTGAAACAGCATCAAGTATCCAGCAATGAACACCTCCATCTACCCAGGCTGAAAGAGAATATGTGATCTTTTGGCTATCCAAAACACATCAATTTTCTAGTTGGCCCAAAGATTCAATGAAACAGCAATAGCTAAGCCACAATGTGCCAAATAAATCTGAAGCAAAATCTGTTTATCTGCAAACACAGTGCCATTGAGTTTTAAAACACAGTTATATTTTAAACCATATAAAAATAACCTGCGTGCAAACAAAGTTGGAGTAAAAGTGGCTGCGTACAGATTGAATAATAAATTAATTTATCTTAAAAATACTGAAAATGCAAAATCTTCCTTTCCTGACCAAGAACACTTGAGGAAACTTTCTTTTTGATTCCTCTGTGGCTGTGACTTCTTAGAAAGCAATTTTATAAACCTGTGAGCATCAAGGCCAGCAAGAACAGAACAAAAAAGGAAAAAAAAAGCAAAAAACCACAAACATTTGATTTTGTACTGAGAGGCACAGTTACAACTATGTAAGTTTTAGGAAAATAATACCACCTGTCAAAAAAAAAAGCCCCCAAAGGTGCAAATCCTACACCTTTTACATGGCATTTCTTTCTGCACACGTCATAAGCACCACAACATCAGAGCATTTAAAGATCTTGCAGCTCTTTTGGAGTTGTAAAAAATCCAAATGGCTTAATTGTGGGCAGGCTAAATATTCTAGAAAAGGTCTCCACATACTGCATAAGATACAATGAAAAAGAATTTTAAAGCAGTTTACCTTTCTTTGGGGGTGCCAACTCCGTGTTTGCCCAGCAAATGAGTATTCAAATGCTTCTTCATCACAAATGCCACCCTGTTAAACAAAAAGCAAATGAGAAAGATCATTTTATTAAACTTTTTTTTCTTTTTTTGAGCATGCACTTGAACACATTTCATTAAAGGCAGACCTTAAAAAATCCCTTCTCTGCTAGGATGTGACTTTAGATTGGGGAGTCCATTCTGTAACAACAGCCTTCCCTCATTTTGCAGTCCCTTGGCTTTTCAAGTCGTAAGCATACATCATTGCTCAGAGAATGGAAAACCTGTTTCTGCTTCTCTTTGCAAATTAGAACATTTCACACATTATACTGATACTCAAGTTTATTTTACCTAAAGAACATGGTCTGATGTTACGAACTTATACAGTTTTAGCTACACCTTTGAATTTATTTAAGCCTTATGGGCCCATCCTGAAACCTTACTTCATACAGGTAGTTCCATTGTTTGTCATGAGAAACATGAAAAAACAGCAAGATAAGGTGCTTTAATCACTGCTTATGCCTGGTCAAACTTCATTGTATTAATTATTTAAAGAGATACACACAGAAACAAATTAACAGGCTTAGTTATTTTATAGCTTTGTGAAAAAAAAAAAGGATGAAAAACGTGAAGCACATGTTCATGAATATACTATGAGCAGGAATTGTTCAAACTAGCAAGACATTCTTCAAAGCACCAACATCAGCAACAAAATGCATACTACCTGGCATCATGTTTCTACCAAACCAAACACAGATAATTTACCTTAGTTTTGGTGACAGACATAATGAAACAGATAGAAGCCTATCAAGTACTATTCCGCTGATAAGACCATAACATCAATTTAATTATGTCATGTGGCTGCTTCAAACAATTTAGATATCAGACTGAAGCTTTAAACTAAAATGGTTCTCCCGATAAGCAAAAATTTTACTGCTGCAACTTTCAGTGTGAAAAGGGCTTGCAAACATTTTTGTTAATTATGTATTACAGCTGTCCTTCATAAAGTTAATTACTAATAGCTGAAAGGCAATATACTCTATTTGCATATGTACATGAAAGGCATGACATATGCAAAAATATGATTTTAATTAGCATTCCATGATATGAAGGGCTACAAATCAAACTGGCATGTTATAAGATTTTTAACATTAAACGCTGAATTCATCTGGACGTGTTTGCAGTAATGGACAATGGAAGGACTGTAAAACACCAGCACTATGGGGTATAAGAGCCACAAAAGCAAAGTCACAGTACTTTTCCTTTACAGTTATGTTAATTTAGCTTTTCTGTGTCTGATCTTCTTTGGGCACTTGCACATTATTACAGAGAATCTCTCTTGTGCATCCCTTAAGGTGTAAGAATATAATACTGTCTTATTTAAATGATATAAATTTCCTTATTTTTTACAAAAATACATTAAAAAAGTCTCCTAAATACTTTTCCCTACCCAACTTATTACTATGGCATCATAACCATTACAACTGTGAATAATCTATTACACCATTACCATCATTACTATGCAAGTGTCATCAAAATTATTGTACATAGGAAAAATAATTGTAACAAAATAAAAAAATGTATTCTAATAAAAGCATAAGGCATACAAAATGTACTGCCTTTGCTTTTCAACAGAAATAGTATTTCCACAAACCTGCAAAAGGTACCAAACATATTTCCATTTAGCAATACCTGTATTTCCTGTTACAAACTTCCATTTTCACCCTTCTCTAGAAGAAAAATAAGCTCATTGAAATTACTGTGAAAGGGCAATGTGCAATCAGGGCTGTAAAGGGATATTTTGCTATTTTCATGGAATATAAATATCCCAACCAGCTACACAATATTTGCAGGGAAACACTTTTTGGTTTCTGAGCCTGTTTAGTTAAAGCTTCCAAACAAAGGCGCACCATTTCATACCACACAACTGCAAGAGGTACAGATAGACATACCTTTCTGCAAAATCAAAGACCTTGGTAATAACATGGAGTAATTAATCTCTCATTCTGTCTCCTCTCTATTGTATCTATGTTCTAGCAACCATTTTGCTGCTGTTACACAGCACAGATAAAATGAACCCTGACTCAGTTCGGGTTTCAGCACCTGCTAACATTTTAAGCATTTAATGTAAGGCCCAAAGACTTCAGACTTGAGGACCATGCATTAAAACAAACAAACAAACCCACAAAGAGAGACAAGTAAAAGCTATTTGGTTTTGTTTACTAAATCCTGCAGGTGATTTTCAGAGAGGTGGTAGCAGTGTTTGCTGGCTTTACAAAAGAAACATAAAAATGTTTTCCATACATTCAGTAACTCTAGGTTTTGAAGCAATTAATGGTTTAGTAGTCAAAAAAGAATGAGTTTATCTATGCTATTAACCTCTGCTGAGGTAAATCAGTTATTCCCAAGCTACTGCTAGAATAGACATGACTTAGCCTTGGCCTTTTAAATTAATCTTAAGAGAAGTCTGACTGGCACCTATAAGTACTCACTGAGTGAATGCTTTCAAGATATATTGCACTGATATATCTTCAAATCAAAAGGCATTTGATAAGCACCAATTCAAGCCTCACCAACTTTCTCATTTCTAGTTTTTAATTCCAGTGGAAGTATAAAGACTCAAATGCTAAAAGCTAACTAATTTCAGAAGTGCCTCAAAAGGGAGTAGAAAAAACCTGTCATCAAACCAACTTTACTATTTCAAATATGTGCAAACCAGGCCATACTAGAGGCCTGGAACCAGTTTTACAAACTCTAATCTGGAAAAATTCCTCCCCAGCCCACATGAAGACAAGAAGTCACAGTCCAGCTGCTCTCCTACGGGTCAGGTCTCCACAGGCAGAAATGTCTAGCCTATACATCCATGTCATCGTCACTGGGAACTCCCTTCATTTGGTAGGAAGACTACTAGAAGTTTTGTCATAAAGTGGAACAATTTGAGTAGGCAGGATTCCTTTTACTGGCAGTAGCATTGTGTTGGGTTAACTTTTTTCAGTGATTTTTCAACTACTCTGGCTTCAAAATCAGCAATATCCTCAGTCATACACTCCATGTTGAAACTACAGGATAAATTGAAGACAAGTTGGAAAATTACACAGAGCTTTAGAATAGTATCTTCAATCCCTATAGACAACTTTTTGCACACAAATTATAAATAAAAGTTACTTTAAATCACAAATACATAAGCACCTTTCCCAAAATAAGTTCGCAGAATATTCTGGTTTCCTTTTAGAAGAGTTGTGGTTTGTAGGAACGTGACCATTCATATTCTATGGCAATCTTCAAACAGTATTTGGACTCTCTCAGAATGTCTGTAACTGATTTAGGAGCCTCTATAGACTTGTCTTTAGATAAAAGCACATTTTGAAGTACAAAAGAAACAAAGGGACTTCTAATTCTGGGAATAAAAAAACATATTGGACAATCTTTACTTCCACTTTTTATTCTAGCGTAATACAAATTTTTCAGCATGTACAATGTTTATCTTCACAGTACGCAAGGAATAGGAATAATCTGTCATGTATTGTCTGTTTTCTATTTTCTCTGTGAGGAGAGAACTGTTCTCTGTGAAGTATCTTGCTCTGAGAGGGCAAATATGATTCTAAGTTTTATTACATTTCGAATCCATAATAGCTCTTTCCCTTTTCACTGGGTTAGTGAAAAGTCTAAAATAAAAAAAACCCACCCAGAACCAAACACATAACACACACACACACAAACAAAAACAAGCATTCTGGGCCATAAAGCCTGTTATTTCCTGCATGTTTACCAACTGCCTTGGCCTAGGAAGGAACTACATGTTACCTCTACCAGAAAGTCACTTGAAGCCATGGTGACAGACCAGTCATCTTCTAACTGCACATAACTGTTGAGGAGGGCCAGCACGGGAATTTATTTTTGTGGGACTCTACAAACAAGGTATCAAGCAGCTGAAGAGCAATTTTAAATCACTTCTCAGTGGATACATTGCTCTCTGCAATTTCTCTTGGAGAATTTATCTTACAGACAACAATGTTCAATGACAGCAGAAAAGTTCAGGAGAATAACAATGAATATCTAGCCTTTATTCATATTCTCAATATCCTTTACATCTCCTTTAAACTTCCAAGATCTCTTTATACACAAATTTAACTCTAAGAATACAGATAAGCTAGTGCATAACCCAAGTACATAGGAGGTTTTCAAAAGCTGCTTGAGAGCCTTTAAAAAAACTAAAATCAAACCTATAAACAAATCCAAGAATTTAGTGCTTTGTTTGAGCAACAGAAAGCATAAAATGTTTTACATGTTTGGGTGGATCAGCTAGGAGATCTGAAAGCATCAAGGAATAATAAGAAATAGGATCTCAAACTTCTATGCATCATCACAGAATACAATGAAATTAATATATTATCCTGTTCACATCAGGTTTTGTTTTCTGTGATCTGTGCTTGAATTTCTGTCCTTGTATCTTCACATGAGGCAAGAAATCAGAAAATCAAGGCAAGCTTCACAGATGATGCTAAGAAGGGGGACCGGGATATGTTCAGGCAAGTAAATAACAACGTGGAATCTGTGGTTCTTTCCACATTAATGAAGCATACTTGTTATTACTGTGTCTCGAAAAACACTGGAAACCCTAAGCATTGTAGTGGAATGTGTGATTCACATGGAGCCATGCCAACAAGGGTAGAAACCAGCAGGAGAAAGAAATAGTGCATTTTCTCAGAAATACCAGGACATTCATGTATTTCAGAACATTCAATAAAATTTGTATATACAGTTACAGATTTTTGCATGCACTTGAGTTGTGCATGTTCTATCCCTAAAAGTAGAACTGCTCTTACTCAAATCAGCACTTAATCAAATAGTATTTCAACAGTGTAAATGAATTTAAAATTTTCAAGTTTTAAAATTCTCCAAATTATATAAAAAGTTGCTATCCAAATCTCATGTCTCCACCAGGATTTATTCAGCAGGCTAACTTCAGGACCAGGAGCACACAGGCAAATGCAGAACTGTCCAGAAAGAAATGTTTTTCTATGAACAAGTAAGTTTTTCTTTCCATGCATCAAAAGTCTAAATTCCTGAGAATTTCTTCAGGTCCATCATTTTAGGATGTTTGCTGATTGTGAAGGGTCCAGACTGGGGCTCTGATAACTCTCTTGCATGACTGCGCGCAAGGGACTCAATTTAAAAGAAAGTATCTGGCAGGGCCGAGTCTGGTGTGGAAGATATCCAGTAGTCTGAAAGGCTTCATGCCCTTTGTGACAAGATGTCAGGTTCAAGTAAATATCTGGCAGGGAGAAGTCTAATGTAGAAAACATCCACATGTCTGAAAAACTTCATGGCCTCTGTGACAGGATGTCAAGCCCTAGAACCCTGCATAGGAAAGATGGGATATTCTCCAGACTCATTTACTAGCCAAATAAAGCTGGTCTTAATACTTCCAAATAGAGGAGATGCTTATTCTTTGTAAGCTTAAAAAAAAAAAAAAAACAATTCTAAAAGGTTAACAAGTCATCACGCAGTCTGCGATGCTGAGAGCGCTGTGACACGCTGCCTTCTACTACTCCCTGCTGACCTCATGTGTCAAAGAAGGCTACAGCTGCTCTATGCTCCACCCTCACCTGCACTGGTAATTAAACTGGGAAGCAAAACATATCCATCTATCCACATCTTCAGGTGTGTATAACTTAGCAGAATGGAAAATTCAAACTTTTCCTCTTGAAAAGAGAAACCAAAAGAGGTAAATGAAGATATCTTCATCACTAACAAGACAAGAACTCGGATTACCGTGGAAAGATATCATGGTTGTTCATGGAACCTAAAGACCAACATAACTTTTGAATTTCTGAGAACTATCATCCTTTCTCCTTCAATTTTGGGTGGTTTTTAGGGTGTTTGGGTTGTTGGTTTGGTTTTTTTTTTTGGGGGGGGGGGGGGTTTACAATTTTCCATGCAAAAACCAGGTATGTTTCTTAATTCGTTATTAGCTTCTTTTCCATGGAGAAGTTTTGCTACTAAAATTTATAACTCACTATTTTCAATTGTTTTTTATGTTATTATGAAATCAGCAAACTACAACCTTTTCTTCTAAAAATATCTCACCTTTTTTACTGTTACTTGTAACAAGCTAGCAATGAAACCAAGCTGCCCAAAAAATAAAAGACAACAACTTGTATGATCAGAACACCTGCACACAGCTAGCAGCCAAGGTAGACTTGAGTATAGCAGCAGCTACTGTTCCTGCCTTGCTTTGAACAGGATGACAGACAACAGGATTGTCAATGTGCTGTTCAATGACCTGCATCAATCTCAAGAATAATTTACTGCTATATCAGACAGATCATTATGGATGAGTTGCGCGCTATCAATCAATCAATCGACTGTGTTGTTCCTGCATATTCCTGCATCTATCAACCCGAAGAGAGAGACATCCCTCAACATATTCTTGTTGCTCTCTGCCACCAATCTGCTAGTCTCAAGATGGCAAAGAATTATTAGCCCCATGGTTATAAAGAAGTAGCAACTGGCACAATTATCTCCTCTTACATATTCTGGCAGAAGAGACTTGGGTACAAATAAAGAGCAAACTAAATAAAACAGGAAACATCCTCTACTGTTCCACTTCAGCTTGTCTTGCCACCAGAAGTTGTTGAATTTTCTCACCATCCCACTTATAAGAGATGTATGTTATAATGTAAACCATCCAGGACAGAAATTTAGGAAATTTAGTCAGTTATTGCAAGAACTGCAAGGGGAAAAAAAAAAAATAATGGCATTTACTGGCAGTATTTATATCATTTCCTCCCTCATGAGGAAGCACAGTTACCTGTGTGCCTCACCTTAAGTTACTTATTTTGTAACTGAAATCAAAAAGGTTTCCTGCAAGTTAGCTCAGGATCCATTCTGAACTTTTTTGGTTTGAAGGTATTGTGCAGTGGTGTTTTATTTTAAATACAAAAAGTACCTTTCAATGACAGCTGCAGGACTAAGTCATGTCCAGCAGTGATAATTATTATTAACATAAAAGTGGGTAGAAGCTTAAGAGTGGAACTGTGAACTTTTATATTTGAAGACAAAATAGCAAGTGTTAACTGTAAGTAAACAAATTACACTCTGCTTGAGGAGCAAACTTAAAACAGCTAAACAGTGTCAAAAAAGTCAGGTGTTCCCTCTGTCAGAAAATCACCTTACAAGTATATGAGAAAATTAGCACCACTACAAGAAATGTTTGTTTCAATATTCAGAGAAATTAATGAATGGTAAGTGATAATGGTAGACAGCAGCAGTACGTAATTAGATTTCTAAACACATCTTACCAAATCACTTCTAAGCTAAAAGAATCACATGTTCTATTAATTTTCATTGGTTATTGAGCATCTGTAACTGTCACCTCTAACAGGTGTTTGGTAATCTAACAGCTGCACAAAGTACTAAAAAAAAAAAAAAAGAAAGAAGCACAATGTGCTTTCTCCAGCATTGCTATATTGCTATCAACCTCTCAAGTCTACCACAATGCAGAACCCCTTTTCCTAAAGTCTGAAATGCAGCCCTAGGTTTGGTGCTGGGAGTGCCTTGCATTTAAGAAATTAATACAAACATCCAAAACCAGGACATCATCAGAAAATACACTTGCCATGCTACATGAGGCTGCAGAAATGCTTTAAACATAAATGAACATTTACATCTGTAAGCACTGTGATCCAGAATAGTGCTTTAGCAACTTTACAACCAAGACACAGCTTATATATTTTCTTTTTTCATTATTCGTATATCCAACATTCTCATAACTCTGATTCCTCCCTTATCCATTCTTTCCATTTTCTTCAGGTACTACCTTGTCTTCCTGCTCATGACTGAGTCCATTTCCTAGCATGCTTAAGACTTCAGATAAAGAATTTGATGTAGTAGGCATCAGTTCCACATACCATCTTTTAGCATCTGGAAAGCAACAGCAGGATAAAACAGGCAGAAATTTGAAGGCAGAAATTGTCCAAAGTAGATTCAATATTTTGGGTGCATCAGGTGAACCACATCTCTAGGTTGGCCTGAGAGGAGTTTTGAAATACTGGACTTCCCAAAATAGTTTGTAAAGAGCTTCCTCGTGATCCCAACGAGCAAAGCCTGTGCCTTTTGGAAGTGCAAGAAACAGACTATAAGGCTATATAAAAATAAGGATGTTCCAATGACTTTCTACTTAAAAGTAGAATTGATAGAGCCAAACAAATATATTTAATATCTTGCTATTCCTAAATGAAAAGTCACTTTTGATGTAACTTCTTCCTGACGGCTCAGAAATCACACTGCAGATTGAATTACCAGGTTTATGCAGAGCTTCTACAAGAAGAGCTATCTTGAGCATGAAATCCTCCTCATCAAAAGAATCTACTTTTGCCTGTCTTTAAAGAAAATCAAAACAAATCTAAAGATAGTTGATTTGTTGACTAGAAAACACATAAGGCCTGCAGTAGCAGTGCCACATACATAACTCAGTCAATTCTGCTGCTACAGTGCCTGTGGTCTTTTGCAAAGTTGAGAGGTACCAAGAAAGGAATGTGATGAATAAATTGGTCACTATCTGATGACTGAACTGCTCAGAAGTCATACACAATCAGAAGACACACACAATTTTTATTGACAATTTCCCCACAATTTGAAATGCTGCTGGTGATAGATGGTGGCTGGAGCAAAGACTGTGCAGTCTGTTTGATCTGTGAGAGTAGTGAGAATGTTGCCCTAGGTCTTTGCCTGACATAGAAAAGCAAGTGCTGGTTGATTTGTTTATTCCCAAGACATCAGCTCAGCTGTAAAACACATCCTTTTGCCTTACATCCAGGCATTCCACAAGACTGTTTGACTGCAGGTAGAAAGCAAAATACTTCAGAATATCTTTTTGCCAAAGTAGCTGCATAAAAATAGTAAATCTATGACAGCAAGAACTAGTCTGTAGCCATCAGTAATACCATCCACATGCATGAACCTTTAACAACAGGCTGGTCAAATCAGAACTGACTGGCTTCAACCAAAGAAACCAAAAGGCTATCATGTGGATCAGACCAGTTTCAGTCCACAAAAATTGCTTCTCATACTTGTATCCCCATAAATATGTTTAAAGCACAAAGGTGGTTTCATCTTTCCTTGTGCAAGGGCTCTTGGGCCTGGCCATTGCTGCCTCAAGGACTAAGAATTACCTAAGACTGTGGCATCAGGCCAACCTAACACTTCACAAGCATGTCTGATTATTGTTTGGTTTTTCTTTGTTGGAAGACATCTTTGTTATAACCTGAGCATATGTAAAAGCTCAGAGCTTTCATTTTCAACTGCATCTCAGTCTCTCCAGATATTCCCATTACAGTCATGCCCAGCTCTTCCCGAAAGTGAACAACTTCCTCCTACCACTGAAGAAGGAGGGTGACCAAAGAAAATAACAGCGTCTTTCAGAGCAAATCATGATATGCAGACCACACAGACTGTTATGCAGTCTCTCAAATTATGACACTGATCATAGAGGATGTAGATGATATGAAGAGCAGAACAGAAGTAGATCCAAGTAAGAATTCCAGGTGTAACAGTGGTGTTACTCCACTTATCCCACAACAAAATGCTAACACCTCTCATCACTTCAGTCACATACTTAACAGGGGAATCACTGAAGCTGCCAAGCAGAGTTTGGTGCTTCTCAGGTTTTCCTGTGATGGCCAGCAGGAGTCACTTCAGAAATCCAAAGCCAGGACTGAAAGGATTAAGAATACTCACCTGATATATAATTGTTATTGAAGCGATAAAGACAAGAAAAAAAGAAAAAAAAAGAAAAAAAGAAAAAAAATCCGACTGAATTTAGATGGATGTTTTACGCACACACAGAGAATCAGCACACATTCGTGCCGTCTGGTACGGATGTTGCATGCTCTTGGTATGAAGACTGTCATCAGTCTGGAAAAACCAACCAGTCTGCAATTTAGATCAGATTAATCAGTACAGTCATAAAGATGATATCTATGACACAGCAGAAGATGTTCTCTGGCAAAGATTACTCCAATTCCAGCCAGCATCTGAGATTAACTCTGACCATTTCTGGCCACAAATCAAACATGAGAGATATAGGAACTACATAGGTGCCCATTGGAATTGAGAAAAAAAAAAATCTTTGATTTCAAGGGCCTGGAAAAACCTATATACACATGCTGAGTGTACCTATGAACAAAGAAGTGAAGGAGAAATCAGTGTGGTTTCAAACAAAAGCTTATGGTATGTTATCTAAAAGAGAAGAAGAATTTACAAACTACCCAAAAAGATGCAATAAAAGAAATGTATATTGCTAACAAGAAAAATTACAGAACTTCAGTTTTATATACAAAGTGACAGCCTGGCCCTATAAAGAAACATAAACCATGTCTAAAAAAAATGTTGCTTTTTTTTAGAATCTTCCAAAATTATGTTTCAATTAAAGAGGTTTTCCTTCTTAATCCATGACATCATTGCAACCATAGCCGCATAAAGCCTCATCTCAAGTGCCAGCACAAAATTATGGGATTCCACAGGTCCATTTCAGTAGGAGGGGAACCAGACAGCACAGGTGACACAGGTGCAAATGCACACTGTGGTACTCCATTTTATTCAGTATTGTGTCATTTTTTGATTTCCATGAATGAGTTCCTGTTAGAGCACTAGAATTTAACATATTCACAACTGACATGTCCAAATGACCACCTGAATTCTCCATACTTCCTGGAGGTCGCTTACAGCTATGGAACAGAGTATGCAAGCACCGACATGCAATCCTCTGCTTAGCTTTGTAACAAGATGCAAGTAAAATGGCTCCACATTGGAGCCAACACATTCCCCAGTGTTTAACCCCTAACACCCATGGGCCTTGCTGAAGGGATGAGCTGCACCAGGACAGCTTGCAGCTGAGAAAGGCCTCAAATTTTAGGTAGTTTGAAAACATTCTGCAAAAATTAAATACATACAAAATGCTTTCACATTCTATATTAACAGAAATAAGCAAACAAAAAAAAAAAAACCCCAACAAATTAAAAGTCTGTTCCATTTCTCTACAATTTCTCAGATTAGCAGAACTCCTCTCAAAAAAACCCATTATTTATTACAAGCAATACCTGTATGTGGATAGACATAGAGACAGAAATAGTCTGATCACTGTGCAACTTTTATAATACTGAATAGCAGGCAGTGTTATGTACAACACATAGCTGAATGGATGGATGGAATGGATTTTATAAAGGAGTAACAAACAAAATAGTCCAAAATATTAACTGATAAACACATGCTGGGGTGGAAACAACCTATTATAAAATTACTGTAAAGACCCTCAAACTGTTCAAGGGAGAAAAAAGTCCAATTTTCCACATAACCTGAGAGCACAGAGCTTTCTGATTATAAGATCCAAGGAACCTGTAAACCCAAGGCTCTAATTTTCTTATGGCGACTGCGTAATATTTTGCAAAGTAAAATTGACTGAGATGGAAGCTATTTTGCATGGTACAGTGGCGATGGCTAACAAATGAGAGTTTTGTGGGCTGAATGTTAGTCCCCTGCCTCATCTGCCACCCCTAATGACAGCAGCCACCTGCTGTTTTATTGTCACAGCTGGAGCCGGTTCACACTCCTTGGTGCTGAGCTCTGCCCATGAGCGCCAAGCTCTCGCCTCGCCTCATTACTTTGATGAACTTTTTATGGTCAGCACCCATGAAGACCTCATCTAGGACTATACAACCTAGATCGGCTTCAGGGAGTGCTTCCAGCTAGCATGAGGTGATAATGCACAGTGACACCATGGCTGCTACTGCCTGTCACTTAGGCACTTCTGGCTCTACAGGGCCCTCAACAGGTAAAATGCTATGAAATTCTCCTTTACAACCAAGTTCACTCCCTTTATTTTCACATTGCAATATAGAGATATCATATCCTGCTACCAACATTTAGCTTTTCAAAGATAGATGTTACAATAAAAAATATATCATGCTGTTTATTGCATATAACTACAGACAAGAAATCTCTACATTCCTTGAATATAACCCTGTTGCCTTCCTAAAAAAAAAAGGAAGCAAGCATGAAAACCATATTGCTACTTG
Organism: Chloebia gouldiae; assembly: GCA_003676055.1. Taxonomy (NCBI): domain Eukaryota; kingdom Metazoa; phylum Chordata; class Aves; order Passeriformes; family Passeridae; genus Chloebia; species Chloebia gouldiae. The sequence goes on from QUSF01000001.1 coordinate 12,646,027, forward strand.
ATTAACACCACCAAATAGGGAAAAAATAATTACATGTGTATTGTAAAAGCACCATTTTAACTTAAGAGCAAAAAGCACAGAAACAAAGGTTAAGTCAGTCAAATCAAATTATTAAGCAAATGAATTCACAGTGGAGAATGATACATGTTTCTTCCCTCTCACCTAAGAAAACCTCCACACTTCAACATCTATTAGATATGATATTTTCTGAAATCCAGATAACAATAAAGCAAAGCCTTTTACATCTTTTTTTCTTATTCTGAACAGTTTGTTACTATTTTCTGCTAATTTAAAAGCAAATAGAATCATCCTTTGCTTCTCATTTTTTTGTACTAACAAACATTCCAAATCTCCTGAGCCTGTATACAATTTTAAACTTCATCAGAAATTCTTTAATTGACACATTTAGAGCAAACTATTTTATGCTTGATCACTGAAATTTAACCCCAGGTTTACTTTCAGCGGCAGAATAATTATTTTGGTGTCAACAAAGCTTTACATTTGCCCATATTTACATATATCATTAAGATTAATATATGTGCTATTAATAATAATTTCATTAACATTCTGAAATCATCAAATAACATTTTGACTTTTGAATGGCTGTAGGCTATTATACGCCTAAAAACCAGAACATTTTCAGTATTCATTGTGTAGCAATCCAGCTGATCAGTTTTGACAAATTCATGCAATGTTATAAGCCATTAAACTTCATTTAGTTTCACTTAAAAATTCCACCTAAAAATAAAAATTAACTATCTTTTTTTGTACAGACAGTGTGATTTCTAGCAGTTAGCAGCTCCCAGGATCCTCCAAAAAGAAACTGAAGTTTTATTTCTTTTATTGAAATGTTTTAAGATTTATCAAGGAGTTTTTGAAATATTATTTTTGAGACCACTGACCTAGAAAGAGTTGAAAATCTCTAATATGTTACAGTGCAATTGAGCTCATTTTGACAAGGGACAGTACTGCAGAGACACTGTGCTTCACATAAGACCCCTACAAGAAATGGAAACCTGAAAATCTGTTGCTGAGCACAGGTTATGTCTGTTGCATTTCAGAGGATTTACACATGCCCTTCTTTATAAGTGCTCTTTAAGTTTCACCTAAACTGCAGTTGAATAGATAGAAGAAAATAATGATGCAACAAAGATTTCTATTCTGCTAAAAGCTGAACACCACCCAGACAGTCCTGAAGTATTAAAGAGACCACAAAAACACACAGAACCTTGCATAATGAGGGCCTAAAACATATGATCAATCCCAAATATCAACAATGCAATTTTCTCTCCCACTACAGTTTCTGAAAGCTTGTCTTCTGCACAAGTTCAAGAGAACTTCTTGTGAAATACAGTGACAGACAGATCACATCCTTCAGAGAATCCAACAACAGAAGAGAAAATTGCTTTTAGAAAAAAAAGGAATTCCTTTCTTTTGACTAGATCACATATTTGTCAAGTGCATAATTTGTAGGACTCATTTCTTACCCTTAAAAATAAAACATCAAAAATGCAGTTTTACCAGTGCAGGGTAGATATTATGAAATGGACAAACTGCCTCGGTGGAACAATTAAAGGTTTCAACAGAACAATCTCCTAAATGGTGACAGTAATTAAATAACAATAGCTGAGAGTTTTATTCCTTTTTCTTTTTTTTTAACCAGAAGTGTGTCAGCAGTGGTATGTCTACTGCATGCTTAGTGATATAGCACACTTAATAATTTTAAAAGTTTCAAGCTTCTTTTTTATCAGTCACTAATTCATAAAGAAAATGCTCCAAAACAACAAGTAGCTAAGTATTTATTGTCCTGTTATAAAGGAATTTGTTAAAGGATGCATAGCTATTCAGACTACCTATATTTGCTTCTTGTCTTACAAGCAGGTAGCCTGCATACACATATAAATATTTGGAAATACTTTTCCTTTCTAACACTGATTTGCCTTGGCATTATGACTGTGTTTTAGACTTGTACTCTAAAATATAACTTCAATTTACCCAGCACTTACAGTTCACTGGTCTGCAATTCTTAATATCCCTCTATTTTCCACCAATTTTAATTTTAGTCGCTGTTATTTAAAGTTCATTTTCCATGCCCTTTCAATTGTGATTTTTTTTTTCAATGTGACAACAAACTTCAGTGTCATTTCTGATGGTGACTTTCAATGGAATACAAAGGAGCCAAACTTTCTAAAAGAGAAGTTATAAAAACTTATGAGACAATAACCAGGTGCGGTCAGTATACTGATGAGCTGCATGTGAACAGACAGTCTGGAGGTGATGGGAGTTGTATCCAATTACTAATCCTCTGAGCTGTTCAGCCCCCTGAACAATAAATTTCTATAAGCTGATCCCTTAACCCATCACTAGCTGGTCATGCTACTTCTTTCCAACATTGATGATGATAAGGGAAACACCTTGTACTTTCTATTTAAATCTCCACAATAAGGATGCTCTTATTGCAAAGTCCTCAGACCTCTTTTCTCATCTAATGGATCCTACAAAAACAAGAATAGGCATATAAAATTATTTGGCCTAACGTAAATATACTGTCTTCTCTACTTACTCCAAGGACACAAAGAAGATTTCAGTGTATATATTTTCCTAGCATTGAATAGAAATAAATGTCAATCCTAAAAAATGGCAAAACTTCTATGCCTGCTGTTAAAGAAAAAGGTATCTGTATGAAGGACATTGGAGACATTGTTGAGGAACTGCTCACCCTTTAAAAAAATATTACCTCTGTAATACTGCCAGTGTCTGGCTGGGCAATTAGCCAATTAAGTGTGAATAAGAACTGCCAAGAAACAATTTTATTTTAGCCTGAGAATATTTGTGTATCTGTGAGCTGGTATGTTTGTGTTCATGCATCAGTGGAATCTGGTTGTTCATGCCAGATTTTCTTATCACACTCTTCTGCCTCTTTGAACCTGCACATTCCTGCAATACAAAATGGACATGTGTCTGCTGATAATGTCAACATATTTAGGTTCACAAGGAGAGATTTTGTATAACTAGATTTAAAGTAGTCTTTGTATTCATTACCTGACCCTGTCTGCTTACTCAAGGCTAGAAGAGTGGAAGAATCCAATACTGCAAGCTCCTCTAGGAGACGTTAAAAGACAACAGGTGTGGAAGAAATTAGCATCGATTACAATATCCCTGGCCAAACAGTCTCCTAGAAATCCCATTTTTATATGTCATCAGAAGGAAATTCTCTCTTCTCAGTGCAGACTGGATTCAATGGGGTGCTGAGAGCATCCTGTTATCTCCTTAATTTAGATCTCATTATGCTTTAGACTCCTGTACATCCATTTAGGCAATCCACTTGGAAATATGAGTACAAAATATATCTCAAGCATTCTGACTAGGGCTACAGTGTAGAAAGCCTGAAGACATAACCAGATTTCTACTTTTTTTTTTTTTTTGCATTTTTCTTTTTTTTTTAATTTTTCAGGAAGGGAAGTGGGAAAGATGGTGTGCAGACCTACCATTAGCCTTTATCTTAATCCAACCACAAAAATCAAGAAATCATTCTAAATACAGATCCTTCAACAGTTGTGTTACCAATTAAAACCAATGCAAAAAAAGATATGCACAATTTACAAATCAAACTGAGCAGTCCCAAGTACAAACAGAAGTATGAAAAACCCTTTCACAACATTTCAGAACACAGGTATTACCTGGCATTGAAGTTACCTTCTTGAATACCTATTAGAGAATTTCACGTATCTTAACAGTACTGACAACTCATTCAGAATTTACCATCGCTTAGACTAAAACACATCCTACTTTTCAAGATGTGTTTAAACAGCCTTGACGAAAATGAGTAATGTTGCAAAATTGTGAGTATGTTTACTTACTTATTTTAAGGCCAGTCAAAGTAATTACCCAATATTGCTGCTTCTAATCAGGGATTATGGAGGAAGGATGGGTTTGAGTTAGTAAAAATGTCACTGATCGCACAGTCACAGAATATGCTGAGTTGGAAAGGATCCTAAAAGCCTTCAAACTCACAGTCTCTTTCATCACATGACATAAATGAAGTTGTGTGAGTGACAACCATTATTACACAAGGATTCACAGCCAAGCCTACTATTTTCCTAATAAATCTCACCAGTCTGGAAAAGAAGAACACTATGCTAGCTACAGCACAAGTTAACCCCTGGATTGGTCAGAACATGCTACAATTGCTGTGCCGAAGGGTGAGGCTGGTACATCACTACACCATGACACACTGAAGATTCAGCTAACTGGTGTGGAGAAACCTACCTGCAGGAGGGCCAACCTTACTGCTCAAGAACCCCACCCAAAAAGAACTGGTTTTCCCTCAATGCTATCAACTTTTCCATGGATCCCCCCAGCTGGACATGTTTAGAAATGGCACTCATCAGGATCTCACTCTTCCCTCCTTTGGGCCATAACCATGAACAGAGAGGGAACCAACATAACCTACACATCTTTGCCCTTGTTTTTCATACACTCCATGACAAAGGGAAAGAATGGCTAGAAGCCAGTAATTGACAGAAGTGAACAAGAAAATTATTTTGAGTATTTTTCAGGTTAAATGGAATTCCTTTTTTCAGCATTCTTCTTAAGTTTTGCTATGTGCATCTGTAGCTCTTACATTTGCAGTTGCCAAAGGATTCTGCTTTTTCTTATCACTTTGGTAAGCACAAACATAGCATTTCTTCTTACCTTTTTGTAGATGAATCACTAAAAATCATATCATTAAGGATTCAGAAATTGTTTTTCACTCCAGCAACAAGACAAATTAAACCGAAAATATTATTTTTAAATTATTTTAAAATTTAATTTTTTTTTTGTTTCCAATGTATCTCTAAATTAATGCAAGCGTACTTCCTTCCAAGAAGAGAGCAAACAAGTGTAGGTTTCACTACAGTACATATCATCTAGATAACAAGGTCCAATCATAACATATTTATCACAATCTAGCATTTGGCTTGTATATGATGTCCACAGGCACTTGTAGTGATAGCTGTCAAGCTGAATTCTTTTTCTGGCAAAAAGAGTGTAACAACAAGGACAAGCAATGGAGTGCATTACAGAGTAACAGCACAGTCTGGAATTTAGCCCATAGTAAAGAAACAGTCAAATTCATTATCAACCTCAATGATGGAGGCTCCTGCACACAGTGGCAGAATATTTAGACGTTACTAAGCTTCTTTCTGCTAAAGATGCTAAAAAGTGTTTAGTAATAGGGTACCATTTTCCTCTCCTTTCCTTTTCACCATACCAGGTATCAAAAAATCTGGGTTAAACTACACGTGTTCCTTTAGAAGAAGGTCTAAAAGGGCATGATCCACCCTGCCCAAATTTCAACTGCTTGTTCAAACAGTATATGGTCCACCAGCCAATAAGTATGTCAAAGTACTCGTGCTTAAATTGGAGGTTCATCTCTCCTTGACAGGCAAATGTCACAGCTCATGCATCATTCAGAAACGTCTTGGGTTATTAACAGTGCAGAGAAGTCCTATCCTTTACAACATTTCTGAAGAATAGAGGCGATAATTGGAAAAAAACATATTAAGATCTACCTGTCTTTCTTAGATCACACTTTCCTTCATTTGTTTTTAACAGATCATCAACTGTATTTATTAGTCAAGTTCCTGACAAATGGCTGTTTCCCCACCCTTAACTTCTGTGGTGAATGCTGAACAGGTAAAAAATATATAGTCCTTTTCTGAAACAACAAAGTCCCAAAGCAACCTCGCCAGAACCTTATACAGCTAACAGTTTCACATGGTCCAGAAGCCAAAATCACTAACTCCGTTACTCCATTAATTCCCTGGGAAGTAAAGCATGTTTGTTCCTGAGAACCTCTTGAGTAAAAGAAAGAGAGAGAGAGAGAGAGAGAGAGAGAGAGAAAAGAGAGAGACGGATAATCAGGTGATCTGGTACCCAAAGTCAGTTTTATCCATCGGTAGTTGCTCATCAGGAAACTGAAAAATGGAAGACTCTAATCCTAAAAATCAGAGGACGGCATGCCAGACAGAACACATCGCAATTCTGAGCTGTACAAACACAGACAAGTTAAAGGGCATCTAATCTTTAAATTCTCTAAATTAATTACACTAAATCCTATACTAGTTAAGACTGTTACAGTAAATCCTTAAAATAAATATTATTTAGCAAAGGCCATGAAAACTTGTGCTGCATTTGTAAACCCCTGGCCACCTGGAACAGGATCAAACTCATTTAGCATTCTTGAAAGCCTGTTCTAAAAAGTAAACTTCATATTATTTGTATTATGTGCATACACGAGGAATATGTTCACCTGAAGGGCTATTCATAAACAAATACATAGGCACCTATGGCAGTGACCACCCTAAAATTCATTTTTCATCTTTACAGTTAACAAATACTTCTGATTACTCAATACATATGTACATATGGATGCAAAATTATATATTGATTAGTTTAGCTTTTAGCATAACATATGAATCTATTGGATTTCTCCAGAGTAACAGATAACATTTTTAAAAAATTATACCAATAGACCATTAGCATTATGAGTGAATTTATTTTCCCCAACAGTGCTAAAGATATGCAAAATTTTCATTTTTCAGAGTTGCACAGTAAATGATTAACACCAGCTCTGCTCATTATCTTGCTTAACAAAACTTCTCTAAAAACAAATAAATCAAAAATGCCTCTAACATTCCTGAATAAATAAATTACAGACCTGTTCAGTGGCAGCAATGATATTTTAAAAAGCTTGTGCAAGCTCATTGTACAATTTTATTACAAAACTGCAATTTATAATAAAACTGTCCACTTTTTTTTCTTTTCTAGCCAGTTTTATTCAAAGAAGTACCTTCTGTGATCCAAGAAATTTTTACAAAAGCTACATATCTAGAAACATCAGGCCCATATTCCAGCATGTTGCAACATACATATAACAACATCAGGAGAAATCATACTGCCTCTTGTAAAATAGGATTTGTAAGGAGAACTGCAGTTAGAATGAAAGAATTACTACCTAATACAAGATTCCCATCACTCTGAATTCATACTTTATATTTTTTTTTTTTAGAAAAACATTTCTTGTCTCAGACTTTAGAATTATTTTTCTTTTATTTCATGTGGACACCAAAGTCAGTCTGGAAGTAAAACACTGCATTTCCCATTGTTGCTGGAAAAAGCAGTGAAACAAGGAATGTCCAGTTTTAATGATTTAGTGACTTGCTTTCCTACCTCAGTCCCCATGTTCAAAGGAAAAACTTACTGTAAAAATATCTATATTTATGGGGTAAATTTTTTTTGTTGTCCTTGCCAACAAAACTGTAGTTTGGGGTCAAAATAGCCATTGCTGAGAGAAATGCACACATCACAGAAAAATTTCCTCCTGAAAATAAAGTATTGAAAATAATGTCTGTTCCCTCTGTAGAACAAAGAGCAAAATGAAACACAATCCGCAATGAAACCATAATAAAATGAAACTGTTATCTGTTGCTAGTTCCCTACCAGCCCACAGATTTTTCTTGGTGTTAAAAAACAGCATGTAAATTAAGGTGACTGAAACATGCTTTCAGCGAGCAGAGTAATATGGTAGCTATTCATCACCTGAAGTCATAAAACACTAGGTCTTGTCCTTAGCATATTCTAATGAAGCCTATCATGCAAATGAGAGTGACCTTTTCCGCGCATTCTGCAAGTTCACATTTATGTGAGGAGTATATATAGTTTGCCAATACAAACTAGCCAAAGACTGCGTAATTACTGTAATCAATTAGTAGTTAGTGTCGCTCTGCTCATTTGTGGCTAATGTCAGCTAAACCATTTTTGAGAAAACCACCCTGACAGCCTCTTTCTGTTGTTTTTGTTGCTGCTGTTATTCTGCAACAAGAAAGCAAGATGCAAGTCAAACTTTTCAAGATGGAAGCACTGTAGCATTTTTCTAAAATGCTTTCTCTTAAGGTGGGAAATAAAGATAATACCCGCTCCTGTGACGGGTACTGATTGCCCAGTTAAGTTACATATCCTTAAAATGACATTGAAGTTTTCTGCCTGTAAAATGAAACATTAATATTTAAATATTTAAATGAAGGACATTCTCCCATGAGGCAGTTCAGACCAAGTAAGGAAGACTTGGTAGAACTTAGGCACTCTTTTCAATGGATGAGTAAACAGGCCATACCCTCTGCTCAGCAACAGTCTATTTTGTAGACAGTTATGGATAGGAAACATTACTGGAGCTGGTAATTAAAGTAAAAACTAATACTGTCTCAGAAATGGGGAATTTTACACAGGAAAATCATTTATCATGCCTACAGTTCTCCACAACTGAAATGAATTATCTTCTTTCTTAGCACATGTCTGTTTTATTCTACAATAGCTTCCAAACTGAAACAAGGCCCACTTGCTGGTTTTCATATCAAAAACGACCAGACATAAAGGAGAGTTATGTCACTATGTCAAATTAACTGCCTATATACCATCTGATAAAAGCCCAGAACTTTAAAACAAAGAATACACAGATCATAGTGTGTATTCTCACACTTACACCCTTCATACAAGTCACTTCCAAGCAGTTTAAGAAATCAAATCATCTCAGTGCACATAAAAAACAAAATCAGATATGAAAGAAAAAAGAAGCAAGAAATAAAAAAGAATTCTATTTCCTGATTTACAACTATGCTGAGAATTTTTTTTCCCTACAAAATTACTGTTATGCCACGTTGAAAAATATAGAAACACATGCACTTCACATATAGTACATATGTATACTGTGCACAAAAAAAAACTTTCATCTTGCTATTTTTTGAGGTTTGATGAATGTTAGTCAATTGTGTTATTTCAGTTAGCAGAGAACTGCAAATGGGTATATTCCAGGGATAAGAAAACATTGCGTTTTCTGATGGACCAGTGAAGATGAGTTTTGGGTTTTTTGCATGCCAATATTACGGTGTCAGTGCTCTGAGAATTGAAAAATTCTATTTTACAAAATATTGTGCAATAAAGCAGTTGCAAGGCTTGTATCGTTTGGCCATGTAAAACGTCAAACCATTTATTTAAAAAAATTACTATCAAAGTCTAAAATTATTGACATAAGACTAAAGAAAAATTTCAAAAGACTAAACATGAATATAATGACATAGCAATAAAACACCAACTCTTTTCTTCACTTCCCACCTGTTTGTGGGTAAATCATTCTGGGCCCAATTCTGAAAACAGCAACACTGAAAACAGCAACACTGAAAACAGCAACATTCCCTACAGTTTCACAGAAGGCAAGACTACAGTGGACTCTTCTGGGTTTTTTCAACCATAAAATGAAAATACTACTTATCTGCAGCATCAAAAAACTTCTATTTGGCCTTGTTCTTAAAAATGCTTAGAGATATTTCAAGGGATAAAAAATATTGAAAAATACATCTGTCCAGCAAGAGAGCAGCATTAGTCACAGCTAAGATTGTGTCCCATTAAGTAAAGAGGGTGGCTCAGGAACACATTTGGAAGATCCCTAAATAATGTGGACTTTTGAGATAAAAGTGCAAAGTAAAAACTACAAATAATAAAAGTGAGGTGTTTGTTTCCATGGCGATGGGGGGGGGGGGGGGGGGGTGGGGGAGCAATCAAGACGCAGTAAGTAGAGTGACTTTGAAGCTTTATTGGTTTGCTCCTGCACACTGCTGGAGCAGGCACCTCGCGCAGCGTCAGGCACGTCCGAGGCGTCAATCCCGGCAGGGCGGCCAGCAGCGGGCAGATCGCTGCTTGCATCCTTGTCAGAGCGCGCCGCGGCGGGGGCAGCTGGCAGTCACTGAGAGGGACGCGGGCAGCGCACAGGGGCAGCTGGCAGTCACTGAGAGGGGCGCGGGCAGCGGGCAGGGGCAGCTGGCAGTCACTGCGAGGACGCGGGCAGCGGGCAGGGGCAGCTGGCAGTCACTGCGAGGACGCGGGCAGTGCACAGGGGCAGCTGGCAGTCACTGAGAGGGGCGCGGGCAGGGGCAGCTGGCAGTCACTGCGAGGACGCGGGCAGTGCACAGGGGCAGCTGGCAGTCACTGAGAGGGGCGCGGGCAGTGCACAGGGGCAGCTGGCAGTCACTGAGAGGACGCGGGCAGCGGGCAGGGGCAGCTGGCAGTCACTGAGAGGACGCGGGCAGCGGGCAGGGGCAGCTGGCAGTCACTGAGAGGGGCGCGGGCAGTGCACAGGGGCAGCTGGCAGTCACTGCGAGGACGCGGGCAGCGCGCGGGCGCAGCCGTCAGGGAGCCCCGGCGGAGCCGTCACCTGACCGGCACCCGCGAAAAGGCGAGCGGGAGATGCTTCGGAAAGCAGGAGACTCGCCGATCACTGCTGATCCACCCCGGGATGATGCCTTTATGATAAACACTCACGACAACTTGCGACCAAAGTGCTGTTACAACACTAATTGTCCATGAAAGCTGACCTGCAGCAAAGCAGCAGAGTTCAGTTTCGATAGGCCTGGCTCAAGAGTACGAGCGTGATTGGGGATGACAGGAGACATCCACGCATCAAAAATCTCCGAGAACGGCTGACGTGACTTTGCGCACTGTAAAAAAGCAGTGGAAATCCCAGACTCCTGGCTCTTTGTCAGGAAGGCAGAAAGGACCGCAGGGGGGGTATTTTTAAGATCATCTCTCCAAACTGCCATAAGCTTTGCAAGGCCTTGAAAGCCATGGATCGATCTCTTTTCCCTCCGTGCCAATTTTGTTCTTATTACTATGTCCTTAATCAAGCATAAATCCCATGTGGTTAACGATGGAAGACCACACTTTCTCAGCCCACTTTCTCAGCCAAAGAGGTGTTCCTCCTTAAATTTCAAGATATTTTCTGACTTTGATTCAAAGGAACATTTTTTTCCCCATTTTGTTTCAACTCAGCAAGTGCCAGGACTTACAACTTTCTAATGTAAAGCCCTTTCAGAAATGCTGGAAGTGTGTCAAGGCAAGCAGGAAGCATTTTTACTCTTACTCTCTGAGGTGAATATTTGTTTCAAGGTACACTTGATAAAAGGATTATAAAATAAAAAGTAAGGAAAACAATGGTACTGATAAGGCTATGCAGTTGGGAAGGACTAAATATCTATTTTTTTAAGTAGGAAAAAACCTAAATGGAAAGAAAATAAAACTCTTAAATTTTTAATCATAAGGAACATAGAGGAATTTACTGTTGCCATGATGCTTCAAATTTTTGAACGCTTAAGTCTAAAAGGAAAGTATCAGCTTTATTACATTTTGTAATTTACTATTACTTAAACATTTCAGGCTTTTTAAAATAAGCTAATAATGTACATGAGTCACCTTAACATTAAAAATCACAATTTAAAATTGCATTTTATGATATTAAATTACCTTTCTTATTATATCTTATTAAAAATAGTGTGACCCAAAATCAATCTTTTGATTGATTATTTTTAGTTCAACTTTTGAAAATCTAAGAGAAGAATAAAATGCAAACAAAATCAATCCTGAATCTTACTTGATAACCATAACTTTTGATTAAATAAACACTTAATCTTGCTTAATTTTTGAAATGGTTCAATGTTTAAATTGACCTAAACATAAAGTTTAAAATTAAATTGATTAAAATTTTAATTGGTTTAATTATTCAAAACATTTCAAAATTACCCATTTTAAATATTGAACAGATTGAAAATGTTAAGCTACAATGTAAAAAAAATTAGAAATAAAAAAAAATTATAAAAATTAGAAATGGAATAACAAAAACAGGTATGGAGAAGTTCAAAAAATGTAGGAGGAATTGGGGGTCTTTTTGATTTGATCCATTTTTTCTAAAGGAATAATGCACAATAAGCTACTAAAATTGTAAAGATTGACAGGACCAACAAAATACATAAGACAGTAAGAGACCATTAGGACAGAGGAAATCAAATTGATCACATTATTTTTGAAGATAGCTTAGGATTATACATTAAGATTTTATCACCCAGCCCCCTTCCCTCAAATGTCTCCAATTTGGTTATTGCTTAAACACTTCCCTCTTTAGACAAACACAGACACAAACACTCGCAGTAAGACATTCCCCCGCCGGCAGCCCTGGGCAGGGGCGATGGACACACACCCAGGTGGATCAGCAGGCAGGACGGCTCAGGTCACCCGGGTGGTTAGCCAGGATGGCAGGTGACACACGCCATTCAGACACGCTGGGGGCTACTGAGTTATCACAGAAGGCAGGATGCAAATCGTGCTTTTATCTACCTACACACCTTTGCAAAAGGAAAAGCAAGTTTCGTACTTTCCCATACATCTAAGATTTTGTTCTTTTTAAAGCGTGTGAGCCTGCTGTGTTTGGTTACAAGGATACTATATCATTTGTACTACCCCTAATGCAAAGGCCTGAGCTCACTGATATGTTGCTATTGCTACAGTTAAAATCCTGTACTGCTGGTAATTTACTAACATATACAGAAAACTGAAATAGTTTTATATCCCTGTACCTATGGGCAAAAAGGCCAAAGATCTCTACCACAACCCTTGTTATACATTCTTGATTTATAAAAAGGCATTCAACTTCAAACAAGAATTATTATTATAGAAATGCAAGAACTTTGACACAACCAGTTTAAAATACAAACTTATTTTAACTATATAACCTTATTGATCACAAAATATTCAAAAGGGACAAATAAAAAATACTTTTTCCTATTTTTTCCCCCGTATTAACCACATTCTTCAGCATTCATTTAGTTTAGCACTTTTTTCCGGAACTGATGAATATCTGATAGCATGCACCACTGTTTCCAAAGAACACTTTGTACAAGCAGTAATAAGAGCAATATAAAGTCTGCTTAGGACTTTTACTAGAAGTTAAAACAGTTGACCTTCAATCAATACTGAGCTTACACTCCATTAACAGACAAAACAAACAGTTTACAAGAATACATATTCAAAAAGAAAATAAAGAGGGAAAAAAAATAAAATCCATAAGTGGAACACCAAAACCAGAGTGTGATCATGAAAAAGAATAAGCACACACCACTAAAAAAGGTGACTAAGCTTGCTGTGTCTCAGAATTTGGACACGAGATTAAAAGAATATAAAAAAGAAACCACCCCTTCCTAAAACTTCTGCTCTTTCCAGGAGATCTATAGGACAACATGGTAACTATTTCTTTTTTTAAGCCAGAAAAAAATGGGCTTTTTAAAGTGTCAGCATACACGTTGAAAATAATTAATTTGTTAAACTGTCTATTTTATAAAAGAGAGGAGAAATTTGATCATTTTTATATTAATTTACTACATAAATATTTGTATATATATATACATGCACACATATACAGGCACTGCACAACATTCAAACAAATGGAACCATTACACAGAGGCAATGGCGAAAATACTTGGGAGCACATACATGTGCTTCCTGAAACCTAGACACAGCTCTTCAACAGTGACAGAATGGTGCTTTATAGCAGGGAGGGCAGGCCCATAGTTACTGTTCACCAGGCACCAGGATTTTAAATACTGGATCACAGAATGGATCATGTTGGAACAGTGGGTCATCTGGTCCAACGTCCCTGCTCAGGCAGGGTTCTTGTAAAGCACATGGCACAGGTTTGCATCTAGACAGCTCTTGAGGATCTCCAGTGAGGGAGACTCCACAACCTCTTTGGGCAATCTCTTCCAGTGTGCAGGCATCTGCACAGTAAAGATGTTCTTCCTCATATTCCAATGGAACTTCCTGTTCCAATGCCAACAAGTGTCTTACTTTATTTATGTCATTGGCACAAGCCTGAAGCCAACCCAATCATTCCTCAGTGTTGCTGCTAATGCAGCCTTATTCTCAAATGAGGAACCTGAGATTCCAAAGGTAGCACCTTCAGAAAGCCTGGCATTTCACAAGGCATTTGAGCTCTTTCTTGTGCCCCTTTCCTGCACGCTCTGCCTTACCTGCATCCCAAATGCTTCTCATGTGGCCATCCACAAGATGAGCTCACTGATGTAACCAGAGGCTAATTTCTTTTTCACCTAAAATCTAATGTCATGCTCATCCAACTTACCTTAGAGCTTTCAAAAAACACGTTTGATAAAAAAGAGGTAAGGGATAAGGCTCTGTGATTAGGATAACACCAAATTTCGGCAACCACACAAGATCAGATCAGCTTTAGTTTCACAGCCCTTCAAAGTCTGTGGTCATAACAGGTCTCTGCTTTAGAAGAGGCAGGTTTTGGTTTATACTATTTTCATCCCATAGGACCTTGATTTTTATGAGGTCCTAAGTCATTAGTTACACTACCAATAATACCCTTAAAAGAAAGACAATATCCAAAACCTGTCTCCAAACTTAAGTCCTAAGATTTGAAGTCCAAACAATTCAAAGAAATGACAGAGGTGCCTGATGTTTTAGTTGAAGCTGGGCTGTTACCTCCCTTGAGTGTTCCTTCTCTCTACTAATTTATTTTCTGTTGTCTAAAAAGACATTAGCTTTTTTTATGACACTACTATATTGACACTACTCTACCCAGAAGACCACACTGTACAGCTCCAACACTAATGCCCACAAAGAAAGTGCCAGAAGTCTAGTTTAAAAGTATCCTTAATTATAAAGTGGCTACAAATGTTTAATATGTAGTTTATTCATGGGGATACAGCCTTTCAAATCTATGATACCCATTGATAATTCTAACAAATGCTCGGTCCATAAATATTTAATGGCCACTTGTGGGTGTTTTATGATGCTGTCTTTGAAGCTGACCTATTCGCAGGTTTATTAATTGGAAAAGGCTTATTTTATCCTAAATCAGATATGCAATTTCAGAATATTCGAGCTATGCATAGAGGAAATCAGATCATTCTGTCTCACACAAACAAGGAAAACACATCTCTCACAGAAAGAGCACAAATCAAGTTAACGAGGGACAGTTTATTTTGTATGATTTCTCAGGGCTTTCAGATAGAAGACTGGTTGACAGATGCCTCCATCCTTAAACAAGCCAACAGCACTTTAATTGTAACTCAGTGGTTGTTCCCATTCCTGTCTGTCTAACAAGCTCCCTCCTTTCTGTTAGCATGGGTTTTACCTTGCTGGCCTGAAGTTAAACTCACTGTTGGCTCTAAATTCCTCCTACCCTTAAGACTACTTACCACAGTAGTGTGTGCAACTCCAGAGTCTTGGTAAATCATGTGATCTTGAAACAGAATATTAATTTTAAATACAAAGTACAAGTGAGGATTATGACATAATCTATGGAACCAAAATCCTCTATTTTCTGTTACGGGACCACTCCCTATCTGGTTTTTAGAGCCTCACCAACCATGACAGCATGATCACATTTCTTATTATAACAGCAGCAGCAGCTTACACTTATTTCCCAAAGATCCAGCAGTGCTGTGGTGCTGCAACCCCATCACCCCAGTGGACCAAGCCTTTTTACTATACTTGAAGGTATATCCTGTCTCTGCAAGGCCTTCAGCCAAGTGGTTTTGACACGATTCCTTACACATTCACTGTAAAAACAACAGAAATATTGACTGTGCCAACAAAAAATGCTATGGAGAATACTCACAAAAATTGATCATTCGCTATTAGAACCTATTACTCTGTAATGACATTATCACACAGCTACTGTGCAAGTGCAAACCAAAAAGCACACTAAATGACATTAAAAAGGTTGTAAATTCAGGCACATAGTGCTTAGGAAACTGCAAAAGCATGATTACCTTTGAAATCACAATCCATTGCACTGTTCAGAAGCATCTTGCTCTAGAGTTACGAAACTTCCAGTATGTTTCAAACTTATTTTCAGTTTTAATGACAAATCCAAACATTTTGCCTTAAAAATACTCAAAAGTCAGTCTGTGTAAAACAGATATTCACATTACAAAATAAAGCCGGTATCAAAATCCAGAAAATTTAATTCCAAATTAATGAAACAAAAGATGAATAATTTAATAGGAATTCTCAAGGCACTTGAAAATAGGCAGGCCAGGTATGTTTAACTATAACACACACTTTATCACATTATATATACATACCAGATTATAAAGAATAGTGGTGACATCTATCAAAAAGAAAGGAACAATTTCCACAGCTATAGGGCTGCAATCTAGAAATTCAGAGTTTACTATATTTCAGTCTTTCTCAGAACATAAATTCAGTGAGGTAGAAACCTGCCCAGCTATAAATGTACAACAGCAACCAGAACAAAAATCCTTTATTTCCATGCCTTAGAACACTCCTTTTAGCCATACACTACAAAGCATTAAAATAGCACGTCATTCTTGTTTAATATTTTCATTTCCTTCATTTGCAAGGCAAAGAAATTAAAACATCCAATCACATCCTGGCTCTACCCAGAATTAGCTCTCAGTTCCACAAGAAGCCTTATATACCTTCACATGCCTGCTATGCTGAATGCTAAGGTGGAGATGCTCTTAGTGCTTCATTAATGAGTGGATGCCCTCAGCCTGCACACTACAAGTATCAGAGCACAGGGCCGTCCTTCCTAATGAAACACCACTGTCATGTGCAAAATGGACAAGACAGTTGGCATTTTGCACTATCCTCCATTATCATCATTCATCTATAGAATTTCTTGATTAAAAAGCGGTATGGGGGAGCAGCTAGGCTGTTTGCAGCACTGTCATCTTCTCTGGCAATAAGCAAAAGTACCATCTATACACAAACAGGATTTTTTGCCATTCTTAGCGACTGGAGTTTAAGTACACAAGAGCCAATCACACGTGTGCATTGGCAGCAGTCCAGGGCACTAATTTGTAAGGGCTTTAACCTGTTACATGGGCACAGGTTAATCTTGGAATCTAATTTGTCTGTCCGTTAAATGCAAACTCCTTATGGCAAAGGCTGTGCCTTCTTGCCTTTCAGAGTAGTTTCTCTAAAACTACAGGTTTTTTGTTTGGTGCAACCACACCAAACAAAACTGATAACCTAAAGCAAGAAGATATGAACAGACCATCAGCTGAGCCAAAACAACTGTTAGGAGCTTACACCTTCCAAGTCACCTTTGTTAAAGCTCAACTAATTTAATAAATGTATACAAAATCTTCCCTTATTCATGTCCACATTCTACATAACAAAAACATATGCTGTCATTAATCTAGTCACTTAGATAGCTTTGGCCAGTGGCAGAGAAATGTTCATAGTAAGCATAAATACAGGCATATTTGAGATAGAACTACATTTGCTTATTGGAGGCCAAAAGACTGTTAGCAATCATTTTAAACCTGCCTATGTTCTTTTGAAAGCTGAAGATTCCTTTAAAAAGCTGTTTGAATACTAAACAGTGATGTTAAACACAAGGTATGTTCCATAATCATAAGCAGTAATTATTTTTCCCTCATTTATCAAATAAAAAAATAAAACAATTTAGTCTTATTTTTCGCTGTTAGTGAATATTCTAAGAAAAGGGGAAAGCCAAAAATGACCAAAGTGAATGGGGCCATTGACATGCTGGCAATTAAGTTATTCAGGACTGGGACATCTTTACCCAATGGCCAGACTCTCTTTGTACTGGAGTATTGAACTTCTGGCATGTTTGTTAGCTTCATCAAATACTTTAAAAATACCATTGTATCTTCCTTTCCCCTACTTGCTTATACCAGTACTAACAAAACAAAACATTTCAAATATTATTGTTCTTCCAGAGCCCCACATTTCAGGTAGCTTGTGAGCAATGTGGCAGATGATAAAATGCAAGACATCTACCAGCACTGTTTAGCACATGGTTTTCACTCTTTGAACTTTGTGACTTCTTTGATTTTGTTTCCTCATTATGGTCACATTCTCCTCAGCTGATATATTCTGTGTGCAGTACAGTAATTCTCCTTTTATATACAACACTGAAAACCTTGGAATTATGCCATTTTCATTTGTGCAGGAGATGCAGAGGCAGTGGCTGTCTTTAATGTATATTTTCTCTTGGACAGTGGAAGTTTTTGAAAACAGAAAATGAAAAGTAAAAGACTTATAGTAAACATTTAGCTTCTCTATAACAATATAAAAAGGCTATACTTGCAATATTCTTGTCTTTTCAAAGTTAAATGATGAGGCCCATTATACCTACTCAACAACATGTGCTCTCAAGGAGGTAAGTTCCTAGGCAAGAGAACGATGCAAGCCTCTATGTGTTTAGCCAGAAATGTATTGGACTTAAAAGACATAAATAAAGTCAGAAGGAAATAAAATGTGTACTCTAAACCTATTCTTTTTTGGTCTCATCTTTTTAGCAATTGGCACCCATGTTAAAATGGAAGGACAGAGCAGGTTCTCAAAATCTCTCTGCAAATCCACTGGATAGGCAGAGCTTATTTTGCAAGTCACCTAATTAAAGTATTTCTCTAAGTAGATAATGGTGCTCTTAACGGATGATGGCTGTCAGAAAATCACATACACTGATGGCCCTTGCAAGGCAGCTTATGCTTCACTCTTTCTGAAATGAGGAAAGAAAATACAGGAGACAGCACTATCTTCCAGGGGCTAAGTTTTCTGAAACCAAAGAGAGATGTCAGTTCAGTTAATTGTGCAGAAGAGTCTGTCTTCCCTCTCCTTTCATGCCCATGAATAACAGAGCAGTTAACAATATTGACATTCAAACCATCATCATTGGGCATCTGAATTAACACCTCACAAAGATGAACAGACAAGTTCACACCTTTCAAATCTGCTGGGCTAAAGACACTTCTGTAGACATGCCTATATCAGTAATACTTGGTTAAGACTTCTGAGGCACCATAGAAGTTAACAATTTATTTTTCTTTAGTAAAAGCTATGCCAGTGAAAAAAGAAAACAGTTGAAAAAGTATTCTGTAGTATTACACAGCAATATTGTCCAAGTTCAGATTAGCATAAAATTGGTTGCTTACAGCACAGGAAAATGTTTTTTGCTTCTTTTTATGCAATTTTCTCTGGGGTTTTTATCAATTGTTGCTTCATGTGACTACAGACAAACAGTTCCTTTTCAAATAGCAACCACTCTAAGCAGCACTTTATACAACAGCTAACCTGTAACTTAAAAACCAGGAAGCAATTTTCTTACAGGAGCTGCTTCCTCCATGGCTTTATCAGACCTCACCCAAACATTCAAGGAGCTATTACATGGTTGTATGGTGCTTAGATAACAAATCCACCTTTATATTAATAATCAGAGCAAGTTTTTCCTGAAGACTTTTAATCTACCCCAAGCTGAGTACCTAAACCCACATTGTAAAGAAAACAGCTTTGCACATTACAGCCAAGTTTTCCAAACCTATGGAGGTTACCCAGCTACAGCAATCCCACCTCTTCCTCATCACAGCACTGTCTTTACCACAACACTCTTTGGAATTCATGGCATTTCAGATTTTAAAGGATGCTAGGATAGCTAGCTCTTCCTCCTCTCTCTTAATTAATTCTGACTCTTCACCTGTATTCCATTTCATATTCCCAGAGACATAAACTGTAAAAAATTAGCTCTTATTTGTACCTAATAACATTTTCAGTTGAGAAGCTTATATTGGAATCATATTTGCTTGAGAGATACTGAATCCCCTTGAGACTGTCTGCCACAGATATTATCCCTTTTAATTTCCAATTCTTTTTATCACAAACCTTTCTCTACGCTACAGGACTGTGGAGATTACACAATAGGTGCTCTAAATAGAAATGCTCCAAGATTCTTAAATCTCCATCTCCATCTCAAATTGCTACTTAAAAGCCAGTCAACTTTGAAGAGTTTTTATAACAGGAAAGGTCTCAGTGAAGCGAGTATTTCCAGTCTGAGTTACCTAGCCCTTTAAATTCTGTGTACCATCCATTTCTACACATAATGCTGACTGAGAACTACAGTCTGTGCTCCTATCATTTTTTTCTCCACAGTCTTAAGTGGGGTCATCTCCCTTATCACCACGGAATCAATGCCAGGTTACCGTGCCATCAATTTAATTGAGGGGAGGGCTGCTTAAACCATCTCACATTTCCCATTGAACATAATGGGATTCTGCCTCCTCCTGACCGGTGGTGGTGAAGGGACCTTCCCCAGGTGAAGGCTGGACTGCATCCAAGCCACCCCTACCCCAAACCCCACTGCCCCTCCTCTCCTGAACACCGGGGTCTCCGTTAATCCTCCCTGTCAAAGGCAGCTGGGAAGAGAGGGACTTCCAAGACAAACACTGCCTCCCCCATTCAGACATTTAAGTAGCATTTGGTAATTTTACAAGGCACATGCTCTCCAGGGTGATACATGCATTTAAGAAAAGCTAGTATGGGAGAAAAGGAAGGGGAGAGCACCTCACTTTCTAGAGAGAGCAAACATAAAAAATTACTCATTAGTGCTAGGTTTTGCTTGTTTTTTAAATACACAGTAAGTGGATGCCTTTTGCTCAGAAATCTTGATGACTGCCATCCTTAATGACGTTTTGGAAGTAGGTTATGACTTCTGTGGAAAAGAGGATGAAAGAACTTTTGCTCCCCTGTCCCTTGCTGGGTGCCAGGGTTTTGGAAATTGCACATAAAGCTGTGTATTGCTGCAATATCCTTTGTGGCAGCAGTAGAAACCAGTAAGTGCTTTTGAATAAAAAGTGAGAGTGTGAGAACAGGAATACAATGGGTTTATTTGCATTACTAGGATTCTCTGGAATGTTACGGTTTTGTGGTCATTTTCCTTTTCCTTTTTTTTCTCCCCCTTTTCTTCACTATATCCAAAAGATATTGGTAGAAAGTACTATCATTATCAGTATCCTATGCAATTACATATATATAGTGTGTGAATATAAATATAACTCTTATGAACATAACACAACTCCCACCCAAAACAGCAAAAATATAAACTACTGAAAGGATTCTTATTCTAGTATGGAAACAGATATTTACAAAGAAAACACACAGAGAAAGATCTATACAGTATTTTTGATACCTAATATGGCTTAAATAACTTCTATCATGACCAATCTTCTTTCTTCAATGACAAAACACAAGCTAAATTCAAAAAGCACACTTCAAAACATTGCCTGCTAGCCCCTGAGAATTGAACACAGATAATCTTTCTTTCAGGTGCAGCACATTATCTGATCAACACTACACAAACTGATTTCCATAAGAAATTCTAGCCTAATCATGCAACCTTCATGTTAATTTAAAAAATAGTCCTTGATTTTGAAATGAAGTTGAAAGTATAGTGTCAGAACAAAGTGAAAGAGTTATCATTAGCCTTCAAATGTGACAAATAAGAAAGACACAAACAAGTGTCAGGATAATTAAAAAGGCATTGTTCACTTTTTAGAAGGAAAAAAATGAATTGCACGAGAAATATTAAGCTAACAAAGAAAGAGCAAATATGAGTAGAAAAAATGACAGTTATCTGCAAAATTCATAAATGTGTCTTTTGTATAACCGTAATGATCATATTTTATGCTGTCATTTTACATTTAATTGCTCACCCTGGTACTTTACTTCATAGCAGCCATCAGTACCCCACAGAGCCAGATGCTGAATTGCAAAAAAACATACTGTGACCACAGACTTATAGGAAAGTAACTTTGCTGAGCTGTGGTGTATGACAAGTTAATTTTTGCAATTATACTTTTTCCAAGAATAAATGAAACTGCAGGTCATTACTATTCTATATCATTAAAAAGAGGCAGAAAATGTTCTTGATCATAAAAGCCTCAAACTCATTTTATCATTACATTGACATATGAAAGCAACTTTACAAGCTGCTTTTGCTCAATGTGACCTAATGAAATAAGCACCACCTCAGCTGAAATATGTAAACATCTTGATACATTAAGAAGAACATAATTAAAGAATATTGTTATTATTACACTGTACTAACCCATCATATGTCAGGAAAGAAATTCTGTATGGGCTCTGCTTACTCACAGCTGTTAGCTCTGCTGTATTACACGGCATGTCAAAGTACTGAAGGGACATGGAGGCTCACTTGTCATGAAGACTGAAATTGTCCCTTGTTCATTTCTCTTCCTAAGAGTCATTAAATGTTAGAAATGTTTTTAAAAATAATTAAGCATGAGTAATGTCCATCACTGTCAAATTGTCTGTGCAATCAAACAGCAAGAGAGCAGATACAGTTATGAAACACATAATGTCTGCTACCTTCTGTATCTGTGCTTATGTTATCTGAAGACTTACTAAGAATTCAGAAGTTGGGATGTTCTTTACATTTCAAAATATTTACTGTACATGGAGAAATCAGAAATTCTCAGTGCATTCTTTCTCATAAAATGCTTTTTCATTTTCTGCACAATTGCTTTACTTTCCCATCACCAATGCAAACTACAACACTCAAGTGAGGAGAAAAAGAAATTCTGCTTTCCAGATGAATACATTTATTAAGACAAAAGAATAAGAAGAAAATGTTTCAATTGTCATTGCATCTGTTTGCAATAAATGTCAAGAGCTTTTTAAAAAATTGACTACAGAGCTGACAAAAGACATCAGGTTGACAGGCAAAGAGCTGGAAATCCTCAGTTCACCCACTGAACAAGAAAATACAGGCACCCCCAAGCCACAAAACACCCTGATTTTTCAGACTCTTCTCTGCCAACTCATTCAATCCTTAATATTGACTGAGCCACATATATAATTTCTTAGCACATTCTTTAGTATATCTCCTAAATTAAGAGTGATTATTTACTTCAGTTTTCTCTTCAGAGAATGAGAGCAGAGACCAGTAGAGAGGTAATGGAAGAAAAAGTCCAATAAATCCTGTGTCTGAGATTTTTCAAATTCATGGAATTAACTACAAACAAAATCAAATAAGATTTTTTAAAACAGTTCACGTGTTACTTCATACCCTATTCTCATCCAAGTCCTAGTGCTTTCCTTATGAACAAGGCCCTTAACTATTCTGAAAATATTTACAAATGTTAGAGTTTGATAACTTGGAGTACCTCTTCCTCTTTCTTCCCCTGATCTCCTTGCATGGCAGCCACAGAACCCTACACAGAAGATTCTCTCTATTCATTTACAGGTCTGCAACAGCAACTCTACAGTGTTTTCATAAACACAAAACAATCATCTAAACACACTTGCTATCAAAAAAGAATATCACAAATATTGGATATAGTTGTTTTTTCTCTTACTTATAATACTAACAATTTATTGCTTCAACTAAATATTTTTGTCAAGAAGATGAAATTAAAATTACAGAGAGAAAGAAGTATGGAACTGCATACCATTGCATACAAGTCCTCTATAGAAATGGAACACTATCCAATTAACTCTGTGTAGCTACAAAATAGGAGGAGGTTGTCCATAGGCAGGGCATCAAGCTTTTAAAATCTCCAGCACCACAATTTTAATCTCAGTGCATCCTGTTTGCAAACAAGTCATTGCTAAGGAGATAAAACTTTACTAATGTGAATTAAAAAATAATATTAAAATATATTCATAGTACTTAGTAAAGAATATATGTCTTGTCCTGGACTACTAAGACTACTACTTTGCTAAAAATTTGTATATGCAGCATGGAACCTCTTTTCTCAAATTTTCTTTTGTTCAACAAATTTTTAAAAGTCATACCTATTTACAGAATAAGTAATAAAAAGCTTTCCCTCATGTAGAGAAAAATTAGAAAACAGGCACTGCTATTTTTAATCTAACAATCTTTATCAGTACTGTTACAATAAATTTGACACATCACAATACTATTTAAAAACCAAAACACAATGAGAAAGCAAAAATCTGCAGCTCACTAACTACCTGTACAATGCAGCAACAATGAAAGGCAACATGTGTTCCCTTCCTGCTAGGGAGGCAACATTTAGGAAAATGGTAAGAACCTGAAGCAGTTGTTATGAGGTTACTTACATAAGCAAAGATAGGCTAAAATAATCTTGTCTGCATGGGCAAACCATTGTAAAGTTGTGAGAGCTAGCAGAGCTCAATACAGAGACATGGGATTACCTATGCAGAACAGTTTACAGAACCAGGGTTTAACACATGAAGGACTAAAACACACCTACTGTCTCTCTTCTTTCACTGTCAGATTTCATCTGTATTAATTATTTTCAGTAAAACTGCCTTTGCACACCTCACAATATACATATATTTTATTATATGCATGACTGGAAGGAAAAAAAATAGTATTATCCTACAGGGGACTGCTTGGCTTTATTTCTGAAACCTTTACAACTCCCTGTCACATTCAAACCAAAGGCAACAATTTCTGACAACCAATAAGCAAATTTAAAATAAAATACTATTAAAGCTTTTGTTCACAAAACAACATTAAAACCACAGTACTGCCATTTGATACATGATTAGAAACAAAAATAAAACATTTATTAAAATATAATAATGGAATAACGGAAATTTTTAAAAATAGCAGATGGTCTTTAACTGTCAAATATGGATTTTTCATAGCTGGTACACAATTTACTGTCACAGGTGCTTTGGTGCTACAGAAGTATTAGTACAGCTATTAACTATTTAATTCTTTAGCTAACACTGTGTTTTAGGAAAGGGATTTAAATAATTTATTTTTACAGTCTACTGTTTAAATTTTGCTGCTACGAATTCGTGCAACAAAGTTGTAGAAAAAACACATGATGCTTGTTGATAGTGATATAAGACAGGATTATTATAAAAACCAATTATATCTTTTCATTCTCTTTTGCTTAATTAAAGCAAGAAGAATCACTATCTTTCTCAGCAGTAATCATGTGGAAGCTGTATAGCACAGATACAGTAATTAACTTAACCTTATCACTTAACTCTATTGGGTCACTGGAGTGAGGCACAGTATCAGTGCTCAGAATCAATGCTCTAATGCTAACATCTTTGAGCAGTTCAGAGATTGAATAATGCCATCTGTAAATGGACAGTCTTTGTTCCTGCTTAGCTATGCTGGATAAATGTTCCTGCTCATAACTTTAATATGGCAGCTTAACTATTTAATCATTGTACATTAATACATTATCAATATTGTGACCATGTAAGTACAAAATTACTTGTCAAAGTAATCAGAGATTACTGATTTTTTTGCACAAATACGATACATGTGAGGTTTTGTCTTAATTATATATTTTAATGAAAAAAGATATAGCCCATATATTTAAGATATATTTGAAAATAATGATCATTTCTAAAGATAAACTTATTTTTCCTTCATCTAAAGCAGATTTTTTAAATGAAAATGAATGTTCTGTATTCCTGTGGTAAAATTAGCCAAGTGTGCAAAGTTTAGTGCATTTTAGCTATACAGGGGATACTTGGGCATCTGGGGGATTTTCATAACTGAAGATTTGTGCTGTATCACAACAAATTAAGTGTAATTAAACACTCTGTTCAGTGTCTATTGTTAATTGCAGCAGCTAATTTGATGCTTAGTTAGTGTTATGTTCCGAACTATTTCCAAGCATGCAGAATTCTTCAGTTCGGACTGCTTGCTTTTAGCTCTAATTTTTTTTTTTCACCCTCATTTGACAGATTTTAGCTCATTTATTACTTCTGTTAAACGATCAGAAATTCCCTTGCCAAGACAGTACTTTGAGGTCCTTCACTTTCACCAAGTCAGACACTAAATCATAGGGGACAATTATCAGCAAATGCTCTCCGACAGGCCCTAAGCCTGCTGAGGTAATGCAGCTGACAAACTTTGATGCGCCATGCCCGTGCACATTATGTTCACGTAGTGTGTACATCTGGGCACCCTTTATGGCGATGCAGCAAACAGCCAATCATTTATTCCACTCTAATTAGCACACATGTAAATCCTCACCAATCAAGCCACTCACAGGGTTACCGTTGTGGCAGCCATACAGCAAGCTGGCAGGACACGGGAAGAAAGTACAAGAAGCAACTATTGGGTTTGATTTGAACCTGCCGTCACGCCACGGCAGGTCCCCCCAGTCCTGACTGTAACCAGCTCTCCCCTTCACAACCCATCACCGAGCTCCATGCGAAAAAGGTCATCGGGCAGACTGCCGCCCGGCCAAGATGCTTTGATTCTTTGCAGGCTCCGGGAGCACACCTGAAGCGACGCGTGGCTCTGATAGCTCACAGCGCCGGAGCTGTCGCAGGCAAAAGTCAGGCGTAGCTCTAAAGCATGCGGCACAGCGTGGAGTACACGCTACCTCAAAGAAGCACTGTCCACCTCAATATTTTAGACCCCGTTATGTCGCCAGGAAACTATCTGCCAGGTGTCAGCATCCCTTTTCTTCCTCACAAGCCCAGGTGCCTCTGCAGTAACCCTTTTATTTTGAAATAAATAGCAAACGCCTTCAAAAGGACAGATTCAGGCATTCAGAGAATCTACTGACACTGGTTTATATTATGCAACTCCAAAGAATACAGTGTGCTTTGAAATACCTAAAGTGGTTAGCTCCCATTTCCCAAAATTGAATCAAAGCAGTATGTAAGACCCTACAGTGCTATTCATTACTAAATTAGAAAATGCTCCATTTCAAAACAGCTTTAAAATGTGCATGCATATTGTCAAGGATACAACAGTTAGCCTAATAAAAGTATTCCTCAAAACAGAGAGTATTTCTTTTTAGAACAAAAATCCACTTAAATCCCATCCCTTCATGCTTTCAGTGCTTACTGCAAGGAAAAGAAAAAGCAAGTAAAACTGCATTTAGCAGTAGGATTTACCTACACTGATTTACATTTTTATTCAATGTACTTCAGGGCTGGAAAGACACATCCATTAAATGCATTTCAAACTTTTTAAACTTATGTGTATGTGTACTCATCATTTACCTACATTGCATTAAGCATTTACAAATTGATTTGTTATATGATACAAATTAATGAAGCAAATATTTATGAGAAGAATGGCATTGGTTTAGTTTTCAAACAACTTGTCAATAAAGTATCATTGGAAATAATTATTCTTGTAAAATTATATGGACAACCAGAGGGACGGAAAGAAAAACTAAATTGTGCTGGTCCTTCTCCAGGCAAACTGGATCAAACACAGCAGGATGAGAAAGATCTCCTCAAGAACTGTTAGAATCTTATTTTTAATGAAGTTTTACCAACAAAAAACAAATTTAAATGATATTATCTTCTCAGAGGAAAACAAAACCA
Source organism: Chloebia gouldiae (assembly GCA_003676055.1). Lineage (NCBI taxonomy): Eukaryota > Metazoa > Chordata > Aves > Passeriformes > Passeridae > Chloebia > Chloebia gouldiae. Next base: position 12,673,015 of record QUSF01000001.1, read on the forward strand.
GGAAAATAATTCAGTGAATATTGTAGGTCTACTAAAAACCATCAAAGCAATCAAGCATATTTATCTCAGCTTGTATTGACAGAAAAGTATTGGGACGTGGTAAAGAGAAATTTCTTCCTGACATTATGGATGCTTTCACAGTTGATGCTGCCTCTCCAGTTAGTCTCTCTTTCCTACAGAGCTACCACCAAGGGGGAAAGCAGGTTGTAGCTCTCAGCCTGGATCTAGGCATTCAGGTTAAGATGGTCTCTGCTAGATTAACAAGAAATCACTATCCACTTCAGTTTAAGGAGAGTCCTGTCAAGGAGAGGGGAAATCACCTTACAAGTCTTACGGCTTATGAATCCACTCCTGAGATATCTCTAATTTATCTACTGAAATGAGACATTCTTATTCTGAATTTGCTTCCAAATCAATTGGAACATTTATGTGACAGCATGGATGCTCATGGCTTTGCCAAGACTGAGGTCAAGAAGGGAGGCCAGTGCAAAGTGCTATCCCAGGAGATTTCCAACCCACACGGGACAAGGGGGTGACCCAGGGTAGCACAAAACACAGCCCCCCCCCCCCCCCCCCCAAAGTATTGCCCTCTAGGGCCAAAGAAACATCAAATATCAACCAAGCGCTGCTCCGGCAAGGATCACACCCTCACACCACAGACAAGGAAGGTTCTGGAGCTGCTGGGGGTGTTCAGCCATCCCACGAAGCCTGCCTGTCCCAGCAGCCACTCAACCCCCAGCCAAAACCAACTATTTCCATGCCTCCTGCAGCACTGTGAGGCTTTAGCACATGGTACAGGGGGCAGAGAGATCACTATGAATATCCCCCATCCGAATAAGTTATCTTTTCAGGATTCTTACCTAAATATACACTATCAGGAGACTTCTAGTGAAAATGGCAGGATGTTGTTGGTACCACAAACCCAAACACAGAAGGTTGAAGCCATGCATGTAGGCATGCAGGAGGCAGAAGCCTCTGACTTTGGGCTCTGCAAGCCAACCCCTGGGTCACACCCTGTTCCTGGGAGCAGCAGAGGGAGCAGAGCTCTGTTAAGTGGGCAGGGATGCTCCCAACACCAGACTGGCTGCCCCACTGCCAGCATAGCACAGGCAGAAACCCCATGAACCATGTTCAGATGGAGGCACCTACACTGCCCAGGAATAGGACAAGGAAAAGGAAGAGTGAAATAGGGGCCTGTGGTGATCAACAGCTGAGCATCACGCCGCTCCCTAACGTAAGAAACATTGGCTGCTGCCTCCTGCACTGGACAAAGTCACCACAAAACAGGGTCTGTGCTGCCCAGAGCATCTGAGGGGAAGGTGGTAATCAATGCATATTCCTCTGAACAGACAAAAAGGCCACAAACAGACAAGTCACCTACACCAACTCCTTGGCAATTCTACAGATCGATGAAAAAATACATAATGATCTTATTTCCTGATAGATGTGTCTATCAATTTTTTTTATTTATGCTTGATGCGAGATAGGATTTGTCCTTTCCTCATTATCCCAGAATGAAAGAATATTGTCCATGTAACAATGCAATAAAATTTTGAACACAAATGCTTACAAACTAATCAAAGCTCACTAAGTATCCCCTTTGATCTGTTAATAAAATAAACAGAGCAACACATTAAGTAATCTGATCTAATATTAATTTTTTGTGTGTGTTTTTTAATCCTCCTTCTAGTTTATGGGCACTTACTTTTTTATTATGTGTCATTTAAATGGAAAATTAAAACTACTCAGGATTTCTACTCTGCATTTTGAACTGCAGCTGCTTTACCTCTTCCAGCGATACAAAAAATGTCTAGAAGTTACACATTACAAGTTTTTAACAAGATCCACTTATTTCACTTCATTACATACTGGTGGTTGTTCTCTGACAGCATAGTACCAAAAAAACCCCAGTAGTTGCATCATCATAATCATCACCATATCCCCCAAATCCTATGGTCACACCAGAAAAGGCAGCAATGCCCCTATGCCATCTGCATGTCACTTCAACTGCTCCACTGTCAGCAAGCCGGCCAGCCCACAACAGTAGCTGGGTCAGCATGATTGCCCTGCAGCCTTTGAAAACCTGACCTTTTTGTCACATATGAGTCAGAGAGCATTATTCTAGCAGTATGCATGGCTCTAGCAGGGCCACGCACTCAAAACAGCATCCCAGCCACCTTGAGGAAGTGCAGAACAGATATAAGAAACTATTCAGAATGACAGATGATCCTGAGAACATGAAAAAAGTAAATGAAATACAGGAGACCTCTGTTTTCATTAGGGAGAAAAAAATCCTCAGTGAGGATTAATAAAAATTATGAAGGGAACTGACGCAATCACCGTAGGTGGCTATCTCAGCTCATCTCAAATGCAAAGGCAAGGAAAGCTCGCCGTAGCTATAAAAGGCAAAGGCAATCAGGCAAGAAGGGCAAATATGTAGGAACTCTAATTAACGAACAATAAATGCATAAAATAAACTGCCAAAAGATGAAATCAAAGCAGGTACCTTTTTCTTTTTTTTTTTTTTTAATGAGACAATACACTGGTCCACAATTATTTTTGTAGCAATTTAATTATGACAATGAATAGTGTTCCATTTTTTTTCTCGTTTCTTATGATAAATTGTAAAGCAGCTTGTTAAAGTAACAAAAATATATCTTTTTCTTCATTTTCTCTTTAAACATGCTTCCATCAGTTTAATGGCATAAAATACTGATGTGCTGTGTAAATTCTTGCCTGTTGAACTCACCTGAACCAATATGTACTACTAGCAGGAACAGTATTGTCCCAATAGTGCCCAAAGACAGCTTATTTGCAGTCTACAAGATCTGCCTGCTGAACTGAAAGGAAACTTCAGTGGTTTATAATATCCAGTGAGTATAAAATTTCATGATTGTAATGACATTTTCTGCACTAAATTCTACCCATCATTTCCTCTAGGCACTATTTGCTATGTTTCCTGGAATGCATGACAGTATTTGAGTAGTCTGTAGAACAACTGGAACACCTCTATATAATATATTTAGGTAAATAAATCCAAATATGATCTAAGACCCCTGTTAAGTGAAATGATCCTAATGTCAATTTATGTTCAAATTATGTTTAAAATTCTGAAATAGAAAATTAATTGACAATTTCTGATTACTCTTTTAAGAAGTTTTACCGCCGTATAAAATTTTCTGTAAATTTGAAATTATCTGGGATGAAACATCTCGTATGATATAAATGATATAAATTGTTTCACCATACACATGCCTCAGGTGTTTTACCAGTCAAAATTAAGCCCATGGCTTAGCAAAACCATTCACTACATGAGAGAGAAGACACAGAGCAGTATTTGCAAATAGAGCGAAGCATATGACCAATGGCCCACATAACCCATCTAATACAAAAGAAGAGTGGTTATTCCAGAGAATCTAAGTAAAGGCCTCTGACATAAAGCCATGTTAGCTATTTATGAAATAAAGGACTTTTCTATCACTCTCAGGACCATGCTCAAGCTAAAATGCCCTCCTTGGATCACCACAACTGGCCCCAAGTCTTCCGTATTCATGCACACTGTTGAATAATCGCTGAAGAGAATATCTTTAGCCAGGGGGGATATCTTTAAGGATCTTAACATTACCATTACTGCCAAACAGAGAGATTCCAGTAAGTCACCAGATACCTGGCAGAAGTGTCCCATACCACATGTCCTTCAGAGGGTAAATAAGAGAATGACATGGAATGACAGTCAAAGGCTTGACATGTTCATGTACCTTGGCCTACAGACTCATTCCAGGCCCCTGCCTTTCTTCCTTCCTTTTTTCCTTCCTTTTTTTTTTATTTTTTTTTAATTTTTTATCTGTCACCTCTACTATTCCTGTTTCAACAATTTATGTAATTTCATTGTCTGTTATGGCCATCTCCTTATTTGCAGAGCCTGTAGGCATTAATTTTATTTAATATACTATATGCTTGACACTCTACATGGTGTTAATGAGTTGCCAGCTGCCTGTTGTGATACAAGAAGTAACCGTAAACCCAGTGTCGCCTTTACTCCTGCACTGGTTCAGTTTTCTATTGTGACACATAAATGTCAACTGGTATGATCAGAAGTAAACAGTCATGACAGACAGGAAAAAAGGATCTGACAGTTGAAGGTGATGATATCCATTAGGCTTCTACAGCTGCCACCTCCTGGGGAGACTGCTGAAGGATTTGAAATGTGGTGCAGAGCTCCTGGCTAACATGGCTCTATGACAAAGAATATGCTTACCTTCAAAATACCTGGCCTACCACCTAACCATCTGGCTTATTATAATTCAGATGAATCCACTTATATGCACAGGAAGAAGAAAGCCATGATGAAACACCACAAGTGCATAAAAAGGGCAGAAACATTAGTCAATCAGCCCGATGATATTCGAACAGTTGTTAAGGGAGCACGTCATTGCCTTGCTCACTTAACCATGGACATAAAAGAAAAGAGCTTCCCAAAAAGACAGAGTTTAAGATTTCAATTAAATTAAGCTGAATCCTAAAATGTCCATCAAGTGTAGTTAGAAGGATTATGTCAAGTCAATCTTTATTCACGTTTTACTCTTTGTGATAGTAGATTAAACACTTCATTTTGTTGAAGAGAGAACTTTTACCTGATAAATGCAGAAGTAAGAACATTCACTTAGGTTAAATACCAAGACAGTTTTCTTACCACAACCCACTCCACTGGACTTTAAGTTGTGCAAACTAACCAAAGCCTGTATTTGATGTGTGAGAGGATGACTGAAGAAATTTGAGACCTTCCAGTGTGTGCAAATCCCCAGCAGATGCCAGAGCCGTTGCTCTCTCTCCCCCACACCTCTGCGACACAGTCACAAAGATGTCAGGGCAGAATGCAATCCTCAGATGGCACATGTACCTCTAGGCTGCTGCAATTTATGCGAGGGCTAACATAGCTCAACCCAGAAAATTAGAGCTGTAACTGCTTCCATGATCTCCCCCTTCCATCCCCCAACACCAAGAGCAGTATTTTTCCTTATAAGCAGCTCAGGTAATTGCCTTTATTATACACAATATTCATTCCTTAGATTTTCATCACCAATAGAGCTATTATAAATTATTTTAGCTGTACTCTTCATGCTTTTATCCCTGTATTGATTTTATTTTTAATGTAAACTTTTAAATTATAATGCCAGAGAAACAACTACTTAGATAGCTACAAAGGCTAAATTAGCAAGACCTGAGAGAAAAGTGCTGAAGATATTTGCTATGAAACATTAAAAGCAAATGTTATTTTATGTAACACTAAAATGTAAAAAAATGCAAATGTAAATGTAGTTCCACCTTCCAGAGTACAGCAATAATGAAGTATTAGATTCAAGCATCATAATTAACTTAATCAGATGGAGTTTTCTTTAATTCTCTAATTCTTTTCCTTCAGCCATCTAAGCTTTTCTCAGGTTGAAGAATATAATAATGAAAAACACCAGCATGTACTACTGAAAATGTCTACCTTTGCTTGTGTAACAGTAAGGCACTGAGTACTTTGCATCATGTCTAGTATTTGGCCACTGCAGTATTTTAGACACATAGGAACACATCCCCACATCTACTAAGAAAATACCTTCCTGTGCCTCTGACACAGGACTTAGGGAATATCTCCTTTAAACAGCTAAATAGATCACAGAATTTAAAGGCATGTTTTGTCTGGTCTCTATAAAGGTAAGCACACATAATTACTATATGCAGAATCTCAGCATCTGCAATTAGTTGAAAGCAATTCCAGTAAAAAATAAACCTGTTATACCATGGAATTAGAGCAATAGGTTAAATCGCAATTTTTGTCAACAAGTCCATTTTCACTCTATTGATTTGCCAAGGTGATACGATGCACTGATTTGAATCTTATACAAAGAAGTGATATTGCACTAATTGAAAAATAATTGGATTCACCCCACTTTATAACAGGTTCCTCTGTACTATCAAGGTTTTAATCTCTGATGAGTTTTGCAAGACTCACAACCTAAAAATTACTGACTTATATCTTAATTCAGATACGTCAAATATTTCAAGGTTAGGAATTCCAAAACAGCAGACTGTTCAGGCTGCAATGCAAACATGAAACAAAAGTGAAAACGCTAACATTTTCTTTCCATATATTGTAGCAAATTAATTGTGTGTTTTGGTAACGTAGCTTATTAGTTTTGCATAATTTAAGTTTTAATTCATCGTTTAATTTTTAATTAAGTAGTCTCTTTCAAGATGAGCTTTCTACTCGCATTTTAGTTAGATGCTAAACATGCAATGCAAAAAAGCAGTGGCAAGAATGTAATATTTAGTTCATATGATTTCTCTATGATTTCAGACATGAAAGTAACCAATTTTTCAGAGTATAAAATAAAAGCAATTGTAAAATGTCATATAAATTTTAAATAATTAAAGACCTCTGAAAATATCTGAAAACTAGTGGAGCAATTATAGTGAGAAGAGCCATATACTTTTCACGATTATAGATTTTGCTATGGGCTTTTTGCTTCAGTACTTTGGTTTTGTTTCGGAGTTGGGATTTCTTTTTTTGGCAGGGGGTGTTTCTCTCTGCAAATCCTACAGTTTTGCTACAGCAATAAAACAGGCTTTCACAGTTCTAACCTCCCTAGCAAATATGATTAATACTATTTAATTCCAAATATAGAGAAATAGGGGAAGGAGTACATTTATTTTTGCACATAAATAAGAAATTTAAAACCAAAAACTATTTAAAATTGCAACAAAAAATGGTATTAATTGTAATTATGCACAAAGCTAACATGAATGTTTTTCTGTGTGTATGAAAAAATACTTAATTCCAACATTCAAAACTCAATGGGTGTGAATTTGTTAAATGTTATTAGTTTGAGTTACCTAAAATTTATTGATGGAAAAAGAAAACAACAAACCAACAACAACAACCAAAAAAACCCGACACACCCCTTGTTTTAAGAATATATCTGTCAGTTCAACTAATATTGGGAGTGCTCCCAGAACTTCTCAGGCCCCCACAAGCCTATTTTCAAGGTGAAGGAAGGTTGACATCAGCATACTTGAGACATGTAACAACAAATCCCAAAACTAACTTAACTGTATATGCTTTTTGCAGATATAACATAAAAACATAAATATGAGTGCAACATCAAGCAGCATTATCTTTGCACATTTTCTTCATTGTCATTATAAGTTTTTATATCAGAACTTCTTTAGTTATAAACAAGACTTCTAAACTGAGCTCCAAGTAGTAACATCTGCAGTGTCTAGAAAGCATCCCCAGACAGAAAAGTACCACCAGAAAGATACAAAAATATACACAAAAACATACAAGTCCCTTTCCTAAACAAAAGGGGAGCAGCTGGCTATTCCAGTTCTGGAAGATTCTATGACTTGGTTCTATGACTGATTGAGGGAAGGTTAAGTAATCTGAGTAACTTTCAGTCTCTAAACATTTCAGTGTATTTTACAAATGAGTATTTACTAGCTGGATCAACTGCAGTGAAATTACATCCTAGAAAAAAGCAATTCCTTGTAGGATTCATTATATAAATTCCAGTTTCTCTATTTCCCCTGAAGTTGTTAACTTCTGAGGGCATTCCTGCCAGAAGGCCAAGATCTCCAAGCAGCATCATTGCTGCAAGGCTCCTGTTTCAGTGGCACGGTAGAGTGGAGGCCCTGGAGGATGCAAACTCAAATAAACTTCCTCAAGAAAACTGCCATGACAGCCCAGAAAATTTGCCAGGTAAGAAGGCAGGAAACAAGTTGGAAGTTTGCACTTCCTTAGAATGTTTCATTTTGGGCAAATCCACATTCCTTAAAGAAAATGTTGATAAAATATTTTTTAACAGCTTCCTTGTCGCTCAGCCAGGTTTCTGGAGGAAATGAGGAGTAATGAAACCTTGCTTGGAGACCCCAGTCTAGAAGCTGCCCTCCCTTAGGGCCGGAGCCGCTCTCTGTGAACTGGGCAATAGCCTGTTCTTCTAAATCTGACTACAGGGATCAGTTTCGTGATCTGAAATAAAACAGCATCCAGTGGCTGACCCCCAGGTGCACAATAAAGGTCTGTCAGGGGAGATACACGTAAAGATGGGCTATGCACAACTTAACAGCAGAGTACAGTTCGTGTTTGCTTCTGCTCAACAGGAGGCTGCAGGAGGAAGCCATGTTTTTACAAACCCCTGCACTGTTACAATGGTCTGCTGTGCAGCTACAAATAAATGGGCATGGCAGAGCAAGAAACTACTGAAAGTCTAAAGTTTAGATTAATCACACTCATTCTTCTGCTTTACGGGGGCTTTATCGTTGTTTTAGGTGCTTTTGGTTGTGTTATGGATTTTTAAACAACTGGATAAACTACAAAGGTTGTGATTAGCCAAAAAACTCTGACTCTGAGAATACTAGTTCCCTCAGTTTGGCTAGCTTCCTAGCCAAAGTCAAGTGTTTTCAAAAAATGAAGCTGTCTATATAATTTTGAGACATTTTTTTGCGTAGGGGTTAAGATAAAGCCTGCTGCAATCCTAACGGAAATCTCCAAGCCCACTTTTAAATCAACAACCTGAAAATATCAAGTAGGAGCTATTCAAGACTTGGGTTGAAACATAATGGTATCACTTTACTTATGTCCAACTGAACTTTCTAACAGGAAGACCTGGATAGATCAGCATTCACCACAGGAAATGGTCACTTATTAAAGGGGTTACAAAAGCTTTCTTTTCTAGGGAGGAAAATACAACATGTAGTATTGAGGAATTCTCCAGCAGTTCCTCATCAACAGGGTACTAGCACTGCAAACAAAAATAAGCTTACTGAGCAAGTGAACATAGTTTTTCTTTCCCTGAAGTGTAGCAATATAGCACATCTCCTCTACACATTCAAAATCTGAATAATTGGGTCACTTGGCCCATGTGACTACCCTATTTTACTGTCATATTTATATAAACAAACAATTATACTTAATAATCATTCCTGCTGCTTGACTTACTCATCAGATAACAGAACGTGTGCCAGCAATATAAAAGAGCCATGACAAAAACTTATCACCTAGCCTTCAGCTGTATATAAAAGGACTGGAGAGAATGAAGACAAAAGAAATTTCCAAAGTCACATACACCTCCCAATATTTAAGGTCAAGCAGGAAAGGATGGAAGCAATCATTGCTTCCACACCCACAGATACCAGTAATGGCAGCCTCTGTCACTAGAAGATGCATCAGAGGGCTGTACAGGCAGATCAGTACCTGGGTGTTGGTGGCAAGGAGCTGCTGACGCACTTGTGATAAAAACTATTCCATTATTCCCTACTAAACATTCATATAGTGCCAAATTTGTGGTAATTTTGAGTAACAGCACTACTGATGGCTCAGTCTACATGATACCAAATATGTGTCTGCACCACAAATGCCATGTTTAAACCTGGCACTCTGGTTTGCCTCAATGTGCTGATGAGCCAGGAAACACCACGATGGTGTAAGAGCTGGCCAACCAAGCCCAAGAAAACACTGTAATTCTGCAAACAGTGGTGTTAGCAAATTCAGTCTTCTCATGATATTATTCTCTTGAGTTATTCAGTAGTCAGCTGAAGTTTCCATTGCACAGAGCATTTCCCCTGCTGTGAGGACTGGCAAACACACAAATTGGAGCCTTTCTTTCCATAAGGGCACTTATCGGCTCTTTTTTTTCTTTACTCCCCAGACACCTATCTCCACAAAACTTTCAGGAACAGAGGCCGTAACCTGAAGTACTATAATAAGGTGTAAATCATGTCTCAAAGACAGATCGATCAAAGTAGGGGAAGGCAGTAGGCTGTTCATCTCTCGAGGATTTAAGACATTACCTTCAAATGAAAAAAATAAGCATTTTAAAATTTCGTTTTCTTTTCACCTAAGGCCCTTGCAAATAGTATAAATTTTGAGCAGCCATATCTATTTTTCAGTGGCTAAACCGGCAAATGTTTCTGGGCATTGCCATATTTCACAACCCGTGAGGGGTTTTCTGCTGTAGTTTTGGGCCCAGTGAGATTCAGAAAGTACAAAAGGGCACATAAGATGCTGTACATTTTATACCCAGTAAACTCTGATCTGCGATTGATTTACACAGTGTGCTAAGTCTTTATTTCTTTTCCTTTAGCTTGGCAACATAATTTCACTTTGATGGTCAGCCTTTCAATTAATCAAAGTGGACACAGCATTTGCAGCTTCTTTTGAAGTCAAAAAGAATAGTGTGCTCAGGACCTCTTAAAATGAGACCACTTATTTAGGTACTTAAAGATGGCTGTCAACACCTAACTCCAGTCTCCTAAGTTTGAAATTGCTGACTTCAGTAATTTGCCCAAGGAAAGTGAACCTGGGGCACAGAGAGACTACAAAAAATCTTACCTCTCATGACCAAGAAGTCCTTGGCTCTTAGTTGTAAGTGCAGACAAAGCTCTCTTTTGACTGGTTTCCCAGTACTGAAACTCAATTCAAGTACACAGAAGTGGGCCATTTCTAAAACGCTGGTTTGGTCAGAACTGTTTTCTAGTGGGATCTTATGTCCAACTGCAATTATGTGATAATGGAATCCAGACATGGATTTAAAGAAATCAGAGGAACATGGCAAACTTGTAAGTCATTTCTCTGTGTTTGACTACTCAGATGAATTGCATTCAGGTCTGCTGAGCACTGGCTATACTGTGCTTAATTTCAATGCCCAGAGGCAGACAGCCTGATACAGGAAGCAGTGGCTGACATTGCAACCCAGCACACAAACCAGCAACACACTTCCTTTGTAGAAGCATCAACGCATTCACAAGACCTCTTCTCATAAACTAAGAAGTGCTGGAGCATTAATAAAGTCTAGGAAAAAAGAATTAGCAGGAGGGTGGAGCTGATACATTTTCCAGTCCAATGTCTTTTTTCCCTCTGTTATGTGTCAAACAGCTTGTCTGTGCTGACATGCAAGTGTAGCTGGCACAGGTGATGGGAGATGTCGTGCTACATAAAGGAGACCACCAGAGTTCATATCGGGGCCATGGCCAGCTGGTTCCTGGCTGTTGGGCCACGGCGAGGCCCAGAGCACCAGACCGCAGTGGTGGCTGCTCCCTGCCCTTGTTAAATCAAAGCAGCAGCAGCGCGCCCAAACAAGTGCTTTGCTTTGCTTGACAGACCTTTTAAGAGACGTACATGAACTACAAAGGTCCAGGGAGGAGTTATGGTGCTAGAAACAGGGAAATAGATTTTACTTTGTAACTTGCAAGAGATCACAAAAAGCCATAAGCACTTCTTCATTCTGTTTAGAAAATGCATCTTGTTCTTCAGGTGTAACTTCTAATATATTACATCAGAGTATGGCAGGTAAAATACTTGCTTTGTAAATTTTTTGGTGTGTACTGATTCCCAATACTCCCTTCTCCAATAGAGAGAATCTGAGTTCAAAATAAACTCAGTATTTAGATAACCACAAGCATACACTGCCATTCATTTAATGCTAGTCCATCTTTTCTTCAGCAAAGTATTTTGCACTTTATATATATTATGAAACATTCCTCCACCACAGTATTTTTGATACCACTAGCAGTTCCACTGGTAGACCAGAATTTTAGGCCTATGGCCCTTAACAATATAAAACAATGCAAAATAAAAATTCCTTTAAAAATTTTTGAAATGAGAGAAGGAAGCAACTCAGGAAGTACAGAATTGGCATCATATACCCATCACAGAATAAAATCTGGATGACACTGTGCTTTAGTGTCACAAGTAGAGATAGAATCAAAAGCTTTCATAGCTGATGTAGGTCTCCATCTACAAAATGTAATACTCTTACAATCAGGTATTTTCAAAACTCACTGATATCTAATTTTTACTCAAGACTTCATATTTTGCATTCAGGCTTTACTATTTTCAAAAGTTTAGATTGCATCAGTAAGAACACAGGATGTGCTAAAATATTACATTTCACATGTTCTCAATTCTGCCTAAAATACTCAGTTTATCTCCCTCTCAAGTCTTAACTTTTGCAACAGCAACCACACAACAAATTTTCACAATAAACGGGAATTTACAGGGTATTACTGGTTGACAGTTGAAGTTCAAAAAAATTTATACCATGACACTACAGTACTCTGCACTAGCAAACAGACAAAATGTAAAATAAGATTCTCTAAGTGATCCTTAAAAGACAGAAGTGTCAACCAGTCCATATTATAAAATTCTTGAAGTTAAGAAATTCCAATTTTTAAAACATAAATTCTTGAAATTAAAATAGTAGCAAATTGAATAATCTGTTCAGTTAACTGTAACACAGTAGCCTCTGATAGCAGCTAGCCTAGGATTCAGAAGTTTATCAAGGGAAAGAAATGACAATGTTTAGTATACCACCCTGAAAGGGATGGGAACAAAATACTGTTTCCCATCACAAATTTGCTTATAAAACATGTATACTACCTCAGAAAAACAGTCACATGCCTAAATGATCTGCAAAACGTCACTGCAAACACCACCAAAACTATGCATCCTAAGGAAGTGAATCACTTTAAAAAAAACTGAACTTGTAGGAACACTGCAAACAAGTGTGTCCCTTAACATTTATTCCACAAAAGTTCCTATGGCAAGACAATCTTAAATGATCAATGTTCTTAATTGTGTTGAATTCAGCCTACGTAACGCTGCTTAGACTGAGTAGCAGAACTTTGTGGATGTAACTTAGAGCCCAATAATGCCCACTTACACAGATTAAGAAGATGGTCAAAACTTATTACACCTCCCAGTCTTCACATACGACCTACTTTCCTACAGAAAGGAGGTACAAAAGGAATCAGAAACCTCTTAACCTTAATACAGAATCAAAAGCAAAGGTTGACCAGTATCACAAAGTATTTCTCAGCTCAGCAAACTCAATGTAGCTCATTGTAGGCTATTCCATTCTCTTCTTACACAATCTACTGCACATATATATTGTGTTTTACTGCACACACTGTAAGTAATATTATGCAAAACCACAAAGTAGCCAACAACACAGCAAAAAAGCAAAAGACTTGCTCCAAACAAACACAGCTCACCTTCCCTTCTCTCTACAGGCAGGGAGAGGGTCCTGCTCAGAACATCTCACTACTGGGTCAAGAGAAAGAAAAGGTGAGACAACTGTGGCAAATGCAAGGCAGCCAAAATTAAGGGTATCCTTAAACACATGAATGTGGAACAGGTGAGTAGATGCATGCTGCCATGGGCATAGATCCAGTTACTTAGATACAAACAATCTGTGGAAATATTTGCTCAGCCTATTCAGTTCTGCAAACTGCGTCATGATTTGTATCACATGTGAGCAAATAACTCACAAATAGAGATTTATAAACAAACTGCTTACTGAAAATCACCTACTCAAGTCCAAGAGGCACATTTAAAAAGGAACAGAGCAATGGTCCTTCAAGCATCTGTGCCTCCAGCTTCTACATTTGTGCGGTCTAACACAATTGCTGAAAGTGGATAGCTCGCAGTGAGTCAATCTGGCTACGACACAGGAAAATAAACATTTACACAAACAGCTTTATATGCACCACAACTAACCAGTCAGTTTACCATTACTTGGATGTCTTAAGTTTAAAAAATACAGTGCTATCTTATTTGTTGTTTGCTTTAAAACAAAACACACAAACTCCGCCAAAACTTAAAAGAGGTAATACTAAAACCAACATTAGAAATATGAATGCAATGAAATCCAAAAATGTTTCTTCACATCACATACAAGCCAGGGAACAAAACTTATATATGTATGCAGACAATTATAAAGAGAGATTTTTCATCACATGAAATTTAACTTGTGTTTTATAGAGTAAAGATTAAAAGAATCACCTAGAGCCCCCTTTCTTGATACATGGAATGTTTTCTATTGCAGCCAATGACTTCATCTTTCTAACAGTATTTACTATTTCTAACCCATTTCACTGTTGCTACACCTTTCCACCACCTCCCTGTCCCCAAGCAAGGCATTTCACCCTTGCCTGCTGACTCCCTACTTTGGAAGGCTGAGATCAGACAGCATGGGTGCCCTGCAGGAACTGTGCCTGTTGATTTTCACTTTTCTTGTTTTCTCCTATTGTTTCTCTGGTTAAAACTATTCCTCTGCTCCAAAAGTAGCAATCCACTTTTCCTCTGGATTCTTTTAATAAACCTCATCAGCTATGCTCCAAGGCAACTGATTTCTACTTCTGTCAAGTTCAATGGCTGCAAATACTACCTCATACCTGAGGTAGAGATAGAAGTGCCTCAAGTTTATATATCCTTTCCAAGGCTATCAGCTGCTTGATTAGGAGGCATTATGTCTCCCTACAAACCTAGCCAGTGAGTTTTCCACACTGTATTGCTCATCTAAAAATTATGCTCTGGTTTCTTCTGTGCTCCATGGCAGCCATATATTGAAGAGCATTGGGAGAAGCTCCATTGCAAGGTGATATCAAATTATTTGGGTTAAACATTCCCAGTCATGTTACAGAGTGGTGAATAAGAAGAAGAAACTAAATGTAATTAAAATTTCTCTTACAAACCGCAGCTCCTTGTATAAAGAAAATTGCATGCCAGGAGTCAAGAGTTAGGATGCAACTTCCTCTTTTATCAATACTTGCAGGCAATCACTCACCTTTTTATGGAAAACAATGACCTTTTCTGATACAATGGTGACCCAGCTTAGAAGAGTAAATGGAAAAAAGTATGAAAAAAAAAGACTTTTTATTATTCCTTGCAATCAGAATGTAAAAATTTAAATGGTCTGAAAAAGCACCTCTTTATTAAAGAGTTGATGAAAGTGTGGGTCAGTCCTATTATCCTTTTAAATTAATAAAAAATGCCTGATCTTTTAAAATTCAGGAGAATGATGTATATTTAAAATATTCTGTAATTACTGCAAAAGTATTAATTAACAGTTCATGGATGCATAAGTAGTGAGATGAAGGAATGAGCCAACTACTCACTATAAATATAAGCTTAAAAAATCATTTTATAGCATTTCTGTAGCTGTATGATGTTAGGCAGGTCATAACACTAGTACTTTTCCTCTGAAAACCTAATAATTATTAACCTTTTTAATTTTTAAACGGAATATTGACTTTGCAATAAATTGGAGTAAGTTCAATCTTACAGTCAATTCCAAACATGAAAGACTTTCTCTCTCAGCTACACTGACCATTAGCACTAATTTACAGATATTTTCTTAGGCTTGACTCAAAGAGAAGTCTGAATTATCTTACTGCAAACGATTTTAAGTAACAGCACAATAATTCATATATAAAGCACAGACTTATAGATACATAAAATCACTATTTTCTCTACCAAACTATAAAAGGATATTAGAAGTTATTCCAAATTGCATGGGAAAGCCTTAATGTACACAACACACTCTTCCTTCCACAGTAAGACCCAGATATAGAGGAAAAGTATTAGATACAATTCCGTTAACTTCAGCCCTTCAGAAAATGCAGTGAGTCTGCTTCTATATTTTAAGAATGTTTTATTCAATGCTTTTTGTTACCTTTTCAAAACAAACCAAAAAGCTTTCTAGTTAGATTTGATAATTACTAGTTCTGCATGCTGTCCTTCAACTCCCAGAAATGTCCCTCTTGTCACCACAGGAGTCTGAATCAGAGTGTAGTTAAGAAACTCCCTCTTGCTCAGCCCATGGGAGGCTGGTTCTGACCAGGCAGAGATTCCCTGCTCCTCCAGCCATTCCCTTCTCTCCCCTTCGCAATACTGAGCCCAGGCTGCACCCACAATGGGTGCACAATGGGAAGGATTGCAACTTTTCATCCCGGGAACACAGAGGGAAGAAAGAAGAGATGGTGGGAGAGGCGTAGGACATGCTGGAGAAATTAGTCAACAGACTAAGGAGAGGGTGGAAGATCCAGGGGCCCATGAGAAAAACACTCATGGAGCATGGGATGTGGGGACATGAGCTGGGAGGGGAGAACTCGCTTCAGTGGTGTGAGAAATGAACTAGACACCTAATGGGGTAAGAGATGCTCCCCAATGGAGCTGAAAAGCCAGAATCAATGCAGTTGGAATTTTCAATGACAGGATTTTATGGGGTCAACAGGGTATGGACCAATACATTCAGCTACAGGTTGCTGAATGAGCTAGAGAAGAGCTGTTAAGACAAGGGATATGCATACATGTGTGAACAGAGGAAGCAAAACATGCCAGAACTAGGGGTTTATAATAATAATATAGGAATCTTTCTAAAAAGTACAACTCAGAACTTCTCTATTTCATACTAACTTCTCCATGGACACAGAGCTGTCCCAATGGTACAGAACATTCCTTCCAATACCTTTTTAGCAACAGAGGAAAAAATATTAACCATGCAGATAGTCACAGTGTTTTTGTGTAACTGCATTTCAGCACAGCAACCACAATATTGCCAGAATCTGGGCACAAATTCACTCCCTGATGCTGCATCAGACTCCTTTTTACCACTGGGAAACTCACACACCAACAGCTTTACATATAAGAAATCCAGTGCCTGATCAGATAATAAATTTATGAGGCCAATATTAACTTCCAGCTTCAGAAACAATATTGGATTATTTCCTATGTTCCTATGTTTTTATATGTATATATGAAGATAGAAACCTCCTGCAAACAAACACCGAAGCACTGTCAAGTAAATTTCAGGGTATGCTTTTTATGTGGACACCACATGGTCCAAAAGATCAGTTCTGTCACACAGTGTCATATGTCTATTTAACTAAATTATGGGATATTTGGTGTTCTCTGGTATATAAAAAATAAATAAATAAAGGAGGAAAAAAAATTAAATAACAAAAAACCCCAAATAACTGCATTTTCTAATTATAAAGATAAAATCCCATAATGGATTTCATCAACAGCATATAAATAAACCATTACATAGATTTTGTAAATTTGCTGTCTAATAGTTTAATTTTTAATAAACTGTCAGGAATCTGGCATCTAGGGGACTGCCTTCATCAGGAAATATATCAGGAAAGAGAAAACTCATTAAATTAAGGTCTGCAATGAAGGCATTTCTGGAGATGCAACAACCTGCCAGAGTCCTCCCACCAAGCTCCCAAATGTTATGTGAAAACCTTGCTAGTCTCTAAGTGACCAGCCTTGCATTCTGATTAAATGCCCTCCAATTTCTAAGGCTCTAGACATCAATATAATGCAATTCTTCTGTCATTCCAACCTTCCAACATACCAACATCTCCCAGTTCTATGCCCTCAGCAGGTTTTCAAAACTACAATTTCATTTTGTGTGTGTCTGTAGCCAGGTCAATAATGAAAATATTTAATAAGATCTATCCTAGTATAACCTTCAGAGTAATCACCTACTAGACTTCTCATTACTTTTTTTAATGCCCTTTGCCAAATCTGAGAGCCTGATTTTTATCAGTCGTCAGTAGAGCCTTACACTTCTTGTTCACTAAAAAGAGACAAATTTCCTGCTGATCAATATTTCCCCCCATTTTTTAGGCTGTCTGTTCACACCTATCCTTCTTTTTAAGGTGGTTACTCATCATCTGAGGTCTACAGTGCTTTCCTTCTAAGGTTTTTAATCTCATGAACCAGATGCTTCGGCTGTGCTCTGCAGGCCCTTGTTAACCTTCAAAGAGAACACACACTTCTTCGCATGAAGATGTACTTTCCACAGCAGTCATTGGCAAGAAGCCAACAAAAAAAAGATCTAGAAAAGCTCTTATAGCTGTTACAGCTCAAAAATAATTTTAAGAACATTGTTAATCTTGGGAAAATATGGTATCCTGTTCTTTCAAAGAGAAAAAGAAGTAAAAGCTCTGTGCATAATCAAACCATCTCAAAAAAAAAAATATCCCTCCACCAAGAGATCCAATTTTTCATTGAGCCATTCCAATTTAAAAATAACCAAAACACAGATTTGTACTTGGCTTCTGGTTCAATTTAAATCTGAAACTACTCTGTTTTGGGAGAATTGTTTGATCCAGAAAAGGTCCAATCACACAAACCAAACTGTCAATGAACTGGCTGCATAGTGCCAGATGTTCAATGAAAGATGCAGGTGGCTGAATAATGCTAATATATGACATCCAACGTTGTCTTAGCTCTAGCAGAGTCCACCTGCTTCTCTTACAATAATATGTGGTATTTTTAACCAGTTGAGAATTGGATTATAAAGAAAAGCATGACACTGAAGTTAGGTGGATAGCAATAGAAAGTCAGAGACTGTAATAAGGTTGGGTTTCAGTAACTACTAGAAATTTTATCTCTGGCAGTGCACTACTCCTGAAACAGAATACTGGCTGGCTTCAAGTCTTATAATGCTGACTACCAGGTGAGAACACAAAAAGCTTGTTTTTGTTCTTGGCTCTGCCACTGGCTTACAAGATGTCCATGACCATATCTCTTTCCACACCTCAATTTTTCACGGGGATAAAGAAATACTCTCTTAGAACTAAAACTGATGAAAATGGGTATGTAATTGTTATATTATTAGTTTATCCACTGCAACATGTTCCTTTCTGTGTCAATACCCATGTCTTCTACAGATCTCCTGCCTTCACAATAGACATGAGTGCTAGAATCAGGTAACTGACTTTTTTCATACATCCTGTATGGACTGGCCCATACCACAACTGATAAATATTTAAAAGACCCATAATTACTTGAAGTATGCCTACAAAAAGCTTACCTCAAGCAGTATGTGCCTAGACCTAGTGATTGGTCCACATCAACAAGGAAAAGACAAGGCTTGCAGTAAGGTTTACTCTCCACCATAGCTTTTCATTGTATGTAATTGTCCTTTAATCTGCCTTTGTGTAAACCCTCTAACCACTCCTCTCCCCATGGCACAGTTAGGGCTGAAAAAGACTCTGCCATACTTAGAATTCAGTTTTAACCTCAAGCCTGAAGGTGACAATTAGCTGGACTCTCTCTGACTGCCAGTCCCATGCTGCAGGATGCTGTCTGCTACTTTAGTTTTATTCAGTTTCTGCTCGGCCATAAACCCCTGAACCCTCTGCTAACTCAAGAGGTTACTTTCTTTGCCAGAGCATTAGGATTTTGGAAAACTTGTCTGGGCTGCTTACTGAACTGAACACAATGTGATCTGACACTAGTTACCCTACATACTCAGGTCTCTTGAAAAAGATTTTTTAAAAAGGCAAATAGGCAGCATGTTCTTTGCAACATTTATGATGGTGATGACCATTATTAGTAGTAATGTGGAAGATTTGAAGTAGTAGTTTTTAAACTGGGCTCTACAGACTTGCAAGTCTATAGAAAAAAAACACCATGAACTACAAGATACAGCAGGTTTTTCCAGCTTGCACTTAAATTTAGGCAGATTAAAGCACTGACGAACATTGTGCTTTTGTTAAAACAGAATGAAGTAACTACAAAGACCAGAAAATAAACAAACAAATAAAATGCAGGCACATGTTTAGTAAACTCAAGCATTCCAGAATTACTCTACATCCTTATTAAACTGTAGCAGATTCTGTTTGGGGTAATAGAAATCAAAATAAACTTGTGATCCAGATAGAATAAAGGATATTAGAAAAAAATTTAGTAATAACCACGACAGCTGAATGATTAACCCTACCAAAATATCAAAGGAAAATAGCTGTCAAATGTGTAAATTAAATCACTTTTAAATTGAACAGAAAATTATTTCCTATTTTCCACAGGTTATGATTTGGAGTGATCCTAAACCTCTGGAAAAGAATTTTCCAATTTTCAAAAATTCTGAAGCCCAATTACAAGTAATTATAGCTTTTCAATTTCAACATGATGAAATAATTTGATTCTTTTTACAAGAGGTCTGGTTTAGCTCAAAATAGACAAGTGCTTCTGCAATGAGTTAGTACACAAAGACAATAAAGATCATTCTCAAAAGAAAATCAGGGATACGTGTTGGCTATAAATCATAAACTGAGCATTCAGGCAAAAATAGTTTGTGTGTTCTATAAATGCCAGCTATTTCCATTGCACATGAGTGAGATAAAGTAAACAGATCACTGACAGTTTTGGCTTTTAAATACAAAATGGGTAAGATTTGAAAGAAGAAAAAGAAACTGTATGGCATAATAACTACTGTTAGATCTAGTCTTAAAGTATAATTTGGAGGAATAGAGTACATGAACACAAGTTTTTCTATATTCTCAATCCAGAAGAAAAGCAAACTGGTACCATAAATTAAAAGTAAATACTATTTCAAGTTTCTTATTCCCAGGTCCACTTTCTTACTCTTCATCCAAGAATTACCACTTTTTTCTTATTCTTTGCTACATTACCATTCACTAAATTAGGAATTCCATTTCAGTAAAGCTCCTAAAACCTTTCACACAAACACAAAATATAAAAATCAACTCCAAGACAGTGCAGCAAAGTTCATCTCCATAAAGCTCAATATACTTTGCAACAGGCCTATTGCAAGTGAAAACACTCCTAAAATAACTTATACATTTGAATAGAATTATACAAATCTATTGTGTAGTTGAAGCTGGACTTTACTAGACCACTTTGTAAATAATAAGTGCTGTAATAAACTTTTATAGATTAAGGATAAAGGTTCGCATAACTCCTCTAAATTTTAACCAAACTTGATATAACACCCATATCCCATAGCAAAAGGAAATACCCTGTAGAGAGTGTAATTTAAATGTAATTAGCAAACAGAACTAAAACCTCAGTCTTTTAAGCAGAGAACTACCATCTAATCTGAAGGCAGAAAAATCTGGAAACAACAGTTCTTAAAACTCCTATGCAAGATTAGAGAAGGAAGCTCACCAGTGATTACTAGGGTTCCTGCCTTCCCCTGGTGTGTTTGAAGGTTACCTGTTTACAGTGTTACCCTTCAGAAACAAGGAACTTAACAAACTGTGCAAAAGACACTTGCTGGAGCATAAGCAGAAATTGATACAAAAAATATTAGCAGTGACTATATTACAAAAAAAAAAAAAAAAGCCTATGTCACTTTTGTAACATTAGAAGTGTCAGTAGTATTATTAGGTTTAATTCTTTTGCATAAGAAAATAAATCTTCTTTTTGCCTAGTACTACAAATTGGCTAACAGTGTGTATATAGTTTGTTATAAAGAGACTAATATAAAATTAAGAACTATTTCTGACATGTATCAAAGCACCTGGTTACTATTAAGTTTTCACAAAGAAAATTAGTAGATTGAGCACTGACATATTCAATAAACCAGGGTTTCTCCTGTGGTCAGTCTTCTGGCAGTGAAGCAATATCTTCAAAGACTATTAAAAAAAGTGTCAGCCAAAGGCAAAAAACAACCAACCAAACACCAAACAATTGGTTAAGTTATAATAAGGAGGTTTTACATATATATATATATACACAACAGCAAAAAGCTAAAATTTGAATTTACAGATGTATATCAAAGGCTTTTAATGCTGTCTCAGCTGCTGGGGCTGTGTGTGGACACAGTAATTTAACCAACAGCAGATACAGGGAAAGATAAAGCAGAAAAAGCCAGGCACACTGAGACCAGAAAACTGACATCCACAGCCCTCCTACATCCTCAGGAGAAATACGTCACTAAAAACTATGTAGGACTTACTCATATTATGGAATATTATATAATTACATAGTGTGTTTTATTTGAATGTACATTTTTTTAATATCATCCTCCAAAAGAGCAGACAACAAAGCTCACTCTATATTTCACAGGCCAGGTATGGGGAATGTTTTTCCTCATGTTCCTCACCTGTTTCAGACGACCAGATAGGACACTACATCATATGAGCTACACATAACGATGTATAGCTGTCTTGGAAGGTTAAAACAGTGGGACATTTAGCTGAAGGTTAAAGTAGTTTTGAGACTCCACTCACAAATAGTGCCTGCAGACTATGTTGGGGGTTTCTCTGTGTGTAATACTCAACAACATGGAATAAAATCTAAGCAAAAGGGATTTTACCTTTTTTTTTTTTTAACTTTCCTTTTTCTACTACCAGAAAGTATTTACCTTTATTAATGTTTGCTTCTTTCCAGGAAGCTGATGCAATTAAAATCTGAATTAGATTTGGAACTGTGTACTATTTTCTCCAGCTTCTAACAGGCAAGAATATGTTCAAACATCCCTGGGTTACCTCATCTAGCAAGACCCAGTCAATGTGAATTGAAAGTGCAAGTAACAAAACAGGAGGCATTTAGCCTACATATAAAACTAAAATTATTCTTAGTTAATTATAAGCAAATCAAGATAAATTGTTAAGATTAGGAGATAAATACCTGATTTTTTTAAATACACTGAGTACATCTCCTGCATGCAAGGCCTTCCATTCACCATGTGACCCTTGGAACAGGCAATGGATCAGAGGATGGCCTGATGAGGGTAACTGGACTGGGCTGTGAGCCACAGCAAATCACATGGCAAAATTAGGTTTGGTCCCTAGGCTTTGAAGTGCCTCAAAGGCTCCTTTTTACACCTTCTCAAAATGAAAAGATGATCATTACAAACCTTCTGTTCATGTAAGCTCAGATCACAAACTAAATACCCTGCCAGTCTGCTGGAGACCACACAGGTCATGAAAATTCATCTTGCCAATTGCATTCTTTCATTGACATTAAGCAATATTTAGAAAACAAACAAATAAGGGTAATTATAGACTATCACTATCACTATCTCTATATCTTTTTCACAGAAAAAACATGACTGCCTCCAATTTTATTTGTTCCATCGCACAGGCACACTGTTAACTTAGAATTTTATAAATTCACTATCTTCCCTCATAAAACTTTGGATGCAGCGACACAGTAGACATCCAATCCAACATTGTCAAATAACATGTCAAGATACAAAAGGTGTCTAGGGCACAAAGAGTCACTGTTTATATCTCCAGAGAGGAGAAGTACATTCTTTAAAGGAACTTCTACAGCCATCCATGTACTGGGCAGGGATGTGAGAGAAGAAAATTTAAATGTGCTCTGACTTTACAATTATCTTTGCCTTCTACTGACCTAGTTTAAGAAGTGGTTTTACATAGTATTATCCTCACTGAGAAGCAGACATAAATAAATTATCCATCTCAATTTTGTTGGCATTTTGTTGACTTATGTATGAGATGATGAGATTTGCAATGATACACTCACTGTTCTCCAGCATCTAGGGACAAGTGTTCTTCCAACTGTCAGAAAGTCACATGGAGCACATGGAGGGATCTACTCTGTGGAAACGTGTATACTGTATCTTCAAGGGACATGGTTCTGAGTTGTCAGTCTATAAATGGTACTGTAATCTAGATGTTCTTTGTTCAAAGTGCAGTCTCCTTAAATGACTAGCAGCAGCAGAAAAGTCAATAGGAACGAAATATCCTGAAATCAATCCTAAAAATGCAGAAGAAATACTCCCAGGAGACAATGACCAAGTCACATAAGAAATTTAGGAGAACTGTGATAACACACTTACTCTTTACAGTCAAATCAGGCCTGTTTAATCTGGGATCATATTTTTATATTTTAGGGGAAAACTAAAAAAAAAAAAAAAGTATTTTGAGACAAATTAATTAGCATCTCTATGACCATGCTATCAGTGAGATATGAATTATCACTGCATATTCCCAGTGCCAAACACACTGAATTTTCTTGGATTGGGACACTGCATATGAATTATCACTGCATATTCCCAGTGCCAAACACACTGAATTTTCTTGGATTGGGACACTGCATATCCACTGCACTCTGACATCCATGTTCAGAAGTCATCCATTGATTTGGGATGTATGCAAGTACAGCACTCCACTTGAGTGGAGAAACTTGTAGCACTGAACATTATTCTGAAAATAAAATTAAATCTGCTACTGCCCAAAATCTTAAAAGCAAATTCTCCCAAATGTAAAAGATCAATGACATTGGAATCTCAAGGCTCATTACAATGGCTTTGTAATTAGCCTGAAAAAACCTCTCAGAAACTCTAAGTTGAATATTGTGCAGTTGAGTTTCTCTTCTATGAGGCAAAATCCCTGAAACGAACAAATTAGTCACAAGGCCCTTAAGGCAGAAAAGTAAGGAAAGCTTCTGTTCTCTCCAACTCTTAACACGAGGGACTTTCAAAGAAATTTAAACATTATAAATAGGCAATACTCTATCATACAATTCATAATTAGACAGTGGAACTAACTGCTACAAAATATCATTAAGGCTGAGGACTTAGCAAGGCTGGAAAAAGGATTAGACATTTATATGGTGTAACAAAAAATATCCAGAGTTCTAATAATTTTCCAAGATCTATTAAATATCATGTTCCACAGTATAACCCAAACTCTAATCAAAGAACACGTAGTTTAGAATCATCACAGAATCACAGAACAGATTGGGTTAGGAAGAAACCTTCAAGCTCAACTCATCCCACGCCCTTCCATGGGCAGGGACACCTTCCACTAGACCAGGTTGCTCAGAGCCCCATCCAACCTGGCCTTGGAATAGTTGCAGGGATGGGGCATCCACAACTTCTCTGGGTTCCAGTGCCTCATTTCCCTGAGTAAATTTCTTCCTGACATCTAATGTAAACCTGCGTCTTTCAGTTTAAAATCAAGCCTCTTGCATCTTCCTCTGAAACCTCCACTGTTGATCACTGGGTTGATTACATAGGGTGGGTTAAGAAATCCAGTCTGTCATGGCAATTCCTTTGCAGCTTTAAACAAAATAAGCAAGCTGATCTGTAATCTTTGGCTTAAAGCAGCTAATGATCATGATGTGCATAACCATAAGGATCTGGGAACTGAGGGGAATGGGAAGCCAAAGCCATACAAAGTGGACTGCAATTGCAAGTTTAGGTGTCAAAACTACATTGTTCAATAGAATGGAAAACACAAGAAAAAAATTAAGAGTTTCTTTGGCTGTTGTGTTATAAGCCTCTTTAAAAAAATTAAAAAGAAAGAAACCAAATCCATTAATAGTCAAACATGCAAGGGTAAAATACAATTGAGCTCAGAACTCAGAAGACCGAGAAGACTGTTTTGAGAAGTTTTTTCTGGCACCACTTCTTTGCTCTTTCCTCCTCTGCAGGCAGCCCTGTCATATCGGTTCCTCTCTCCACAATGTAAACCGTCCTTGCTTCTCCCTGTCTCAGAGGATGTTCTAACTCTCTAAATCATGTGGCCTTCCTTGTGTTTTCCACATGCCTTTCCACAGCTTCACAAGAGCCAGGCTGTGAGGGGCCCAAGACTGTCACTTCGCAGAACAGCCAGATACCAGTGGTTGCAGAAAGCAAAACTCTACAGTAGGAGTGGGGTATAAAATAATCAAAAAGAGAATATCACTGTAGTCCAGATAACATAAAGCAACAGTCCACTCTAAAAAACACCAGGTCAAATGCTTTCAAAAGAAGATGTGCAATTAAAAATGCACAATTCTGAATCTATAAACACTAATCTCTGTGTGTTAATAAGCCTATCTGTAAAATATGAGATAAGGGTCTAATAAATGAAAAAACCACTACATTGATAGTTCCTATAAAACACGGGTCAAAAGACTGACTTTGCATGTAAATATTTGAACTACATACTGCAAGTAACATTTCAGCCTCTGCAAGCATTTATTAAATATTAAGTAAATAGCTATGGATCATATGTACAAAGGTGAATGCAAAATGCAGCAATATTTAAATTAAGATCAAAACAAAAACAGCCCTTTGGTGTTCTGGTTTTCTTCTTCAGAGTGTGGTGGATAATAAATATCCAAGAGCTTTCCAAGGCCTCAGAACAGATTGGATCCGTTTCTTTATGTTTCCTTTTGTAATCCTGTCACAGAAGCAACGTATCAAAAGATACAACCTGCAATTTGGCGGCAAAGAGAAACACTGCACCTCCCTCCAGTCCTTGAAGATCTTTTTTTTACCCCCCCAAAAAAGTAGAAAGGCAGATCTGATGACTTGCACTGCAGTGTTCAAATCAAGAATTTTATTACCCAATTCACCCTCCTCTACACTGAGAGCTTGTACTAATCTAGCAGGTCAGATACAGCAAGTAAACCCACAGCATTTTCTCAAAATATTTTCAGAAAACAAAACAAGAGAAAAACCAAAACCAAAACCAAACGACCAACTCAGACAGTACAATTAAGGCCCTATTTGAAAAGAAAAAGCTTGTTTGTATTTTTGCAGAGCTGAAGGTACTTGGTTTTGGATTTCTTGGTAAGTAAGAAAGTCAAAAGTCCTTGAATGAACTAGTACAGTGTAAATAACATTCAGAACATTCTTAGTTGCCCCTTTTTTTTTCTTCTCTACAAGTGATTAATCTCATGAAGTAATGCCAATCATTTTTTATAAACTATAATGCAGTCTAAGAATAGGCCTCAGTATAAATTGAATGCTGTAGTCACATATTTTGTGGGTAGATTAAGGATAAAACTGCTAGTTCCATGCTGTGCCAGATGAAAAGGAACAGTTTGAGTACTTTAGAGCATGCATATTTAGTAGGCTATCGAAATTATTTATAAAACTTTAGGGGAAAAAATTACTATTTAAAGAAAATAGTACCATTCAGTGAATAAGGAACAATAAGAAGAAATTCACGTTTCATTCTCAGCTTTCCAAACTAAGCAAATCATGTCTTCCTGAACAGTTTCCATATCTCCAAAATGAAGGTAAAATTTACTAATTTGCTAAAATGCTAAAGAAACTGTACATGAAATATTTTGACATATGAACTGAAAGTTCTTGACATAGGTACTGTACAGATTTGCTGAAATTCTGCAAAAATTCAAAATCTTGACAGTATGTTGAGCAGCATGGTATATTTATTGCATTCTATATGTGTCAGCAACACATATATTCAGCTCCATCTCATCACATTTAGGAAAACCCCATGGAAATACGGAAGGGAGCTGAATAAGTATGCAGAGCAACAAAAGATTGCCCTGCAGTCAGACAGATATAATTAACACAAAGCAAACCAAGTCTTTACTATCTTCAGCCATGCTTTAGACAGTCAGAGACACCCCAGTCATTGGAGAATGAAGCAGTGAGATGAAAGAGCTAAGTACCAAAGAAAAAGGCTGTAAAGTCTACAAAACAAAATGGGCATTTACTTTAGCATCAGAACATAAATAAGTAGTAATGTTTTAATAAATGATGTAGGTATAGGGAGCCTCAGCAAGCAGCTCAGCAGTTCCATGTAATACCAGTAGTGAGGTCTTCAGAGAGACTTGTCTACATGTTCTTACAGCACTGTGAAATGCAATTCACAATCCCTTTTGACAGCCTCAATTTAGACATACCCACCTTTATAGTAGG
The DNA here is from genome assembly GCA_003676055.1 of Chloebia gouldiae. NCBI lineage: Eukaryota > Metazoa > Chordata > Aves > Passeriformes > Passeridae > Chloebia > Chloebia gouldiae. The sequence goes on from QUSF01000001.1 coordinate 12,700,236, forward strand.
GACAGTATGCTACAAATAACTGTCACAACTTATTGAAGAGACCTCCTAAGAGAAGCACAGAAGATATGCAAATGAAATTAAGAACAAAGGTTTGCCCTAAAACTGAAATTTATTACTAACTTTTCTGAAAGTGAGACTATCTTTCAATGGACCTCAGTGGAAAGTCTCATTAACTCTGAAACCTGCCGCTCAGAAATATTTCTATTGTTATTAATAATGAAAAAATACATTCAAAAAAATACTACAAAGCCACAGTCCTGTAGAAAATCATTAACCAAGTATTAAATAATATCGTCAAAGCCATAAGTTTACATTTCAAGAAGGAATAAATATAAACTGATATATGGTATCAGATTTTATAATGAAAGCAGGAATATTCCTACTATTGCCTATTAATCCAGAAGTTATTTCCCAGCTCTTTCAGCCATACAGGAAAGGGTGCTTGCGCCTTCTCTGTATATCTAAGACACCTTGGATATTACTGGAGAGGGAGCTACAGACCTTTACACTGATGAGTGTAGAAGCACAGAAGATAGCCAGCACTCTTGTTTACTTAAAACAGTTCTTACAGATCCTTTCTATTTCCTCTATTTGAACAATTGTCCATGGGGCTTTTTATCTGCTTCACAATCTGCCCAGAATATCTTCCTCCTCCAACAAGCTGACACCTGCTCTTCATTCAACCTGCTCATTCATTCACAATTGCTCATTTCTGATTCTGAAAATATTGAAAGAGTTGTATTTTTCCCAATTAGGTTGGGAAAGGAGAAACATATGAAAAGAGAATCTTTCTTATTATCAAGATGTCTAGATAACAGAATACCTTATCAGAAAAATACTATTAAGTGAGTAAAATTACATTAGGAGAACCAAACAGAACAGAAACAGGAATGGACTGGTCCTCCCATTTTCTAGAGGACAGATAATGAACACAATTCCAGCTTTGCCACTCTTGGTACTAGCAGATATGGCTAGAACACATGGAAAAAGGAATTTGATAGAGAGGTAACTAGGAACTATCTCTGCAGCTCAGTGCACTGGGCATGGTGCAGTCTTGTTTTCCAAGGCACACTTAAGCATCTTCAAGAAGAGTTCAGCTCCATCTTCTCCATACTCCACATTTGGTGGTTGCAGACAGTCCTTTCTTCTTCAAGCTGAATGAGTCCAGCTCCTTCAGCTTCTCCTTTAACATCATTCAGGAAGCGTGAGGCTTGCTTGGGACTGGCTTGGTGGCCCTCTGCCAGACTCACTATGACTGTTAAAAGTCTTTCTTGCACTGTGGACTCCAGTGCTGGACACAATATTCCACATGTGATCTCAAATGACAGCCAAAGGGTAAGAATCACTTTCCACAATCTGATGGCTATGCTTTTGCCAACACAGCCCAGCATGCAAACAGCCCTCTTTGTTGCAAGGGCACACTGCAATCTTCAATCTGTTCTCAACCAAAAGCACAAGGCCTTTTCTGCAAAGCTAATTTCTAGCAAGTCAGAGCCCATATGGTCCTGCTATGTGAGTTTGTTTCATCCTAAACACAGAATTCTGCATTTGCCTTGCTTCATGTGGTTTGTATCAGCTCACTTGTCCATTCTGAGTAGGTCCCACTCAAAGGCAGCCCAGCCCTCCAGTGCACTGACTGCCCCCAAAAAGTTGCTGTCATCCATGGACTTGCTAAGAATGCAGCAAATCCATCTGCTAAGTTAACAGTGAAACAGAGAAATCTAAAATGCATGATAATTTAGAATGGACATCTGCACCCTATTGCAGAAGAAGGAACACACAGTGGCATTTTTTAATAGAGTAAGAGTCTATCAGTCCCAAGTATTTGCTGCATCTTCATAAAACAGACTACGTTCTATACACCAAACTGGACAGAAGAACTGACTCTACATGGATATGTTCTACATACCCATGTAAAGTGAAGCCAGGATGTTTTAAGATAATATGATGGATTGTAAACAGCAGCCCAGGAGCTGGGAGGATAAGTTTGCTTCCACCAATTTGCTGATCAAAACCTCTTAAAATTGCCAGAGCTTATTTGCCAATACTTCAAGAAACAAAAAACTACCAACAAGCTGTTCCTGCAAGAAGCATCTTTCAACATGAATACCCATCTGGCAAAATGCATTGCTGTTAATGTTCAGGAGAGTTTGTTACGATTTCTTACAGATCCTAACCATCTTTGACTGTCTTTGACTTTTTATTTACTTCAATAAGAGAATAACAAGGTATTTTTGCCCTTAATAGGAACTGAACTGAATCCCGAATTTCTCTTTTAGAATATGATATGGCTTTAAGAAGTGGAAAGATTTAAAGATGTTATGCCTCCAAGAACTCTATGTTCATACTGAGACAAGAAACATCAGTGAGCTACACAAAATAGATTTTAATGCCAAATCAATCTCACCAAGAGTGATGCAAAAAGAGTTGCATGACCAATGCATTTTCTTTGGAATTATTCCAACAGAGGAAACAAGAGGAAAGTGAAAAAGCCAATTTCTACCCACAAGATTTTTCCAGTCATCTCCTACAAAATATTTCTCTACATAGAAACAAATCCAGCCTACGGCACTACAAGTGACAGTCAACTAGCAGAGGGGGGCCATTTTTAAAATGCCAAAGATGAGCTATCAAGCCTAGTAGCTAGAGATTGACTGAAGAAAAATGTACACGTTTCTGATCAATACTGCTTGCAAATTCTGTGTTTGATTGACAAGGAGAAAGGGAAGGCAAAGGAGGACAGCCCATGGTCTCAAGTTCCCGAGGGAGAGGAACAGCTTAGTTACACATCTGTAATCAGTCACTGCGGGGAGAGAGGGTGAAGGCCGTGGTATCCAGCTTGCCTGCCTTCCAGCACATGATAGCTGTCTCAGTTTGAAGGCTATTTGTCTAGGGACCCCACAGTCAACAGCAAGATCTGGCTTCTCTGATCCATTCTCTGCCCATGACTAAAAGAAGCTCTTGCTCTGTCCTACCTTTGGAAAGGATCCACATTTCTCCCCTGGTTTTGTATTATGCCTTTAGTGCCTAATTGAAATACTTTAGGCATTGGATTAAAGATAATAGCTACAAATAATTTACTCTTTGCTGCTTCTGCTGGAAACTCTATATTGGGCACCTGAGTGGGGAGGAAAAGGCAACAGACAAAGAGATTACAGTAATATGATCAAGAAACAAAAGGATCACCAAATACCATATATATGATTAAAATCCAAAACCCTGAATGGACCTGGAGGCAAGCCACGAGTCTCTCCAAGAGAGCGGTGGTGAGTCACCGAAAGGCTTATATTCCTTCTGCCTACATTCTACGTGCATCTCCTTTTCCTAATTTCTGGCAAAATATCTTCTGCTGCCTGTAATGAGTACAGCTTCTGTTCCTATAAAGCACAAACACTTCTTAGACTAGGCTATCAGCAACCCATAACAGGCAGATATCTCAGCGTCTGGGAGACTGTGCTTTTAAAGATCTGACAAGGAATAATATCTGAACTTAGGTGGTAATTAAACTGTCTGAGCAATGCTAAGAACAGATACATTATCTTTTAATATCAGAAATGAAGCACTATTAGAGAACACAAAAGCACCTCTCCACACAGGAAATATACAAAATGGATCCTTCTCTTGCTGCTAGGAGCTCCAGAGATATTCAAATGTTTGATCACATATTTGACATCACACTATTGCTCCTACTGACTACTGCCAGCTTTTCTGGGCAATAATGCTTGTATAAATTCAAATCTCTCATGCAATTTTAAATGACTTTATGAAAAAAAATACTGCTATTGGCCATTTATTATATAATGATTAATGGTAACATTTTTGAATGCTACATTGAGTGTCTATTCTGGGGAGAAGGCAGGGAAGAAAAATCAAGAGACTTAAAACTGAACTAAGTAGACTACTGTGCTAATTGGGGAGGGTGAGAGGGAAGGTGAGAGGGAAGGGGGGGAAAGGGTAAAGCAGAGAAAAAAGAAGCTCAAAAGAAGTCCCAAGAAATCCACCAAATTACAAAGTTATATTTTATGTTCTGTGTTTTAAGAGATTACAGGGTTACAAGTTATAACAAAGAATCAAAATCATCTGCAGAACCATCATTTTCTGTCACATGCAATATTTTCATGATTAGTAAAAACAAAATATTTAAGAGAGAAACTTAGAAAGCGGTACAAGAAATACACATATATTTGAGAGGAACAAAGACCAAAGAATTAGACTCTTTGAAATACCCACTAATGTCATAAAAGTAGATGGAGCCTGTAAATGCTAGGTCTGTAACTGATACTCAAAATGTTTCAGTACCACTGTTTGTATATTTTCTTGCTGCCAATTTAATTCTCAACTATATCTGAATCGGAGATCACACCTCCATATCTGCTGAGGCAAGGAGCTTTGGAGTACATTTGTGGTACTTTTCCAGATCTCTCCCATATCCACTTAAATCAACCTAAGGCTTTCTAGAAATCATTATTTTCCATATTTTTCCCAGACTTCATTGTACAGTACAAATAACACACCATCAGAGGAAACAGACAAAATGGATACTCTTTTCTTCCTGTTGGGAGCCCAAGATACAGGCACACTTTTGGTTGTGCATTCAGCATGTGCACAGCCTCTTCTACTGACAAACTCAATGATCCTAAATGCTCCACAGCTATTGTTTTTTTCTTTAGATCACTTACCAACAAAATAATTGCACATATTGGAAACATCTTCACTCCAACAAAATGAATTCTTATTCATATAAAAATCTACTGACAGAAAATATCTAAGTATTCTGACACATTAACTATGGCCAAAGTAAAATCTAGAGAACTGCCCATAGATCACCTTCTGCTGCCCACTTTTCTAACTGAATAATTAGCTCAAAAGTTGTAGACAACCATGGTTCAAACCCTAATGATGCCTGTTTTGCATCTTACAGCATCTTCTGTTTCCTCTATAAAACAAAGCCAGACCCAAAATCTCTTTAAGAACTGTCGGAAGCTGAATATGAAATAGCACATGGGCAGTAAAGTATACAAATTAGAAAGCACTAAACCAAATACTCTTTGGGTCAAATTACAACCACTTCAAGGATGGCTAACAGGTTAGATGATCACAGCATTTCCTTCAGCTTTGAGTCTAGGAATTTGTGCCTATTCCTGCCTATTTCTATAAACATACTATGATCTTAAGTTACAAGTAGCACACACTATTTCCCCCCATCCGCCCTACACAGGAGACAAAGCAATCTAGGACCAAAGGAGCCTGCCAACAGCAGAATTTCTACATAATTTCCTGCAAAAACTGGAAGCACTCATTCAAGTTAAAAAATAAATTTTTAAAAATGTTCCTGATAATTCACAGCCCTGCCCCTACCTCTCAGGAGCCATCTTCCACCCAACACTTTTTCTTTCATCTGGAAATTTATACAGCTAAAACCAAAATCCTGATTTTTCTTTTGAAGTTCTACCTTCCGTTTTACCACCAGTCTCTGCTACTTATGGATTTCATTACTCACGGTCAAGTTCTTTCACTGGGAATTGGTTCTTACTCCTTTTTCTTTTTTCCCTACAGCAGCAGCTAAGAGCTACATATTTTAATTTTCAAAAACAGCACACATATACAAATGATACAATAGGAAATAGGTGATTAAATCGTTCATTTTTTGAAGTTGGTATCTCTCTGGTATTTTAGCCTACCTAAATCATTCATTTTGTGAAGTTGGTATCTCTCATTTTAGCCTGCCACATTCAGTGGGGCTAAGAATTCATGTCTTTATATGTGTTGTATCAGTTAACAGGAAAAGAGTTTTAATAAGATGTTTGGCTACCATCATAATGTATCTATCTATTTCATATATGATTAAGCCTGGAATTAGTGAGAACTGTAATAACTGATACTATTATTCTGAAATGTCCTAATAAATTTCTAGATGCCACTTGTTATCAGATCCTGTTCAGTGGAACTTAATATTGTAAGCATCTCCCAGAGAAAGAACAGAGGTCATTGACTGATGCCTGGTTCATCAAGGGTGTTGAAAGCCTTTGGTACCTTCCATTATTCAACAAATGATCTCTTCTTCTTTTGCTATAGGAAGTCAATACATGCTCTAATAAATGTAGGTAAACTAACAGCCAAAACTTGAGCAGGAAACACAGTTAGCTCAATATCAGTCATCACTGACAAACAGAAAACAAGCAGAAACCCAGGCTTAAAAGAAAATCATCTGAGCCTCATGGCATAACAACCTACTAAGTTAAATCCTGTTTTTTTGAGTATTGATCTGTGATATGATCAAGCAAACAGGAAAAAAAAAAACTCTGGATCAAAAATAGGTGAAACTCTTATAAAATGTTCAAAAATAAACCTTCACGTGTGACCACAAAGAGTTTGTTACCTTTAAGCACAGAGAACATCTGTCTGTCTTCCACAAACAACACAAAGATGTAGACATTACAGAAATACAGTTGCATTTCACCTGGCAGTTTGATGCAGCGTACTTGCACATGACAACACATTGATTTTACTTCTACCTCCATGCAGACATCTACGTAAAGAAATCCATTAGGCAGACAGTTCTCATCTCTATTGACTGACAGAGTGACAATCGAATACTTTTCACCTTCCAAACTGACTGACAGCTAGACACTTAAACAAGCCTTCAAGTTGCAATAATAGTATGAAACACTTTCAATTACCTGAATCAAACAAATCCATGATCCCACTAGTTGAATGTATTTTTCTGTCTGCGGCTATGCCTGGCTTGGTTTACAGTGTTGCTTGGGCAATTCAGACCCCTAACAACAATGCTGCAAACAAACAGCAGCCCAGGGCTTCTAAACAATGAATTATACCTCAAGTAGTTTTGCTATACACATCTTTGTGACCAAAAAAAAAAAAAAATAAATGCAGCCAGCCTTTGCAATCACTTTCTTTTTAGTCTAGCAATGAAGGAAATCTCTGAAATTTAAAAAAAGATAATGCATGGGAAATAGCTAGATCATTAGATAAATGTCTTTCTAATACTAGTAAATGTTAAATCCAGCCTGCCTTTAAAAGGTAAACATTTGTTGTTTGTTTTTTTTTTTAGTAAGTGAATTGGTAACAAGCAGTATTTTAACTCTGAGGCTAAATATATGAATGGTTTAGCCAGCTTACTAATTCAAATTACAGGTATTTTTCTAAGTAATTAAAATTTTAATTAATTAAATTCTCTCCATTAAAATCTGATTTTATTTAGGGCATATTAATGAACAACTGAACTTGACAGAGAAACAACAAATCCATTTTTTCAGATACGACAGCTCAAAAGCAATCAAAACCATATATATTTGCATCTCACAATTTCTAGACTAAATAACTAAGGTTGAAAGTATCTAATGTTCTATAGACATCAATATGTGTTGCTGCAAGACATTCAGCATGATCAGACTGAAATATCTAAATGAACATGCTTATGAGTTAAACATATACACTGCATAACAGGCAAACAAGTAGGATCAGGGTGCACTCTAATGTACTGTAATTGGGTTGACAGAAATAAAAGGAAAAGTCAGAGTCCATCAAGAACTGTTCAGTAAAAAACACACAAAAAGCAAAAGATTGTCTTTACAATTGAACAGTTGCATCAAAAATGGTCAAAGCATTTTAAAAGACATAGTTTTATGTTCTGAGAAAACAAGAACTGAAAATAAACCACGTTTCCATATATTTCCTATATAAAAATTGGCTTTTAAGCCATGTTATGTCTAAGGAGGTTGAGTGCAGCTCCTAACTTTTCTCCTCCCTCTCTATGCACTGCTTGTTTTGTTTGGAATACAGACAGGTAACAGACAATCTTTACAAAAATCCACTGCTACTTTGCAAGCACCATCACAGCTTAAATGTACACAACCATAACAACTGAAAACACTTACTTTTTTTTGCAAACAATGACCAAAACTTAAAATAAAATAAAAACAAACAGCAAAAACAAGACCCCCCAAACAAGCAAACAAAAGAACTTCAATCAACCCCCCTAGTCCTCACCCTCTGAATTCAGCAAATAAGTTTACACTAAATCCACAGTATTTGAAATCACATATGGCATTCTGTTGCTATTTTGAAAATAACATTTTAAAATATTTTGAAAATAATGTCACAACACCAGTTTTACAGTATTAATAATTTAAAGGACATGTAAGAATATGTTTTATCACTTTGTCTTAGAAATAAATTAAATAAGTAGCAAGAATGCAATTACCTGAAAATTATAATACTCTTTTAAGGTTACTGTGCTTAGCGTTTCTTCTTTTTTTTTAATCAGTCAATACTATTTGAAGACATCAATATAGAATTTACTGTGCACACAACATAAAATGAGTCTTTCAGAAGAGACTTGCTGTTGCCCACTATACAGCAAATTGATTTTCTGAAAAGGAATGCAGCCTGTACTTAACCTAACAGTGTAACCCTGTTGTACTACATGAAAAGGGATCATGCATATTGATTTCTTTATTACAATTCCTCTTGTGATCAGTAAACATTTGTAAACCCTTCTTCTTGGGAAAAAAAAAATTCTACTTTGAAATTAGCAAATAAAAACAGGCTTCAATTTTCAGTTCTGAAACTGTCCTCTCTACAGGACGACAGACATCAGAACATTCTTGTTTTCTATGCCCGTATTTTAGGGGTACATTTTTTCCAAGTTGCAGAAAGCAAGCAAAGCAGAATTGAGGCCACTGAAAAATGCCTGCTTTTGTTAAATTTAGGAAATTTTTCCTTAAAAAAAAAAAAAAAGGTTATATTTTTGATTCAGTATCCTTTAAAAACAATGGCTTGCACAGAAAAAGAGTGAAACAGAAAAAAGAGAGGCACTAACAGAGGGGGAAAAGTGCAAGACTCTGTACAGTATCTCTCCTGATATGAGTAAACTGGAACAGTAACAGAACACAAATTTTCTACTGCTTCCTTTTGAACACAATTAAACTTCAGAGTCTGTTAAGATGTAGTTTCTGGAATCGATGCAAGCAATTAAAAAATTTCAACCAGAATGTTTTGTGAGGCGTAATTACTATAAGGTCACTAGATATTATTTGGAGTCAGTTTAGTTTATCACATTACGACATGACAGGACATGAGGCAAAAATTATAAATTCCTTCCCTAAATCTGTCCCTTTCTGATTTAGATGGATGAAGAATAATTAACTCTTAATTATTCAGATGACTTCAAGGCAGTTTCAGGATTCAGTAAAGAATGCAGTCATTTTAACCAAGGAAAGCAGTCTCCTATCATTTATCAAATCTTGCAACTTGACCAATGATGAATAAAAAAATCTATGTTTACCCATAGCCCTAACTGCTACCTTAGAGGTTGTTAAGCAACAAAATTTCCTTTAAATTCTACCATATGCAAATTATCAGATGCAATTTGCATTTTAAAGTATTTAACTCTACATATTTATTGGATTTTGAGGCCATGCTGATCATTGATTTATGTGCTTCTGGCAATCATATTTCCATATTTGTATGATTTTGATGACAGTAATAATTCAAATATGCAGAAAGTTGTTCTTTGAACAATATCTTTAATTACGTCCTCAAAGCATCATTGTTTTGCCTGGTGTCCTGACAAAAATTGTTTGAAATGAGAAATGGCATCATGATCCAAAATGCACAGAAGTACATTTGTCCTTTGCTGTCGAGTACCAAATGCACAGAAATGACTTTTCATGTTAACCAATCCTCAGCCCTAACCAGTCTGCAAAGCCCAGCAACCTTGCACGTAAATACTTTATTAATTCTGACACACTTTCACGACAAATTCAATCACAGTTCATAAGATTTCTGTTCAAAATGCAAAACCTGCCCCATTTACTTTGCCGCTAACTCAGAAAGTTTTTCTGCCACATTTTTTTATTAGAGTTGTCACAAATTATGTGCACTCTTATGAAAGCTATCAAGAACTGTAATCATTAAAAGATCCAGAAATATTTTGCCCATTTACTTCTCAAACACAACCATCAACCATGTCTTCTGTCACCACTATCGAAACAATTTGTTTTAATACAAGTTTGGTCACTGGAACACACGTATAAACTTTTTAGAATAATTGTTCACTCATGTACAAATATACAAGAGTAATGCATTAGCCTACACGATGAACTTGTGTTTTAGTTAAGCATTCCTATTTATACTAATGTTCATTTAAATATTGTGCAAAAGTCAAATATTATCAGAATAATATAACATTTTCTTTTAGTGCAGCATAAATTTACTAGTTTGCTGTTTCCATAAGTAGTGTTCTACATAATACTCTTTCTGCCTTGTTCGGGGACAATCTAATATTTAAAATAAAATAAACAACAGACTCTTTTTCATGTTATATATAATTTAAGAAGACTCTGTTTCTTTTAAAAAATGCATAAGTAGTTCCATAAATAGAGTAGAAATTAACCTAAATTTATCAACATTTTTCCATCTGTAAAACACACAATATTAAATTCTTATGAAATCATTAGGCATACAGTTTGCTTATTCAGAACCAAAACATACTGTAGCATAAATGGTTGGTTTGCTCTCTGAATTTTTTTAAAATATGATTTACAGAAAGAACCTCCTTTGTATATTCCACCCTGCCAGAGAGGCAAAAGCACTAACAAAGGTATGTAGCAACTATGATGATCGTTAAAAACTGAAAGCAAAACCAAAGTGGAAACGCTCTACTCTCCACAATAGTGGCATATTTCTTGGCCTGAAATATCTCAAAACAATAGTTTTTCTTCAGAAAGAGCTGAATATTTTATTTATGGATGTTGAACACAAATTTAGTGCACACTATAACTGTATAAAGGTCTGCTTTATTTTTTATGAGAGCACCCCAGGCAAGCAAACATATAATGTAGACCTGATGTCAGCCACCCTCGTATTCTTGTTACAATTTTTTTTTTAATTCCCCAGGTGGAAGGAAAGAACTCACAAGCTTGTTATATCTACTACTTCTGTCATTTAAATATAAGCTCCTCAGATCAGTAAATAAAAGGAAATGGGTGTATTTTTTTTTTTGTGCTGTTCCTTAAAGAGATTTGTTGGTATTTAATACTGAATCAACTCGCTAAACTACCAAAATGCATTTTAAAGGCAGTTGCACTTTTACTGTGATTCCTGAGCCACTGTAATGTAAATATCTCATCTCTTTCCAAGCAAGCACAATGTTGGTGAAATACATGACATTTGCTGACCAACCTTTAAGAAAATAATTAGATAAAGACAAGCTGCTGTTTTTCAACCTCTATCAGATTAAAAATGTTTACCTGTTTAGCAGACAGGTATGCGGCACTTATTATACAAATTATACAAGTAAGTTGATGATTAACTAAATGTGTCAGCAGTATTACGAGTAAACACAAAATCTGAACAAAAATAATTCATGTCTGCTTATAAAAGGGTTCCACATCTTATCTCTAAGTCCTTCTAAAGATCACAGAGACAAACACCTTTGTAATGTTTGAGTCTATTTACAGCGCACAAGTGCTGCATCTGGGGGTGAAGTTAAACCAGCTTTTTCACAGGCAAAGTGGAAAAATTAATCGGAGCCTCTCCCTCCGACTCTCCCTAGCGGCGGAGCGCGGAGGGGCAGCGGCCCCGGCCCCGCGGCCGCGCAGGGTTTGGGAGGCGAGGGGCAGCGCCGGGGCAGCAGGCGCCAGCCCGGCATCCATCCCGGCGTGCGCCAGCCCGGCATCCATCCCGGCGTGCGACAGCCCCGCGCTCCCAAGGCAGAAAGGACCGCACTGCCGAGTCCGGGTGCTCCGTGCCGCGGCGTTCGCCCATTTCACCTAAACTTTTCACATCTGTGCACACGCGTCTGTGCGTGCGTGCGTGTTCGCCTGTGAGTAAATCATCTAAAGGTTAAGGAAAAGACACACAGCAATTCAGATGAAATTAAATTCCAGAAAGGAGGGGGTGAAAATAATGTCCAAAATAATATCCACTTCACTGTGACCAGTGAATCTTTTGTGGAAATGCTTAATCTAGGAAGCATATTACACAAAAATAATACACTTAATAAATCCCTACATTCTTCCTAAATAATTAGATAAACAAATTCTGAAGAGGTTTCCAAGAAATTCAGGTATGTGATTAAACACAAGTTTGCATGACCAGAAATACATTCTAGCAAACCCTGTTTAGTATCTCACAGTCCATTCTTAGAAACACAATTGATACCTTAGTAATTTTTCTCCTTTTTCCACCCCCCCTCCTTTTCTTTCCTTCCTACAGCCCATTAAAGTGCTCCAGGGACTTATTATTGTGCATCCCTTGTCCTGACCATAATTGCCCTCCAGGTACAATCCTTCTCATGACTGAGATGTCCTAAACACAGCCAGGTGCTCTCTGGGGCAGCCAGTGCGTTTCCACAGCGTGAGGATCGAGTGCTGGACATGTCCCAGTTCCACAAACACCAGAGGGGACAGAACTAACACTGTTTATCTTATTAAAATCTGTGATTCTTGATGAACTTCTTGTATATGCTCTCAAGAAGGGGTCAAATGCATTTTCCTCTCAGAGGACAAACTCGTTTAATGAATCATGTGGCTACAATAAAAATCTAAACATAGAAGAAAGCTGAGATTTAACACATAATCCAAAATACTCAATTTTAGAACTTAAGAATAACACAGCATCCATTTATTTTCTAGAATATTCAAGCCAGTATTAGACTGTAAAACTATTTTGTAAACACATTAAATTTTGGCCTTTAAGACTACAACATTGTAAGTAAATGGGTAAATGAAAAATATTTTAGTTACAGCTAAGGCCTCTCAATATATTTCAAGGATAATGAATGAATCCCTAAGTCGATACCATAAAATATAAAGAATTTATAAATAATTAAGACATTTATCTTCATGGTAGAGAATAAAGTTATTGTATGTAGTTTAGATATGAAAATGAAATTCCTGTATAAAACTGGTACCATTTTTATCATTTGTAGAGCTCAGTAGCACTGCTTATTAATAATAGATTAAGCAGTTGTAGCCAGCTATATAAATTGGCAGTTGATTGCAAAGGGACCTAAAATTGCAATAGCACAGCATAGCAGTTAATGCAAAAAATGGCCCTTTCATTTGTAAAATAACAAAAACCTGCACCTTAAATTGCTGTGCTCAGCTTGTAGCTGTAGTAAGGCAAAAATGAAAGGATTAGGATAAAATTAAAGCGATATGGTAGTAGCATTTACCAGCAAATATGATTACAAATTAAAGTCAGTTTCAACACTTCCTTCTCATTGAAAATTAAAGCAAAATATTCACTAGTTTACGTGACAAATTCAGAATCACTCGATCTGAGAAAGTCAAAAGGCATACCTAATATTTCACTGTTACACTGTGAACTACTTCATACAGTACAAATGAGTAATGTACCTTTGAAAGAATTCCACTCTTCGAACTGCTAATGAGTACCTTTTCAGAAGCAAGCTGCTTTTCCAGGGGCTTAAAAGAAATTCCTTTGTATCAACTTAGTTGTATGCAAATTAGGTTTAAAAAAAGAAAGACCTGGATGGGAATTGAGAGCAATGAAACATTGCAATGTACAACACAGACGAAATGCAAAGGTAAACATACTTTTGTATGTGTTAGTCACTGCTTCATGGTTAGGACTGAAAAGGCTTACTAGAAAATATCTGCTTCTATGAAAGCTAAAGTCAACTTGGCAAAAGCATGTGCTAAATGGCCAGTTTCCATTTAAAATGCCTAAACCCAGGAACAAAATTAAAATAACACTGAGACTCTGTAAGTATCCACTTTTATAAAAGTAACATGCAGCTTCTCAGCAACTGAGTTTCCTCAGCGTTTGGGTAGTATAAGCATTCTTCCAATCAGGCATAATTAGAAATACCAGAAAACTGAGAGAAATGTGAGAGTCACTTATAACATAAAACCTCAACCAACAGGAAGAAAAATATAACATTTTGCTGCAGTTTGAAAAAGGTGTACATAGAAAAATAGTGAATAGTGCATGACTAAGCACATGAAATAAGAAAAATGTACAGGTCAACTCATTTATAGTAATTCAACCTTCATCTTCTGATTTACTTACTGTAAAAAATCTATTATAGCCACAATTTGGTAGTGAACTGTAGCCATCTACTGGAATGAACAGATAAAGCAAATGTTTAACACAATGTTCTTCCCCAGGAATTCAGTTTGCTCTGACTGCTCTAGTACATGCCAGAAAAATGAACGGTGTTAGATGCTATTAATACTGGAAAAGGAATACCTCTCCAAGCCAGTGCAGGCTAAACAATGTCAAAAATACACTCATTCATTTGGCAAGCACATTTAGAAAAAAATGCAATATTTCTTAAAATAGAAATGCATAGATTGTTTGCTATAAGTGGTGAAATTTTACCTCACCGAGTTTACATTTTCAAAAGCATTTAATAGCAAATATTTCGGATGAAACAAAGTAGTAGTTATTGAATATTAATTTTAGAGCAAATTAAATATCTTCAGCACATTATTATTATAGGACAGTGTGTTTCATTAATCACCATCAACATGTACTAATAGCTTAGCTTTATTTTAAAAACAAAAAAAAGATAAAAGATCAACCCATGCCGAAGTCTGCTGCTGTTCTGAAACACAAGAGCTTATCCCAATACTTAAGGCAATATTCTGAGTAAAGGAACTCTGGTAACATCTAACTCTTATGAGATAAGGATTAATATTCCTAGAGCAATTAATTCAACCTATGTTCAGCTTTTAAGTACATCTTCTAAGACATCTCAAATCCTATCAGGAAAGGAATGCATGTTGAAGGGATAGGAGGGACCTGTAGTACAATGCAAACCGATTATGGAGGGAAAACAACCTGCAGAAAGAGATGATAGCATTTGTTAGAGGTAACTCTTAGAAGACTGAGCAAGGTCTCTACTTGGGCTCAGAGGAAGGGACTGAGTGGGAAAGCATGTCCACTTCTTCCAGAGGTACTTTCATCAACAAGCATCATGGTGATGGGTCCTTGCACCTCCCAGGGCCATGACCATGGCTGCAATAACATCACTGCTCACAGTCTGTTCCCATCACTACTTAGAATGTGTTCACTACGAGTAGTGCAGGGCCCAAGGATGGTAATTCAGGGCCAAGCTGAAGGTACCCAGGTATGTTATCAGATGTAAAGATGCTGATAAAATTGCTAAGTGTGGAAAGGGGAAACCAGCCACAACAAGACCCTGCTGTCCCACTCTTAATGCAATTTAATTTAATTGTCATTATGAGGAGACTCACAGGCTACACCATCAGAATACATTGCCCTCTGTCCTCTAGGCATTTTGGCCCTATAAAAGTAGCATCAGTCTCTTCCAGGCAATTCAAGTGTCCTAAGGCACTCAGTCCATATTATGCATAAATGCAGAAGAAGTACATTTTCTGTTGCATTTGGGCCCTAGAACAGACATGAGAGATTTCTTAAGATTTAATGCCTGCCTTGAGTGAAACTAGCCTATCAAAATAAGATACAATTTTTAATCAATATAGAAGAAGGGTAACCCAAGAAGATTGGAAGCATAATGGTCTATATTTTTAACCTTACATGATGCTTCTGGAACTGTTTCCTGAAGAAGGGGTCAAAAACAGCTGGGAAGAGAAGTGGAGGATACTGACAGCATTCAAAGAACAACACAGAATGTACACACACACACAATCACATGTACAGATACATGGATACATACAGAGTATGCCCTACAAAATGGGAGAGTGACTAGAAAATCTTAATCCATGATTAACTGCTATGCCTTTCAGCCTCTATGGCTCAAAGGAGGCCAATGTAAAGCAAAAATTATTACACAGAACAAGTCAGAAGATCTCTGCAGTCAGAAGGATGGTAAGATCTCCTCAACTGTGCCTGAAATTTCACAAATATATTTGAAGATCTGCTCCACTGTATTTATTAAGAGACTAGCAAAGCCAGGTTCAAAAATCAAATGTTCTTCTTAAAAAAATCCATTATCTAAGCTTTGTAACCTGAGAAGATTAGCAGCATTCAATAATATTCAAAAAGGGAAAAAAAAACCCAAAAACAAAAACAAAACAAAACCCCCACAAATCACTGTCTAATTAAGTGAAATGTAACTAAACAATTTTAAGTGGGAAACAACATCTTCGCAAGTCACTTCTGAAAGGCCATTGATGAAATAAATTAGTTAGGTTATAAACAATAAAACTTATACTCAGTAAATTCAGACACATTCAACTCTTTGCATTGATGGGTTCACTTTGACAAAACTATTTTTTCTGCAGCAAATGGGGAGAAATTCCTAAGAACTATCCCACCAGGTAGAACTGGTAGTGAGTAGATGGGCCATCACTATTAAGTCTCAAAAAGAATAAACATACACATAGTTCAAAGCATAAAACAACTGTGTATCATCATCATAAGCTGAGAAAAAAGGAAAAAAAAAAACGAACAGAAAAAACAAAACAAAAAAACTCAGCCCTGCACCCCACACTATTAGGGAAGTGTACTCAGTTACTGTTCAGTACAATCCCTCTTACAGTTCTTCCAAAATAATCGATACATCAAGATCTGAAGGTTTTAGCAGTTATAGTAAAATAAAATGCATTGATTGCTGGATTCACCGTATGTTGATAAAACTATTCTGAATCTTTTGGTGATATGAATTCAGAATTTCTATGCTACTATTTGATTAATCATTGAAAAAAAAAAAAAAGAAAAAGAAAAAATCCTGTCAAAAGCACAAAACAAAATTCTTGAATCAGGTCAATGCAAGGCATAAGTTTAAGATACAGCAATGATAAATAATTGCAGCTCTGCAGAGACATGAACATTTCCCTATAGCATTTTGGATACTATACTAGTAGGTAGAACAGCTTTTTATTTTATTTTTTCCCTTCATTCTCCCAAATCACTATCAGGAGTTTTTATAAGAGACATCTCAGCGAGATAACTGGTTATGGAATCAATAAATGATATGACAGTCCATCCAGTCTGTATAGCACTATGAGAAAAGCAGTGCCCTTCTTGTTAAGGTTCAATATTAAAAGATATGCCTGAAATAGAAAAGGCTGCTGAACAAACAACATTGAATGTCAAACAATTGACCATTTCTCACAAATTTTCAAAACCTGCTGAAGAAAATAAGTGTGTATAGACAGCAACAACATTTAAAATTGCCTTTACCTTTTACCAACCATCATAAATTTGGAGGGTGAAAGCGTGGTGCTACACAAGTCAATTGTACCATGTCTTTTGATGAAACCAAAATACTGCCAAAGAATTCTGTAGTTTTACTGGCATTTTAAAAACAACTACATAATTCTACATAATTTTAAAAGACATGTTTGTGCCACGCTACAACCACTTAAACATAAACAACTGTCATTTTTATGTATAATACAGGAATCCATAAAACCTGGTTTAATTCATTAAATTACACTAAATTAACATGTGACAATTATTGCAGTCACAGCATCCACACACCATCCAAAAAAAAGAGGACAGATAGATATGGAAGCACAAGTCTTACGGAAGCTACGCAGCCATTCCCTGTGTAGGGCTTTTAATGGCCTATTTCACAGAACAGTCTCTTGGAAATAAACTCAACCTGTCACTATGAGGCAAACCAACATGCTGATTATACTAAAATTATGAATCTCTTTCTGAACCACAATGTTATTCAAATCCCTTCCTCGATCCCCTTCCCGCTCTGTAAGGCTCAACAAGCTGGAACAATAATGTGCTGAGCCACCGCAGTGAGGTCGCCTGCGTGAGATTCTATTCATCTTTTATACAACTGTGCGTACAGGCTTCTCAACAAACGAAGCCCAATAAAACCTGATCCGCTGCAGCATCAGCTACATCTCGTACTTTAAAAGGGAGGTCACTCGCCTCATCTTTTTCTCCCCCAAATCCTTCCAAGTTTTTTGTTCCTCCATCCAAATCATTCCCAACGCTTTGAGCTAACTACTTTTGTTTTCAGCAATTACTTTCACTCCAGCGCTTGGAGGACTGATTTGGAAAACAAGCACAAATTGATTCCAAACACTCTAATTATCAGTAATGAACACCTATCATATTCTATAAGAAGAACCGATGTGTTTCACGGCGAGGAAACCGCACGACTGAAGAGCGAGGCGCTGGAAACGCACCGCCGCGGGCGCTGCCTCTGCTTGCCGAGAAGCACGGAGGGCTCTC
>QUSF01000001.1:12720922-12763098 GCA_003676055.1 Chloebia gouldiae
TATAAACTAATTTTGGTTAAAACTGAAGGCATTCCAACAACTTCCAGTTAAAGGTATAAAACGTAAATCAGAATCTATTTTGTACCTTGTTGGATAACATCCGAATTCTTTTACCAAACCCTGTAGTCCTAGGGAAGGAACATTAATTGACAGTTATTTTTCCTCTAAATTTCAAAGTAAAGTTGTTAAAAGCAGCAGGGAAAATCATGGCTGAATTAGAAGCTCGATGCAATTCCTACACACAAAGGATTCAAACAAAAAATGAAACAAATACAAGCCTTCTGAATTATGGACATAAATCCAAACCATCCTACTTCAGCCTATTGACAAAACAACCCAACCACAATTTTAAGCAAGCAAACCTCTCTCCCTGTCGCTACCAACTACCCACACCAACAGCTCTCATCCTCTTCTTCTCTTGGTCACAAAAGTAGAGTTAACTTTTTTGCCATGTTGTTCTACTAGTGATGGCATTTTTTAACAGTATCTTTCCCAATCTTTGGGCCAATCCTTCTAAACCATGATGATAAGGATAGATAAAAAACGTCCCTTTTTCAGTTGGCATACTGAACTTTAGGACTGCTGCTTGCCTTAGCGCTGTTAAATACCAATGTTTGCACCATCAGACTACTTCCCAGTAGTCACAATGCCTGCATCCTCAGAAAGGGCTCAAACCCACCCTGTGTAGCCAGAGGATGTATTCAGATTGAAGTGCCTATGGCTTGGCAGAAGGGCACTTCTTGGATGTCAAAGCAATCTACAATAATGTAAAATATTAAAAATGCATTTCTGTAAAAGCAGCAGTTACAGGTGCCACAACTCTATGCATCTCAGTAGCTCTCATTTGGAAGTGCATTGAACTGGACTCTTCACAACTCTTTCTATCTCCAAATACAACATACAGTGTAAGTATGTCCTTTATACACCTTGTCTCTTCAGCAAGCACAACTAAATCATTATTATAATCCCATGTAGCATACAAACAAACACATTGCTAAAAACACATTTTATTAAGAGGAAAAGCTGGTCTTGATAGTTCTGTGTCAATTGTTACAGCAGTCTCAAACAGAGGAGTCCTTCTTCCTGTACAGAAGTCTCCCACCAGCCAACTCCATGGCAGACTTACAGGCCAGGACAGTCTTGCACAACACATCCTGGGATCTCTACCAATTGTTTAAAGGTGATGGGAGCTTTTCTGAATAAAAGTAAATTGTTTCCACTACAAGTAGTTTTCTTAAATAGTAAAAAGAGAGACTATGTACTGAAGGTCAGGTTTGCAAATCTAACAAAATATTAAGACAGCTGAACAAAAAATGGCAAGATAATGCAACACATGTGTTACTTAATATATTTTTTTATCATTTTCTTGTAATTTTTTAAGCATATACAAGTTTGCAAAGTTGTTATGCAGGTTCAATTCATTTTTCTTTACTAAAGTAAACGTGGACACAAGTATACAATAGGACCAAATGGCAAAATGCAGATAGAGAAACTAAGAATAGCTCGATCTGGAACAGTCACTTCACATGCAATTATCTCTGATCTAAACAGCTGCACCAAACATATATTTTTTGTTTGGACACATCTGTAGACATGATGTGTATAATTAATTGTTCATTCAAAATGCAATTTCATGATGCATTGATTATTTAGATATAAAAGTTTTAATTCTCAGAGCTGACTAAAAATAGTGATTTTAATTTATTCCTGCTGCCTACAATTACCCACAACCATGTATTTTTAAATATTTCCAGACTATAAAAATCACTAATTTTTGCCACTTGTGTTTATCTGCATTTAGACTTTGATTTGGATAAATTAAGCTCTCAAGTGTTCCTTGCTTTATGAAACTCTGCATGTTGTACACTTCAACACAAATAAATGACTTCTACCATTAGAGGTTTAAATAATGTAATGTATTTCATGCTCAGCCTGAAGCTGGATTCCAATGAAGTTGCTAATGCACGTAATGATTAAGTGTAACTCAAATACTAACTGTGTTGTTGAAAACATGACAGGCAATAATTTGGTCTATTATATTCTGCCATTTAATTCCCTAGTACAGACATTCTCTGACACGTTATGAAGCAATGATTTACAATTATTCAAGCTGCAAAGGTCAGAAAGTGACATTATAATCATCTACACAGAGATCCCTTCTAATGCACAAAAACTAGGTAATACCACACAAAAATAGTTTTACTAGAGTAGCAACTTTCTATTTAAGATTTCCCAGACTGAACAAGTATAAATAATTAATTTACATTACAGTATGTTAAGGCATCCTTAAAAAGATAATGTTTTTCCTGCTCCTACCAATAAATTTACAAATAAGTCTTTTTTGCTTGCTAAAGGCAATCTTAAGAGCAGCTTTTCACAAAAAAGTAGCCTGTATTAATACTTATCAGTTTAAAAAATCTGAAAATCTAAAACATTTTTCAGAAACAACAAACAGGATTACAGCCCATTTTTTTTATGTAGCTGGTCAAAGCACATCCTTATCTATCAAGAACAAAGATCTATCAGTCACTATGCTCAATACAGGTAAGTAGCTTTGTTTAGACATTCTCCAAGTAACCAGTGCCATGAAAATACGGAACTTTATACAAATTTCTGAATTATTCTTAGCATTAAAAACAGCAGCAGAAGTGAGGTTACTTCCATGCTTGGGACATTATAACTGTCCCCAAATCTTATTTATTTGAGGCTTTAATAAATAACTGAATTTAGCAGAACATTTATCAGAACATCCTACAATATCTCCAAAATTAATTGAGAAAAGGCATTTCAAAGCAAATAGAGAAAGAAGTGAGGAGCAGAAAGCAAATAAAGATTAATACCTCCAGCCACCAAAACACCAAACAAACAAAACAACCAAAAAAAAAAACCCCACATCAAAAAACTACAAGACATAACTACTCCAGCAAAATACAGAAAAAAAAGTAATCTTTTTGACCCCCCTCCAAATTCCTTTCTGTTTAGAGAGGCTTACTTTTGTTCTCAAAACACCTGACTACTATACATTAAATACTGTATGTATAATAAACATAATAAAGTAATTGCTAAAAATGCCCTTTTAATCTGTAGGAAGGTAGCAAAAAAATGTTTATGTGCATGTTTTAAATAGTGAACATTTTCCTAACAATCCAAACCTACCTTATACCCATCTTCTTCAATCGATTTTTAAGTGGTCATAAGGAGAGAGAGAAAAAAAAAAAGAAGCAGCCCCTCTTACTTGAAACATGTAACTACATACCCCAAAATTCTGTTTCTAAGCAAAGGCAAGAAAAAGGCAAAGGAATAACTTATTTTTAAGTCAAACATTGCCTATAAATTCTGTTCAAAATCTCAGTTGCAGAACAATGCATTTTTCACATCCTACCTAAGGGATGAAATTTGAAAAGTGCATGATAAGCCTTTTCACAGCATTTCACCAGGCAAATGAAACAAAAATTTTAAATGCTGGGCAACCAAGATTTGCTCACTTAACCCAGAGTGTCAGCCAATTTCAGAGTCAGACTTTCAAAAACAAAAGAAAGTCACACAGAAAATAGACATTACCCCTGAAATAATGGGATATATTTTACAGCCATGGGTATGGAAAAGAAAACAATTAACACACATCTGCGATAAGGCAATGACTAGCAGACAGTTTATTCCAAATGTTAAAACATTAGCAGTGTCCAATTTCTGTGTCACGTAGTTTCTGCTGTGCAGCTGAAGAAAAACAAACCCTGAACTTCAATTTAAAAAAATAAAACAACACAGCAAAATTACTGCCTTTTTCAACGACCAGCTGAATTATATATTGTGTACTTTATAGCATGTAAATATGAGGATCATTTGGAAAACTGAGAAGCAGCAAAACCTTCCTAAAACACAAAAAATATGCTTTTTGCTTTTTTTTGCCATTTTTTACCATTTTTTTGCCAAAATTTTGAAATAATTTGTCTTTAAAAAACGTGGTATTTTTGGGACTACACCATGATGTTGCACTGACATTTCACCTTTAAAAAGTGCCCAAGCAGATTCAAAAGCTTTTGAAACACAATTTATCCTCACAACTAGCAGAGGGCTTATTACCGAGAATCTAAAAGTCAGAGGATAGAATATTAACTACTGTAGAAAAGAAAACATAGTGCAGGACCTTCTGTTTGTGACAAAATTACAGAGTTAATGTTCCTGAAAGATCACTTCACCTTTTAAAGCATGATTTTTAAAAAGGTAAAATTTATAGCAATTAAAGCTAATGAAGAAATGCAGCATGAGCTGCTTATGTTCAGGAACTAATAGGTCCACTGAGCATTTCTAAGATTATTTAGCCATCAATGATAATGAATTGACATTGTCAGTGATGTTAATGTACCAATGCTCTATAGTGCCACTAATCCGATAGCCAATCCTAGCAATTTTACCTTTTTTTATGTTGCTACTTTATTTTTTTAACCAACAAGCTACCCAGTCCTTTCAATTAAAAGAGCACAAATACAGCACAGGCTATTAACACTTTTTTCTCCTCTTCCACATATAAGATGGCACATTCATTATATGGACTATGGTTCAAACAGCTCTGGTAATTTCTTCTTCAAATCCTGATCACTTCTTCAGGATTGTTAGCTAAAGTGCAAAAATGTCTTTTCCAAATAACTCAGGGCTAGTACATGATTGTTAAAATACATTTTTTGCGTACATTAGGTGAAATGTCATCATTATTTAAACAGAGATATAAATCAAATTTTTGTAAGCATGGAATATTGTGGTGTATGTCTCTTCACCAGTTGTTTTGCCAAATCTAAATAACACAGCGCCATGTTGATGCAAATTAACAATACACAAAAATGGAAAATAAGTACCTGCCTGGCTACCAGGTATGACATGCCAGCAACATAGAGTAAGCAACCAGCTTAGGAAAGTTACTACCATTTAATCCAAAGTTTAAATCATTCATACGTGTTTTGCTCTCTGTCTTGCATAACTATTGTGAATCCCAGCTGAGAATCTGCAATTTCTGAGACACGTTCTGTCAGACATGTCAATTCTGAAGTAATAGAATAAGTTTTTGAAAAAAATGAGGCACCATGCCAAATCCTAATAATTTTAATTCTCTTCTTTTTTTTAAAAGATACTGTATTTGCTGGTTTGAATTTTTTTTGCTCTCACAATGAAATATTTAAATAATATTATGATTTTGTACTTTAAGTTAAAAGGTAATTGAACTAACAACCAATGTCAAGTTTGTGGACAACTTCTAAGGAAGAGAGTTTACCCTTTGCTAAATACTTCTGTGGATCTGTAGTTTTTAACTATCTTCCATGTCAAGTTCTTGGCAACTGATAAAGCACAAACAGCAAATAAGATTTTTAAAACAATATAAAATACCCTACAACATCCATTTTAACTATGCTTCAAAAGAAGGAGTAGCACAAGTTATTCTACTACTGATATACAGTGGACTTACGAATTAGGCTCATACATTTTTATTTCTTATTTCAAGAAGTCAGCAATTAATTTTCTTAAGAGAGTAAACTCATCCAAAGTATCTCATAATGACACATGCAAAATTATGAGAAAAACAGAGAGATGAATCAGTGAAAATCACTCTGCTACGTCTCCAGCTGAAGATTCACTTGTCTTCTAAAATGTGTAACTCGCTTTGTCCTGCAGTAGCTTGGTACAATAGGGCTAAAAAACCTCCTCCTGCTGAATATTATCCCCAGCCTCACACCACACCATGCATGTGTGCACAGCACCATCTAATTGAACCTGTGCTCTTCTACACATTAGCCATAAGACTGCTATAGCAGGTTACATAGGTATGCGTAAAATGTTTTTATATGATGCATATATTATTTAATTTCTTCAGCATAATAACATTAAAATATATTTTTAATCAGAACTAGGGTATTAAAATCCAACTTTGAATGTCCTATGATGTACCATATATGCCATGGCATTTTAAAACCTTTTAAACATTTCTGCTAAATTAATTAGTTTTGCATTAAGTAGTCTCAATGCCTCCTATTAAATGCAACACATTTGAAGGACAATTAAACGTTATGAACGATCCTTCTAAGGAAATAACGATTGTTAAAAGAAAAACAAGATTTTTTTTGGGTAACAAACAGGAACAGAAGAACACATAAAAGACTTCAATTTATTTTAAAAGTCTTATGCCTGCAATATTTTAGATCTGTTTGTTTGAAAAATCTGTCTTCTGTTTTGTTTTCATAAAGAATGAAAACCCTAATGGAGTCCCAAAATCTGTTAATGGTACTAAAATTATAACAGTATAGCATAAGAAAAAACCCCACACAGTAAAGTCTATATTATATATTTTTTATGTCTTTAAATGGAATTTACAGTTCTCCCTGGCAATGTGAATGAACATCCTATAATTTAGTCAATTTACAGATTACAGGTTCAAATTGACCTTGTAGCCCATAAAATTGCTCATCTTCAGTGCAGGATTAGAAGTGGGAAAAGAATGTCATAACTGTATTTAAGGAATTTACCATAACAATGGAAAGGAGGATATGCATGCATAATTTTAGCCACTCTTGCTCACATCACAGTTTTCAATTCTGAAACAATGCATATTCTGTGCTCTTCTCCTGGTTAACCATGGTGGGGACTGTTTCAATTTACTCACCCACAGACATGACACTTGTATTCCCTCATCCCAAGGTGCCTCTTGACATGGTTCCTGGCATCTCCAAGCTGAGCTGTTGCAAAGTGGCATATCTTGCACTTGAACGGCTTTGATCCTAAGTAAAATTTAGCATAAGATATGAGTTGAATTAGAATAAAATATCATCCATGGTTAAAGAAATAAAAACTCTTGGGGAAAAATAACCTTTTTAAAACCTATCCCACATTTAACCTGTTTGAGATTTTTGCCTAATAAAAAAAGTGTCTTGTACATAAATTTACAACTCCCATGAAACAGACAGTATATTCTATACATTATATTCTATACATTACTCATTAAAGTTTCCTCAAGTTCAAGATCACAGAAAATACTCTCTTAACTTTTAATCTGTTCTTTTTCTTGTCTTTAAAAATCCACAAAATATATTAAAATGAGCAAAAAATACAATACATAACGTTTCAACAAGATGGCAAAAGTTGTTCTATGCCTTTCCCAATAGCCAAATGCTGAAACTCAGGTAATGGTCTTAAAGTAGACTGATATTGGTTTAACCTGCAAAACGTTCTTTTTTTTAGCAAATATTTTTAAAGTAAAATAATATTACAAGTCTTCCAACTTTGAATAGGTTTCACATTAGCATTGGTATTTCAGATTTGTTCTGTCACACACAGCAAATGATTCATCACCTAGCTATTGTAATGGCATACAATGTATGAATATACAGTGGATAAAATATTATGCCTTTATGACTGTTTTATGGTCAAGAATTTATGATTATTCTGCAAACCAGAAGTATTGACATTTTGGCTATTATTTATTTCAAGAAAAAACTTTAATATTAAATGTCTGCAGCAGACCAAAGAACTCTGAAATTATTTCTTCAAGGAAAAAGTATCAACCGATTTCTTGTACCACATCAGTTCAGCAAAAAGTCAAATTATTTGTCTATCTTAATTAATAGTCATCATCTCTCCAGATGGAAAACCTATCTTTTTTACTGGCATAGTTGAATTTGGCAAGTGTCAGTCCCCAGGTTATTACGCAGCAACATCATTCTAGAAGCACTTTCCAATTTTCTGACCACTAAATCCTTAAATCAATAAATCAAAATCAGAGAACTGCAGTTAAAAGTAAGTACAATATGGTCAAAGAGTCTCCATATTATGTTTAGTATATGTTTTGTGAAGTACTTCTTCCAATATAGTTAAGCATAATATGAAATATGTGATCTTTAATAAATATACATAAAGAGCTCTGATAAGAGAAATGTTGCACTATATCATATTTGATCAATGAACCTTTTTACTTTGCCCTTGAAAACAGAATATCCTCCAAGAATCCACTGGTGAAATTGAGGATCTTAGTAAAAAATTTTAGAGTCTTAAATTTCAATTTAATTCCCAAAAGCTAACGAAAAATGAAGCATTTAATTTTAATCTTCTAACTGAAATAAAAAAGTCAACAGTACTAAGCACAGGCAGACAAGGTTGAATATTTCACAGTTCAATGACAATGAAGCCAGATCTCTTAATACTTCCATTTCTACTGTTGGAAGTAGATGTAAAATATATTTAGCACCTCAATGGTTATATCTAGTCAGCTTTATATGTTTAAATGTCAAAAGCAGGTTCAGACTGCAGCTCACAGCAATCACATTCTATCCATCACATTGAAAAAAAACTCCAGTTTATTTAAATGATCCTGATAAAACTGAATTAATCATTAATTTGGTGACATTTCAAATCAACACTGCATTCTACAAAGAGACTAGCACAAATAAAAAAAAAACCTTATCTTTGCATTAAAAGACCACTAAAAGTTAATGTTTTAACTTGTGATCTTTAGCTGGACAATTAATAACAAGGCCACAGGTGAAGAGGATTTTTTCTTAAATTTATTGGTGTTTATACTGCTCTTTTTTCTCATAGAATTCAAATACCATGTGGATTCTATCCTATGTTCCCTTAGTTTCTGTCCTACTGATTAAATTGTAAATTTGTTCCTCATTCTGTTACTGCAGGTGTCCCACAGGGCTTCCATACAAGACCTTTGCTGTTTTCCATTTACATGACTCCTTTGTGAAGAACTTGAGTTCAGACCAATCGTGACTACAGTGTGCTGACAATACAGAAATGTATTACTCTGTTGACTGCTCTCATCCAAAAATCACTGAGGCCTTGAGGGCTTTTGATTTTTTTTCTCAGATCCAGAGCTGAATATCTGTTAACATCTCCATTTAAACTCCATGAAAATTCAAGTGCTGGTAGGCTCCAGTCAGTACTTATCACCTGAAACAAAAGCAGTGTATCTCCCTTTTAGGCTGCTGGTGCCAAATTTGTTCCAGTATGTTCTTGGATGGAACCACCCAAAATTTTATAGTAAAAATGAAGACATTAGACTACAATTTAAATTAATGGTAGAAAAAAAAGAATTGTATTTGCCATAAAGCTGTCTGAAACAATGTAAAACATTCAACCATTTCTTAGCCATACTTATCACCAACTTCAGTGGTTCTCTTACGCTGTTTTAAACTGTGATACTACTGGATTCATGTATGGCTTTAAGTTCTCAGAAAAAAAGAGAAAAGCACTTTCACTATATCATCATTCCTACCAAATGACTAAAAAAAAAAAAAAAGCCAAAAAAAGCCAAAAAGTCTACCAAACTACTTTTCCCACAAGTTAAGACATGGAAAACAAATGTACATTTTATTATGGTAGCAGAAAACAATAAGGCTCTTAAGGATTGCGAGAACACCAAACCAACCAACCAATAACAAACAAAACAAAAACAGAACAACAACAAAACAAAAAAAAAACCAACACCACCACACCAAACTGAAAAAAAATACTAAATTTAAGAGTTGAGGTCAGGATGACATAAACCATTCTAATGTTTTGTAAAAAAAGACCTGAGTCAATAATCCTTGCTTTACATTAGGACAATAAAGACCCGAAGCTATAAGAAAAATTCAGTGGCACAGCTTTAGGCCAGCCAAACGTAACATCACCTGCACCTGTAGGCATTACTTTGCTCCTAGCTCAAGCCCAATACAAAGTGAGCAGAACCACATGAAATGTCATCATACCATTTCCTCCTGTGTTTAGGACATGGGGAGTAATACAGCATACCCCCACTGGGCACAACTGTCACTAACTGAGAAGTCTGATGAGAAAAGAAATAAAGATGATATGGTTGCAGGTGATTTTTCTTCAGATGTTGATTTTTAATTAAGTTTATGGGACCTCCATCAATTGCAAACTAAAAAGTCTTCCACCTCTACTACTCCTTTTATCTTTCTCTACACTTCCTCATTTTCACCTGTCAACATGTGATGGATTTACTTGTTAGGTCCTCTATAGCAATGCTTTCCTTTCATTTGCAATGTGAAAATCTCCTACATTATTTAATGGTATTTTTAAACATTATTTTTCTATTAATGGAAATTATTAGTTGTATCTTTATGCAACTTTCTCTCCCCTCCACCACCTCACCTCAAATCATCACTGATTACTCCATTAAAAAAAAGGAAAGGAGTTGGTGATGGTTACACATGCATACACATGTATATAAACCTATTTATGCACTTCCAGATGATGATGAAAGATTTTTTTTAAAGCATATAATCAGAACAATAAATGGGAAAATGTGTGACTGTGCTCTTGTGCACCTGTTGTTACCCTGGAACAGGTCAGAAGCTGAAGAAAGTGGACTTTGCCTCACCAATGTTACAAGAAGTGTACATACAGTTTGTGCAGTAGGTCATTTCCCTCCGCCACCGCTCCAAATAACCTAAACATATTTGTTTGTTATTAAACTGTATCCACTGTGATACAGACAGGAAGAAAAGGTTCCATAAGAAGAAAACCAGAAACAGAAAAATACATATTGGAAGAGAAAGCCTTTTTTCCATTAAGTATTAAAAAAATACTCCACATTACTATTTATGTGAATAAGCAAAGCATAAGAAAATCATTTCATTTAAAGCTGCAGTGAGAAAGAGGGCAGATAAAACTCTGTTCTGTAACTCTCCTATACTTCTGCACCAAAAAATTACTTGCAACATTAAATGTATTCTTTCACTGCTTTGCATATTTAGTCCTATCCAAAATCACAGTAAAAATAGACTCGACGATAAGACCTACATACAAGATGTTAAAAAGTACACTAACTTTTACTAAATGTTACAATAAATGATGTAACTTATGTAAGTAGGGTTGCTTTGTCATATATTGATAGTTACCTCACTTTCACATCCACATTAACTTGATTTTAAATGCAATTAATACATATAGTCAAGGAAGACTAATGGACTACATTCTGCACTTAACCTGGTGGACATTTTCAAATGGCACAAGTGACCAGTGCAAACCTATTTTGCATTGTAAACGACTAAATAAATCTTAATGGATTAAGAATGATCAGCTATCAACACACAAGGGAAATTAAGTGCTGAAATGCCTACATTGATTATTTTAAATTATTAGCCTTACTCTGTTCTTGAATTTGTATGCTTTTAGTGAGCTTTAACACATTTACAAGACTTATTGACTATAATTACAAGAGAATTCAAGTAATGGACACATCAATTATAAGCAACATGTCTTGACCAGACAGTTGCATAAAGAATTCTAAAGAGACCTCCATTAGCATCCTCCCCCTTAGTTTTATTCAGTTTTATCTGCCGTAAGAGGGCATATTAAGGGCTTATACAGCTGTTCTGACCATATGAACATGAGCATCCCTCTAAAGACTTAACACTGAATTCCGAGTTGGATATTAGCTGAAGCAATACAGATAACTACACTATTGACAGGACAGAAGTAATGCTGAAAGTATAAAGTATGTGAGTTATTGGTATACATGAATACTGCAGTTAAAGTAAAATACTTTGAAAGGTTTGAAATACAATGTCTCTGTTCCCCAAGATTAATTTTTAGGATTTGTTGTCCAGTCACGCTCTTGCCTTTTCATAAAAAAAACTTACAAAACTATTTTAGGATTATGCCAGGAATTACCATTCTTTTATACATCTTTTTTCTTACCTTTTTGTTCTCTTCCTTGTAACCATGCACTAAGTTTCAAATACTGCATGAATTTAAACTATAGCTTCCATAATAAGCCATTATTTAAAAGTACAGTAAAATAAACCTTACAGTTTTAATGAAAATATGTTCATTGAAATGTGAATTTATTATTCAAATCCACTCATAAATTCAACCATGGAGACACCACTTGTCTAAGCAGAGCTCAGTGATTTAGAAAAGCTGTCTATTTAAAATAAAGAATGTATGGCAGGTTTATAGAAACATCGCAGTGAATTTTTACATAAATTTAGAACTGCAGCTTATGCATTTTTCTACAGAAATGTTTTTAAATTTTCCACTTAAAATTAAACATAAAAATGAATTTAAAGTGTGATCAGCACAGAAACTAAATCAGATGCTACATCCCTGTGCAACACATCAGCACTGCTACCACCTTCTAAAAAGGCTGACCAATTCCAACTGCTATAACTTATTTCTACAAAAACCTCTTGTTGTTTCTTATTGGTATTTATTTAGGCATGATGTAATATCAAATGTCTATTCTGAAACATTATGTAATGCTGAAAGTTTCCCTTAATTGAAATCAGATAAACAATTTGGATATTAAACAACTGCACAAAAGAGAAAGTTAGAAAGAACAGCTAACTAATCTCTCAAACCACCACTGCTTCATTATTTAAGAACCAACGAATGGTTACAATTTAGATTAAAAGGAAGAAAATCTCTCTATATGAAACAAAAAGCAGAAGGATGATTGTACTTGAAATGTTCTTACAATTTCTGCCCTTTGATCACTGCATTTTCATACCCTTTTAGATAACTTTGAATTTCATCAAGGGCTTATCAGGCAATAAAAATACCAGTTCCTAAGAAATATAAAAGGGCTTAACAAGCAGAAAAGACAATGGTATAATTCACTGTTTGAAAGAGATCAATTGCAACAGCAGCGTTTCCATACCTGTGTGGGTACGGATGTGAGCTAGGAAGGCCATGGAATTGCTACTTCTACATGTCTTCCCACAATACTTGCAGACATTGCCTTGGTTCTCTTCCCTCTCCCTGTTTATCTGCTCAGTATCTTCAACAATGTATTTATTGACTTCCCGCAGCAGCTCTTCATGTTGCTCTTTGATGTGGAGAAACAAGCTCTGCTCTGAATCGAAGGGCTCTGTGCACTTCAAACACTTAAAGGTTGCGCCTCCTTCGGGCAGCTCCTCCACGCTCGCCTGCTCATTTCGCATGTGCCCAGCACTGGCCAAGTGCTGGTGAAGGTTGCTTTCTGTGTAAAATGATTTTCCACAGAGTAAGCAATGAAAATGCTTTTCTTTTGAAGGATGTTTCATGGCTATGTGAACATTTAGTCCGCTCAAACCATCTGCTAGAAAACCACAGTCATCGCAGCGAATACGTGTCGATTCCCCAAGGGAAATTCCTTCTGATTTCTTCTTTTTCCCACCACTTGTTGAAGTGTCTGCTGTCACTGTGAGCTCACTAGCTTTCATTGTCCCTGACATCTGTCCTTCTGCAGAATGGTCAGTGGCCTCCCCATCTTGATGACTTTTTAACCTCACTATAGAAGAATCAAACTTGCCAACATTTTGCATTGCCTTTCCTTTATCATCAGCACTGATAACTGTTCCTAAAGCCTCATTACTACTTTCTTGCATGCCCTCAGCTGTTGAGCCATCTGCCTCCCAAACATTGTTATTTATAGTTACTTCAGCTTCATGTTGTGCTTCCATAAGGGTTTCTTCCTCCTCCCCAGTAGGATCCTCTCTGAAACTTCTGTCACCATCTAAACTATGTCTATTTTGTACTGCTTCTCCAGTGTTTCCAGCAAAATTTGATTGCTCTACTGCACTACTTGTTTCTGGAAGACTTAGCATAAGTGGGTTATTTTTCTTCAGTGATTTTTTTTTGAGACCATCTTTGCCTCTATACTCTGCTTCTGGGTTTTCACTGTTTTCTTCCAAGCTCTCCACACCTTTTTCTGAATTGAAGCTTGTGTTGCTTGATCTGTTTTGACTTTCTGCAGTGCACTCATCATGTGAGTTGAGCAGCTCCTGACCATTCTTACTTTCCTGCACCTCACAAGTGCCTGTTTCTTTAACTGATACTTCCTTGACAAGTTCAACAACTGTATCTTTCTGAGGAGCTTGCTGGAATCCTTCACAAAAAGGGTTTCCTCCTCCATTTTTAGACTCCTTATCAAGTTCACGTCCTACTGCATTTTGGGAATTGACATCTTTACAGATTCTTGGAGATGCATTTTCATTTAAGGCAGTACACTCAGAAAAGCTTTTATTCATATAATCACCTTGTGATGCATCACTAGCACATTTTGTTTCATCTAAAATAAGTTTTGATTCCCCTGCACTGTGATGGTGCTCCTCTTGAGGCAAAACAGTGCCTTCTTTAGTGATACTTGCTGTATTTGCTTCCTCCCCAGAAGAAGAACAAACGTAAGATTCTCTTCTAATTTTGTGTTTCTCTGTTGCTGCATGCCTTATCATCTCTCTGCGAGTAACAGCATAGTAGTCACAAGCCATGCAGTAGTATTCAAACTGTTTTGTATGTTTTCGCTTCACGTGCAGCTCTAAAGAAGCAGCAGAATGAGCAACGAAGCTGCAGTGTACACACTTGTTGTCATTTGCACCCATGGCTCTTCTCTGGAAGCTTGGGTCACAGTCTTGAGCAGCCCTCACTGGTTCCAGCAACACGTGCTGGCTTACATCCAATGGATTCCCACCAGGCTGCAAATCTGGCAGCCTACTGGCATTTGCAGCTTTTAACTCAGCATCTCCTCGCTCAACTTCCTGATTGTCTAAGACAGAATTTTCCAAATTTGATGACTGGCCACCATCCTCAACATGTTCAGGCAAGGCAATCATGGGGCTGTTAATCTTCTTGCTCATGGATTCAAAATTACCTCCTTCAGGGCTAACAATGATCTCCGAGTTCTGTTTTCCACATCCTTCTATTTCAACACGGCTTTTGTGTTTTTTGGTTGCACAGTGACGTTCCATATCTCCTTTGGTGACAGTGTAGTAATTGCAAACCTTACACAAATAGCTGTACTGATGACTGTGCTTTCGCCTGATGTGAACAGTCAAATTCGTAACACTGGAAGCCAAAAGGCCACAATGGGTACATGTCCTAGAAATAGTACCTTTAGGTTTCCCTCCTCTGGATGCACCAGCTAAAACCAATTCATTTTCACCAATCCTTTGCTCAAGTGGAACAAATTCATTATTTCTCGATGTGTTTTCCACAGAAGAGGATGAAACATCTATAATTTCTTTACCCAACTCTGTATTTCCACTCCCAGCAGTGGAAATATCCACCACAGATTTAATGCCGCCAACACCAACACAAACCTTTACAATACATTCTTCAAAACGTAGTCCAATGTTGTTTTTCCTGGCATTTTCAAGATGCTTGCTTCTTTTGATATGTTTCTCCATACCTTCCTTGCTCAGTGAGTAGAGATTACATGCTTTGCAAAGGAAGTGATACTCTTGTGCATGTCGGAGTTTTATGTGCCTTGTAAGAACTGTGGAAGATCTTGTCTTATAAAAACACTTTTTACATTGAAATTGTGTTTTATTCAGCACACAATGCTTTAGTTCATTTCTATGATTTATGAAGGAAGAGTCTGGAGTTTTTGCTTGCATTGACAGTTCCATTTCCTTTGCAAGTCTTTGGCTATTGTTCGATACTGAGTCACTGTAAGGTACCACTTGCAAGGTCTGATTACTGTTACTCAATGGAGTAGCTTGCTGAAATAATGAACCATCATGTTTCTCATTTTTTTTATGATTTATCAGCTCTTCTTCCAATTGAAAAAAAATAATGCAAGCTGGACAACTATAAGACATATTATGCACTTCACTCATATGGCTTTGAAGGCTGACCACGTTCAAGCTGGTAAATGAACAGAGTTGACAATTAAAGCTACAATCACCCATTTGGTGTTTACTCTCCTGACAGTGTTGCTTCATGTCTTCCCTGACTCCAGAGGAATAGCTACACATCTGACAATGAAACTGGATCCTTTTTGTATGAAGCTTTGCAATATGGGTTTCCAAACTTTCTTGGTCGTGAAAAACATGACCACAATCCACGCAAGTATGAAGAGCACCATCAGCAGCACTAAGTTTAACTTCATTATCTTTAGGACCTGCAGTGCTAGAAGGAAGGGTATTTGGCTTATATTCAGTAAGATCTTGCATTTCTGCAGTAGTATTACAATTACTTTTAGCATCTGTTTCTAGTTCTGTATGTGACACAGGGCTTGATTCATCATGTTTAAGCTGTGTGCTGGAGATAGGCTTTACATGTACTTTCTGAGTTTCAGATTTGGGTCTCTTACTATTCCCCAACAGGCTGTATCTTCTTCTAACCTGTCTTTTTAATCTAGAAGACCTACTTTGTCCAAATGAAGACCTTAACAAGAAAACATTTCTTTTGTGTTTCAGTTTATCAAATCTCCTTGTCCTGTGTAAACTGTTCAGTAGCTTTTTGGTACCTGGAAAGGATTCTGTTTTCTGCAAGATATTTTCTGATGGTCCCGGTACTTCTAGTTTTTCAGTATGAGCTTTATTATTTCCTTCTGTACCAGAAGAAATCAATGTTTCTTCTGTCGTAGTACCTGTTTTTTCAGTGCTAGTGGTATTTGAAGATGGTATCATTTCAACAAGTTCACTGGCATCATTTTGTTTAGACAAGCTTACTTTTGAGCTTTTCAGTGCACTGCAAACACTTAATTCTTTTGCATCAGCAGTTCTTGCCCTTAATTTATTGGTCAGAGGTTTTGCCCTGACATTCTTCTCTTTGGTTGCAGTAGATTGCTGGTTTTTAAAGGATTTTTTTGTCAATATCTGTACAAATCCTCCCCGTGCAGCAAGATTTTGGCGTCGAAGGTGAGTCTTGCCAAGGAAATGAGAATTTAGGAGACTCTCTTCAGCACTCTGAAAACCACAAAGATCACAAGAAAATATCTTGGATTTCTCACAATCTTGCTTAACATGCATATGTGACGTTGAACTACACTCACCTATGCAACTACAGTGAGGGTATGTTTGATCTTTGGATGGTTTAGAGATGCTTTCTAGTTTATGTTTTTCCTTATCAGAGCAGGAAGGTAAACACTGATCATTCATTTTGCCTTTAGGGTCTTTGTCTATGTTTCCAGCTGTACAGACAACACTGATTTCTTCTGAAGAATGTAAGTTATCAGAAACAGCAGCTGACATGTCTTGTGAATGTTTATTTTCCTTCTGAATTTTCAATATGGCATCATCAGAAGCACATCTGAAATTGTAACGTAGGCACAGGATATCTGAATTAAATAAGTCACTATCAGGACAACTGGTGACTCCTTCCTTCTTTACAGCTCCAGCTATCATACCACATGATTCTCCAGCTAAAACTTTTTGCAGTTTCCTTCCAGTATCTTTCATGTCTTCTGAAGAACTCAGCTTTCTTTTCCTGGAGACATTTTCAGGTTTCTCTCCTTCAATAACATCCAGGTTTGGTGATTCTGACAATGGTGTTTTGTTTGTACCATTCTCTTTTTCTTTCTTTTCAAGGTTCCTGAACACTTCATCTGATGTAAGCCTTGTTTTCTCCTGAGATGAAGAGTCACATCCAGCATCTTCTCCTGATGTATTTCCTAAGGATTCTTCTGTCAACTCAACATGTAAATTCTCATCAACATAATCTCTCTTCTTATTTTCATCTCCATCCATTCTTAACAGTGATATTACCAATTGAAGATCATTTGGTTTAGCACCTACAAAACAAAAGAGTTGTTAGTCATTTATGCAAACTTAAAGGTTAAAATAATCAAATTTTAAAAACACCATGCAAAATAGAAAATTAAAATCATGGCAGGAAGAAAGACATAATGAAAGATATGAGGTGACAGTTTCACCATGGTATCTAAACCACCTTCTAGTCACAGAGGTCTCATTGTGATGAGCACCATGTGAGCAAACAGATCTCATAGTTTTTATGTAATCAAGTAATCTTCTACATGCTTAAAACTTGGGCAGACAATCATGACTTTTGCTTCTGGAAGTATATTTAGGACCCAAAATACTAACAGCTTTCAGGGAACTGGTCACGGAATATTTGACTTTTCCTGAAGTAGAAAATCAGCTTCCCAAATTTAAAAGTTCCCAGGAGAAATAATCATGACTGCAACAAGCAAAACAAAGCCAGCATAAATGTTAAATATTTTAGTATGCAGCTTGCTTTCCTTCCTCTGCTTAGATTACCTGATAAAGAGAAAGAGGGAAAACACAAATAGAACCATGTTCTAAAAGAATATGCTGCAAGTATAGCTTCCCATAAGTCCTAAAATATCCTCTAAAACATCATTTCCCAACTGAGGAGGAGGGAGGAAAAACAAAAAGTCATGAAACAACAGAGAAGGGTAGCACCTTTGAGACCCAGCACAAACTCTAACCATTCAAATCCAGTTACCAAAAGCTTTTGCTTAACTGCCCAGTGTGACTCTCCTGCTCTCAAGAAGATGCTGCCACTAGAAAACTGATGCTACCAACACAGTTTATAAGAGGGATGGGAAATCAAATCTTGACATTTATTACCTTTTCATTTTGATATGAAGCAACTGAGAATTGAAAATGCATTTCATTTTAACAGATGATTAAATACTAAATGTTTATCTATGTGCTTTACACTATGATTTAAACATCAATTTGCTGAAGATGCAAGTATTCAGTTTTTTGTTCAGTTATCCATTGAATGAGGCCATGACCACACTAGTAAGTACTTCCTGACAAGATTAAGTAATTGCAATGTTGATACAGATAACACAGGATACAAAAAACTATTCAAGTACAAGGTAAAAAAATAATTGTGCTTAAATTTGAGGACAAAGCAGGAAAGCATTAAACTGAGAAAATAAATTCAAATCAGTTGGACTTATTACCTATGGAAGTAAAAAAGTGTTTTTCTCCTTAAGAATAATTTATGGAAGGCCCCTAAGGAATTGAGTGCACATTAGTCTCATACATTGAACAGTTTTTCAACTGCAGGTCTCTCACTGAGCTGAAGCACTGACCAAACCTATACCAAGCTAGTTATACCTAAATAACAAAAGAATAACCACCTGTAGATCACAACAGCCCTTTGGAGGATCATGATATTGTCCCCTAAATATGGCTTTCTGATTATTATGCACTACTATTTTTGTTTCTTCACAAAACCATGAAGGAAACTTATCACTTATCACAAGATGGAAAACAGTTAGGGCTATATTCTCAGCTGGTATAAGTCAGCACACTGTTAGTATGTTCAAAAACACTACAGCAATTAATAGCAGGACCAGATGAAGCCTTTGAAGTGCAAGCTTACCCAGAAAAGGTTGGACACTGTTTGGGATACAGAAGAAAAAGATTACATTAAAATTACGTGGTTTAACTGCAGTACAGCTTTATTTATATAATGCAAAATATCAAGTTACTTCAGTGACAAGTGTCATCCTCAAACAAGCAACCATGTGTCATTTGCCTTGCTGCACCTCCACAGCAGGTTCCCAGCCCACCACCAATTGTATGGCCTGGGGAAGAGCAGAAGTTTTTCCTTTGCTGTATGAAACTATTTGCAATCTCCAACCAATTCTCCATCTTCTTTATAGGGTACTTCCCTCTCAGACCGTGGGAGGCAATTTCTCGCCGGCTGCATAGCAGGCTACCTGTGGCAACATATGGTAATGACACACCTTTACCAACTTCATCACTACCACACATCTAAGTTTCCATGAAAATAGTCGACACCTGCACACCCTTCCCAAAGTTACATTTGCCTCGGTCATACTTCTATATAATTTATTATATATAAATATAATCACATGGGAGTCTGCACCTGCATGAAACCAAAATCCAGAAAGTATTCTCTATGAAAGCAAACAACTATGAGGCAGTTACTGCTGTCTCTCTAAAACTGCCCCATATTAATTAATCTAAGGAATTAAATAGCCTCCAACTTCTTATAGCTCTCTCTTAAAGCTGCCTGTAGGACAAGAGTGCATCTCCTCATAGGTACTTAATAGCTACTATCACTACTTTTTGGTGGTGCCATGATCAGCAATTTGTTGAGCTCTGTTCAGTTCTCCACATCTCACACAAGATCTGGAGCATTGGACCAAGTCTCTGCTTCTTCCTACTACAGCCTTTGCTCATATCACACTGCCATGCCTCTAACACAATTTCAATAGCACATAGCTCAGCCTCCTTGATGGCAGAGTAGTGCCTCACACTCAAATGCAGCTGCGGGCTCCTATATTGCAGAAATGGCTATCACTACTCAGGCATTCAGTACACCATTAGCTACTTTTAGACAAAAAGAGCCTGTAGTGCTACCTCTGCTGTAAGCTTCTCTCCCAAAAGTTCTCTCCAAGTTTTGTCACTGCTACTAGGACAATGGGAAAGCACAAGCTGATCATAAATCTGGGAGGTCCTAATCCTTTGTATGCCTCAACCAATTCACTTCTGCTCTTAGTGAAGTCACCACATTAATTAAGGGCCATTCTGCAACTGGTATTGTAATACAGAAGAATCAATGCATTGGAGAAGGCATCAACAGGCATCAACTCAAAGTTTGGACAGTTCCAGTGAACACAAAAGGTCAAACGGTTTCTTTTGCAAAATTAATCTTGGATCAAGCCTCAGTCTGGCACAGGGATCATCATCACAAGCAAATTAGCATCTGGAATTTTATTAACCTAATCAAAGAACATGCTCTAGATGAAACAAGTAACCCTCTGAAGCCACAGCACCTTAAGCATATACTTAAATCTAACTCCTACTTGTTAGTGCAATTGAGTAAGCCTTTTGATAGCAATGCAGTGGTGCCAAACTCATACAGCAGTATGAAAGGGGAAGATCAGCTCCTGAACCACCTTATTCATGGATCAAGACTAAAATCAAGGTAAGATGTAAACTTTCTTGTGTTTCCTGCTACCTTCATCTTTTAAAGCATCATCTGGAAACATTTTTAGAAGTAACAAGTACTTAAAGTGCAACAATACATAACCACCTAAAGTATTGCATAAATAAACCAAATGTATTTCTATAGGCTCCAAGACGGTTCCAATGGTAATGCCAGGTACAGCACAGCAGAAAACTGCAGCACAGGATCAGTCCCAAGCTAAGCAGACAGCAGTCAAACCCTCGTATTTCCACAGTTTAAAAGCTGGTTCTGTCAAACGGTGCTCTCTTAACATCATATTCGATGTTCAAAATGAAGCTGTTCTAACTCAAAAGTGGGTTGACTTTTTGTAACATAAATCTTTTGTTAATGTTCATATAAATCAAGTATAGCTGAACAGATCCTTAAAGGATATGACCAAAAATTAATTTGCCACATTAGCTTCAGGTTAACAAATTCTTCTGCTTGGAGACAGTCATACATTACCTAATGCATTTGAAGGTTCTTTGCAGTACAGGGCTGTTCCTGAGTTTTGGAAAGAAACCTATTGTGGCATCAAAATTTTAGCTCAGAAAAAGCTCAGCAGTTCTGTTGTATATAGGTGCTCAACCATAGTGTTTTTCTTCAATAATTTTCTAAATATCTGAAAGAAGTGAAACATGTTTTTAAGATTTTAAAAAGCAGCATGTTTGTTACGTACGTTACATCTGCACAGGCCAACTATCCAAATCCTTACAGAATGCATAAGACACACATTTTTAAATTGCAAGGGCATAATATGTAGTATTTTGGCTATATCACATAAACCAATATAGCTACAGATTCTCCCCTTTCATCCATTGGGATTTCCAAATCATCAGAATCATGAAGTTTTTGTTTCAATATTTAAACTAATTTAAAAGACATCCCACTATCACAATTCACCACCATCTCACTATCTGTAAAGTAGAAAATTCATACCAAAAAAGCAAAAAGAAAAATAGCACTTCTTGAGCAGTCACCACCATTTTTTACCTGATAACAACTCACTTTGGTATTCTTCGTACAAAGCTTTTTTGTATATTGACAGTGTCTGCTACACAGGCATAAGTCAATTGTGGACAGAAGCTGTTTTCTTTAATGAAAATAGAGAACATTGGATTTGAGTGTTCTAATTTTTTACCACTGGTCCAAAAAAAACAGTATATAATGTCTTACTATGCCAAAAGGTGGAAACATTGCAGGTAAGCTTTAAGTGTAAGTTCTGCACTGCTCTAATCCTCAGATGAAATTTAGAAAGTAGTAATCTTAAATTAAGATCAAAAGGACAACTAAATTAGTGATGATTGATAAACATGTAGTAAACTTCAAAATTCCTTCACTTGATGGTCAATACAATTTTATTTACTTCTCTTTTTGGTCATGTGCCAAAAGAAGGGGTAGAGTTGTGTACAGAAGGACACAAAAAAGTTTATTTACAAGTACTAACTTTACTTTTTTTTTTTTATGCTAATCCTGGCATTAGAATTTCCAGAGCACTTCTCAGTTACAGTATTATAATCTCAAGTATTCAATGCCCAATCTGCAACATTTGTAAAGGATGCGACATATGGAAAACAGAGTTTCTTTTTTTTCCAGTAAAAATTCCCCTTTTCAGATAATTAATTCTTTCAATGAAATCATGGATACAATAAAGCAAAATCATTTTAATGAGCTCCTTAAATAGTCTACACAAAACTGCATGCTAACAACTCATCTCAACATATGACCTTTGTGTCAAATAAGCATCTTCTCAGGGGCACATCATCCTTCCTAAATCAAATCATATGTCTGTCTTATGGCCTTACAAAGTTACCTCACTTCCTTCAGAAAGACTAATCTAAGCTAACAGTCTCCTCAGTAATGGAATACAGGAGACAATACGGTTGTCAATTCAAATAGAACAAAGATCACCTTTCTTTTGAGGAAAATTTGATTATATCCATTACAAACATTTGTTTTCCCTTGTAGCTCAAAAATGCTGGACTTAGAGCTTTGCATCATGAGCATGATTTTCACATAAAGCCACCACTTTCCTAGGACATCAAAATCTCCACAGGAGACTTCTAAATAAGCTGCAGACTTCCAAGACTAAAGATTTTGAAATTTCCACACAGATCTATCCAGAATAGTTCAAGTGACAAAATGAAAAGCCCCCTGATAGTCATCCCCTGTGTATCACTGAAAATGGGGAGTTATCTACATCCATTAATTTCATTTTCTTACAGCCACCAGAAAAAACTGTAATGGCATCATGGGGAAATGCACCTGCAATACTACCCACATCCTGCTTGCTTCTGCATCCAAACTACTCAGAGTCCTTCCAGGTGGTCAGAAATTGGCAACACAAAGGCTCCCTAGTTCGTCATCCACTCATTTCAGAAACAGCCAAGTGCTTCTAAATGCAGCAGAGACCACTGATTAGATCAGCTTTGAAGAGGAAGTAAAAAAAGACACACAGAGATAAACACTCATTTCAAGTGCAGTCAGAATCGATAGGAATGTATGTGCAAGACAGAGAATCAGAGGAAATGCACTAGTATCTCCTAAAATTGTTATATAACCTCCAGATTTTCAATTTTTGAAAATTCAATGTGGTCTGTATATTTTGAATTTTAAAATCAAAAATTTAGTTTCCTGAGCAACACATACATGTAATAATAGCAATAAAAACATTCAACAGAAACTTCTGAGGATGCAAGAAAGACCGAATTCATACAGCACTGTGATATTTATGGATGAAAAGCAATTTCTCAGTATTCGCAAAACACTTCATTTTTGAGGGTTTATCAGATCCAAGAAAGAAGCACCATTTTCCACATACACTAGTAAGTTCTGTGGTTTGTGGGAATTCTCTAAATGACATGCTTTAGTGCAAGATACAATTCTCACCAAGTACACCAATTAAAAGGAGAGAGAAGCAAAAAGTAAAATGCAGTTTGAATCCCTTTGTACTGTTGTCTGTAGTACCCTTTTAAGTACAGTGGATCACACCGAAATTCATCAGAGAAATATACAGACACTATCACTGACACCTGAAAAAAATGTTGAAAGTCTTTCAACATTGAAAGCTACAAAAATTTTCTCCTTTAAAAACATAAGGAGTATTAATTTCCTAGAAGACTACTCTGGTGTTTAATATTTGTGAAGACTTAGTAAATTTCCATCAACTTTTGCTCAAAATTAAATGCAAAAGACAAAAAAGGATGGCTTTGTTGGCTCCTTGCTTAAAACTACCATTCCATACAGAAAGCAACATGAGGCCCCTATCATCACAGCCTGGACACATCTGTCATCTACTACTACTGTATTTATCACGGGTGAAATTATCAAAAGAATGCATGCAGCAATGGGTGTATTTATGGACATGCTTCTCACTCTTGTGCACCCTGTTTTCCTTATCTGCTGCCTCTTCAAGAAGCTCAGCTGAAAAGAGCTGCACGAATTTTTGGCTGAACAGGTAACATAAAGACTTTGGATTTTTTGTGCGCTAGGTTAACAAAGTTTCCAGAAAATACAAAGTGTACATATGCTTCTAAAGGGGACGTTAATAAAAATAAAAGCATTCTGATGACCCCTGGTGGCCACTACACACAAGGAAGTAATTGCACCCCATCTGAAAAAAAGCAGATCAAACAGAAGAGAGTTACATGTTCTATTGGTAGGCGTAGCTAAAGAAATAACAGCTGATACTATCAAATTCTAATATTTATTAGAATGCACATATTTACATGTCTGTCTATATCAAATTACTGTATTACGGTAGACACACAGATGTACTCAAAAATTTAACTATTAGAAACAAATCCTCTTTTTCTCTTCATTGAAATAGAAGTGAGCACACTGGAAGTATTTCAGCTCAATCCTACAAGACATACAAAACTGACTTTTTTCAGTTTTGATTTTCCAGATGGGTTGCTCACATAAAACAGAGGGTGTTGAGGAGAAGCACAGTGGAAGCAGGAGGCTGCCTCACACCAGGGTGTACTCAGAAGGGCTCTGTGCAATAGATGACATCCTAAATCCCTCCAGCACAGGCAGCTCTCCAGCACACTTTAGCAAAGCAAACAAACCAGCCTCTCCTTCTTTATATTTATATATTTATATTGGACTTCTACCAAAAAGAAATTAATATCCATCATTAGGAATCAGTATAAAAAGGTGATAGCTGTACACAGACCTCAGCTAAGGAGAGGGTAAACCCTTAACACACAAATGAAAAGCTGCATGACAAATCACAACTATTTATCTTAATACTTTCCTGTAATACATGCAAGCAATCACAACAGGGCTGCCACGTCCTCTGAAACAGAGAGAGGCATTTTTTTCCCCAATAACTTAGATGATCCTGACTGTGACTTAAACCATGCATAGCTGTGCAAAGCCTGGCTTCCTCCAGAAGTACCCATTACCTGCGTTCAGGTGAACAAACCCATGCTTCACCTATAGTCATTGCAGAACTTGTAATGCTACATAGTTTTGTACTCAGAACAGTTCAGGGGTTACAATTCACCTTTACTCTAATTCCCACCTGTGACACATCTGTCTGTGTCAAGAGACAGAAACCAATATAAGATAGCAATGGGAGGAGTACCAGTGACGGTGGCAATGTGAGCCCAAGTACTGGCAATATGCAATGATACAAAAATTATTCATTATTTCTGTGATAGCAGTCAAGGGATACTACTATGGCATACCATGGAGCCTTTTCCCTTCCCCATCCCCAAGCCCTTCACTAGAAGAACTAAGGCATGTAGCTACAAAAGCCTCCTGCACTTCACATGAGGATCCAAACGAGGCTGAAGGCCAAGCAGGCTCCCACTTCTCCCCAGCAAAACACACTCTTGGTCAGCAAGTGGAGAGTGAAGGTGAATGAGGGAGAAGGTATGGCTGTCCCAGAGAGAGAGGCCAGAGGATGCCAGAGCAGCTTCCACCTCCTATTGCAGCCCATATAATGAAACCACTTCTTCCCAGAATGGGTCCTAGGCAGATAGAACTGAAGGAGGGAAGGACCTGAAGACAAGGAACAGCCTCTTGCTGATACCACCATCACTTGTAAAATAAAGCCCTTCACTAGTCCAAAGCATTCACATTTACT
This sequence comes from Chloebia gouldiae, assembly GCA_003676055.1. Lineage (NCBI taxonomy): Eukaryota > Metazoa > Chordata > Aves > Passeriformes > Passeridae > Chloebia > Chloebia gouldiae. The sequence goes on from QUSF01000001.1 coordinate 12,746,694, forward strand.
GATAGTTTGGCAAGAAATACCATGAAGGTTTCAAATCTGCTTGTTAACAGTATCTATTTTCTCCATGTCTATTTGTTTCAAATAAAACAAATTTGGTGCTTGCTTAAATCAGTCCCTCAAACTCAGCTCTCTTCCAGAGCCAGCAATATGCCTAAGTATGCACACAGTGATTTGTGTAAGGCACACATGTTCAGCTGCATTCCCAAACAAGGAATCACCTGACAACATTTTCATCTCTCCTGCATGAGTGGTGCATGGGGTGTAGTAAGAAGGAACAGCTGCACTGGGGACCATTTCCCTAATACCTAAAAAAATTATGAATCTTCACTCTGCTCTAAGAACTGCACCTTGCTAACTGGGGTATGTTAAGCGTACAAAACCCTTTCCCTATTTTGAAGTACACTGTTTAACAGCTACACAAGACTGCAACACATTTCCTTCTGTTGATGACTTATTAAATAATACTTCAAACTCCAGTCAGCACCACAATATCAAACAGCTCCCTGGGAAATATCAGCAATGGAGCCCAAAGTGTGGGGAGTCTCTCCCTCCCACCAGAGCCCAGCAGCCACACAGAGCCACTGCTAACCCCACTATCATCTGCTGTGATCAAGGTGGCACCAAAACCCTCCTCTTCTGCAGACTAGGAAGCTGTGCCTAGTCAACCTGGTGACCTTGGGCATGGCCTTCTGCTCCTCAAGGCACTCCTGGGCAGGACCCTGCTGGACCCTGCCCAGGCACAGTTCCTGGGCATCACAGGTGGTCATGGAAGGACCGTGCAGTGCTTGCCTGGGCAAGGGGACCTTGGGAGTTGGGGCAGAACTGCAACTTGATTGCAGAGACTCTGTATTTCCTCAATACATCATCACTCCTTCTCTCAGGGATGCTTTAGGAGACTGTTATTACTAAAAATGCTACTAATTCCCTGAAAAACACCAAGTTGAAATCAATCCCACAAACTTTCCCAAGATCAATAGGTTTTAACAAACACAGAAAACATACACAGTAGCAACCATGGGCAAGTACCAGGAGACCAAGCTAGTGTAATAAATTGCACCTGCTCCAACACTTTCCTGGCAGGAAAAAATTGACAAATCACTAAGCAGATCAAACACCCACAGGATCTGAGGGACCACAAGATGGGTGACCCACGTGGTGACTTTCCAAAGCAAAGCACAGCCAGGACACAATGCCAGATCTGCCTCCCACAGAAGGGCAGGTTTTAGCAGTTCTCAGCTGATGAAGCAGACCACAGAGTCACAGACCACAGAGTCAGTCCCTCTGACTGAGCAATGAACTGAGCACAGAAAGCGACTGCAGGTTCAAGGGGATGCTTCCAACAGTAAAGGGTCCTGGTACAGCCTGTTTATCTCTCAGAGGATAAAAAGAATAGTAATTTGTTTCATTCATCAACAGTCATTTTCCTAGTACTCACCCTGGGAAAAGATTTTGCAAGTAAACTCTTTTTCTTGCTGTTATCATCAATGGAAAAGAGACAACAGTGTCAAATTAAACCTTACAGTTAACAGAGCAAAAATGTTGGTTTATGTCTTTTACAGTGAAACCTAACATTAAGTGTGCTGTTCCATCATGAATTTTCCAGAAGACTTGAGCATCACATCCTATTTTTCCCCAAGAGCTATGATTCAGACTTTCACTTTCTGGTAAGTTTCATGAGTATTTGATAATCAAATGCAACTTCTGTTTTGTCAGCTAAGCAGCCTTCCTCATCCTAAAGCACCAAATTCCTTTTACATGAAACAGGAAAGGAATTCTCTTCAAACAGTGATCCTGCAATTCCATTTTACAATTTAAAATACAATTCCATTTTACAAGTTAAAATTTTGGAGAAAATGCACCACTTTCCCAGGAGTTAATATCTGATATTATTTCCATATACTAAACAATATAGAAGATTTTACTGGTTGAATCCCTGTAACAACAGAAATCATAGCAATGTAAATATGCAAAGGATCTTTTTACAACCATTACACTTTTTTCATCAATCTCATTCTGTACTACTGTGTTAAGGACATCTAAGTATTCTTAGGCGCATGCACAATAGAAAAAATAAATTAATATCCCTTTTAATGAATTTCTTACAAAATTTTCCCTCTCCCCAGATCACAGAATTGTTTACATTGGGAAAGACCATGTTCATCAAGTGGAAGTTAACCCAGCACTGCCAAGCTCACCACTAAACCATGTCATGTCATCCACATCTCTTTTAAATACATCCTGGGATGCTAAACTCCACCACTTACATGGGGAGCCTGTGTCAGGGCTTGAGAACCCTTTCAGTAAAGGAATTTTTTGTAAATCCAATCTAAACCTCCCCCAGTGCAACTTGAGGCCATTTCCGCTTGTCCTGTCACTTGTTACTTGGGAGAAGAGACCAATCCCCACCCGGCCACAACTTCCTTTCAGGTACTTGTAGAGAGTGTTAAGATTCCCCTGAGTCTCCTTTCCTCAGGCTATACAACCCCAGCTCCTCATAAGACTTGTGCTCCAGACCCTTCACCAGCTCCCTTGCCCTCCTCTGGACACACCCCAGCACCTCAATGTCTGTGTTGATGTGAGTGGACCAAACATGAACACAGGATTCAAGGCGCAGCCTCACCAGTGCTGAGTACAGAGGGACAACCCCTGCCCTGCTCCTGCTGGCCACCCTATTGCTGATACAGGCCAGGAAACCATCGGCCTCCTTGGCCACCTGGGCACACACTGGCTCTTGTTCAGCCACTGTCGATCAGCAAACCCAGGACATTTTCCACCAGCAGCTTTCCAGCCACTCTGCCCCCAGCCTGTGGCACTCCTGGGGTTTTTCATGACCCAAGAACAGGACCCGACACTCGGCTTTGTTGAACCTCCCAAAACGGCCCCAACCCATTGATCCAGCCTGTCCAGATCCCTCTGCAGAGCCTTCTTGCCCTCCAGCAAATCAACACTCCATCCAACTTGGTGCTGTCTGCAAAATGACTCAAGAGTGCACTCAATCCTCTTATCCAGATCATTGATAAAGATATTACATAGAACCAGCCCCAGCACTGAGCCCTGGAGAACACCACTTGTGACCGGCCATCAGCTGGATGTAATTCCATTCTTTGGGCCCTGCCATCAAGATGGCTTTTTACCCAGGCATTTTCATGCCATTAGCTGTGTTTTAAATTACTCAAATACCTATTAACATCTAAATTCAACTGAATTCACTGGGAATAGGGCATTTGAAAATCAAGATATTTCTTTAGGTGCTTAAAAAATATTTGTAAAGTAATGCCATATATCCAGATTTCACTATTTTATCTACAAAACTTGTTATTTGGAATTTTGAAAACTAAACAATTAACAATGCTTAGTTGCATTAATAACTCACTCTCCAGAATGCTTCAAAAGAAAAATTAAATTATATTAGATTATTTTTAATAACTTGTAGCATTTAAAAGTGCCCAGTTATAAATTAAAGGACTACAGAATAAAGGTATCAAGTGCACACATTCAATGCTATTAAAAGGCATACACAAGAGATCTCATGTATCTTGTGCCATTTGTAAAAAGATTGTTTTATTATCAGTGTAACTAATCACAATGAAGACATCTCTTACAATCAAAGACATTATAATGAATTTTCTTTACAGCTACGGAGAAATGGGATTTGCTGTTCCATATCAAACTAGAACAGGCTGTATAAATTCTTCTTCATATTTATTATTAAATGTAACTTTTATCTATAAAATCAGCCATGAAATATTAAAAACTGAAACAACAGAATTTATATCCTTTACTTAATTTAGTTTAAACGGTCTATTCACTAAAGAGAGGGGGGAAAAAAGGTTATATATGCATTATATAATGTGCCTTCCCCTCTCCCTCATAAATGTTTCCATTATAAACCATCTAGTTTTTGGAATTTATAACTCAGCTGTAAAAATCCACTTCATATGTAAAAGTTGGTATACTTTTCCTTTTACAAATTAAAAAAAAAAAAAACCTCTGTTTCAGAAGGAAGGCAAGAAAGAATGTGAGAGTGTGAGAGAAGGGAAGGGGAAAAGCAATTAGACTAAGAATTTTAACTCTTGGCCAGTTAAATCAGTAGGTACGAGCCATCTGTTGTAATTCAGACCCATCTTCCCACCCCATCCCTTGAAGAATCATTGGAAGAGCCCCTGGGCACGTGGGAGCCAGGTACTGGCCTCCAGCTGCTGCTGACCTGCCAGGTTTGGCTGTCTTATCCTACTGCTATCCCCTGAAGTCAGCTGTATAACTAGGAACTGGACAAATGGAAAATAAGTGAGAATAGCAAAGAGGACTAAAATCACCTGTGTCAGAGAAGAGACAAGACAAAGCACATTAGCACATCTCAAAAATGACAAACAGACAAAAGTCAATAAAAAAGGCTCTCACAATTAAAAGATACAAGACTTGAGAATTCAGGAACTGGAGACTGGAAAACATACAATGCAACGAAAACTGAATAGAAAAATAAGGGCAGATAAAAACCATCAGAAGTTCACACAAGGATTAAAAGAGTCTTATTTAAGACAGCATGGGAAACAGTTCATACATAACATGGCGGATTCCAAAATGAAGCAGGAAATAAAGCAACAAGAGACAAGCAACTTATGTAAGGTGCAAGCTACAATCTACACTATTTTGTACTTGGAATATCTTACTTTCAGCTTTTTCCTGGAGCACAACAGCGAAATGTACCTTTATTTTCAGAGTCCCCATTTTACAGTCTGAAAGGAATAGAAGAAGAAGCAAAGGAGTAAAACCTTGCATTGGTTCTCATAGTGCAGCTGGTGAGCTGCATGAGCCTGGCAGGAGCAACAGTCAAGCTACACCAGGCCTGCACACACTGTCTCAGGACTACCAGGGAAGGTGACAAAGACCTGAAGACCTGAAGACCATGTGCCCCAGGCGATGCTACACTATTGCTTAAAGGAAAACACCAAAGCCATGTGTTCAAATGTAACTTTTATTTAGTCTTCAGCTAAGTTCATTCATCAGAAAAGTCACTCTCTTGACAATTCTTCAACTACAGCCCATGAGGACTATGTATGTATATTGCAACCAATTCCCACAACAATATAAATAAGTAATGTTTATAAATTCATTGGTTCTCTACAGTGATTCAGGCTTGAATACAGACACAGTTTAAAAAAAAAAAAAAGCCTTCATGGGGAGATCTTTTAGTGGACTAGATTAATCTGGCAGCAGAAGATATTTCCAAAATATGCATAAAAAAACAAACACAGCAGAAAGATATTACCTACATACCCTCCTGCCACACACTCAAAAAAGGTACATGAGCAAAAAGGACTACAAAGTATGAATTTTAGGGATCTACTAGACATTGATATAATTCATTATTTTGATATGGCTTGATTTGCAATAGAGATAAACAATGAGGAACAAGAGAAGGAATGAGAAGATTGGTGCTCTAAGGCAAACATATCCTTAAAATTCCAGACTCAAAGAGCAAAGGCTACAAATGCACTATCAGTTACCAGTGTATTGAATTTATGTCAGATCACCAACAAGAAAAAAGAAGGGAAAGAAAAAGCTGAACCAAGCAGCAAGGATCCTCTAAGGGATCAGATGGTCCCATGACAAAAAATCTGCACTCAATTCCCAAAATTCAACAGTCCAAAATCACTCATGTCTGTATCTACCTTGTATGTTAGCCACTACTGTACTGCTCAATGTCAAGATTTAAAATGTCTGGATCAGAAAGTGAGACCTGGAGTTTTAGGTACTGGTATCTCACATCCCATTCAGAGAGGGAGGAAAAAATTCCTGTTCTGTCTCAACCAGTATGAGACAGCCCCTAAGCTAGAGAAAAACAGTGAGCACAAGTCCTAAGCCCAGAAAACGAGAGCTGCTAAATATGGCAACCAGGAGAAAAGACAGACTCTGACAAGCTGCTACCATATCATTTACTGCTCACAAACCTGAGAAGTCTCATTCTTGCAGGGCACACCTGCAGTGTGAGCGCCCCAAAGCAGGCACCCAAGCAAAGCCTCCTACTCCTCCAAACTTACTGCAGCTGCTCCATAACGTGGTGTCCACCAGTACCAAAACCAGAGCTGGTTCAGGCCTGAATGTCTTATGGAGGGATTAGGAATCTTTTATGAAAAGTCACTATGTGAAGAGTCTTTTATGAAGAGTCACATTCCCTCCAGGAATAGTTTCATACTTCATGTCAAAAGATGTACAGACTATGAGATCATTTCATTTGAATTCACTGTATTTATTAGAATTTATGATCAAAATGCATTCATTACAAAAATATGTATTAAACAAACAAGAGAACACATTTATTAATTGCTCTACCTGGCAGTTCTTATTCAGTGGAAGGTCATCAAAAATCACTGGGAGTGCTTTCAAGAACCTTTCAAACAAACACTTCTAGAAGCGAAACCACACAAGTATGGTTTTTAAAATTAAAGCATATTTTACGAAGTACTAAAACTTGGAGGAATACTGTCCTGAAAATGTGCCTTTAAATTACCCCTATTTGGAATGACTGGCATGACTATATTAGCCACACATTTTAACACTGCCTGATCCAGTCAACTCACTAAACCATTAAAAATATACATGACTGAGCTTCAGTTTGACCTGCAGTGACTCCTATATGTACTCTCAAAATTAACACAAGCACTGAATGCTACTAATCTTCAACTTGTAATAACTGATCAAAGAATACTGCCCTGTAATTCACTACAAACTAAAATCATAGCACTGAACTGTGCATTTTCAAACAAGTGGTTTATAGCTCTAGATTTAAAATGCAAAGTTTCCATTATATTTAATAATTAAAATGCATGCTGTGTTATGGTTACATTTGGTGACTGGATTAGTAGTACCCCAACTGAGTTAAACAATGCCTTTTTCCTATTAGAGTTCATATTACCATATTGTCTATTTGTTTAAGAAAAGGAAGAAAAAAAGCATAGCAAGCAAGAAGGAATAAAAAAGAAATATGAATATCAAACATACTGAAAGACAGTGAGAACCATGACAGCAAGAAGACCTGGTATCAGCAAAATATACGCTAGCTGAAAGCAGAAAAGCTGAAATACCTGTGCATTTAAAGTATGAAAACTTTTAATAAAAAGAATATTCTCCCTTTGTCAATAAGGGCTCTCATTCAAAGTAAAGGGAATAAAGATCAGTTTGTTTTCCTAGATGCAGTTGCTACAAATTGAGGGAATACAGACATCACTGTCAAAGAGCAGACTCTTTCAGGCTGTCAACTTCTTAATCAGGGTCTGACTTCACTGGAAAGTGTGAAATTATGTAATTATTTATGCTTTGCAATTCTGATGGTTTAAACAAATCCAGCACTATGAACATCATCTTTTATAATGCAAAATTCCTACTGCGATTTTGTTTTCAGGAATATACCTTTTCTTTTTTTTCCTGTGCTTTTTAGGTGGTTTATTCAAACAAAATTTAAATATTATGTGAAGCATTTATTTCTCCCAAAACAGATCCCACAGAGCTTAGAAACATAACTTACAATGATGAAAAATAATTGAAAAATAAAGTAAAACGCAAATCATGGCCACAGTGACATCAACTGAAGTTTTCTCAGTACTGTCAGTTATATTGCCACCCAAAACTCTCTTAATGGCAAGACTAAAGACCTTTGAGTACTTATAACAAATGTATAAATAAAATATTATTTGACCCCATAAAAAGACATACTCTTTATATTCCTGGACTTCCATGCAATATTTAGGTATAAACCTCAGAGTTTAACCTTGTTTTCATTTCAATTATATTTTAATTATCTTGGTACCAACAGCAGATACAAAGACAAGCTTGTGTGCCTGAAAACTGGCCTACTTCTCCCTCTATTGTAGATGGCATAACATATTGCTTTTGCCTGTAAGTCATCGCCTCAGAAACCCATCCCCTTAGCATACAAAATACGAAGGTAGGCATTCTCTCAAATAAAAGTTTATTTAACACTCCCCCCCAAAATACACTGTACTGAAATCAGCAACGTCTAAATTCATGATGATGGGAATGAAGAAGACAAGAAAGCACTCCTGCAAGTCAACCTCCACCAGCAAAGCTCAGCATGTTATTTTCCTGGAAATGGAGCCTGAATAACCTGACCACAGGTAGCAAAATGCATGGTCAGGTTTTCACTTGCCCTCTCCAAACAACACCTTCTGTACCCAATGACCTTGTGCCCAGGAAGGATTTTTGGGGTTTGGCAGAAGGAGTTCCTTGTATCTCACCAGCTGTCTGCTCCTGAGCAGCTGAAGGTCAATGCTAGACCTTTGTCAACTTTCCCTTCAGTCCCTTCCTCCCCTTCTCTCCTCAGGTTGCCATCCTTGTTGCAAACTCGTTGGGTGACACAAAGGAAAGCAGACAGGAACAAAGCCTACATAGAACCCTCTGCAGATACCAGAGGCACTCACAAAGAAGTCAAAGCAATACTTGTACAAGAATTTGAGCTACCTACATTTAGAATGGCACTTACATTCACAAGTCTGCATTTTTAACACTCAAATGTCTAATGAAAAACAAGTAAAGAAAAAAAAAAGGGTAGTTTTTTTAATATAACATATCAGCCAAGTTCCCAGTACCAAAAAGTAACAACACTTATTGTAAAACCTCTACTTAAGAGCCAACGTCTTTTTTGAGGTACAATTTGGACCAAAAAAAAAAAATTAAAAATCCAATTTTATTTCTTGGGTTTTTTTATGCAAAAATTATGAAATGGAAAGCTTGTGTCAGGTTCTGATTTTGATCATTTTGACTCAAATTGAAAAAATTCTGTTAAACTAAATGGAAATATTCTGATTTATAGTCAGGTAAATAACATCAAATTCTAGTCCCAGGTTTTCTTTCCTTCCTGATTAAATTACATTAATGTACACTCACAACAAAGTAACTACTGCTATCCCTGTTGGTTTTTTCAGAAGAATAACTTATCTGTTAAAAAATACTGCCTGGACATAAACATGAAGTCACAAGGGTTCTTCACATGTCTGCCATCTATCTGAACCCTTGCAACAAAGAAGGTTTTAGCAGTATCATAGTACGTGGACACCAACATATCATCCTAAATGTAGGGCAGAAATCAACCCGCTTCTGTGAGGACCTATATGCCATAGTTTCTCCCTAAAATACTTTTTATTAACCTGATATGTATATGAGACAGCAAAAACCACAACATTCAGTATTCTTATGCAGAATGTACCAGAAAAAGGCTCAACAACTAAATATTGCATCTTCACATTCTTGCTAAAAGGTTTGACATAGCATTCATTGCCATATTATTCCTAATTAGCAGTTTAAGCTTGTTAACAAGAACAGTTTATTTAAGGTAAACAGAAATTATCTTTCCATTGTGTAGGTAGGACTCGTAAATAGGACAGCTCATAAATTCTAAGATAAAAGCAACTGGGAAGCTATTCATTAAGGCTTGGGTTATAAATTCAAAACATGAAGCATAACATGCTTAAAGAAGGTTTTATTTTTAAAAGCATTCATTAGGCTCTCATCCTCAAGCCTCAGACTTGTAAATAATTTAAAATGAAAATGCGAACAACAGGCAGGAAAACAAAACAAATGCAATTTAAATCAGTCCATTGTTGTACCAATAAAACTCAGAACAACAGAAACTAAGTTGGCAGATTTTGAAGACAACATCCAGAAAACATCTTTATGTACTGTATCTTTGAACTTATATGTTGTGCAAGTATCGGCTCAAATAAAAAAAAAAAAAAACAACAACAAAAAAAAAAACTAGCTCTATCATGTAACAGCCAGGCTTTGCCCAGTAAGGGATACACATGATCAACTAGTAATTTTCGGTATTCACTGCACTTCATTCTGGAGATGCCAAAGCAAACAAGCTACAGTTTATCAATGCTTTTAGATTTTATATTTATCCATTCTGACTTTTCAGAAATGTATATCCTACTAACAATTTATATGACATAATGCAAGAATAATCTTCCCTTTAAAGATTAAGGTAGACCTCAGTTTGCCTCACATGGGGAGCATGCAAAGAAACAGTCTTTACTTCACAGGCATTGAAAACTGAAAGTGAAGAAGACAAAACTAACACATCAAACAAAAAAAACCAAAACACAAGGATCACTGCTGTCCTCACTGCGTATTCAGTGTCCCAAATCCAATGTCAATACATCCCTGCAGAAAGCACATTACACACCAAGGAACCACGGAAAATGCAACATTTTGCCTTCACTGAATGTATGGATCTTGTTATCCTTTTCTCAAGGACTTGGAACAATCCAACTTAAATATTCAATGTCATTTAAACATTCAGTGGAAGAAAAGCATGCAACAGGAATTTCTTTCTCCATGTTAGAAGACCACATGGCATTGCAAAATGCAGAAGTGCCGTATTCCTATGCCATGGCTCTTGTGCAGAAAGATGTGCATAGATGCTGGCTATCCCAGGAACATTAAGACATGCTCCTCAGAAGGTTTTCACTTACTGACTGCACGCCATGCACCAGGAAACCTGACATTTGTCAGTCACAGGACTATCTCATGTTCACAGCAAATGGTTACAGCAAACATTTAAATAAATCCAATCTAACGCGCTGAATGGAAACGGCGAAGGTCACAGGCTCTTCCAGAGTGAGCCAAAGCTTGAAAACCTGACTAAAGAGAGAGCTCACATATATAAAGCCATACCAGAGCTCCTGAGGCCATCCAAATGGCAACACAACAATGTGTCTTTGATTAAATCAAAATTCCTGTCAGGATCTCCACAAACTTCTCTGGAATGTTCTCAAACTTCTTGCTGGAATCTTTCCTACAAAAAAAGATTATATACCAAGTAACTGTATGGATTCCATTAAAAAAAAAATCACATGAAACAATGATTTTCATAGGAAATGATGACTTAGTATTACTATTCCGCTAAATTTTGTTACCCCTTGTAATTCCAGTGGATTTTAACATTTTTATGTATTTTTTATGTCTTGCTACCTATATTTTTGAGAACTTCTGAAATTTGAAAGATGGGGCTAAGGACAGCAAGAAACTTTATAACTACAGCAAGAGAAAGAAATAACAGCTAGAAAAGCATCTATAAATGCACTTGTAGCAAAGTATAACCTATAGCGATGCATACATTCAGATCTATACACTGAAATACTGTGTACTTTTAACTCTGTACACCTCCCCCTGGGCCACTGCATATGTCACACACAACAACTTGTATGTCTGGACTCAGAAAGACAGAAGCAATTAAAATTTATGCCTCCACCACTAAGGATCAAAAAAAACCCCAAGAACATTCACGGCCTCACAGCCCACTTAAGCAAAACCCATACAGACAGTAGTTCAGTAGTAGGCCAGACCACGGAGAAGAAAGGTCAGTCAGCCTGTCGTAGAACAAGCAAAGAAAACAAAGCAAAAGAAATTTAGCAATCAACAGCTCTGCTAACACAGGACTGGAAAGCAGTCATAATCATGCAAATAAGCATTTTACTTTTGGAACACCATTAGTGCCTGTTTCTAAAAGGCACTTAGGTCATTTCTTCGTAAGGATGTGTGTGAATTGGTGGTATGTACTGCAATGTTCTTTTCCATACTGAGGAAAAAAGATAGCTAAGTTTCTTTCTGCTATAAAGCTATAGATTGCTGACATAAGTTTGGGATACAACTGTCTTTCATATTCATGTGTTGAAGAACCGAGATTAAGTAAAATATGAAATCTTCCACATACATATAACATAAACACCTACAATATGCTACAGACTGTTCTGTAACTACTGACTCTTCTCTGGCAGATGGCAGAAACAGGACTAATGGCATTCCCAACTGCAGAACAGGAAAGCATGTATGAGTCCCCTGTTTTAAACATACAACTCCTTTCTGCAAAGCAAAAAGTTACCTTTGGAACTTCTGCAGGTGAGAAACTGGAAATTACAGGAACATCTTTTTTACATTTGTTGCTTCTTCACTAGTTTTATACAAACATGCTAATCTCAGTTTATATGTTAACACAGCCCATAACGAGAAAAAAATTTAAAAAATTACAGTTTAGAAGTACGTATAGGCATATTTAAACTTTCATACATGTTTGTAACCATGTAAGAATGTCCACTGCAAAAGTAAACAGACCAAAGATAAAACCACTCTATTGTTACTGGAAAGATTTTGCATGAATTTTGACACCATGGGCCAGGCAAGATTTAAGCAGTTTGCAGTGCCAGGTCCCATGCAACCCTACTCTTAAAACATTCTCTCCAAGACATCCATGGATAACCCTATGCCTGTTAGCACTAAACATTGTACCTGCCTGAGAGAAGTCAGCCTCTTCTCCCAGGCAGCCAGCAACAGGACAAGAGAACACAAGTCTTAAGGTGCACCAGAGAGAGTTTAGGCTGCACATGAGGAAGAGTTTCTTCACACATGATTAGCCACTAGAATGGACTGCTCAGGGAGGTGATGGAGTCACTGTACCTGGAGGTGTTTAAAGAAAGACTGAACTCAGCACTTAGTGCCGTGGTCTAACTGACATGGTGGTGTTGGGTCAAAGACTGGACTTGATCTCAAAGGTATTTTTGAGAAAGAACACTAGTTGATTCTGTGACTACTAGTGAGGCACAGTGCTCATTTCCTTCATGTCTTTGTGTCCACCTTTGTGTCTTTGCTGTCATTGCTTCTGCTCTTTCCACTCCTGGCACACAGGAGGAGCAGTGCCTCCACGCCTTGGCTGCTGCTGGCCGAGGCTGCTGAGTGATGGAGCAGCACCTCAGGCAGTGGTGGCAGCACTGGGTGGTTGTGCTACCCCAAGGTGGCAAGGCCAACACAAAGCAAGACCTTTCTGGGGTAGAAAAATAACAACAAATGCTCAGCTGGGCAGCTGCTGATAATCTGTCAAAGTGAAAGCACCATTTCCATTTGACTCCACACGCAACACAGAGCACAGGAGAGAAACCACTCTGCTGCATATCTGCTTTTGAGAACAGCTAAAGAAACACAGCCACTACATCTGTTCAATCACATCATCTTGTCTTTCTCCCCAAGCTTTCAAAAGAGTAAGTTATACTCCAGATTTCAATCTAAAAGGTCAACTTTTTTGTACCTTTAACAGCACCATAATACCAAGGCATTAATTTCAATTACTGACTAGATCAAGTGTATCTGAAACCAGTATTTTTATTTGACTGGTGGGCTCATACATCCAATGAAACCTTTCTGTTTTCCTGAAAAAGAGAATATTTAAATTCTTAACCACATTAGGAAACTCAAACATTGGAACCACAGAACAATTCCAGTTCAACCACATTTCATGTGCCAGTCTGTAAATTCTATCCCATGCACAAAATCCCAACACTGAACACATTCAAAAAATTTTTAAAAATAAACAAAGCAAAGCCACCTCATTCTAATATTGTGCACACTAACAAGAAAAATGCTGTTCTTCACTACAAAAGGTTGGGTCTAATGGAATACTGCAACTGACATCTCCTTCACACACATTCTATCTCCAAGTAATGTTTTTCTATAGAGACAACACAGGTTAAGTTTTAAAAGCATTTCTAACACAGAAAACTCTCATGCAAATAAATTAGAAATCTTTGATGCTGTTACTATACAATAGTTTCTACAGAAGAATGATAGTAAAAGATTTAACTCAAGTAATTTGAATTATATTTCCCAAAATGCTAATAAAACTGACATGTTTGAACATACTGAAAGAGTCACAGTCCATTATCATCCTGTCACATCAGTGCATTTAACTTTTTCTAAAATGTATGGATTATACAATTACTGCCAGGTCCATATTTTATATATAAAAGCTACAATCTGATTATATGTCCATGCTGAAATAATTTATGAAATAAGGATGGAATGACTGCAATGTTACTTCCATGATGCATGTAACTTGCTGTGAATAGTGTAGGAGATTGCAAGAGAGTAACTGAAGTCTGTAATTGTCTTCATCTTTCATGAAGAGGTGTGACCTGGGAAAAATATAGATCCCAACATCCAAAGCTCCAGCCTCATACAAACATCTTGATTACTCATGTTCTGATACAGGAATGGAAAATTCACATGCCACACTTTTGGGGTACTAAGGTGAGAATCACAGGGACTTACATCCAGTGTTTAAATTGTATGTTAATCTGTTATAGTTTTTCACCACCAGAAAATCCACCACTGCCACTCCTACCCTTGCACTTTCAGATTTCCATTATTTATCTCTCCCTAGGTGCTATCCTTAGTATCGTACGGATGAGCACGAGCACATGACAAAGCCAGGGTCTTGTAAGTCTGCATCAGTACAACTACCCAAAGAAGCAAAGAGGGCATAGGAAAAGAGAAACAAAACCTTTCACTTTATAAATTCTAAGATCACTACTAGCTACAGCATTCAGATCACAAATGTTTTTTCTTTACACCAACTAACACTACATTTAATATTAACATTGTGTCCATAAGCCACACCAGTTAATTGAAGGAGCAACACTAAACCTTTAAAACCAACTCAAACTAAAGACAGAACACAGACTCAGAGGAAGGTTTGGGTTGGAAGGGTCATTAAAGATCACCTAGTTCCTCTTCTGCAAGAGCCAGTTGTTCAGAGCCCCATCCAACCTGGCCTTGGAACAGTTACAGGGATGGGATATCCAAAACCTCTGGGCAACCTGTGCCAGTGGCTTTCAACCTTCACACTGAACAATTTCTTCTATATAAAGGACATATAGATGATAAACTAAAACTGGTAGGTGGCCTTTGAGGGATAGGTATTATTCTTTCCTACTGAAGACACACACACCCTCAGAAGTGTATTAACATTTCTATGTTGTTTATGGGAACTTGCTTTCCATGCCACAAATCATAAGACTGTGAGAGCACAGGAGGGACTCATGGGTCAAGAGCCCAAACTCCAGAAGAGGGCAGCAAATAAACCAAGGGTCTGAAGCACAAATCCTATGAGGAATGGCTGAGGGAGCTGGGATTGATTAGCCTGGAGGAGGCTCAAGGGAGACCTTATCATTCTCCACAACCACGTGAAAGCAGGGCGAGGCCAGGTGTGAGTCAGCATCTTCTCCCAGGCAACCAGCAATAGCTTGAAAGAACAAAAGCCTTAAGCTGCACCAGGGGAAGTTCAGGCTGGACATCAGGAAGAATTCTTCCAATGAACGTGTGATTAGACGTTGGAATGGACTGCCCAGGGAAGTAACAGTCACTGTCCTTGGAGGTGTTTAATGAAAGACTGGATGTGGCACACAGTGCTGTTGACAGAATAGTGTTCAGTTTATCAGAGGTCTTTTCCAACCTACTTCTGTAATTCTGTGACTGCTCTGCCTGGTGACTGAAGCAGTAATACAGAGAAAGCAGCTACAACGCCTCCTTTATCCCTTTTAAGAGCCAAATACAGAGCTCCTGCAGTCACGTGTGTCGTCCCTCACTGTCAACCGCTGCACTTCTCAAAGCGTATTTTACAGCAACCTTCAGAAAACGAAGGCGAAGAAATAAAGAAGTTTGGGCAGCTGAAACCAGTCAGGGCAACGCCAAACCCCACACGCCGACACCCCCGGGCGCCCCGCCCGGACCGACCCCGCCCCGCCGCGCCCGCGCAGCCGCCACGGCGCGACCAGTCCCTGCCCGGCGGCTCGGCGGCGGCGCCGCCCGGGGCCGGTCCCTGGGGCTGGCGGGCACCGCCGTGCCCCGCTGTCTCCTTAGGCCACAGCCCCAGCCCTCGGGAGCGGGGCGCAGGGGGACACAGGGAACAGGGGAGGAGCCCGGAGCAGGCGCCAGCCGGAACTGCGCAAGGCGGTGGCGGCTCACGCGAGCCTCCACCCAGCCCGGTTCTCTCTCCTTCCCTCCGTCCCTCCGTCTCCGCTGCCCTCTCCCTCTCCCTTCCCCTCCCTGCCGCCGCCCGCCCGCGGCAGAGCGGAAAGGAAGACCCCCACGGCCGCGGGCCAATGAGCACAAGAGCCGCTCTTCCCGCCCTCGGCGCCCCGGCCAATCGGCGAGCAGCTTGCGAGAAAGCAGGCACGGGATTGGCTCGGCCGGTGCGCCACAACCCGCTCGCCCGCCCACCCAGAGGGGGAAAAAAAAAAAAAAAAAAAAAACACCGGCAGCGCAGAGGCCCAAAAAGCCCGAGGGGGGACGGCGACGCGGCGACCCCGTGAGCCCCCCGCGCGAGGGCCCGGGCAGCGGCTCACCTCGCGCCGCTGGGCGGCGAGACGGGCCGGCCGCGCCGCGGCGGGCAGCGCTTACCGCGCGGGGGGAGCCCGGCGCCTCCGCTTGTGCTGAGCCGTGTCACCAGTGGCGCGCCGTAGATCCGCCGCGCTGCGTCACGCCCGGCGCGCGGGGGGGCGGGGGCGAGGCGCGCTGACGTGAGGCGGCGGCGCCGGCGGGGAGGGAGCCGGTGCGGCGG
>QUSF01000001.1:12763198-13127873 GCA_003676055.1 Chloebia gouldiae
CTGACGTGAGGCGGCGGCGCCGGCGGGGAGGGAGCCGGTGCGGCGGCGCCGCTCGTGCCGCCGCGGGCGCGAGGGGCCGCGCGCCCAACGGCCGCCGCCGCGCGCGCACGCACGCAGGCGCGCTGCGGCGCCATCTTGCCGTGCCCCGGCAGCGTCCCTGGCTCCCGGCTGCTGCTGCCCCCCGCATCCCCTTTGGGAAGGGATGCTTCCAGAAGGAAGGACGGAGCCCCGAGGACTTTCCCGGGGTGCGCCTGCCGGACGAGAGCAGACGAAGCCAGCGGGTGCGGGTTTGGGGCTTCCCGAAGCCGCCCGGCCTGCCCGAGGCCTCTGCCCCTGGGCTGCGCCAGGGTAACCTTGGGCCGCACAGGGCCGGGCGTGTAGCTGTGCCTCGCAGTCTCACCCTGCGTCCACTGCAGCGAAATCTGGTCCTTGGGAAACCTCTTCTGGAGGAGGAGGGGGAACCCAGTCCTTGACGCACAGCCCGCCGCCGTTCACAAGTGTTACCAGTCGAAAGGTGTCGACGGTCCAGAGTATTAAAATGCCTTTCAGGGTGTGCCGTTCAAGACAGAAACAGTTGAAAAAGGCAATTTGTAGTATTTCTTACTTCATAACCACATGAAACCCTAAGTGTTCTTTCCCTCTTCTTAAGCTCATGAAAATATAATATCAAAGCAAAGAAGCAACACATAAAGAGTCTTCAGAAGCCTGTGCTGAAATGCAGTTGTTTTTTTGCAGTGTATTTAGATGTTCAAAATGCAGGTCGCCCATTTATCTCCTGATTACACAACATTTTTTAGTAAACAGGATCTTGGTAAACAGCGTTTAGCGTTCTTCAAGGCCGTGGCATAGGGACACAAGGAGAGAGCACCTCTTCGGGAATAGATCTGCAGTTCCTTGACTTTCCAGTTGCACAGTGTGCATGAGCTGACCAACTAGAAGTGACAACTTACTATGCTATTCAGCCAGTTAAGCCACTGGCTGATCTGCTCAATTTGGGGCACAGCAATGCCAATTCTCTTGTGGGTTGTAAAGACCGTAAGAATGGATTGAAAACAGAGTGGTTGCTGTGGCCTGAGCCCTTCATTGAAGCAAAGTGAACTTTACCAGTGTCTTGGGAAAGATCTGAAATAAATGAACAAAATTTAAAACAGTAAAGTATCACATTGGTGAGGGAGGGCTATCTCCTTGTCGTGTACCTAAGGGTTATAGTACAGAATTTAATTGTTCTGTGTATAAGAGGAAATCCACACAGAATATGGCTGAAATTGCCGTAAACATATCTGAGATTTTAGATACATATATAGATTTTATAGTTTGAGAGTCTACAGAAGCCTCTGGCAGTTGTAAGACTAATACAATTACAATCTGATTGTTTTGGATATTTTTCAGCATGGGGAAAAGAGGTAAAACAACCTTTTGATGTCCTTTAAATTCAGTTTTGCTGCAGTTTACAGGTTCCGTTCATATGCCTTAAAAGATTTGTAGGTTTGGGTCCTAGAAACACCAAGTAAGCATGCCTGGTCTATTTCATAATTTGCTTACTGAGAGGAAACATACGGGAGAAGAAGATGCGACCATGCAAGCTGGAGGCTTCTCTAACAAAATGAAGAGAGGCAGCATATTTTAGGAATAGCCTGAAGAGGGAGCCATTGGTATGGGACAAGTAGCAACTAAGACAGAATCACTGTTAATCTAAGAAAAATCATATCTGTACCAAAAATAATTAATTTTATTTTGCAGTTATAGGCTGTATTTATTAAATGTTTACATTCATGCATTTAATGTTCTGGCTTAGGTGTATACAGAATTCTAAAGTTGTGCTGAAAAGTGGTTCTGTGTTCTGAAATAGTTACGCTAATAAAAATATATTAAATGCAAGCTGAATAAGTCAATGAGTAATTAACAAGAATTAGTAATTATTTTATCAATGGATTGTAAACATAGACTATTTTCTGACAGAATATGTCACTAGGCATTATTTTGTAGTTGCTATATTTCTACCACACCAAAGTACTGATTTCGCTAGAATTGTTAGTCATTCCAAGAGTTGTACCAGCTCTTTACCTAGCTGTGTAACTTAAAACTCTCCCTACCTTTCCTATGTAATATTCTGTGTTTCCCCCTGTACAGAAAACACACATAGCTTTGTGATTACTACTACCAGAAGTCAGACAATGAGCAGGATAAAGGCATTCACCATAATCTGACTGAATCACGGGATTTCCCATCAGATTTGTTTAGAAGTAACCCAATGACTCAGTGGTGATCTCATAGGTAGAATGTCACTGGCACACCATCCAAAGGACATCATGGTATCTGCAGGATATCAAGTTACCAGCATCAACCCATAAGGGTTCCTTAACCACCACTGGTTTTTGACTGAGTAGCAAATTTTTTAAGAGATGCATATATCTCTGTTCTGGAGTTCCAACCCCTAAGACAACATGAAACAGAATAATTAGGATGTAAAAACTGAGAACCTTTAGTGTCAATTCCTTATACATATATGTTGCTGTGTCCACCCAATGTCCACTTTGGTCTGCCCAACCAGCAGTGACACAGCAGACGGCAGGGGACACTCCCATGTGCCTCTGGGAGGTCGGGGGAGCGGCAAGGGTCAAGCGCTGACGCAGGTGACCCTAATGGGAGAGACGACGGACAATCGCAGAAGAAAACCGTGACTCTGCTGGGGCAAAGTCCAAGGGTTTATTGAGAACTCCTAAGACTTTGAACCTTACAGGAGCCAACAGGCAAGAGCACCGAGGGGCAATGTGCAACAGTTTATAAATGTGGGTGGCAAGAGGGGAAGGGATCACCCTTCAACCAATAAGGGGATTTGGGGGACTGGAAGTTGGGGAAACAGATGGATGCAAGGGCCAACAAGGGGGAACCAGAGGAGGGACCCCTGATCCTTGCCCAGTCACTCAATGCTGTGGGTAGAAGGTTCTGGAGGAGTGGGATGGGGAGTCGAGTGATGGGTAAGGCACCAGGGAGGGGACAGGGGAATGACATAGCATTTTTAGGGGTGCATAGGCAGGGAGAGGGTGCTTGGCATAGAAGGAGGAGGAGGAGGGGAATGACATAAGGAAAGGGGTAGTTTTAGGGCAGAACTATTGGGAAAAATAGGGGATACAGGAATAAACCATTAGAACACAGGTACATAATACGAAAACACAATACAACACAGATATATACACATGTATCTATAGCTTCCCTTTTTTAATGCAAGTTATTTTGCCCATTTTTCAAGATGGGTGATTCAGGAAGCAAAGTGTAATATTCCAGTTTGACTAATTGCTGTTGCAAACTGGTGGAATTTGGTTGAGTCAGCATCCTTGGAGGCATTTGAAGGATGTGTAGATGTGGTACTTAGGGACTTAGGGATTAGTAGTGGACTTGGCAGTGCTGGGGTAATTGTTAGACTTGAGAGGAAAGTTAATGTCATTACAAACAACTTGTTGGGTGAAGAAGGTATGGATGTTATAATCTTTCAAATGAGTTTTAATGTCTCTACTGACTTCAAGCAGCGGGTTTGTTGTAGAGCCCAGGCAGTTCTGCTCCTGAAACAAAGGTCTGCACAAGCCTGAGGTTCTGACCTTTGGGGTAAAATAGTTGGTTCAAGGAGGGAATATGTGATAGATGGTTCAGGAGTGCTGTACCTTCCTAGTGCCTCAGACAATGTGGAATGGAGTTTGGTCAACATACGGGCAGGAATTTGGGATAAAAGGAGGCTGCACTCTCTGAAACCTCGAGAGAGAAAGCCACATGGGTGTGTGTCTCACTTGACTCTTTCCATTTATTCGAATAAAATTGCAGGACTCCTCTGTCTCCTTTTTGAACATAAACCTGTAATGTTTGTGGATTTTCCTGATGGACTCGATAAAGGTCTTTCTTAGCAGTGGACAATTTCAATGAACGATTCTATGAATCAGCCGTGGTCCTGTGATCCTGGTCTCTCGCTGGTGCAGCACCACTGTGATCCAAGGCTCAGCTGGTTCCGGCACTGCCTCGGCCGAACAGCAGCCAGGGCAGAACACAGGTGGCTTCTGGCTGGCTCAGCAGGGTCACAGAGGAACCAGGGCACTGCCAGCACCACATTGAGCATGGATGGGCTGGCTGAGGCCAAGTGGCTGCAGCTGTGATGTGGTTTTATGGGGAGCTGCCCCTGTGGAGGGAACCATGGCAGCAGTTCAGTGCCCAGTTCCCCTGGTGTCCAAAGGGGTGGAGAGTGAGCCTACAGAGCCTTGCTCCACAGCTGGGCAGCCACGACAGCTCCAGGAACCAGAGGAGGAGTGGCCGTGTCAGGGCACGGCTGCACCTTTATGCCATCAAGGTCACGCTGCCTGTGGCACCCACCGCCACGCTTTTATTAAAGGCTGCACCTTCTGCCTCACTTTGTGCTACCCGCTGGGTTCATGCCCAGTCGTGCCAAGGAACTTATTTGAAGTACAGTAGTTAACCATTTTTACATAAACAAAATGCTCGCACACTGCTAGGTACATTTTGTTAAATTTTTTTCTTGTGATATAAAGAACCTTATACAGACAGGTAAAAATGTAGTAAAAATTACGTGGTTTCCCAACTTTTCCTGGTCTTGTAAGTGCAATATAAATGTTTGAGAAAAATAAGGAAAGCACCTGAGCTTTAATGGAACACATACAAAGGATTTGTTTGAATTTCTTACGATTATGTAAAATCTAGGGGAAAAATTATTTTTGAGCAGCTTGAAGTGATTAAAAGTTTTTTTTTTTTGCAATTAAAATACTTTTATAGGCGTTTAAGTTTACAGATAGAAGTTTCAAGAATATGAAGAAAAACAAGATGGTGCTTGAAGTTCCCCCACTTAACAGAAGAAAGAGTGATTGCAAATCCTTTCATTTGTCCCTGGATCATGCATCATCTAGGCCTAGTCTTGCCAATAGTGTTAAGGGCTTTCCATTCAGCCTACAACACAGAAAAATAGGGACCATGGATGCCTATCTGCATGTGCACAGACAGCTATCTTCACAGAGGCACTTGAAGAGTCACATGTGTTCTTTCATCAGATCCTGAATAATCTGAGTTGTGCTTCTCTAGAGCCAGGTTACAATCCAGCTGAGGAGTGGTAAGAGAACTGTGTAACATCCATGACTTGTAAAAGTCCAGAACAGTAGTCATATAGCTGTATGCTCAGTGTCACAGTAGCCAACATCTCAAAAATAAATAGTAAAAAATGGTCAGTTGTATATAAGCACCAACAACTAAACTGTTTTGCATACACAGTACAAATCATGCAGGCAAGAGACCTCATTTATGTCTCTGTGCATGCAGCTTTCTAGCTACAAACATCAATATCAATATACCAATAAATCAGATGTGGGGTTTTTTTCCTATGCTGACAAATAACTGACATTACTTGAAGCACACAGACAGAAATTTTACACATGGACATTATCTTTAAGTCTTCAGGCTGTTCCCTCCAGAAAATCCCGTGTTAAGATACATCAGCACCTATAGAGCACTGCAGGTTCATGTCCTTTTTCCTGCGCCCATCATACACTTTGGTGTGCCCTTTATAAGGGTGACATAGCAAAGGCACCACTCACTGCCACTGCTAGCTTTTTTACCAGGAGTGAAGCTAGCACAGCATCTGTCACGGTTTTGTTTGCTTGTTAGTTTGCTTAAAATGGACTTTTCATTCCACTGATTCTCAATAAAAAGTGGACTATATATAAATTTCAGTGTCCAGCAGTCCTAAAAAAAAGGCAGCTTTAGAAAGGATGTACTTCCAGGATTTTACTGGTCTTTACACTGTGATTAAATGAAACTTTACCTTTTGAAGTTGTCACTGGAATGTTAGGGTTGCTGCCAAATTGAGGATGTTAACCCTGCCTATAGAATTTAATGCTTTGTCAGGAAGGCAACAGTGCACAGGAGACAAGTAAAGCAGTACTAACTGTTGAATTTCTAATTGTAAAAAAAGAGTGATGCAAACCTAGATGTATTTTATATGAGGGCTCTGCCATTGCTTGTTTCTTCACACCAGAAGAATATATGTCAGGAGTGTGTCATGTTGAATATTTTCAGTTTTCTATTGCAGAGATTTTACAGTTTCAATTCTAAGCTCCCTTTCAGTTCCACAAATAAAATGACTAGCATGATATTTGAATTATTCTTACAGATAAAAAAAAAAAAAAAGAAAAAAAAAGAAAAGAAAGTTGAAATTGCATTTGAAGGATGGGGAACATGCAATTGGCCAAAACGTCATGTTACTTCACAGTGAGAGATCATCAAAATTATTTTGAGACAGGTAGCAAAATCAGCATTATCCACACATACATCCACAGCATCTGATTTCATTTAACTGCAGATATGTTTAAGTCTGTCTGGAGGCCAACTCTGCTAAACCTCCAAGGATTTAGTTTTCTTGTACTGTGAATTTCTTAATAAAAATTATTTAATTTTAACGATAATCTATTGCAGTAAAATGAGAGTAATTTATTACCCTGTATTGTCTGTTATGTGTGAATATGTCCAGCTTGCCAGAATTTACAGCTCTGCAACTGTATAATTAATCTCTTGCAAACTCACAAAGCAAGTTTCTCAAATAGACATATATCTCAAATAGAAACATCAAGTACATTATGCATCAATACATAAAAATTTAATGTGGCAGCAAATCAGAAAATAATATGCAAAAAAAAAAAAGTTTGCTACATGAAATAGAGATTTAATTCCTATTTTTCATCTTCACTAAGTCAACATATTATCCACCTGGCATATGCATCCTAGTTCTGTTAGAACTACATCCACTGAAATAAGAATGTGTTTATACTGTTAGCTCCAAAGGAAGAATTTTCTGATTACACACTGAAATTCTCAAACGCTCATCAAGCAAGGAATATGACCATTTTCCTTTGCTGTTAGGATGCACCTTATGCAGGGTGGACTTTGGACCTTAAACAAAGCTTTGTTGGGCTTTTTTCCCCTCCCAAGAGTAAAGTTGGTTAGCAAAAATAATCCAAATTTCACACCTGTGGAAGTGTGTTTGCACTTTCACTTATCTCTTTTAAATCCACAAATACACAGCTGTGGCTCCTGCCTTGAGGAGTAAGTGAATGTGGCATGTTTCATTCAAAGAACCTGAGTGAAGTTGCATAACAATATACAAGCACATTTTCAGATAGTATTTACAATTCTTAAAACTCTGTCAGAGCGGATAAAGTAACTAGGTACTATCCCCATTGTCCTCCATCCAAACAACTCATTCCATGTGACAACCACCTGAAAACTGGGAGCTGCTCATGCTCCCATTACAACAGACCGTGACTTACCTCCTTAGAAAGTAGTGGAAATGACAAACGAATTCTAAGTGACTTCAGGAAGAAGACTCACACTGATTCAAGTTCACAGCTAAAGAAAGAACGATAAGAGGTTTCAAGATTGCATACAGCCATGTTTGTGTTGTTAGCAGATAATTTTGAATGTCCTGGTCTACTTTTATGCAATCTAGTGTAGCAGCATTGCAGAAAAACCTTTGTTACATATTTGTCAAAATTATCTGCAACATGGAGGTGTTCTTCATACACTGCTTTGAAGAATGCAAGTAAGAAGATCACTGAAATATTTGGCAGTAGAGCAAACCAGACAAATATGCACTCTGTTAACAAGGAGCTGTTCATATTTTTCTATTAATGTATTTGTTTAAAATATTTAATGGCACACCTCCTAATGGGAATGATGTGTCTCCATCTCCAAATACAGATATACAGTATACAATGATTCTTATGGGTCCCTTCCAATTCTAGATAGTCTATGATACAAGATATAAACATGAAAATCAGTTAAGCTTCACCTTGGAGCAATAAGTATTTAACTTTACATGTTACTTGCAGCTGGAATGTTCCAGCAGAAACAAGGGAACTCATGGGTCTCACTGGCACCAATGGGCCTCTGTGTCACAGGTAAAGGCACAGTTGCACAATCTTCCCTGTCCAAACATGGACTATGAACATCCTTAACTAGCAAGGCATTTTATAACATTTTGTGAAACACACCAAATGCAGTATTCTGAAAGAAATAACTAGCAAGAGTCAAAGTTAAACTTCTTGGGAGTAGTGTTGCTGAAAAGGAAAACCATAACTACATGAGAAAGCCTAATTTCCACTTTCACAGGCTAAGCAGACAATAACCTGATAAGTTCTCAGTCCCAGGAGGCTGCTCATCTCTCTATGCCTTCAGCTTCTATTGTCAGCATCTTATTCTCCATGGTTTTAGCTGGCACACTTTTCGGTCGTCTCTTTTGAAACATTACTTAAGCATTAAAAACTATGTTTATCTAATATAAAAATGCCACTTTCATACTTAAACCCACTGATTTTAAATGGAAATTAAAATGTTCTAATTTATTCTTTCACATTAATAATCAGTAATAAAATACAATCCTATTCTTGAGTGTTCAATTCCCTACAACACGGATGTACAGCCTACAAGAAAAAGGAAAACCAGGGAGACAGGCAGAACTTGACCAGCTATGTATGGACACCTAGTACTGTTAGGTGTGCTCTGGGGTCTGCAAAACACTGTCACAGGTTGCCCAGAGAGGTGGCTGGATGCACCATCCCTGGACACATTCGAGGTCAGCTTGGATGGTGCTCTGAGCAGCCTGATCTTCTTGTTCCTGCTCATCGCAGTGGGCTTGGACTAGATGGTTTCCAAAGGTCTCTTCCAGCCCAAACAATCCTTAAGGTTCCTTCTAATCTAAATCCTTCTGTTATCCTATGATCCAGGTCTTGCTATCTGTATAGATAATATACCTGAATCAGGATAGACAAGATTTTTTATTTTTTAAATCAATAACAGCATTAGATCTTGGAAGTGTACATATATATACAGCTATATACATGCATATGTAGGTATACAAATTGTACATATGATTTCTGTAGTTAGTTGGTCACAATATGAGAATATCTAATATGCTCTGGCATGGGCTATGGCACATCTAGAATAAGGTTAACAAATAGAAGCAAATTTTAATCCTATTTCTAACACTAGTATTGTAGAGTTATCTTTAATTTACTGTGGCAACATATAGCTGTTAGTGCAACCAAGACGAAACATTTCTAGAAATGTTGTATAACACTACAGACCTTAGAAAAAATGCATAATGTTTCTTTTTTCCACAAGGCTGATGAGATGCTGCATAATATAAAAAAACAAAGAAAGAAAGAAAAAAAAAAACAAAAGGAAATAGAGGGTGGATACTCATTCTTGACCTAAGAAGGAAAGAGTAGCTCTCAATACTCATGTGGGCAGGAGTTGCTTTCCCAGTGCTTTCTTTCTTTCATGGACAAGAGAATCTGAAACTGAAGTTTTAGGCTCTTTCTCTCCTCTGGGACTGAAGATGGAGATGGTCTGCATAATTCAGCGGCCCCACTGTTTCACTCACATTGCTTTAACTTGACAGTATGTGGCTACTTCAGAGCAGAACCTTATTTGAGTGAACTGCTCTGACAGTATCTGTACTTATAAAATTATGCTCTTTTTTGGCTCTATTTTATTTTGCATTCCAAAGAGCAACAGTGAAAAATAAATAAGCCCATCTTCCATTCCAATTTCATAATGTTGTAGAACACATAGACAGCATATATTAAAGTGGTCTTTCAGTCATGTTCCTAAAACACCAGTCATGTTCCTAAAACACAGTCTCCCTCCCTCTTTCATGAAGAAATCTGCCACCTCTGTCTCACCAACTTTTCAACTCTTCTGCCAAAAGGGTAATATTTATGCACAGAGATTTCTTACCATTATGTTTTAAGCTAGTTTGGGGATGGTTCTTTACAGGACTAAAACTTTGTCCTAATGATCCCTATGGGTCTTTTCTAACTTGGCATATTCTGTGAGTCTGTGTGATTCTGTAACTTGGAAAACCACTGCAACTCAGAGATTGCAATGTTTTATGTCAGTCATATGTCTTGAAATATTTCGGCAAAATTCCCTTGTGTACCTCTATGGCGTGATAGCTTTTAAGCATGGGCCAATCTGCCCTGAGTCCTGTGCAGACACTGGAGTACTCACCCCTGCAACACTCATTAATTACTGTGCTGGTTCCTAAATGCTTTCAACAGGTGAAGGAACCCGAGAGTCATAGAGAATTATTTGCAAGTTGATGATACACAAACTAGTGTCTTCTGGTCTTTGAGGCTTTTGGTCCCTGTCCTCAAGTACATTGGAGTTCTGCAGTCAGCAGTGCCAAGTCAGACTGAGCTGGGTCCTCCTTTTCCCCTTGAACACCATCAGCAGCCAGAGCCAGAATCCTTACTCAGCTCTTGCAGCTGAACTGGGGGCCTCTTGGTCTCAGGTAGGGCTGAAGATGGGTGTTTATTGAGAATGTATGAGTATTCCCTTCTATTGACTCTGCATCCACATCTTGGTTCTTGCAGATTTTTGCAGGGAGGTAAGGAGGATCCGAAGTACTATATGTAATTTACTTAATGTAATTTTTTTAAACAGTAGGGCTAGCACAATTGGTTCCATTGGTTTGGTTGTATGTGAATTAATTGTGTTAGAGTAAAAATCACATTTTAAAGTTTAAAACAATCTAGATTTGAATGACAAGCTTTGTGCTGGATGTTTTGCCTAAACAACAAACAGAGCTCTCAACTAATTTGTTTTTATTTCAAAATATATAATTTGCCTTTGACTTAGTTATTAATATGAACTGATACTTTAAAAGTAATTAAGAACCAGTTGCTAATTGAGTGGAAAAACCTTTCTGATGACAGACTTGGGCTAAAAGAGATGTTTACAAAAGTTTCTTTCTAGTGTATGGAAAGAAAGTCACATGAAGCAAATATTATTAAGTGATTCTTAAAACTGCTCACAGCACAGTAAGAGGTGATTTGGATGAGAGGGAAGGCAGAATCCAGACCTGGAAATATTTATTTATTGTTGTAGTTCTACTTACCTCAGTGATTATACCCATAAATAGATAATAACAGGCAAATCTTCACATCAAACTCAAGAACATTTCACTGCACTTCCTATTTAAAACCTTCAGTGAAGGACAAGGAAAGAGATTAATTTGATAGTAGATCTTTCTTCAAAGAATTACTAAAGTATAATTTTGTATATAGTTAGGAGGAAACTACAGTGTATATTGCACATATCCAGAAACTAGAACATGAGCTGGGCAGCATGAAGAGTGATACTACAAAACAGAAATAAAGTAATTTTGATAAAATGGATGTATAAATTCCCTTTGTCTTGAAGTTTAAAACTAAAATGTAACATGTTCCATTCAGCAGGAATGAATTATCCCTAACCTTATTTTACACCACTAGGGATAAGATCACTTGATGGACCATATAACAAATGCATGCCATTTAGTAGTATGCCAGGAAATAGCACAGCATTATTTTTTTTTCCCACCAATTCACAGCCACTGAATATGTGATTTATATGTTTGATATAAGTTCAAAAATTTAAGAAAGTGCTTTGCTGATTTTCTTGATATGATCTGTCAGTTGATAGTCTCTGTGTGGGAAGTTTCATGTAAGTTCCAATGTAGCTTTTATATCTCCAGAAAGAAAGCTGCAAACAATTTGGTTCCTTCAATATAGTTGTGTCTGTGAAGAAGGAAAGAAACACAATGAAGTCTTGTCAGGCTGTCCTGCTCTTAAAATTAGGAGCGTAGTCCAGTGAAGTTTTATTGAGTCTTCAGAGGAATTTGCAATATTGGTAAGCCCTGGAAATTACCCAGTGCACAGAAGTGCCTGGACGTCTTTAAATTTGATACTCCTCTGGATTTACTTCAGAAAACTTTTTCCAGGTTTACATACCCAAATTGGTATTACCAGTAGCCAGCAGCATTGAGGCTTTAATGAGGGGAGACAAAAAGTAATTTGAGAATTAGATTCTCCTCTTTCCAGAATTCAGCATGAGTTGACTCAGAGCCCCCACAAATGTTCAATATTCAACACATTGAATAGTGGCTTACCATGGTGCCTCTAACAATAAACACCAGTGACAAGTTTAAGCTATTTTTTATACAGTTATGCTTGTTTTGGTCCCTGGACTATAAGTAAATCTTTATAGCCATTTATACTGAAAACCACCAAAATCCTCACATAACCGTGAGTATCTGGTGCGCTTCAAAACAGATGCTGTGATGGAAGAGTGCCCATCCACACCATCATTTCTGACCAGAGGCAAATTTCATTGCTAGAGAAATGAAAATTGCCTGTGCAATGAATTTAAAGACTAAGTAGGCACCCAGTGAAAAGTGTATAATGGTATTGATTAGTCTGGGAATTTTGCTTGCTTGTTTAGCACAGCAATGAGTGTGCTGAGTAGGTCTGAGCTGCCCAATGCCCAGCAAAGCTTCCCATCTGGGCATGCTCATTCATGGGCACCAAGGGACTTCAATTCTCCCCCTTCTCTAGCAGCAGAAAAAGACAAATGAAAGAAACCTGCTTATTTTCTCATTCTGGGAATGCTCCCTATCATCAGCCGCTCCAGTCGGAAGCATCATCACACTTCTCTGTGCTACAGTCTGAAGCATTCTGGCAACAGGAATAGCTGAACCATCATAGATGAAATCTGGATCTTCTACAAAAACTGAAATACATGGGAAAAAATTAATTAATAAATAGGTGCAATCCAGGTGCTTTTTTTTCTGCTATCATAGATTTAAGCAAAGAGCTGATACTAAGAGCTTCTGAGTAGAAATGGGTTTGAGTGTGTAGCCAATTGATGTCACAAATCAGCTCTGCTCTATAAACCCCTGGTTTCTTATCAATACAAAAATAACTGAGACCTTTTGGCTACTCCTGTAAAGCATATCAAAATTTAACTAGGTATAGAAGATATTGATGAGTTATTCTGTCAGAATCAATGAGATTTATAAGAGGAAGAGGCTGCAGCACTGAATTGGGAAATCTGTTTTGCCCTATTGTTGAGCACAATGCCTCTGAACACTTACAGACACACTAAGAACTGGGGAAGAAAAAAAAAAAAAAGATCACACCTGTTTTTATTGCCCTTCTTGCTGCTTTATATAGTGGATTATTAGCATCAGCAAGCCAGGGCTTTGCACCCAAAGGCATGGACACTTCCAGTTTGTTTGGACTGTTCCTCTTGGAAAAGACAACTCCAAGTGTTCCACCACCTGTAGGGAAAATACTTTTCAAAAAAGCTTTTATCTTGCAACTCAAGCTTATATCCACATTTCTCCTTGTTTTGGAAAGAAATAAGTGCTGAAAACATTCCGTTTACTACAAGTCTAGGTTTGTAAGGTAATAAGAGAGACTTAGTTTACACAGTAGTGGCCAAAGAAAAGATTTGTCTCTTACCTGTTCTTTCACAACCAAAAGGTCCATGTGGGGGACCTGACGGATTGAGAATTTGCCAATTACTTTTGCTGGAATGACTGTTTTAATGCCTGGTTCATGGAAAGCTCCTTCAATCCCATGAATAGAGAGGAGTAACGCCACAGGTGTAGGAGTATTTCTTCCTTTAAAAAAATTAATTCAAAATATAAGAGATTGATATAAACAAACTACAGTTTATATAAACAAGCTGTTTCCATCTCAAAATTTGTATTTGGAGACCTGTATTTTAAAGGTATTTGATTTTTTATTTAAACCCACACACATATATTTTAATTAAAAAAAAATACTACTACTTTCAGTCATAGAAAGATTTGGATGGTAATGGTTTCTCATGAAAAATAAGAAAGATAGAGTATTGTATTTAAAATCTTCAAAGTAAATTTTCCTAGTGCAAAGTAGTATCAGAACAACTTTTGATCTGACTGCGTCTTTATCCTGAACTTGTCACTGGAAAAACCATGAAGCTCGATACATCCCAGATGATACCAGTGAAGAAATTCTACTAATGAACACTAAAATGTACATAGGAAAGATTACAATTTTCAGTAACCAAGTTTTTTTGGAGAAAATGCAGAGGGAAAACAAAATATAATTATTATTCTAAGGAAAATAGGAGAAATATATAAATTATAAACTGGTCTCAGGGTACTGCTGCTTTCCTTCAGTTTTATAAGACTGGACCTTTATCTACACATAAAATTAGCATAAATTCATCCTCATACAGGTAAAGCATTGAAACTCAGATAGTATAGTTACATTATACTTTTTTATTACTGATTCTAACAGTCCAGCTTTAGGTAATTTGAAAACTTTGTCACAGAAATAAAAGCATCCATTTAGCAAAACCTACACCACAATAATTATGTTTGTGATAAAAAATTAATCATCTCCTTTCTCCTAGCTGCCACTTGTGTGCAGAGAAATCTTTCCAAGCCAGACCTTACCTGCTGGTTTTTTTTTTTTATTTAGGATATAATTTTTAATTGCTGGTAAAGAGAGGCTTGTAGCTTTGGATGAATTTTTTGGCAGGCTTGGCAGACATCAAAATCTGTATTAAATAAAAACCACCCAAAATATATCTGCCTACGACTGCCTCCCATTTTTTTCAGAGCTGAATACAACTTCTTTCATACTATGTAACCTAAATGTAGGCATTTTAATGCATGTTTTATTTGGCTGATTAGGCTTAGGGGGAGAGAAGGAGTAGGCAAGGAAGGGAGACTTATACTGTTAGTTTTGCATCATTGCTTTTAACTGATTATTCATATTTCTGATCACTTTCCCCAGATATAGTGCCTTACATTTTCAGCAGACTAGTTTTATTTACCTTTTACTTCTCAGTGCTCCTTTATTTTATTTTGAGTTTGTCACTGACCGAAAATAAGTTTGGCTTTATATTTAAATGCTACAAATAGGTGGTTTAAATTCCTTCTGCTGAGTATTCATACAGATTTTATGTTACCTTGGTGCCATAGAGGAAATTTTTCACACCACAGTTATTTCTGTGTTCCTCTAGATCAAATTCTATCGATTCATATAACTTCCTTTCCTTCTCTGTGAGGGCAGCAACACTGTCGTAGATTCCAGGGATCTGAATAGGACCTGTGGAATCCACAAGGCTATCTGCAAAATAAGATAGAGATATCAGTACAAGGAGAGCCTATTTCTTCCCCGTGGCAATCATAAGAACTTCTCCCTTCTACCAAGCTCTTTACCAAATTAGGAACAACTCTTTGCATATGTCAAGTTGCTTCCCCTAAATTGATATATTTGCATATTTATTAAGAAAACCATTGAGCTGTTGTTTATATGTAGTGTGTAATGTGTCAGCCCAGCTTCTGACATGAAAATATCATCCTAATGGGGTACAACGTAGCATTAAAAAGTCGGGTTT
Organism: Chloebia gouldiae; assembly: GCA_003676055.1. Taxonomy (NCBI): domain Eukaryota; kingdom Metazoa; phylum Chordata; class Aves; order Passeriformes; family Passeridae; genus Chloebia; species Chloebia gouldiae. The sequence goes on from QUSF01000001.1 coordinate 12,778,463, forward strand.
TGCTATGTGTGCATGTATTAAAGTTGCCTATAATCCTTAAATGTCCTTAATTGATGTGTGACTGACATCAGCTTAACATGTCTGAAGTCCTGGCCTTACTGGGGACATTCCCTTCCTCAGCTGCCACCACCATAGCTGTGTTGAGCTTTGGAAATCTGGGGATGTTGCTTCAGTGAGCAACATCTTACCTTACAAGACTTAAACGTGGCCCTGAGCTTCTTTAGGCTGATGATGGGCAGCTGCCCCCGCTGCTCCTGGGCAGTGATGTGTGTTCTTACCCAGCAGTGGCTCATGAGTGATGCCTCCAAAAGTTCCAGAGTGAAGGTCCTTGCTGCCACATTCAACCTGTACCAAAACCACTGCTTACTTGTAAACACTCGCTACCTTACTCTTCTGTGAGTTTTTGTTTTCCACTGTGACTGGTGGTACCATTTTATTTAAACAAGATCACAAATAAACAGTAAATGATTTTTTTTTTTCTGATCCTTAAGTGGAAAACATCACGTCAGGAACAATCTGCTTTGGCAGAGAAGATGGAACTCTGTTGTCACCACCAAGAGAGAGAAATTCAGCTGTCTGTAGCACTCACAGATTTGAGAGCAAGGGTCCTCCTCTACTCCGTCTTTTGCTTCAGTAAGATTAAAGACATCATACATTAAACATTTGCATATTATTACTGTTTCTAACACTGGAGAATAAATTCTTCAAGTTGTCTACCCTTTTTATTTAATGCAAAATCTTCTTTAAAAAAGGCAAAAAATAATCTTGTTTGATATTAAGAATATATGTCCAATCTTAATTCAAGATTGCAACAAATAAAAATTTATAGCTCTCTTGAATAACAAGTCATTAGAATAGAGGCATTTGAGTTATTAAATGGGCTCTTTTTCCAGACACATTTTCATACTTGAGTTTATCATAAAATATTTTCCTGCAAAGAACTTGTTTATTCTTCTCAAAACCTCATTACAGCTAACTGTCTACTAGCAGGGAGAGATCATTTTTGATGTTTTAATAGCATCATTTTTCTTAGCTAAGACTTAAAAGAATTGAATCAAGACTGCCAAGGCTCTTTCAGTTTAAAAAAATTCATTCTTTTTCAGACATAAAGGTTAATGCAGATTTTTCTTTAATTCTCAAGTTCTTTAATCTTCTCTCTGAATTCCTTTTATGCTTGATCAAGAAGCATTTCAGATGAGAAATTTCTGCTCTTTATTTCACAGTAGCTCACATTACCAGCTAAATATAGAATGTTGGCTACAGTGCACTTTTATTTACTCCTGCCAGTGTTTACAAAAATTTTGTGTGGCTTTTAAACACAGAGATCCAACCAAACTGAGTCCCTTTAGGCTGATCCATTGTATTAAGCATTGTATCTTCTGCAAAAGGGCAGAGCAGCAGAATGATGGTTTTGCAGACAGTTGGAGAGGTAGGTGTAGGGATGGTGTCCACAAGAACAGAGTTGATGTGCAGAGGGGAGGATGAGAAGAGACTGGCAGAGTGGCAGGAGAGTAATGAGATAGGAAAGGGATCAAGGGAAGAAATGATTGAAGAGAAGTTAATGGAAGTAAATAAGGCTAAAGTAACTGAAATGAGGAGGTAAATCTGCAGAAGCCAAAAGGGATGCAGAAGAAAGCTCTGTACTTGTAAATATGAAGCTTTCCTTTAGTCTTTCTCTGCATGCACATGTGAGTACAGCTACATCACTGCTGTCTGTCAGAGGCTCTGTTGGGGTAAACCTGTGTCCTTTACCTCCACAAAGAAGCAGGCATTTCCCCGACTCCCATAGGTAAGGGCAGGCTTCTTGTTGCTGAGCCACAGGTTGTCTGAAATTACAATATAATCAACATCAGAGAAGAAGCCCTGGTTTTCTTCATCAAGTAGCTTCTCTAGCTCCAAGGATCCTGCTTCTTCCATGCCTTCAATTACAAACTTGAAGTTCACTGGCATAGTCTACATAAAAATTAGAAGAGTTTGAGTAAGAAACAAGCATTTAATTTTTTTCCCCAAAAAGCTTTAAAATTAAGAGCAGACTGGCTTGCTGTACAAATTGTGTTAGGATAAGAAAGATGTTGGATGAGTGCATAGGATATATAGCTTGCTACATTAGAGAAGGCAGTTGCAGACACATATAGGTTCCCAGAAAAACTTGTTTCTTTCCTCATGTTTTTATCTACTTTTCATTTTTAAAGGATAATGTGATGTCTTTTTTTCTTCTTTGTGCTTTCAGAAAACTTGCTGAAATGTCTCATTAAATGGGTGTTCTGTCAGTGCTATTCAATATTCTAATTGCTTTGAAAATTCTAACTGTCTAATAGCAATTGCATTTCCACAGAAAATTTCCTACCCCTTACATTTCCACTGTTACTGCCCATGTGGGAGCCACTGGCTGTGGTTTTCCCAATGTTGTCTATCAACAGACTTATATGGTGATAAAGAATGTTGTCAGTGACTCTACACTTATTTGTCTTTTTAACACTCATAAATTTGCAAGCCTGCTGGTTGATAATGATGCATTTCCAAGAGTAATTAGGAGAACTTTTATTATGGAATAGTGGGAGTTGAAAATGCTGACACACCCCATAGGGGACATAAATTTCAACTTAGTTTCCTGTTACAATTCATTTTCTCATTAGAGGTTTTAATATCTTTTCTGTTTTGATTTGATGCTCAGATTAAAGACAAGAACAAATATGTAAAATAAAATTAATTTGCATCATGGATGGGTTCACTGATAGGTCATCAGCTGGCCACAAATTTTAGAAAAAAAACGTTAATGAATATTGTTTGATGGTCTGTGCTGTTTTCTAGAGAAAGGCTTCAAATGACAAAAATTCCTTTCTGCTTGTTTGTTAAAATGTCAAGATAGCTATTAGTGATTTGAAAAAACTAGAAAGATGTCAAACTCATAACCATATCCACTTACAACAACTACTCTTCAGGCAAATAATGTGTGTTTTCTAGGGTTTAAGAGAGACCAAGGTCAATTCAGTACTATGGATGCAAGAAAAACATGTTTTCCAGAAGGCTGTAAGGAGACGTTCAAAAAATCAAGACTTAATGCTCAGTTTGTGCCATAATGTCATACAAGAGACAGAAAACTGTTTCTCATGACACTAACAGGATATGTCATGCAAATTCAGCCTAAAGGATGATAATTAACCCAGTTACAAACCTAAAATATATTTTTGGTTTACCTTTACTTTGGGGGTAAGACTACTCCACAATTATTAAATTATTTGAAGATGGCTATGTTGGTAATTGTAGAAATTTAGGGGCAAATGTCTGACCTCAGAAATCTGTCAGATTCTGAGTGATTGTACTTGAATTTGGTGAATGCACCCATTCAAAGTATTTGCTTTCATAAATCTGATCTGTTGGTGACATAACACCCCATTCTGGATGGACATTTTTAGATGCTTATTCTCTTCACACAGATACATAAATTGCAGGTATCTTGTAGGCAGAGAAAACCAAAGATCAGCAGAAAGTATCAGCAAATAAGAGTCTTCATCAGCATTCTGTAACGTATGTTATTTTATAATTTTAAAAGCTCTCAAGAGAGCAGAACAATTATCAGAGCTGCGTAATGTATGTAATACATATTGAATGCTTCCCTGTGGGTTTTTCTCTGCAGGGCAATGGTAGCAAGACTGTATTTACATTGCAGACCATTGCAGACAGACTGTTCAAAACAGAAAGGCTCAAAGACAAGCTCTTACTGGAGTGGGACCAGTGTCCTAAGTGTTGCATCAGAAATAGTTAATATTTCAAATTGTATATAGTCTGTCTGTTGGGACAGAGAGGTATGATCTTACTCAGGAATGTAAATACATCCCTCCAGAGGTATAATAAAAAATAACAACAAATAACACTAAATAGAAAAAAAAATAGCAATAATAATAAAGAAGTCATCATTCATACCTACTAATTTCAAGGCTCTAAATGTTTCCACCTCATTTATCCAGGCTAGGACTGGTCCCTTATTGTCTGTTGCTCCACGCCCATAGAGGTTTCCTTAATAAGAAAAGAAGAAAGTTTTTAAGAAACCTTTGAATTCTCCCTCATCACTTCAATATAATTGGCAAATTTGAGTTGCCACAGAAGCTTTAGTGATGGAGAGAAAAAGTGTCAAAAGTGTCAGGATTTCACTGGCTCATTTTAAATAAAGTGATGAGTGTTCAGGTGCTTCCCAATGGACTGGTACACATTTTTTCCCTCCCTTTCCTTCCTTTTATATGCATAATGTTGTGGTTTCTGCTACATGCCAATTTTTGAGCTTCACTTTTCTTCTCAGGAACTGTTTGTTCATACCACATATGCCTGGAGGGTTTGCACAATGTGCAGCTTCTGGACACATCATTCAGACCAGGTAACAAGCAGCAAAAACCCTACGGATAAATGCTGTGGCAGAAATATGAAGCTACAAGCTTAAGTATTTAATTTCTTTTTCAACTGCACATCATGTACAGTTATCACTGTACACGAACTGAACTCTGTGCCTGTGTATAAACTTGTGTAGCAATCCCCACTGGATATTCACTGGAATAAGGTAGAAGAACTATGCCAGTAAAGCTGTTGGGAATTGATCCCAGATAATGAGAAAGGGCAACTAAGTGCTTATAACCTGATAATCAGGATTTCTGAGGTCTTACTTATATGCTGGTTCTCTATCCATTGTTTTTGTTCCTTCAGTCAGCTAGCTGTGCTGGAAGGATAATTACATTAAGAGGTCCTCACATTCTTCCACCACAAATGCTAATATTTCCACACCAAATATTAGGCAGTCACCGATGGATCTCACTAGTCACAGAACAGTCATCAAAGCTGAAAGCTGCTGGACATGTCCCAAAGATTTCCACAGAAGTCCTCATGCTTTGGTTAAGTAGAAAGGAACACTTCTCCCACTCAGAACCTCAGTCATGTATTCAAATAATGGTACAAAACTTATGAGAAGATGCACACCATCGATTTCAGTCAGTGTGTAAGGGTCAGTGTTCCAGCCATCTTCCTTCTTGGCAGGCTGCACATCCACATGACCGTAGAAACATGCAGTGGGGTTTTGTGGATCCTTCCCCAGTTCTCCAAGAATCACAGAAGGCAGTGGGAGGACTTGGCCATCAGGCAGCTGTGGAAAAAGGGTAGAGAAAGGCAACGAAGGAAAACCAAACCTTCTAAAACTTACAAATGTGCAAAAAAACCCTGGAATTCTCAGTATTGAAAATACTTCTACCCTCAATTGACTTTGATTTGATTAGGTGCACAAATCTGAATGGATCCAGTTCTAACCTATTCAGAGAAACAAAGATCTTTCTCCTCAACTGTTTATTTCCTGCTGAACTTTGTAGAAGTCTTCAAACATTTTATTATCATAAATGCCCTCCTCACTAAGCTCTCACTTCCCAGCACTGTAGAAGACAGAGGTGACCTTGTGCTGTGGAGTCTGTTGGGACACTGAAATAGTCAAAAGCCAGACAATTTAATTTGGGGTTTTATTTCACCACAGACAGAGGGCAGGAGGCCTGTAAGTTCAAACATAGAATCTGAAAAAAACTGTTGCTGGTCAGAGGCAGGAGCTATGTCAGACTGTCTTATAAACAGGTTAAGGCTAACCCTCTAATGTGGCTCTGTGCAGAACAGAGCTCCACATGGCCCAATTGCATTCTCTGCAACTGTCAAATGACACAAACTGAAATATTGAAGTGTTGCTGTGCTTCAGGGTCCTTGTGCTAAGAGTCAGAATCCGCAACAAAAGTGGCAGATAGAAGAAAAGAGAATCACTGTTACTGAGCTTTTGAATTCCTGTTAGATTAGGAATGTAACAGCCCAGGGCAGGGAAGAGCCCATGGCTAAAGTAAGTTAATTAGAGACTAAGGTTTTTCAGAGATTAATTCTTCCCTATTGCTTTCCAACAATGAAAGAAAATAGTTTGGATCTTTTGTCAGAAGCTCTGAAAACCAAAGATGATGCTCTAGGTAGCTAACCCTTTCTGTCTGACAAGACTTTCCTTGTAAAAGCAACCTCCCTCAAAGTAAGTTCAGTGACAAATTATGCATTAGTTCTCATGCTTCATTACAGACAAATTTTAAAATGAGCCCCAGTAAAAAACCTCAGTCTTTTTACTTTTGCAAACTTCTTCCCTCCAGTTAAAAGCATCAAACTCCCTTCTATGCACAGTACATAAATTAGCATTTGGATTGCCTGTGTGGTTCTGAGTATGCTCTCAGTTCTCAGACCTGATTTCAGCAGGTATCATGCAGGCACAGAACTATTGATAAATTTGTCACTAGCTTTCAATAAATAACAATATGTTATAACATACATGTACATAGCACGGAATGCAATAGGTAGACCTATGGGTTGATATGAGGTTTTATGTCCAAGAATCAGATAAGCACCTGATATGACCAAATTGTTTGCCAAATTAACAGTGGCTCCCAGTGTTGCAAGTCTCTCTGCTGCCAATGCCATCATTTGCATTACTTCATTTCTCAGATGTGGCTGAACAGAATTGCTTTCCACAGCCACCCATTCCTTCAGACCTTGCACAGGAAGAAATGTGCAATTAGGTGGTCCAGAATGTTGTTGTCCTCGGCCCTTGTGTGAGAAATCTCATACTGGAAGATGATTTCCTCTCTGTATCATCACAGCATTATCTCGGATGCTCTAGGCTTTCAGAATAGAGAAGAATCACTTAGGTGTCTCCTCAGGTTGAGAGTCCTGATTTTCTAAACAGGGAGGGTGCTCACATTTAGACACTCACATTGTCAATTCTGGATCTAAAATCCAGTGGAAGAGGAGGTAGACTAGATGCTGACTAGTTTGCATTATAGAAATTGCATTATGTACAACTTACCTTGGTGATTCTCATGAGGCTTCAGGAGTGCTCATAGATTCAAAGCATAACTGATACTGAAACTTATGTTTCTGTCTTTTCACAGAGTTAACAAAAATGAAAGCACAAACCAGCATGGGACCAAGATTCCTCTCCTTGTAGAGATCAAACCTACAAAAATCAGTTCTGAAGCACAGACAGGGAGCATCCTATCTGGCTAGCATGCCCCATGCAAGTGCATTTTGGCCTAGTGAAACCTCTATCTGAACACACTCCAAGGATGCTCACAACCCTCTCTTTTGTGGAAGTCCATGCAAGACCCTCCTTCATCCCAGGGGTCCCCAGCAGTCTGTCCTCTTACAACCTTGCTGTGTGATGTGCATATTGCACTCCTGATGCCAGACCTGAAACTCTGCTCATTACCTTTGTGACAGGTACTCCTGCCAGAGGAGCCCAGGCCCCTGGGGCACCATTATTTCACTGCAATATAGCTCCTACCTTGATGAAGTCACTTTGATGTGCATCAATGTATTGGAAGATCTCCATCTCCATTGCTGAAGAGGATGAGGAGGACATTACTGTCTTAGAGAGCAGCACAGGGCTGAAATGGATGTTATCTGAAATTAAAGGATAAAATTCAACATTACAAACATCCTGCAATATACATTTCTTTTCAGCACTAGAAAGCGGAGACATTCACAATGTGCTGAACTTATTTAAGTCTCGTTTAATCTCCTCAAGCCAGGAGAAAGTATACTCATTTTATCACATAAAAACTTCAATTGATTCATAGTCAAGTTGCTGAAAGAAAAATCAAAAAAAATTACCAAAGAGTGAATATTTTTTGTGTCAGCTTTATAAATAACTTAGGGGCAACATTTTCTAAAGAAACATTTTTGCATCCTATTTTCAGTACACAAGCATCAAATTGTATGTTCTGGGAAGACGACCCTGGGGCAAGACTTGCAGACACCAACAGCCTAGGGGACCCATCTTTCTTTTTCTTCATTTCCAGAATCATAGAATATCCTGAAATGGAAGTGATCCACACAGATCTTTGAGTCCAGGTCCTGGGCCTGCACAGCACAATCCCAAGAATGCCACCTTGTGCCTGAGACCATTGTCCAAACACTCCTCAAACTCTGTCAGTCTTCATGCTGTGACCACTTCCCTGGGGAGGTTTCCAGTGCCCAGCCACTCTCTGGGTGAAGAACCTTTTCCCGATATCCTGCCTAAACCTCTCCTCACTCAGCTTCAGGCCATTCCCTCAGGTCCAGTCACTGGTCACTGCAGACAGGAGATCAGTGCCTGCCCCTCCTCTTTCCCTCACGAGGAAGTTCTAACTGCAATGAGGTTTCCCTTCCATCTCCTCTTCTCTAGGCTGAACAGACCAAGTGACCTCAGCTGCTCCTCATACAGCTTCCCCTCAAGGCCCTTCACCGTCTTCACAGTCCTCCTTTGGATGCTCTCTAATGGCTTAATGTTTTTATTTTGTGGCACCCAAAACTGCCTCCAGCACTCGAGGTGAGTCCACTCCAGTGCAAAACAGAGCAGAATCCCCTCCCATGCCCAGATGGTGATGCTGCACCCCAGGATATGATTTTCCCCCGAGACTGCCAGAAGAAGGCAGAAAAATGGATTCACTGACAGACATTCCATATTTTACATGAATAAGGGAAAACAAGCCTGACACTGGAGAGTATTTTAAAACAAATAGCTTTTGTGGTTGATTAAGAGCAGTGACACTACTGAAACACTTGATAAGTACAGAATTCATTTAGTACCTGCAAACCCCTCTGCCATCCTTTTTTTTTTTCTTTTGACAAGATAAGGTTTTAAAGTGTGTTTTTCTTATTCCTCCAGTTTTCCTTTCATGTTTGCTTGAAGCTGTTGCTGTAGTGTCTTGAATTGGTATCAGCAGAGTAATCCTTGGATGACTAAATACTTGGTTGGGCTAAATTCAGAACAGCTGCCGTACCAGGCTGTGATAGGATGGTTTTCAAGGTCAAAACCCAATGGTTTTCCGAAGATATTCCGTAATGGTAACAAAATGTATAGTTGCAGATCTATCCATAACTCCTTAACTGTGATGCATTGCTAAGATGATAGGCTATGGTAATATTAATAATTTCAATTATGTTTCTCTGACAGAGAAGGAAGATTGAAAACTCAAGCATGATGAACAAGATGAGGCAAACATTGTTCACTTTGGCTGGAGAGCCTGGCTGTATGAAGGATGGGCCTCATTTTCCAACTTCCCACAGAAGCAAGGTTACAAGGTTTGCTTCACTTCCTGAAGTGAAGCTTTGAGAAGGCCTGTGACAGTAGATACAGTTCCCAGTGTCCAGTTCCTGGCATCTCTTAACACTGGAAACACTGGTATTGAAAGAGACCAAATGCTGATTTTGCAGGGGAGTGAATCTGCAAAGCACTCCTGTTTTGGAGAAGACTTGTTAACCAAGCCAAGAAAATCCAAATTTGGAGGTGGTTTTTAGGATGGAGAGATTAAGTTTAGCCATGGTATTTAAATATATAAATATTTTTAAAACATTAAACCCCAACCTTGAGTGATGGTCAAAGTACCATTTTCTTCTCACATTGTTTTCTCCATAAAACAATAAACCCTACCTCCAAGAGGTGAATCTAATCAACAATCCCCTTCAAATATTTTCATCACCAGTCACTGCAGCAGCAATTTGTCCTAAAGCAAAAGTGATTATTACAGAAATTTTTGAAGTAAGCATGGAAAAAATCTGGACACTTTTGATGAGATAAAGCCGCTTCTGGGATTTAGCAACAAAGACATGGCAGAGAATGAGATTTTGATAATTTAGGTTACATTCACCTTTGGATTCAGCTTCTGCAGGTAAGGCTTAAGAACAGGAATTCTGCAATAAGCACCCTAAACTTAAAACCCTCATTCTGACCATGAGCCCCAGACTGGGGTGGTGGTAACAGGACCCTGGTGAACTGGACTCTGAGTTTCCTGGCATGGACAAGACACTGGCACTTGCTGAGGTGGTGCCTGGGCAGATACACGAGGGCATCTGAGCCAAGACATTGCAGGTCATGTACAAAAGGGGCTCAGGTTTCTTGGAGATGATCAGCATTAGGTAAAAGCTGAGCACAGAGGACATTTATGTTGTTTTCTTCTCTTTTTGTCACTGTGCACTTTTGGGGGACCAGGCAATGGCTGTGCTTGTGCTGTGTTGCTCAGTTTCATCACAGCCAGCAGTGTGTCCCAGGAGAGCAAAGTTTACCTTCAGGCTGGTGCTTTTGACTAATAAAGTGTATTCCACCTGGGAGCTAGGTCTCACAGAGAGGAGCTGGTTCCCACATAAGCCTAGGAGAGGATGGGACCATAATGGGTGTATTTGTGAGGGGCTCTAGAAAAGTGCAAGGCGTTGCACCCCACAGAAGACAGAGATAGGAATGGTACAGGAAGCATTCATCTGAAAGTGGGATGAAACCTAGTTTTGCCACAGTCAAGACATCCCAGGATTTCAATCAGCTGTTCATCTACGGAGACATCAGGGCCATTATCTTCCTTTACCATGAAGCTGGCTGGATGCCTTAGCTTGACATGTATTTCACTCATTTTTCTACCTTGTAATTTCCAAACCTCAATTTGGAAAACATTTACAACAAGGCCACTGAATGCACCCCCTCGTTTAACCTTACTGTAGAAAACTAGACAGGCTTCTCAGGTTCACTTATGTAAAAAATAGATCTTTTGGTTATGCCATGCTTGAACAAGGAAGATCATAGCAGAGGCCAGGACACAGCTGCTAGAGGCACCAAGCTCATGCAATAGATTTAAATATCAGTGACTCCATCACATATGATTTCCTCTCCCTCTAGTCAAATCTTTCATATTGCTGTATTCTATGCATTTTCACTCTAAAAAAAAAGTGCATATATATATAAAAGTCACCTTATGGTCCCTTGAATAAATACATACCTTTTAATGTCAGAAGCACAAAAAGACTCTGTGCTTTTACACAGGATGTGTGCTGCGGTGCTGACATCTTTCTCTTTTTGTCTCAGTTACGTGCAAATGACCTGGAAAGAGGCAGACAAGAGACATAGGTCTTTGTCATGTTTCATTAGCATTTAACTGTTTAAGAAAATGAAACAAGGAAGTTAAAATGCTGAGAAGGAAAAAAAAAAACCCAACCAATCAAGCAAAATATCCTAAGGAAATTTGGAATTATTTTGTGATATTTTCAAAACAGACCAAATTTCAAGACATGATTAGAGAATATCACAAAATACTCTCATTAAAGTAAGGAAGAGTGGCAAAGAATGGAAAATGAATGTAAGGAGGTAGAAAGTAGCAGAGTGCACAAAATATAAATAATTCAAACAAGAAATTAAGTAAAGCTATGTTTTGCTGTAGTAGAAGGAGGGAGGGGGGCAATAGCTGGTGGAACTTCACGTTAATGTACTACTAATACACAAAGTGTTCATGAGCATTGGAAGAGCTCATGTCAAAAAGAGAGTCTGTTTAATAAAGCTGTAGAAAGATCTCAGGTAAGGCTGAAATATCTCAGTGTCATGAGGAGGGGAAAAATTATTTGAAAGAATGATAAATTCAGGGGGATATCAAACAAAGACTTCAGTGTTCAATGTCAAGTGTATTTTATTTGCTGTCATTTAAAGGAGCAGTTGCTGCTCTATTGAAAAATGTAGTATGCCTATTTTTAGAAATAATGCATAGCAGTCAGTTGTGCTCTTTCTCTTCCTTTGTTCCTTAGTAGTAAGAACATTTTTGTCTCACTTCCTCTCATGTCGTTAAGCACTGTTAAAAGAAAACAGTGTTTTTCTATGGTGATTTAACAAGAAATCCAAGTTTATTCTTTAACTAGGATGATTCTTTGATGAAATACCAACTAAACTTACAAACATTTGAGAAGTAGCTCCTGAACATTCTTTGAAGGCCTCCTTGTCTCTCCTGAAGTGTGTACTTCATGCACTTCCCTCCCTGCAACACAGCATTTTAGGTGGGTGCAGGGAGCAGGGTGCCAATGAAAATTGAACACTGGGTTGCAAACACCCCAGAGAAAAACAGTCAGGACTTATCTGGTTTGCAAATAACAAAGTACATTTGACATTAAAGGAGATAAAGGTGTTTATGGCAGTCGGAACTAATTTACCAAATCAATGGTGGACGCCATTGAAAGGAACATTCCCTCTAAGCAATCACCAACAAGGAAGGTAACTGAGATAACAGGTTTATTTTTTAACTTCCTTTAACAATACTCATTGATAAGTAGCATACCTTTGGTAGAAGCAGGCAATCAAGCCTCTCCAGCTGAGTGAGACCCTTGGAGGAGGATGACAACTTGGCCCAGCCCTGACCACATGCAGCCACTGTTGTGAGGACCAGCAGCTGCAGAGATCCAGACACCTGCAGAGGAGCAAATGCCAGCTCACAGCACCTGACTGCATTTGAAGATTACTAAATAAGTATCATCCAAATCAAAAGACTGTGTAACAACAATGAAAATACCTGGTGGGAAGCATAGGCAAGGTCAGCACTTGCAGGCAGGTGACACTGCAACACCCAGTGCTATTTCCAGCAGTCAAAGTGTTGCAATATCAATTGCCCGAATGGTGTTTTGGAGAACAGCAAGGACCAGCCCTGCCTATGCTCAAGCCAAGTCTTTAGTGAAAAAGGTGAGACCCTGTTAATCAGTTCTGTTTTGCTGTAATACAGATGATATTTTTAAAGTGCCATTATCTCTAGGTGCTCTTTGCAGCTGCCTTTTGCTGGTGATGGGAGCCTGAACTGGAAAGGTCTCTTCTTTCACCTGCAGAATAGGGGCATTTTATCTCAATTTTACTGATTATTTTCTCATTAACTGCAGAACTTATTTTAAGTTAAAGATTAATTTTGGGTTTAGATGCTCACTTCTCCCTCTCTATCATATAATAATCAAATCAGGATAGCCAAATCAGTAACACATCAAGTAATGAAAAATTTCCCTATCTCCTTTTTCCTCCTGGAATTCCAGTATCCCAACAGGAAGCCCAGTGCCAGAAAGCACTTTAATATTGCTGATAAGTGTTGCTGCTTTACAGTAGTATGTTGGAGGACTGAGAGAAAAGAGATGGATTTTGCTTTGTCTTGAAAAGTGGGGAAAAAAAAGGGATACATTTCTGTTAATGCAAAGCCCCTCTCCCAGGAAGTAGTCTTGCCCTTTGTGCCCAGTGAGGAGGACTAATTCACTATTTACCTAAGAAAATTTTCTGCTGATTGGTTTGCAATCAGATAAATGTGGGTATAAAAATATTCTTCCTGGAAAGACAGCTCTGCTGGCTCTTGCTCTTTTCATGGCAAAAAAAGTTCCTAGGAAAGTACTCTGGGATATGCAGTGTTTGTACTTAGATGTGCATAGCCTCAGCATCTTCTTGCTGCCACATCTTTCCTAGCAGAAAGAAGAACTGTGGAACATGTAGTAGATTTAAGGTGCTTGTGTCTGCATACAAATTTCTACCCTTAAAGTCCTCTGCCCATTTTGGAAGAACCTCTATTGACATGGTCAAATTCAGTAATAAGCATAATAAGGGTGTTTCAGGTCCTGTCTCAGAGCCTTACAAAGACCTTTCATTTTTTTAAGTACTTGTTCTTCACTTGGTTAATGTGTAAAACCTCATTTGCAAATGAAATGCAAAATTTGGGGGGGAAATTCAATGTTTGTCTTAATTTATTTTAAATAATTTTATTTTTACATGAATCCTGCCTTCATTTATCTTAGTTTTAAGTGTTTCACACTGGAGTTATTCCTGAGTTAGAATATTACAAGTCAGATTGAAAATAGATCTATTGTATGTAGTAGATCCATTCAACTATTTGTCTATTTATCACATAATACTACTAAGGAACTCTACTACCATGGGGAAAAAAAAGTGATTATTACTTTATAGCTTAGTATTTAATTGCTAACTGTCCCTTATTTTATAACCTATAACTTGTAACATGGTTTAAGGTCCACAATACAAGAGATTTGTTTTGTTATGGTCCTTATTCCATTTATGGGATACCATAAACTTTGCCAACATTGTTTAGAAGGGTTTTTAAATGTAGGCAGGTTTAGCTATTTAACAAAAACACTCTTTGATGGTAGCTTATTAACTACAAAAAATTAAAGAACCAACTCGAATAGTTTGGTTGAATATTCTCTTCAGGATACAGTAAGTATTTAAGTAGGAGGAAGTAGACTGATTAAAGGAAAATAAGAGCAGAACTGAAACAGTAGGATAAACGTGAAGCATCACTGGCTGTTTCTCTTGCTATTTGAAAATGTAAACAATCTAGGGTAGAGATGGTCCTCCACTTTGTGTTTCCATTACTACCTCAGGGCAAAGTGTAACACCCTGACTTGGTTACAAAGTGATGGTACTTTCACTTCAGCAGAATTAGCATGCTTTAATTGTTACCTTAATTAAAAGGGTATTTTATATAATTACAATCGTAAGTTTGAATGAGCAAATATGTAAGAAATATGCTATTAGGAGCAATATTTCATTGACAGAAAAATGATATGATGGTTTTCAATGCTTCCTCTCACTCTATAAGCAACTATCTCTAGTTCAAGACAGCTATTTTTCATTTCTTAAAAGTGTAGTGCAGAAAAGCCAGAATGTTATTGTCACATCATAATCAGTGGTGCCTGGTTATTATTGTAGCTTACTGTCATTTCTCAATATACTCCCTTAATATAACTTATCATTGCATCCCAGAAGTATTGGTGTGGAATGGAGAGTCCCTTTCACACAATTCCCCAAATCTCCTTTCTCTACAGATATTTCTGCTTCCCTGTGCAGCAGCAGCAGCAAGCCCTTCCACCTCTTGGCTCCTTCCCACTTCACACTGCAGTTGGAAGAGTGTTTCCCAGGCACCATCCTTCAAGATAACCACAGCTGATACCAAACCACAACTTAAGCAACATTGTCCACTGTGAGAGCTTGTCAACAGTGGGGTGAGATTGTGCTGGTAGAGAGGAAAAGATCCCCAAGACCCTGACTTAGTAGTTGTTACCTGGATGTCCATAATCACCCCTGGGTATGTCAGTGGAAGAAGATTGACTTAGAAAAGGTCCCCTTACCCAGGCAGGAGGAGATGCTTCACAAGGATAGGTGGCTGCAGGCTGTCCTCTGTATAGAGCAATAACACACAGCACCTTCCAGGAGCAGGGCCACAAAGATTTGAGGTACTGTGTGAAGGAAGAGCAATAACACAGAGCCCTCTCACTGCCTCATTCAGCAACCTCTCTGTACGCAGAGCTCCAAGCACTCAGGCTTCAAGTGATAAGAGAAACAAACAAGTTCTTGTCCAGTGCCAATTCCAGTACATTACTCTGAGTCCTGAGATAGCAGACTGTCCTATTTTTCCAAAAGCAACATTGTAAATTCATTTGGTTTAATCTAAAAGAATTTGCTTAATTATATTAATCACACTGAAATGACAGCAAGAGGTTATTTCCACCTTGATATCCTTCAGAGAGCTTTCCTCAGCCAAGCAGCATAGGTGTTGCTTAGGGATGGTTAATGCCCTCCTTTCAGGTGAGACTTTTATCCAGCTGATAACTCATAGTCATTTCCAAACAGACACACCAGAGATTGGCTTTTCAGGCTCATAGAGTAAAGCTGACACTAACTGTGCAGCACTTTGTTTATGGAACTCTTCCAACTGCCTCCTCCCACCTTTCCATGAGGTCCAGGAATTGGTGGAGTCAGGGCACCAGTCAGTGAGGTGGGAATGCACATGGTGTCCTTCAAGGCACACATCCAGAGCACCACAAAGTTAACTCAGTTTGTCACTTCGCTGACTTCTGCATCTCAGCTGGGTGGCCCAGGAATGACAGCTCCTAAACCAAGAAAGGCTTAGGAGTATTTTTCCATTGCAGTCTGCCTGTCATTTAAGTGTATTTGGGAGAAGGCCAAAGCAAGCCTAAATGGAAAAAAAAAAAAAAAGCTTAGATATAAGCTTTCTTAATCTTAAATATCTGAAAAATAAAAGAACCCACTGTTTATACATATATGAATATATATACACACATTCACAATAATGTTGCTTCTTGCTAACAGATGTTACAACTGCAAAGCTTTTGTGACTGTGACCTCCTTAAGAAGGAGTGTGAGCTATTGCATAGCACATCTCTTCTACTGAAGTGCCACTGCCTATAGCAAGGGTACAGCACCCTCCTCAGCAGCTGAAATGGCCATTGAACCAGGGCTTTGCACCACTCACACATTGTGCACCTTGTGCTAGCCATGGGCCCTTCTGTGAAAAATGCAACAGCACCTCAACAAAAACAGATAATTATAAGTCTGGAGCATTTGGTTAGACAACTGGTTCATATCTAGACATCTTAATTAAACACCTGCACCCAGGCATTGAGCCTGCTAACAACCAAGCCAAATGCATGACTAGTGGATCAGGATCTTTAATTGAGTTTCTAGAAACTTAATTACAACTTCTCTGGAAAGTAGTTCTCTACTCATTCCACTCTTTCCCTTCAGACAAGTAGTTTTGCTCTCTTTGTTACAGTCTTTTCAAGCAGAGAAGTTTGTCATATATTCAAAGGCTTTTCAACAAAACTATAGCATGTGCTTTGACATGGCTTAAAAGGCAATGATGGCTTTTCATTTTCAATACTATAGAAAGTCAAACATTTAGAACTATTTTTTTTTTTTTAAAGCTCCTAACTTCTAAGAAAATGAGAATTCTGCAAATCACTGGTTTGGATATAAGCCATTAATCCCACATTGAGTGCCTAAATCCTTATTTAAAATATGAAATTATAGTTGAAATATTTGAAATAGTTCATGAAGATGCATAAAGTTTGTACCCTATCACTCACTGCACTTCAGAGGGAATTAAGTTTTACTGTGAACTAAAACAGAGAAAGAGGGGAAGTCCCATGGCAATATTTAAAAATGCATTTAAGACATTACTTATGAAATGCCAAGTGCACAAACAGCTGCTAAAAGAGCAGCTCCACCATGGGCTCCTGTCCCCTGCCTGGAAGCCAGTCTTTGAGCAAAGCATAGCAAGACCAGGAAGAAAAGCATCTTCTCTGTTGCCATTGAGCAAGAAATGGCACAGATTCACCAGAAGGCTGGTTTGCACAATAGCAGCTTTAATACAAAAAAAACTCTCCTCTTTTATAGACAGCTTTGACACATTCTACTTGATTGGCTAATTAACAAAAACATCTTTGTCACAAACAGACCTTGAGAAGAACAGAAAAACAGAGTAGGAAAACCACCTGCAGTTTGTTCATATTAACAAGTTATCCTTGTTTCTCTACAACTCCTTAAAAAGTCTCTTTCTCACAAGTCCACTGTGAGAAAATCTCATTTTCTCGCTCTCTGACCAAGCTGTCACATCTACATCCCCCTATTTGCAACACTCAGTGTACCCTTTCCTACTAGATGGGAAAGGGGAAGGCTGGGGAGGGAATGGTATATTGGCTACTTCTTGCCTGAGTCATGAGACTTTAGGTGCTGCAGATGAGCAACTATCACAGGCTTTAGCTTCAACTATTTTTAGTGAGAGTTTCCAGACCAGGCCCTTGAAATACAAGGTTATCATCATCCACCTTAGAGAGGAGGTGCTGGGCTGTGCACACCACGCTGGGTTGAGCTTTAGGGCAGCACTCAGCTTGCTGCCTTGGCTTGCAGAGCTGGTGACAGCAAGAAACCACATCCAGTGCATTGCTACAGGCACTGCTCCAAGCTCCCCAGACATTCCAAAGGCTCATTCCAAACTGATCATCATCCAAAGCCCTCCCTAGTGCTATTGGGCAGCCTAAACAAACAACACCAGGTTTTCAAACTCTGACTCTTAATCACAAACCTCACCAGTCTGACACACCCATTGCTTTTGTTTCTCATTCATTTGTGCAACCCCATTATATTCTTTTGACTGTGTCCCCTGTGCTGGACAGTCAGTGGTAGAGCCTGGATAACCTTTTATCACACAGTCATTTAGGTTGGAAAACATTTAATTTCAACAGTAAATCTCAGTCTATAACATGCAATTGCATAGAAACTGCCCATAAAGAAACACTTAAAATTTAGAGCTTTTTTTTTCATTTCTTCTCTATATGGAAAACCCACAATACCTGTGTTCTTTTGCTATGCCTCCTAGTTAGAGTACAAAAAAAAAACAAGTAGCCAGAAGTCAATATCTTAGATTGCAGAAAAGCACATAGGAACCAAAAAAACATATTCTGATGTCCCCTAACTTTCCCATGTGCCTTTCCTCTTTAAAGCTATAGAGTTTAGGATAATTTGTTTTCATCTTAATACCTATAGGGAAATTGGCTGGACAAGGATATTCCCTTAACAAAAAACTCTCTGAGGAACATACACAGCCTCCCACACCAGGAATTCAGTACAGTGGACTGAAGATAATGCCATCATGAAATGAACCCAGTTTCTGTCACATTCAGAGAACTACATATGTGTTTATAATATCAGACTCAGTTTCTCCACTTGCAGCAAGTCTCCTTTTACCTATCTGATCATTCACTACTAGGGTAAAGGAAAAGTTACAATTGAAAGTATTGCTAGAGGCAACACATATGTCCATTGCCAAAGCGGAAATTACATGAAGAAATTATAGTGAAAGATCTAACTCTACAATATGACAGATTTAAAGAGTCCAAACCATCTATTTAGTACCTTGTGAGTGATCGAACCTAAATACAAAGGTGTCAGAGGTGTCAAATCCTTCATCTGTATGCAGCCTTCCCAGCCACAAGTAAATATGTCTTTTATCTACCTAGATTTGTTCTGTTTTACGTGGGAGGGAGGAAAATGCTCTGTGGAGATATTAGAAAGATAATGCATCTCACACAGTTGAGGCTTTAGGTGAACTCTGCAAGTAAATGGGAAAAAAAGAGTGCCTTTTTTTTTCCTCATAAAGAGTCTTCAAAGAGCCACATTTCAAGGAAAAAAAAAAAGCCTGAAGTAGTGTGACTGATTGCTTTTGAATTATCTCAGCATGGTGTAATCTTATCTGAAGTTTTCATTTGTTCCTGTGACTAGTAATTGGGCCCTAAACTGAATATCAGATTTAGCAGGATCAAGCTCTCAAATTCAGAGCACTGCAAAAACACAAAGAGAATTTTTGATCTTTAAACTGAAAGATAAATGGATGTTATCCATGTGACATGTGACACTTCCAGAACTGAAATAAGGGGGTTGGGGAGCAGGCTTTTTGTTATTTGGTGTGTTCCTTTGCTACTAGTAAGATCTAAGTCACTTCTAGCTTCTGCCATCTTAAAAACTCTGAATATTGACACATCTGTGAAAAATGAGTGACAGACCAAACTTATAAACTTATGCATCAACATTTGCCAATATATCTGTATTTCCTGAAGTAACCAATTCTGCCTAATCACAGACTACAGAAGAGGCTTTTATACCATTTTGCTGTTGGTTAGTTTTGAGTTGCAGATTAACTTGATAGGTTTAAAGGACTCAAGATAACATATTAATTTCCATCAAGAGAGAAGATTATATTTGGAACAGACTGATTGCAATCTGTACTTTTACATTATAATCTTATGCAAAGTGTGTGAAATTAAAATTTACCATCAGACTCTGTTATAAAGCAAACAAGTTTCTGAATATTTCACAATTTCAATTCACTACCTCCTCTACTTTTAATTTATAACCAAATTTAAAGAACCAGCCTCTCAGCTTCACAGAGCACTTTATCATTTTATCTACCTAATTTTTTCTATTCAGCAATGGAAAATAAAACTAATGGTGTGCCAGAATGATAATTATTTTTGATGAGCACAGATTCTAGTAATTCAAATTCAAAATCAAACAAGTGCATGCATCTAAATTTACAGATTATCAAACACTTCTGGATGCATTAGCCTTATTTCTGTGTTGATGTGCATAAATACAAGTGTGTGAAAAGACAGCTGTATTACAGACTGCATACTAGTGAAAAAAATATTATTTTCCTACTTGAGCCCCCTTTTTAATTTTTAGTGCTATGTCTAATTATATTCAGAATCCTTCTACATCTGTAAGGACTGCCGGCCTATTAGTGGTGGCAGGGAATGTGTCATTAAAACTTTCTTCCATATAAATCAAATTAGTGGAAGAATCTAGATGAGCATTTATTACTGAGGCACACTCAGCTCCCTCTAATGAGGTCAGAGAAGCTGAACTTATTTTGCATTTGGAAGAGATAATGCTAATCAGCTGCTACTGAGCACAGCTTCAAGGTGACTGCTGTGTCCCAGTAAATCTGTATCATATTTGCACATAGATAGATGTGGAACTACGGCACATTAAGAGAATGAAATGTATCATCTTAATTATTAATATTTTATGTTGATGATTCAATTACCTGTCATATCCTATAGGAACAATTTCACACAGTGGGAGATGTAATACAGCATAGTTTTCTATTAATTTAATACTAAGTTAATCTGGTGCTCCGATTTTCCATGGGGGGAAAAACCCACAGATGTGTTTGCTACATTTTCATCTATTTCTGTTTTAAACCAGTTAATGCATGAGCTTAACAGCAGTTAAAAAAAAAAATTATTATGCCATTTCTGAAATCCCTTTCTCAAAATTCATGAACTTAAAAAAATAATTCTGAGCTGGTCTCAAGGTATTTAAATTTCATCTATGAGTTTCAGACAGCTTCAAGGAAAGCTTCCAAAATTATATGCAGTTCTACAAGCTCTAAATTCATAGCCAGCCAAATTCTATTAAATATAATTGCCAGATAAGTGCAAAGGAACATTAGCAGACTAGAGACTGGAAGCTAATGAATTCTGCTGCTCTGTTCTCCAGGAACATGTATTTATACATTCACTTTTACCTCTCTCATGAAGCCCTTTAGTTCATTTCAGAAGCCCATTCTCTGCCTGTGTTTTGCCCAAGCCTGTCCACATTCAAGGTATCTTTATTCACAACTATATACTGAAATCCTGTTGCCAGGCAACAGAATTGGTAGCCCTGTGTGCCTCAGCTCCTGATGCAGTCTTCTTCCTTCTTGATTTGTATTCCTGAACCCATCTGCTCAGAATTAAAACTGCCTTAAACTAATCACAAGCAGCACTGCCTCTCCTTGTACAAAAGTTTAGGATATGGCTGGCAACATATTACAGGATATTTTGGAAATATTAACAAGATTCAAAGCTGTGCAGAAATAAATCTTTTGCTTTATTTGTATAAATTCTCTGTTTGACAACCATTTCGTAAAAGTGACATGCAGACTCTACGTATTTTGAATTTCTATTGTATTCTTGCAGCTTTGAACTACAGTCCTGCAGCCAAGTGTTCAACACAATAGAAAAACCTAAAGAGATATGCCTGGAACCATTTCCAGTTCCTTTTTGCTGAGACTTTTAACTTCTGGCATTTCCACAAATTAAAAAGTTCCAGTGGATTTGCAGATAGAGCTGCTCTTCTACCCAAATTTTCACTGGTCGCCATTAACTCATAAAGGGGTTGAGGGAGAGGAATTTGGAAACAAAAAGTTACCTTCTCCTATTCTATTTAGTGTTCTTATAATGATACACCGACTTCCAAAAACTGAAAACTATTGCAGAGACAACTACAGAGTACAATTGAAGGTCATGTCCTCCTAGCAGTTCCCATGTTAGAGTTAGAACTACAGTTTTTATACAAAAAGTAGAAGAGACTCAATCCAGTCAACATGTAACTACCACATTATACATCAAAAGCCTAGTAATATTCCTAGGAAACTTCATGGGTTCCCCTCACAGGATTAGTTCCCCTCATGTGAACGACAGGAGTTTTTCCTGGGGGAGCAGAAACAGCAGCAAAATCAGAGAATATGTGAGGCAGCAAAGGGCAGATATTCTGTACTCTGCTTGCACTATTAAAAATCCATCAAAAGAAACTTAATTTTATGTTTAAAAGGTTTCTAATGATGCTCTGCTAAACAGTTGAAAATGGAAGAGAAAAAGTTGTCAACCTGTTACTAATACAGTAAGATAGTCTAAACCATCACCTTATCAAAGATATATTTCTAAATAAATAAATAGATATTTTATATTATTCCAGTTTTCAAAAGTCTTTTGCAGCCACTGTACTACTTTAACACTTAGTTTAGTTATAGTGTTTCTTTCTAGAAGTCTAAGGAAGAGTTTAATAGGTGTTCTTGAAATTAAGCAGAATCTCAATATTCTACCTCCAAGCATTTAAAACTGTCCAAGGCAATACAGCATTTATTTCAAATTTAACATTGACTCCACTATTCACTACACCAACATTAAATCCACTAAGTACTTCAGAAACATTGTATTTAATTTCATCATATATCTTAGCATCTATCTTGGAATTCAGGAACTGGCTACAATTTTGCATAGCTCATATTTGCAATTCCATAATTTACTCTGTCCAAAATGACAAGGAAACAGTCCTCCATCTTTACATGAATACATTTAGCATTTTTATGCATTTTTTTAATTGTATTCACACATAGCAGTAGCAGCAGCCTTCAAAGAACCCTACCTTAAATACTATTCATACACACTGCTTATGAGAAAACTCTTTCAGTACAGACCAGTGGACTTCCACTGACAACTGTGGGGCACACATTTTCAGAAGCAACAACCA
The DNA here is from genome assembly GCA_003676055.1 of Chloebia gouldiae. NCBI lineage: Eukaryota > Metazoa > Chordata > Aves > Passeriformes > Passeridae > Chloebia > Chloebia gouldiae. The sequence goes on from QUSF01000001.1 coordinate 12,800,934, forward strand.
ACACGGAAGCAGCTCTAATAATTGAATATATTTCACTTTCAATTATTTTGGCATTTTGTGCCGTGGGTCAAATTTGTGCAGTGTTGCAACAGCAAGAGGGATTGACTCTGGCTGGACTTCAAGGGGCCACCAACACTGCTCTATTACTCCACTCCTCACCTGGATAGGGGAGAAAATACAATGAAAGAGTCATGGGCTGAGATAAGGGCAGGAGAGATCACTCACCAGGTACCATCATGGGCAAAACAGATTTTATTTAGATAAATTATGACCAATCAAATAAGAGTATGATGAGAAATAAAAGTAACTGTGAAACATCTTCCTCTGATCCCTTCTTCCTTCCCAGGCTTGATTCCCAGTTCTCTACCTCCTTTACCCCAGAGGTGCAGGGAGACAGTCAACTCATCACATCTTGGTTCTCCATGGGATGAGGAGCACAGCCTGTCTCACCATGGTTTGCACCCTGGGCTGCAGAAGAGCACCTGGAGCACCTCCTCCTCCTCCATCACCAACCTTGGTGTCCGTAGGGCTGCCCCTCTCCTGTATTCTCCCTCCTCTCTTCTCTGGCTGCAATTACTGCTGTGCAGGAACTTCTTTCCCTTCTTAGCTATGTTGTCCCAAAGGCTCTACCACTGTCACTGATGGGCTCAGCCTTGGCCAGTGGTGGGTCTGTCTTGGAGCCATCTGACATTGGCTCTGTTGGACATGGAAGCTTCTGGCAGTTCCTCACAGCAGCCATTCCCACAGCCCTGCCCGGAACCTTCCACACAACCCCAGCACACAGAGAGAGCCTGAAGAGTGACTCCATGGTGCCTATCCCAGTGGAATTATACAGGACAGCTGCCTTTGCAAAGGCACACACAGCACAGTAACAGTGACAAAAAAAGCTGCTCAATTTGCTTGTTATTGCATTTATCAAGCTAAAGGGCAGAAACTTAAGAGGCCTGCAAGCTGCCTCTCCATGACTCAAAATAAAAAGCCTGCTTGAGCATCAGCAGGTCTATTTCATTAGCATGCATGTTAAATTGTCCTCAAGAAATCTCAGAATCACTAAGGGGGTATGCAAAATTAATAGAAAAATGAATATTTAAAAGTACTAGAAAAACATGTCTCAGCATTCAGAGCTTGTCATAACCTAACTTCACAATGTACAACTGTATGATCAAGCTAGCAAGGGACTAGAATCAAAATGACCCATTAAACTTTCCTGGGTAGCCTAAGGAGATTCTCTGAAGAGTGATTTAAAGCCCCTGTATAACTTTATTAATTATCAGGAAGGCAATTTATTCAGATGGACACCTCATAATTTAAATGCATATCTAACACATTAACCTATTATATTTTAATTGCATGAGTTCAGATAACACAAAAAAGTGGTAACGTTTTTGAGCTAATAACCATTAGCTCAAAAACATTACCACTTTTTGTGTTATCTGACCAGAATGAACAAACTGAAATACTTTCTCTATATTAGCTCTACATTATCTCCACTCTTCACACTGCTTCAAGGTCAAGATCAAAGAGCTGAAGCTCAAGTTTTGATTTAGTTAGTGCCTGCAAACTCATTATGGGTAAACCAAAGTCTGCTTTGCAAGTTAAAAACAGTCTCAAATTAGGAAACATTGCACTGGATGAGCGTAAGACATATTGCATCATAGTTGAGAATTAGGGCTGTGTTTTAATGTGCATGCTTGTATTTCCCAGAACACAAAAAAATAAAGAAAAATCACATTTTAAATGCCACTTAGGGCTTATTTAGGGATAATAGCTTGTAATAACTCCATCTGCTCTTTTAAGTGCATATTCCATATCAAGATACATTGCCATGGATTTTGCAAAGACACAAGCCATCTAGTGAGCACTGAGGGCACAAGTCCACATTCTCACTTATGCAGTAGATGCATCCTGAGAACAAGTAGCTGTAAAATCCATGTTGCAGATCTTTCTCCCTTCTTGGAGTGAGAGAACTGGAAGTACAAGGAAACTAAACTTGCTTACAGCTGCATGCCACTGTCAAGAGATGTCCCAGTGTCAAACTCAACAGGTAAAGCAATGCTGTGAAGTTCTATGTTCAAGTGCCAAGTGGCCTTTGTACACCCTGCAGACAGGCGTGTCAGACTCTGAGCTTCACTGATGCATTTTCATTTTCACAATCAGCTCACAATTTGTCATGTCAGATACTTCTGTGTAGTACAACAGTGCTGTTATTCAAACAACTTGGGCTAAGCAAACTCTTAACACCATGCACAAGCATTCATGGATGCCAGGTCTGAACATAGCTCACACAAAATAAACATTCACTCCTCAGTTTTTGTGTTCAGTGCTCACAAGAACTGACACAGGATGGTCTGACTGTACTCCAGCTCCAAGTTAATGGTACCATTTATCTCCAGCCATCAACTTCAACCACAAACCAAAGAAACCAAAACAAGTCTTCAGTGACACCAGCAAACTCCCTAGCCCAACAGCTCTCCACCATAAAGTATCCAGATCATGCAACAGCAAAAACCAGGCAGAAAAGATTTTCCCACCTTCCACCCTTCAAAGGGGGAATCATCCTATGCTGCTGACGTGTGTCAGGACACAGAACTGTAACCATGCTTTCAGAGCAAAGCACCATCACTTTAAACACTTACCTACTTTAGGCTGCTAGTGCTGATCAGGTAATTCAGAAGCAGGGAGCCCAATCCAGTTCAGATAGCAATCATTTAAGAGGTTTGTTTTTTCTGGACTTTTTTGACATAACAGAAGTATCAGAGTTTAATGTATCCAGTAGACAGTTGGAAGTTGGATGTCAGTAGTAGCTGCAACAAGTGAGCTCTTTTCTCCCTGTTTATACCTACAAATTCCATTTGCTCCCTTGCAGTATTATCAGTTACACTACAGTGTGATGACCTGGTTTACAGAGCCACAATGAAATATTTTGAGCTCATTTTCTCAGAGAGGAGCTGGAGTTTGCAACATTGGCCTCAAGTAAACAAATTCTTACAGAGCCAGAGCCCAGGAATAAAAATTTCAATTCCCACAAGACATAGCCTGTGTAGCCGTGTTGCTCATCTGCCTTTATAGCCACAGAAGTGTCCCTCCCAAGTTCCCAAAGTTGTTTTTCCACCCAAGCCATTATTTAAACCTTAGAAACCAAGAGGCAAACTACAGCATGATTATTTATTATTCTTTTTTGGTAGTACAAAGGCAGCTTTACAAAAATGGCCAGTAGTCACTACCACAGTGAAATTTGTTACAATTTGATTCCCTGTAAATTGAAACCTGAAGACAGGCATCAACTGTAAGAGACAAACTGCTCTTCCAAATCACTCAGTCAGCAAAGACAGATGTCTCAGTACAGCTTCAGCACATTCCAGTGTCAGCCCATAATCTTGACTACTTGTTTCCAGGACATACTCAGGAATAAGAACCTTAAATTGGCTGGAAGTTCTGCCACTGCTTCAGCTGTTTAAACTGCTGAGAGTAAACCATTCCTCTTCATTTATGGGAGAAGTAGATGAATCCAGCAAGCTGAAGTGATAGAGGGATGAAGATGCAGTTCAGGACTGCTGACCAGTTAAGGGACAGTCTGTTCATATAAAGTAAGCACTTAAAGAAGTATTTTTGGTGTATCATGTTCTTTGTCAAGTGCCCTTTTCCCTCTCCCCAACCAAAGCAGTGGAGTGTTGGTAGAAAAGGGGAGCCATGTTAAGACTTGGTAATTGATGACATTTTGCAAGAAAATTCAGACTTTCAATCTATAAACCAGAAGGTGGTGTCTTAGTCCTTCAGCTGGGAAACTTCATAGAGGTATGCACCAAGCATCTTCACCCCCTGGATGTAGTTGTACCTGAAAAGAAGACAGTTTCCTTTAGCAGAGTCTTCACTGAGCTTTATTTCTAGATGTCCTGTGTCCATCTGTACATGATAAACTCAACAGGAATTGCTCCTGCAGGCAACAGGCACAACCCCCCGGACCCCTACATCTTCCCTGGCAAGACAAACATCGCTCTTGGGGGAGAGGATAGCCAAGCTTAGAGACCAAAATATAAAACCTGCTTCAGGTTTCAAGTGTATCAATCTAGAAATCAAGAGCTACAAACTAGTTACCCAACCAGTCAGTCTTTCTCTGCTAGGGAGGATGGCATTTTCCATCCACAGAATTAAACAACAGCAAGAGCTCAATTCTTGGTGTTTTTCATAATACATACCAAGACACCCTAACAGAGGAATAGATATTCTCTTACCTATTTAGTTTTTCATTTTGAGAGTGAGCACCATCATCTGCAGCTCCAACAGGAAGCAGCATGACATTCTTGCCTGTGGCTTCTTGGAAAGTAAGGGTAACAGGAATGCTTCCTCCCTCCCTTGTCAGGTCTGGTTCAACTCCAAAAACTAGAAAAGTGATACTCTAGTCAGTTTGAAGTCTGTGTTTTTTCCCACAAATCCTCACTTTAGCCTTCATGCACCCATCTGTACCAGGTGCTGGCCAAATCAGCCAGACTGCAAAGGCCACGAAACTAGGGAGCTTCTCCCCACAGATGTAGCACTGGAATATTGTCACTGTCAGAGTTCAGTTACCCACCAACACTTCATCTGAAAGCCTGCCTGTATTCCAACACAAGTTGCTCTAGCTGCCCAATACAGTCTAGCAAAACTGATTAAGAGGGGTGCTGTGACCAAACTTCATTGAATTTAGCTTAGCAGGTGATCTGAACTGACAGTCACATCCTTATGCAAAAGCAGAAAAGCAACACCACACCAACAAACTTGTCCCAGAACAGTAAAAATGATTTTGATATCAAGTATCTTTCCTTCCCATACTTCACATTTCCATGCACATGACATGCTTCCTCACTTAGTGAACCAAAGTTATTAAACATGAGTGCAGAACACTTAACATTCAGAACATGACCTCCTCAGTGTTTCTTGAGGTGCTGGAACAAGAAATTTTCAATCCTACCAGTGCCCAGTGAAAAGCCCACTGACCTGTCTTCATGGCCCTCCTACCAGCCATGTAGTGGGGGTGGTTGAAGTCTGACACCCAGGGTTTTCCACCATGGCCTAAGTACACTTTGAATTTGTTGGGACTCTGCAGCTCTGCAAACTTTTTGTTCAAATAATCTTCAACCTGTAAGAAAGATTGAATGATCTTATCTACTGTTAGCATTTGTATGAGCACTGGCAAAGTTCATATTCTAAAAGCATCCTAGAGATTTGCAGATCACTACAACCGTGCAGCAATACTTTTCCTATTGCTCTTATTTTGTAATATTCCAATGATTCTCTGCTCTGAAGTCAGAATATCTTCTTTAGGCAAAATAACAGTGTATTGCAGAACAATTAGCCAGTATGTCAAACACTGCTGCTTTTGAATATGCATTTCTGGCAGTGCAAGTGCCCTACAATACAGTTAGCATTTACTCCTAAGCCCCTTTAAGTTTCTCTAACCTGAGTAATCAGACCACTAAAGGCCACTGGGGCACCACAGGATTCCCTCAGTTATCTCATGTTGAGGTGCAGTATAGGAAAGATAGCAGGAAAGCAAATGAACAGAACTGCTTTAGAAAACAGAATAATTCTTTCCCCAAGGCAAGGTGAACAGAAGTTTAGAGATGCTTGTCTGGATAGCAGCAATCCATCTCAACATACATTCTTTGTGACTTCCTCAGGAGTCATGTTTGGCACAAGCCTGATTGAGAACTTGCCAATCACTTTCCTAGGAATCACAGTCTTGGCACCAGAGGCTGAGAAGGCTCCTTCAATTCCATGGAGAGACAAGGAAGGGTATCTCCACCTGTGCATAAGGACCTCTCTCTGCAGAAGCAAAGAGAAAGATGCAAGGTTACATGAAGTTTGACAGAGATCCCTAAACTAATGATTTCTTCAACCTATAATAAAGAATTTGCAAGAAACAGCACTTTTCCCCATGCAGAAATGCAGCTCATTTAAGAAAATTCAGAAGCTATTACACCCATTAAGCACACATTTTGACAACACAGCTGGGTTCTCAGCACCTTAAGAGACTCAGCAGCTCTAGTCTGGCTCCCCCCTGGCTCTGTGGAACTTATGGGACATGACCAGTATGATTCTGATAAGGACACAAGCAGCATTTATAAGGTGCTCAAGCACAGTTTGTAGGGAACATTGAAAGCTTTGATTCCCACTGCCTCAGGACAGGCAGGTGCTTTCATTACCAAGACACTGCTTAAGTTCACATTTTCTAAAAGCCTCATCACTGCTCAAACTGAGGCTTACAGTGTGCTTTTCTTTATATCATCAGCTGTATTAAAAAGCCTGAACTCCAGGTTGATTAAACTGACCACCACTGCCTTCCTGCATTTCCTCTGTTACCTTGAGCACCACTGTTCACTACATTGGATCCTGAATTCAGTGCAGTTGTTTTCACAGCAGAAATGCAGGACACTTAGAAATTTTGTGTCCTTTATGTTACAAATTTTTTTTTCCAGGTAGAACCTGCCTCAAATCTTCTCTCAAAGCAAATGTAGCCGTCACAGTTGAAATCTCTCAAGCACATTTGCTTCTCCTCTGGAAGTCAGAGTCATCTCTCCCTAGCCCTAAAGCCCTTCCTGCACTTAGGTAGCTTAGAAGTTCCTTAGCTGGAATTTCTGTTGAGCCAAGACTGAACCGCTTCAGTTCAGTATCACAAAGAACATCTTGCCATCTCCTCCTTATATCCAAGCTATAATTCATCCATTACTTTAAAGAACAAGGCTAAGCAAGGAAGCCTGTGTGCTCCCAGAGTTGATATAAACCTGAGCATGTAAAAACAAGATTGAGGCTATAAATTGTTACTTATACGTATTTAAGTTTGAAATCTCCTGACATTACTAGGACAGAAGACAGACCTGCACATGTAAACTTGCCTTTTACAACACCTGTGTCTGCTTTTTATGACAGGAGATATATTTACATCTATGGTTTTAAAATTAGTATGTAATACCTACACCTTGTAAGATTCAATGCTGTTAAAAGCATTCATTTGGAGAGCTCCCAGGATGAAGATTTAAACTTTAGACATGAGTTTATTGAGATTGTTCAAAGATTTGGGGTGCCTGGCTCATGATTACAAACCAGTCCTTGTTTGCCAGGTCTAGGAACATGTTCAGCATGTTAGCCTTGAATTCAGCAAAGCTAGGTTTCAAGCTCCTTTCTCACCTAAGAAGTAATCATCTCTGAGCAACTGCTTTATTTCTGATAACACACTCAACTTCCTATAAATGTAGAAAATCAGATGTTTTGTTTAGATTGTCACCTGACCTCTGGAAAGCTGCCAACATTCTTATCTAGCATTAAGAGAACAGCATTAAAGTTCTGCACAAGTTTCAAATACTATTTATACAGAGTAAGGAGCAAATTTAGAGTTGTCAAGACTGCTTGACTTAAACATGGGATAACCTAGAATAAGTTTTCAAGCACCTAACACTAGCAGTTCCTCTGCAAAGTGGAACAGTGCCAAGTATGCAGTCAACCATACAGTAAGCAAAATTATCTTCAAGGCGTTCTCACCATTTTGAGGACATCAGATGAATCCTCTGCCTAATAAATTACTTAACTACACACACATCCACAGAAGCTTGTTTCTGTCTCCTTGAACACAGACAGCTTGATCTAGACAGGGTAGAGGGGGAATACAGCACACCTTTGCACCATGCAGAAGTCTTGTTGCTCCTACATCTCTTGCATATTCTGTCAGGTCAAAATCAATCTTTTCATATAATGCCAGCTCCTCATCAGTAACAGGCGCCACTGCTTCATTAACACCTGGGATGAGGATTTTCCCTTTCTTGTCTACAAGAGAACCTGTAAACATCAAGCACCTAATATCAGTATTCAACCAGAAGATACAAGATGTCATTGCTGGGAACACTTTCCTTGGGAAACAGAAGCTTGGCCATCTGAAGACTCTGTAAATGCAATGAAATTCAGACTTCCGTTTTCCAGAGCTTGCACCACTGAGCATGGAAGACACTTAAAAGAATTTGCCTATATCCAAAAGGTGCACTTGCTTGCTACTGTATTTAATTCTACTGCTACATTTCAGTGGCTGTCTGAAGAGTTCAATATAACACCCACAGAATTTGAGAAGACAGCTGATTTAATTAACATGCAAATTTTCAGCAAGGTTTTAGGGAAAGCTAAGAGTAATCACACAACTTCTAGGCAAAATCTTCACCGTGTTTCTGTCTCTAAAGCAGTAGGCTTTACATACCTGGCAAGCACCATTGCACTGGTCACTGCTTTGCTACTGCAAACTCAGTCATGCTTGGATGGTTCTTGCTCCCATTTTAAATGCATTCAGTGAAACCCGAGTTTTCTTACCCATTAGAGCAATGAGATCTGTCATGGCCTCATGTACTGAACCACCGTAAACGCCGGAGTGAAGGTCTTTGTCACAACATTCCACCTGATTGAAGTGAATGAAGATTCAGCACAGATTTTGCCATGTAGGGAGGAGACTAGAAAAGCCAAAGCCCAGCTAGAACTTGATCTGGCCAAGGGTCAAGGAGTGTCCCTATCATTTGTTCAAAGCAGAGGGCAGTATAGTGTCAGGGAATGAGAAAAAGGCAAAGGTATTTAATGTCTTCTTTGCCCCAGTCTTCAATATCCAGATCAATTGTCCTCAGGATGCCTAGCTCCCCGAGCTGGAAGTTGGTAATGGGGAGACAATGAGGGAAACCCATAATTCCTGAGGAGATGGTTAGTGACCCACTATGTCAATTAGCCACCCACAAAACTATGGGCCTAGATGGGATCCACCCCACCCCAAAGTATTGAGGAAACTGGTAAAAACTTGTCAAACCACTCTCAATCATCTACCAGCAGTTCTAGTTAATTGGAGATGTTCCAGCTGATTGGAAAAGCACAACTGTGACACCCATCTATAAGAATTAAGATATCTATGCTATGAGACAATCCTTCAGTGAAGGTGCTGACTTATCTTGCTTCACCCATCTGAAAGCTATCCCACCCATCCAAGTATCAGATAGAATAGCAAGAGAAGGATGTTTAGTCAATTAGGAAAAAACATCCATGTTTCATCTTTTCTGAAAAAAAGCTACTGGCATGAAAAGGTTTGCACTACCACTCTTCTCTTGTGGAAAATTCAGTTTAATAATAATGGATTTGCAGTGTATTTCAGCACTTACCTCTATGAAGTAGTAGCAGATACCTCTCAAACCATAAGTGATACAAGGCTTTTTCTTGCCTAGCCAGTAGTTGTCAGAAATGCAAACATAATCCACATCTTTAAAGAAAGCATCTCGCTGAGCAAAAATCAGTTCATCGAGGCCTTCAGATCCTGATTCTTCCATACCCTCTAGGCAAAACCGAATATTTACTGGAAACTCCTTTGAAGTGAAAACCAAGAACAGATTAAGCATGTAAAAACACTTGACTCCTTCTGTAATCAGTAATTTTCATCTGTCGCATTCAAAGCAGAAAAATGGATACAACTGAAATAGTTCCATGACAGTGGAATTTGTTAATTATACACAAACTGGTTTAGAGTTTGGACTGTGCTCATGTCAAGGGTACTTATACCACCCTTCATTTGATGGAATCCAAACTCCTGCAAAAAAGTCATAAAAACTTGTCCCCAGACCCCTTAGGCATGGAAACAAGAGAAATCTGTTGCCATACATAGATTAGCCACCAGGATAGGAAAACTAATATGCCACAGGAATTGCATGCCACAGTAGGAACAGAGCTATCCTGTCTATCCAGTCTAACATATTCTATATACCTAGACAGCAGCTGAGAACTGGTTATTCCTCTCAAAAGCAATAGGAACTTGTCTTACAAGATAAAGCAGACACCCTGAGCTATTTCTGATTGTACATTTTCTTTAACAGAAATCAGCAAAGCTCCCAATTTTAGTGTTACTAAGTTAATCTCCTCTTAGAGCTCAGTGGCATTGAGACATTAAGCTTTGATAAAGGCCAACAGCTTCACATGATAGTAATCACATGTGATTATTCTTCCTGCTCCACATGCTTGCATATGTATTTTCCTTCCTACATATTCCATTAAAGGAAAATTGTTAGAAGTGCAGCCTAAGCAACTATAGGACTAACTTGTCAGCAAGTCAACTTAACCCTACTAGGAAATCAGGAAATTTACATGACTATTGCATCATTCCTCCAAACAGCTGAATAAGCAGGTCTCCCTCACAAGGGTTTGTGGCTTGGATAACATTTATTGCTAGACTCAGCTGTGTGTGAAAAAGCAGAATATGTTTTGGGCACATACCTGGTTAGTTTGTTGATAAGCCTCCAAGGCATTCAGCCAGGCAAGCACTGGACCTTTGTCATCTGTTGATCCTCTCCCATACAACTTTCCTGAAGACACAAGATACAAATTAACCAGTGAGGAAAAAAATAGTATGAAGTTTCATCTCTTACCTAGATGAGAACATTTGTTTTTGGATAACTTATTTAACCCTGCTAAGATAAACTTCTTAAGTAGCAGTTTGACATCCTGCTTCACATACCCTTTTATAAATAGGACAGGTACAGGACTGAAATAGTTCTCCCACTTAGAAAAAGGTAGTGTAATAATTCTCAGACTTACAGAAAATTCCCCACCTCTTCCCCCAGCTGCTCCCACAACAGGAGTTTATTATAAGCCAGGAAAAGCCATAGCTGCCTTATCCTTCACAATAATATCATTTTCTACAAACACCTCAGTGTATAGAAACAAGTTTTGTTTTTAACAGAAATCAAGTATTATCTTCAGTTCACTAATTTTTTGTTTGAAGAGTAAAAATTCAGTAGCTATCACTTCCCTGGATTCTCCAGATAAAAGTGGATCACCCTAGAAAGAAGAATTTGGTCAAAGACAAGTTTCCGAGGCCACAGGGGATTCCCAGAAAATGTAGCACATGGGATCACAGGAGTGGCACAGCAGCCTCTGTGGGTTGCCTTGTGTTTAACTGCTCTACTATGAGTACTTCAGAAGCTCTTTTGCAGAGTTAGTGCCCCAAAATTTGTCCTTTTCCCATAAATGGGGATGAGGAAATGGTGCAACAACATTGCCAGCAGTCAAGAAGACTTAAAACTTCCTTTTCTATTAAAAGCTGATGCTACCAACAGCTTCTTCTTTGCTTCACTTTCTCAGTGTTAAAGGGCATATCAATAGGGCATTAACCACTTGTGTTCCATAAGCATTAGTGATTGCCAGAAAGGAGTATCTGTGCCATACAGATACACCCATACCAGTTCTTACTCCCCCTTTCAATCAATGGCACAGCTTTGGAACAACTGAGGAATACCACACTTGTTACACAAGTGTTTATCAGTTCGTGAGGTCCATTGCTCTTACCATCTCTTTCTACCAGAGTGAAGGGCTCACTATCCCAGCCATCCTCTAGTGCTGCTGGCTGAACATCCAGGTGACCATATACACACACTGTCTTTTTGCGTGGATCCGTGCCCAATGTTCCCAGAACAATTGGCGGTAGGGGGATCTCTGATCCATCAGGCAGCTAGAAATAGGAAGGCAGAAGTTTCATTACAATGTGGAATGTCAGAGTTTTAATCAGATGCATGAATTACCTTAATGCCATGGAGGTTATGACAGTAGAGGCACAGACAGCTAAACAAAACTCATCTACTTAAACCAATTGCCAGAAGCAGTGTGCCAAAGGCAGCCTGATGGCATCATGCCAGTTAGTTTCCTGACCAATCCCAGTAACAGTCAAAATGTTCCAAGCCACTTAGAACTGTTAGCTTTAAACTACCAATCCTACAACAGATTTTAGCAGAGCAAGTTGACTGCACGCCAAACTGCTATATCTAATGCTGACCTAAACATAAGTGATAAACTCTATTCAATATTGCTTGTTACTGCACTTTCATCCTGTCCACAGTATACCTCTCTGGACAAAAATCTCCTGACAGTGGTAAGGCTGGGTGTAACATGTGCCTACACCCAAATAAGATCAGCATAACAGACATATTTCTCTGTACCAGCCTATATTGTTATGCTAAGAGCAGGGCAGTGCTGATGAACACAGTTCGGGAGTTCAAGAGTTGAACTTCACTTAATCCCTTGGAATACCCCATAAGCAATTATCACATGCTATTCCCAGTCAGCAACTATTTCTTTTCCAGGGAACATTTACTTCTACACATTGTTCAGCAGATGCAAGATAAGCTTTGACTTTTTGCTTATATGGGTGGGTCCCAAGTTCCAGATTTTTATCAACAGGTTACATAGTCCTTGGCCAGCTGCAGCTGTACATAATTAAAGCACTACTGCAAGAATTTACAGCAATCAACACACAACAAATTACAGTGCAGCAGTAAAGCAACTTTGATCTGAAAAGTTCAGTTGCTTTACATTGTCCCTCACAGATACAGCAGCAACACAATACATTGACTAGCTCTTTCTATACTTAATGTAAAACAAAACACTGAAGGTAACTCTTGCAGATTAAAGTTACCTAATAAAAATATTATGCATAAAACTCTAAAATCTGTTCTTGCTACCAAAAAGTTACAGTGATGAGAAGAACAACTTTGTCTCTGAATTAATTGAAACACTTTTGATGGGGTATTAGGCTGTAGATAATAGCAGAGCTAGAATTAACCCACAGATTCCCTCCTGTCATGGTTTGACATGGAAAAAGCATTTTCTCAGAAGGAAGAGGTCAATCCAGCCAGGGGTCAGGGTTGGATATTGACACTTGGGGTGACCAGTTGAGGGTGGACACGCCTCTGAGAACACAGAGGGGTTAAAAGCAGCATTCCCAGGGGAACTCCCTCTCTTTGGTTCCGGTCAGGGTGCAGTGCAGGACTCTCCCCTGCCTGGCCCGTGGCTGGGTGGGAGAGGGGAGCCATGCAGCCCAGCTTGAGGTAGGCCAAAGGGTGGAGGGACTGGAACTGGCCTGGCCCCCTGCAGATGGAAGGGTGGAGAAATCTGGGATGACTGCGTTTCCCCCTCCAGAGTCTCTCTCAAGAGAGAGAAAGCGACAGTGACGGTGGCAGCAGTACTGCGGGGAAGGAGGAGAGCAGGGAGGCCACAAGGTGCCAGCGTGGGAGCCAAAGATCTGGGCAGAGAACCAGCCAGGGAGTCAGGACTTTTAACCCTTCCTTGAGAAATGAAAGCTTTGTGAAAACATTACTCCTCCTCGGTTTGAAAGAGAGGAAGAGAGACAGCCTGGGACCTGAGATGTTGGGGAAAGAAGATGGCGGGGGAAGGTGGAGTGGCTTTTGGCTGGACTTTTTCTTGTTAGCCATAGACTGAACCGATTTTCTCCTCCAAGAGAGAGACTGTATTTTAGGAGGATGCATGGTGAGCCAAGAGACCTGCTTCAGCAGCTGGGAAAAGACAGGAGTGAAGCAAACAGAGAAAAGTTGTGGAGGTACCCCCTGTCTTCAGAGAAGAAGAGAAGATCTCTGTTCCTGAGACCCTCGGCCCCAGGGGAGGAAGAAAATGGGGGGGACTGTGGTCCCAAAAAATGAAAAACTGAACTGTTGTTTTTTCCCCTCTTGGCAGAGCATCCTTGAAAGGAAAAATCCTAAAAGCAGTCTGACCATCCATGCATTGGTGGTGAGAGCACTGTGCATGAGCATGGAAAGGAGAGTGTTACCATGGCAAACTTTTTCTCCAGGCGGTGCCATGTGTGACATGGAAACACAAGAAGTGGCAGCTGTGTTTCTTGGGGGGTCTATGGCACAGGAAAGACTCCTCTCTCCCTCAATGGACTGAGTATTGATTATCTGAAGGGTGGGAACCTGACTGGGGGTCCAAGTTGTCTCACTGTGGTTTGTTGGAATTGTGAGGCGGAGGAGGAATGTTTTGGAAGGTTTTCATTTTGGAGTTAGAAAGAAAAACATGCACTTTTTCCTTTTATAGTAGTAGTAGTTTAATAAAGTTTTTCCTTTGTTATTAAGCCTGAGCCTGCTCTGCTCTGTTTCCTGATCGCATTTCACAGCATTCAATTGAGAGGCTGCATTTTCATGGGGGTGCTGGCATTGTGCCAGTGTCAAACCATGACACCTCCCAAGTTAGCTGTTTTCCTGCTATAACCTGTAGCTACAAACAAATGTAATCCAGTTGCCCAAAGCAAATTCTGCTCAGAAGGTTCCCATAAACACAGATCTCAGCAGTCATTCACACCAATTACAAGGACAATCTCCTAAAACTAGTAAACCAGTACAAGGTTTTTAATGCCACTATCCAAATCCTAGTTTAACAATTTTGGTATGGGTCTTAGTCTGAGGCAGGTAGTGGCTAAGCACTTCAAGGGAGGAGGATATCAAGTGGATATCCTTAGGGTAAGATTATCATTATCATTCTCATAGGCACATACATTTCTCAGGGGAAAAAAAAAAGCAGTCTGGATAGCTAAAAATGAAGGAAATCATTCTTTTAATGACACTTTTGTATCTAGTTAGGGAGCAAGGCAATCCTGTGACAAATGTAACACTTCCAAAAGAGTCCCGAAGTCTTTTGGCAGACTTACTGAAACTTCAGTTGCATCTTTTATAGTCTATGGGTCTAAGGGCCAATAGCAGCCTGTAGTTGAATGTCTAACATTTTTGTTTGCAGGTGCCCTATTCATGTTCAGTTAAAAGTATTTAAAACACATTTAATACAGTCCAAAATTTAATTCAGCATCTTTAATTGGCTCTCAAAGTTTACTATAAACAAAGGTTTTTAACAGGAGGTTCAGACACTGACGGCAAATTGATTATCTTAAACCCCAAAAGACTACTTTCTTTCTAGGCCACTGCCCACAGGACCCTTGTGTGGTGGTCCTGACCCAGAAGTCCATCAGGCACCAAGGAATTAGTGACCCATAAAGATAAGCTGAGTAGCCCAAAGCCTGTGCCATGCTATGCTGCACACACAGCTTCACCTTCCTGCCTATATTGTGCTGCGCATATCCCTGGACTGCAGGATAAACTGAGCCACTTGACTGTAGCCTTAAAGCAGCTCCCACTGGGCACTGGGGATTACACCACCTGCATGTCCCTGACTTAATCTAAAAGTGCATCAAGAAATTCTCACACAAAATCTCTTTTGTCAGTGGAACTGAATAGCTTGAATAAATAAAATGGAAAAACATTTCTATGCATGGGATCTGCACAATATGTTGCTATGTTGGATGCTGGTTGGATGCCTGCTAGATGCTGAACAGCTTGGAGGTGCCAGTATCTGCAGGGACATAAGAACACCCATACTATCATCTTTCTTTATAGTGGCAAGTCCAATAAACAGTCTTTCAATGGAGTCTAGGTGCTTTTCATACTGGGAACATAAGAAACCAGCACTTTCTCATGCAAAACACCTTGTCTTCTACAGAGATTTTTTCCTAGTAAGCTGACAGGGAGATGCTCACATACCTTTTGTTTCCCAATATCCATAAGTTTGGTTGTGCCTCCCAGTCGCTCAATCTCCTTTGCAGCAACCTCCATCATGTGCTTGATTTCACCCCTCTTCTCTGGCCACGCTGACACGCTCTGGATTGCCACCCACTCTGCCAGGCGCTGGAGAAATGGAAGAGCTACAAGTTTTACTACACAACAGGCACCATGCAAATACCACCACACCTTATAATTCAACAAACACTGGTTTAAGTCAAGCTCAAATTGAAGCAAATCAACTCTGTCATCTTCTGAAAGAAGAATTTTTAACCATTAATATTACTCTCAAAAGTTCTCTAAAACCTCACTTGCCTACAGCTATCCCTGCTGCACAGCACAAGGTCTACAGACACATCAAGTAAGCTTAAGAGTATCACAGCTTGTGCTTATTGTAGGCCTTTAGTTGTTCTTTAAGTATCCAGAACCAGGTAAAGTATTTTGGGCCTCTCAAAAAGGCCACTTAGCTTTTTTTCCCTGCTCAAGTTCAGCAAGAACAACTGCCTGAAATCAAGCTGAACACTTGGCACAGTTCATGCCCGAGTTCACAGTGCTGTACCACTGATTCCTTCATGGATGAAAGGGATAATACAACCTGTAACTAAACAGCAGGTCAAGCAGCAAAGAACCTCTTTGGAGAGGGCAACCTCTCCCTCTGTCCCCCAACACAAATTGTTTTATAGAAGAAAGCTTTGTTCCAGCCTCATGTATATGTTTCATCTCCCATCTCCAAAGGGAAGAAACTGTAAACATAGTTTGGCATTCCGAAACCAGTGTCAGCTTCCTATACCTCTAAATAGGTCACCAGTTGCACTATACAGTAATAGACAATTTCCTAATAAATTTATCATGGATATTAAGGTTTTTGAACAGAATTATGCCTAAATTTAAGAACCAGTTTCCTGGCCTGACTCAAATTCCTCACATTTGCTGCCTGCTCTCCCCTCTCTCCCATTACTTGACATTATTACTGGGCATATCGTATAGATGCAACAACAAGCTTGAAGCTGACCACCTAACTTCTAATATCACATAGCTGCCCATGCTGCAGGACAAAACTCCAAAACTTACCTGAACATAGAGGTCCTGGTGTTCATCAATGTATTTAAAGAGGGTTTCAAGAGCAGACATTTTTGGACTAGTTTTCAGAACAGTGTTGCTGAAGATTCTGTGACAGAAAAATAATTTAGCTCTCATAGGGTTAAGAAGTGACAGTCATGACAGTCAGTAATCAAGAGCCACAGGAGACCTTCACCTTTCAGGTTCTAATGCCACACACCAAGCTGTACTAATATAAAACTTGAGGCCTCTCCCTTTCATGAAATCACCACAGTGAAGTGGCTATACAAAAACATATTTAAATTTCAACACCACTCTATATGCCTCTCCCTTCCAAATAACTTTCAAAGTTAAACTGAGCAGTTTTGTCTCTAGAGATACTTCAAGGAAATCATACACTTCATTTTACTGCAAACTTGCAGGAAAAACATTACTCAAGTAAAATGCAGCTTCAAAGATTTCATTAGATAACATGCCATAGGCTTGAATGCTGGTAGCCAAGTCCAAGAAAGTACCAGAGTCTGCTCTGCAGGGGAGGTTAAAAACAGGCAGCTGGAAAGGCTGAAGAAAGCACAGTTTAAGTCTCAGCCTGCCACTCAGATTTCACAAATAAGGTCAGAATGAAGCCATGGGAACAGAGGCCAGCCCCAGTAGGTCATGAGCAAGTTGGGACTACTTCAGTGCTACCCACTTCCCTCTTTTATTTTTGTTCCAATCACATAAGAAAACCCAAGACCTGTCCCCTTTTCAGTTTACCATCTTCGTTACCATTCTGAAATCAATATTGAAAAGAACTACTGCCCACCAAAGCAACAAAGGAAAGAAGCTTAAGCTTAACTTTCAGGTTAGAACTAAAGATACAGCACCTCATCTAAGCCAGGATAATAAGGAGCTTTATAAATCCCAGAATTGCTAAGGTTAAAAGGGACCACTGGAGGTCAACTGGTTTAAGATGTGGCCCTACAACACACTACTCAGGATAGTTTCTTTTGAGTAATTCAAGAGGAGGCTCCCTGAAGTCTGCCTCTGGAATCCAAGTGCCCAGACTAGGAGGAAAAACTCCAGTGTCCACGTATACAAGCAGGTTCAGCAGCTCCAGCCACTGTGATTCAGTATTTTGTTGAGTCAGCTTTATGCCAGATCCTTTAAGCCTTTCTTCTGCTTCTACATGGTAGTCACAAGACAGTTGTTAAAACATCTGACTGCTTGTCTTAAGATTTCTTGAGCAGCTGACTACTCTACATATCTGAAACAAATCCTTTTCAGCTGCAGGTTGCCTCACACAATATACTGCAATACAAGCACCACCCCAAATTTTCTTTCAAGCAAGATTGTACTTGCACAGATACTGTTTTTTGACATACAGAAATCCTTTCCCTCACCAGAGGTAGCATCGATTTAATTTAAAGCATCCATCAAGTTTAAATTTGGATAGCCATTTTAAAACACCAATTAGAACAATCCCAAATCACCAGACAAGTAAGCATTCACTGTAAGAGTCATGAAAGGTGAAAACTGAACACCTTCAGAAGAACTACATAGACATAACCAAGTAAAAGCAATGCTTCTCACTGAAGCTGGGGTTCCCTAATGAAGCCACTCTCCTCACATGCAGGTAGAGCTCAGGCACGATTCATATGGAGCTTTTCAGGAATCCAGCACACAGGCATCAGTCCAGGGCATCTGACCCTCTCCTTACTCAACCGGTTTCTATAGCAACATCAGGGCTCCAGCTCCACAGCACAGACACAAAACACAAGTTACATGGAGGCTGACTTTCTGTCCAACACAAACAGATCTGAACTCCTTGTTAAGTCAGGGACTACTTTAAATATCTCCTTAACCACGCTTAAATAGTTCTGAAATCACAAGAGCATTGAATCACACAAGTCACACTGAAGAGCTACAAAGAAGACTGCTCCAGAAAGCTTCAAACTACAAAAAGTAAGCATTGGTTACTACATAGCAAAAGGCTGGTTGTTACTTCCCCGTTCGTCTTCAAAATCAAAGTTTGAACTTACAGGAAGTCCTTCAGAATGGAGAGTGAACCCTTCCTACCTATGGAGTAGGTTTTACAGTTTTACCTTTTCACAGGGCTACAGAAGTTGCATCTTTAAATAAAACAAGCCAAGGGATTATCGTTGCACCATTAAAACTTTGCCTTCCTTAATCCACAAACATTAATATCCCAGAGGAGATCACCGAACCAAGTTAAGAGCGCTTTACAGCCACCACAGTGTCCCCTGCTCAGGGCGCAGGCTCAGCACTTCGGGCCGAGGCTGAATTGAAGGTTAAACGCGGGTTTCTTCACAGGGTTTTGCAGCACGGGGTCCGTGACAGCCTCGGGGCGGGAGGGAAGGAGGCAGGCAGCAGGACAGCGCGGAAGGGGACAGGAGCGGAGAGGCAGGAGCAGCTTCTCTCCGGGCACAGACGCTCCGCGACACGGAGCAAGGCCCGGCCCGCCGCGGCGCCGCGCACCCGGCATTCCCGCGGCGCTCCCGGCTCCGCCCCGCCGGGCCGCGGCAGCCGCACGACAGGATCGAGGGACGCGGTGCCCCCGACTCCTCCCGACACTCACCCGCTGTGCACACACAAACCCGGCTCCCACCTGAAGTGAGGAGAGCACCGCTGGCCACGGCGCTTTAAATACCCCCGCGCCAGCCCCGCCCCGCGGCACGCGCCGCCCACGCCGGCCAATCCGCGGGCAGCGAGCGCCTCGCGAGCGGGACCTCAGCGCGCGGCCGCGGCGGCCCCTGAGGGGCGGGGCCGCAATGACGCAGGAGTGTAATAAAGGGGAATTTAATATACAGGCGAATATAACGTGGGGTCCGGGGCAGAGGCCAGTCTGGAGAACTGAATTATTCCAGCCAAAGCTGGGAGTATCCTTATGAGCTTCGTACATTTGTGGTTTAGATAGGTTTAATAGATTTAGATGTGGTTCAGACAGGTTCCTAGAATTAGAATTATCCTGTGTTGGAAGGGATCCACAAGGATCGTCAAAATCCAACTTCTGGCCCTGCACAGGACATCCCCAAAAATCGCACTATGTGCCTGAGAGCACTGTCCAAACGCTTCTTGAACCCTGTCAGGCTGGTGCTGTGACCACTTCCCTGGGGAGCCTGTTCCACTGCCCAGTCCCCAGGGTGAAGAACCTTTTCCTGATATCCAATCTAAACTTCCCCTGACACAACTCCAAGTCATTCCCTCAGGTCCTGTCACTGGTCACCACAGCAAAGAGGTCAATGCCTGCCCCTCCTCTTCCCCTCATGAGGAACTTCTAACTGCAATGAGGTTTCCCTTCCATCTCCTCTTCTCCAGGCTGAACAAACAAAGTGACCTCAGCTGCTCCTCATACAGCTTCTCCTCAAGGCCCTTCACCATCTTCACAGTCCTCCTTTGGATGCTCTCTAATGGCTTAATGTTGTTTTTATTTTGTGGCACCCAAAACTGCCTCCAGCACTCGAGGTGAGGCTGCCCCAGCTCAGAGCAGAGCAGGACAATCCCCTCCCTTGCTCAGCTGGTGATGCTGTGCCTGATGCACCCCAGGACAGGCTTGGCCCTCCTGGCTGCCAGGGCACTGCTCAGATTCAACTTGCCATCAACCAGGACCCCCGGTCCCTTTCTGTGGCACTGCTTCCCAGCATCTCGTTACCTGGTTTGTACATACAACCAGGGTGAAATCACATAGCTGGGAGCTCAAGAGCTGGAAACAAGTGAGAAACAGTGGGGCATGCTAGATGGTCTGTGAACTGCCATTGCGGGAGCTACATAATTTTGGAACTTGGCTGCTGGTGCTGTGGGGGGTAAGGTAAGTGCGAGGGCTTTGCACGAGGCAGGTCCGGCTGCAGGTCATGCTGAGCTGGAGATTCACAGGCTGATGCCAGCCTTGGTTTGTCCCCAGGCAGTCACCTGGAGCTGGGACTGCCCTGGTGCCCCCCAGATACTTGGCTCCTGGGTGGGGATGGGATGGGATGGGATGGGATGGGATGGGATAGGACGGGACGGGACGGGATGGGATGGGCCCTGGCTGCCCGGTTTTGCCCCAGCAGGCCCCCATGGGGAGCTCCTGGCAGCCCAGACTCTGAGGAGCCCCTGACACCAGGACATCCAGCGCTCTTCTGTGCTGGTGGGAGAACTGTTGGCAAAATGTATCCCAAATGGACAAATGGAACTTAGAAACTGCAGTAAAGTTTATATTTACAGTTATGTTAGGAAAAATCTTGCCTGGAAGCAACAGGGGAAAAAATATTAAAAAATAGAAAAAATTAACAAAAGGAAAGAGGAACTGCTTCTAAAAAGCAGTTTGTTGCATTTATGAAGGGCATTAAGTGACATGACACAGGATGATTCCTGGTGACCTATTTTATTCTCATATTCCTACATGGAAGTAATCTTTGGTACTTTTTTCCCACATCCTTAAAAAATTCACAAACCAAAATAAGAATCAAGGACACGAGCTGACAAAAGAAAGGCATTAAAGAAGCATTTGTTGTGTAGCAAATATTGTGCACTGTATTATCACAGTTTTCTGCAAGCCTGTATTGATCTAAATCCACAAAGGATTATGTGAAGAACAAACACTAAAACCACACAGTAAGTTACCTGAGGGAAAACAACAACTTTTTTTTGAAAGATTATAGGCCCAATTATCAGCTTTGAGAGCCTTGTAAATTGTCTTTATGGAAACACAATTTTGTTATACAAGGCTGTTAATCTGGAGGTGAAAATAACATATGCATGCATAAAAACCCTTTGGGAATAGAGGAGAAAGGAGAAGTGGGAAAAGACACATTTATCAGAAATGGTTTAAGGACAGGGGATGACAAAGCAAAGTATAAAGATAATATAAGGATGCTCAGCATTCTATGGTCCAGACAGAGATATCTAAGCTGCTCTATTTCTTTTTTTAATATGTTGTCTTTGAAATAGTTTTGTTTCAAAGAAATAATTTGTAGGTACTTGTGCCATTGCTTTTAATCACAGGGATGTAGCATGTATGAGTCAGCTGAAGCAGTAGCAGCAGAGTAAGTGAGGAGCCTGAAACATAAGCACTGGTCTGGGAGAGGATAACTGTGTGAATCAGCTTTTTGGATGGCTGTGGACTGACAGCCACAGGGCTGTGGGAGGCCAGCAGAACTGCCATTGTGTGGCTGTCCTTTCTGAAAAATTCCATGTGAAATGATGAAAGGGGACAGAAAGTTTCTATGGATACTACAGTACACATGCAAAACTCACTCTCGCTTCTTTTGAAATCAATTTCAAGTGGCGGTCATGTCCCTATTTGCAGGTGTGTGCCATCTAAAAATTTCACATTGCTCAATTTTTTCGTCTTTTTTCCTACCTGAGGTAATGTCACAACACCTACTTTCGTGCACTTCTGAGCATCACAGCAAGCTGAAATTAGTTGTCTTCAGCATCTTTATTGTATCTTGCTATTTCCTGCTCTCTCTTCCCCTTTTCCCTTTATTTTGTATGTTTCTGCTTAGGTGATTCAGAAGCCCAACTTTCTAAACATGGGTTGCTATACAAACTGTATAACCATATAATCATAAACTGCTATGTTTGGGAGATTGCAAATATGGATGTGCAGAACAGTGCAGCTTTCTTGGATTTCTTTGCTTTCCTGCAAACAATAGTTTTTGACATAGGGACAGCAAATTTAAAGAAGAATGTTTAAGGAAGTCCTCACTAGTTGCTTAAATCCTTTTCAAACTCTGTCCTATTTACATCACACCCATGTGAACATGCCTATGTTAGTGGACATTTTGACTTCATTAACATTGCTTACCTTAAGTAAACCCACTTCTGTTGGGTTTGATTGTGTTGAGTAAAGGTGAACAGAGCTGCTTATCCTTGGAAATTGCATTGCCACTGGCATTCCAGCAATGTTAGCCTTACCTATTACCCCTGGCTTTTCAAAATCATGTGATCTTAAAGCGCAGATTCATTTAGAGGAATATCACTAAACCAAAACAAATAAAAGTATCATTTACTATCCAGTCAGTACTTTGGCTTCAGAGGTAACCTTGCCCTGGCCTCCAAAGAAGCAGGGCTGCTCATGTGACTTACTGTAATTGTAGAGTACTGAACACTAGGGCATGTTCATCCCCTTCCTAATCTACATATGCATGTGTGCCATGAAGTAATTAATGAGCTTGATCCTCACGAGCTTCTTCCAACAAAATAATTTTTTAACAGGTGATTAATAAAAATACAGGTCAGATGACATTTAACCTAGACTTAACCATGTAGAAAATGCTGATGTTTACATGGGAGAGCCTTTTGTGGGGTGTCTGTGTACCTGAGTCCCTGGTCAGAACCCAGTTAGAATGTCCGTGGCACTTCCTTGGACCCTGCACTCAACTTTTTCTGTTGTGAAATGTGCACACGGCAACTGAAACAAGAACTGAATCAAAATCCAGGGTCTGGGTCCTGTGATCCTTCTTCCCATCTTTGCATAATGGAACACTAGTGTGAAATGAAACCTGTGTGGTTCAGTAGCCCAAGGACTAATACATGCTAAAGGATCCTTTTCCCTCCCTCTGCTCATTCTCTTCCTCTACCATTTACTGACTGTTCCTTTTGTCATCTTCTGTGTCCCTTCACTATGCTGAGCCTGACAAGTGGAGGATTTCTATTTCCTGTAGCTCCATCCAGTCTAACTCAGAATATCTGCACTGGTCTTGCATGAGCCACCTCAGTGCTGTGCCACAGGTTGTGTTGCTGTGCTAGGTTGACTCTCTGGCTGGGTTGCTGAAAGCATGAGGAGATAATTTGCCCTGCAGTGGTGGGTTGGATACTCAGGAAGACCAGCATGCTCGCAGAACTTCTCCTTCCACACCAGTCCCTACAAAACTCTTCCTGTGCCCAGTCTCCTGGCTCAGTGGTTGACACATGAAACTTTTCTGCAGGTCTGGTAGCCCCTGTATCAATAAGGTTGTAACTTTTCTCATAAAAATCAGCTTGCTGCAACTTTAGATCCTCAAGTATCTTAATAAAATACCAAAACATCCTGGTTTACTCAGCCTTCAGCAGTCACTAATTGCTTAACTAAGTCAGTTCAGGACACCATAGATCCTGAAGTCTTTCATGCTAGGCACTAGATTTATCTGCAAACCATGACAGCATAAAGTAGAATACAAAGGTCTTGCTGTGCACTGCTGCATAGCTCTTTGCTCCTTTTTTCCTGGCTTTATATAAGGTGGTTTGCCCTTCCCCAGAAGTGCTATTTTGTTGAGCCTGTACATTATATTGTGTTTTCCATGTCCTTTTCTCAGGACGCATCAGTGACATGTTGGCAATGTCACTGTCAGAAACATCAAAACTAACCTGTCTATAGGGCTGGAGAGATTCCCTCAAAATTAGAGAGAGTGGCAGAGAGCCAACCAAAAAAAAAAACCCACCAACCCTCTCCCCTCTTCTAAAATCAATGTGCAAATTGGCCAGATATCAATGTGCTTTTGGCAGCCTTATCCCTATTACATTGCCCTAACATTGTCCAGGAACATGCAGTCTATTTTGGTGATCTTGTGCTCAGGGAGGGCAGGTACTGTTCCTGTTTCTGATTTTTGAGGCACTGATTAAGGAATGATGTGAGAGGCTGTTAGTAAATTGCTCTTTGCCAGCACCTGAGAGGACTGGCTTGCAAACTGCAGAGCCAGCCTATCTTAGAAAGTCATTGAATGGGCATGCCAAAGATTCCCTGTTTGCTGAAGTGTTAGTCCAGCTGTGCCAGTGCTCCAAAAGGCGTAGAAAATACAGCTACATCCCTTTGCTCATTGTCTATTCATCTGCCTGAGGGACTAAAGCACTCTGTGCTTCTGCCTTCTTGTCCCAGTCCTCTGCATTAATATAACAAGTCAGTGGCTCAAATGGGAATGGTGAGATGTGTGTCATGTAACAGGCACACGTAAAGGACAGGCAAGCAAAGAGTCAATAACCCAGCTAGACGTGCTCTGACTGCAAATGAGAGCCACAGCCCTTGGGCACTGCTTCAGTCCAGCACTTTTCTTTGGAAGGACCAAAAAGCCCAAATGCAAAAACATTCGCCCTTTTTCTTCTGAATTTCAACTATCCTGTATTTCATTCCAGTGTTTCATCCCAGCTCCATGCCCCGTTTATCCATGCTGAAAGTGCATGGAATGTGCGATATATGTGAGTAGATGTAATTTTCAATTTCTCCTTGAATATATTTTGGGGTGTTGGGAGACTTTATTTCAGTCTTTTATAAGTTGTTGATTTGTCAGTGTGAAAGAGAAATATTAAAGAGGTTTGGCCAGCCATACGTTCTCTCCTCAATAAAATGGAGCCTAAGTGCTTCCCCAGCTGAAATTTTACTCCAGAGATGCAGCTCTGCAGTGCTGTTTTTGGTATCTCTTGTGGTTTCACTGTGGTTCCATTACCCCTCCTTTGGTGGATCTCCTCTCTTCCAGGACTAAGAATCACATCCAGAACATTGTAATCCCTGTTTTTCATTTTGTGAGACTTGCCATGAGTTCTTTTGCAAAGAACATGTGTGTGTGCATCTGTACAGTGTGGACTGAAAGCACAATTTTGTTTGTTTGGTTTTTTGTGGTTTGTTTGTTTGTTTGTTTGTTTTTCTTCAAGAAGAAGAGTTCTGTTGCTAGAGGTGGGGAAGAGGATTCCTTCTAAAACACACAAAGTCATCTGAGGAGAAAGGTAACTGACAGAGGATGTTGGTGGTAGACAAGGGCTATGAAGAACGGAAAAGTTAAATTATTGAAGAATAAGGAGAAAAATGTAAGTAGGGAAGAAAATGGGATTGTACTGAGAACAAGTGACAGAAAACAAGATTGTGCCTGTGGAAGAAGTAACAGAAATCTGCTTCTGAGGCTTCTCAGTCACCAACTATTCTGCTCAAAGCAGGGGGCAGCACCATGGCACTCCTTGATTATTATATTGGCTGCTGATGTCTGGGTAGCAGCAATGCCCCAGAAACAGGCCTGGCCACCAGAACCACTCAGGTTCTTGCAGGATGCTTGCATGTAAGCAGGAGGAGCATTGTACAGCAGTGGCACTGCTGCTGCTCACTCATATTTCTTGCTTGGGAGTAACACAGAGGATTCACTTGCACTAAGGGATGCTTAACCTTGATAGAGTTATGAGCTGTTTGTTTGTTATAAGCAATACAGAAATTGAATAGTCTACTCTTCCCTAAACAAATGTCATACAACATTGGATGCATGCAAACTAACAATATATTGCCTAAAGAAAAGCTAATTACTTGAAAAGTCTGATAGAAAATTTGATTTCACTAATGGATCATTTTGCAGTTTGCTCCATGCCCAGCTATTCATCATTTGCAAAGAAACTGCAGTGAATAGCTTCAAGGAAATAACTGAAAGTAATTAAGTTTTACAGAACTGGTACTGAAAAACATCCATGATCTTCCTAAACCCTTATTTTTTTCTACTTCAGATTTTGATTTTTAGAAGTCAAAAAATGGACATACCCATATGTAAATGTATCATGATCTACTGTATGTGATGGGTCCATTTAATTTGATTTTTAAACATGAAGTACACAGACCTTAAGCCAAAACAACAAAGCCAAAGAATCAGAAAAATGCTATAAATTAAGATTTGCTTATGTGAGTGGAGAAAAGCAACACAGATTCTCCCTGGAAAGTCCGTTTCCAATTTACAAAACCTTTCACATGCAGTATCATAAGTATCCACTTGGTGGTTACTTGTGCCAACAAAGGAGATGCTTTTTCTATCTCAAAGAATCAGTTTTCTTTCCATTTCTCTTCTAGTAACAGAGAGCATCCAGACCTCTGGCTGCATTTTACAATTTATGACATAACAAGACATGAACTTGTCGACTTTGGGTATTCTACATCACTCTTGCCAGTAGAAACTAATTTAAATCAGTCTGGTGCAAATTCCTAATATAAACTCATTTCAGAGTCTGCAGCCATAGAACTGGATTGATTTAATCTGTATGACAACATAATATCCTTTCTGGTAGTATCAGCTGTCAAAATGTCTTTTTAATGCACTGAAAAAATAAGTCTGGTCATTTGACTAGAAAAGATGACACTTAAATTTTCTCTTTTGAGTTGCCACATATCTAAATGATCACAGCCCTGTGAATGCCATCTGTTTATTATGTGTAATATTCTGCCCATTTAAATTACTTTAAACCATTCATGTAAATAACAGCCCAATGCCAGATGGAATTAGCTTATTAGATGGTGGAGTGTTTCTTTCTACACAACCCTAGTGCAACTTCTAAGTATTTCTGGAATTGCTTCAGACTCTCATAAAGAGAGGCTACAAAGAGCCTGGTTCAGTATTGGCGTCGTGAGATCACTTGGCCTGCACTTGATGCAAAGACTGGAAAACAATCTCACCATTTTCCCTTCTTTGTTCACCCTTTCACACACTGTGGACAGACACACAACATGCCACACAGCAGCAAATTCCACTGGAGAGCATCCTCTTAGGCTTGGAAAATTGGTCTGAAGCCACTGATTCCAATACCAAGCAAAGAAAATTCCACTAATAATTCCCCTCACAAACTGATTAAACTTCATCTTACAGCTTGTTTTCCTTTTGGTGACTGGTAATGTAAACAGGCAAAGAATGTAGCAGACAAGCAATAGACAATGTTGTATCAGGCACTATTTGGGACATGTGGACAAAAATTCCGTAATATTTTTTACATCTTAACTGTTCCATCTCATTTGAAGAATTACATGTAAACCACAATCTGCTACAGTGATTGTCAAGGTATCTTACTGACTTATTCAGGCGATACTGTTTCCAAATGAGAGGGAAAAGTTGGCATGAGGTTAATAAAGAGATTAATTAAATATGAGAAGAGCAGGACAATTAAACTCTGCTATGTGGAATCTAGATAATGGTAAAAGGGAAAGAGACAGCTAATATCTTTGGCTTTCCTGGGCAACTATAGCTAAGAAATATTTCAAAAATTAAAAAAAGCAAACAGGAGAAAATATATTATAATTGTTTTATTCTATTTTTTATACATGGGAAAGCTTTTTCTGTCTAAACTTCTGCCCTCGTTTGAATCAGTGAATTATACCAGGCTTTTCCTTGCCCACAAAGCTGTACTCTCTATTTCATACTGTGCCATTTTTCTGCTTCTAGTTCACAATATGACCCAATAAACTCACTGCTCACTGATGCCATAAAACTTCTCTGAGTAGTTTGCAACATACTCTTTTTGATTAATGGTATAAATGAGAAAATACGTTTGGATTCCTCTGGTAGACTCAGTACTCCACAGGGAAATTTCACTGCCTAAAGGGCATGTTCAAACCTATGTCTAATCTTGCGAGGTTTCTCAGCAGCAACTTTACCAAAGCAAATCAGAAAGAAATATTTGTATGTTAAAATATATTTTCAAAGTCAGTTTGAACAACCCTTAAACAGCCTTGAGCAGGCCTTCTAGAAGGAAAATAGGAGATTTACATGCCTTGTGAAATATTACCACATGTGTACCCTTTTTCCATAGACAACCAATGACAGAAGGTGATAAAATCAATCAAAGAGAACAACAAGTCCTAATGAACCATTTTACATTTCATTAACTTGAGTGCCAAGGTAGTTCTTAATGCCTGATTTAGTTTCTTTCTTCATGAAGAATTCAGTAATTAGGAAAATAAGGTCTAACAGCATAATACAACTAGAGCCTGCAATGCAGTTTGTGTCTGAAGGTGATGAGAACCATGTCATGGAACCTCAGCAGTTCCTTGGGCTGTGGACTCTCCATGGCCCTGGTCTGAGGAGCTGTTGAGCCCCTGCAGAGGCACACAGCACAGGGGGATGCCATGCCAGGCTCCTACATGGCTGTGCCAAGGCATCTCCTGGATACTAAAGCCTCCAGTTATTCCACATCTGAACTGTCACCGGTGATGTGCAATTTGTGATGTGCCCAACACTGCGATGAAGAGGAGGCCAACTTGATGCTGACATCATGCTCTAAGCACTAATTCAAAGACTAATTGGGTAGAAACTAATTTAGTTGGTCCTGGATTATTTTTACTGCCCCTGATGTCGCTTGCCTTAATTCAACTTCTACTAATTAATTTCCATCAAGTTTAATTCTCAGTCAAAATGAGAATAGGAATATAACTTCCTTTGGGAACACAGGAATGCAATGTGAAGCAGCCACAGTTTAATATATATGGAAAGCAAAGATTCTCTGATGCAGATGGCTTTTTTAAAGAAAAATTGCTATAGCACATAGGGACATAAATATATATATATATATATATGTATATATAAAATCTGTTAGTCTTAACCTTGAAGCTTAGGGAAATCTGAAATTAGACTTGAATTTTACAGTTAGCAATAGGATGTTATTAAAGGCTAAACTACTTGATCCTAAACCAGCTGGGCTTTTATATTTTACTAAATCCAATCTTTCTGTGTCAATTCTTGAGCTGTTCTGAAGCTCTCTATACTCATGTATACAAGAAGGTATGTGTATGCACACACATACATATTTACCAGACTTGTCCAACTTTTCCCACTCACTAAATCAGTGATTTATTTAAAAAATCAGAGCCTGAAGAACTAGATACAACCCCTTCCCCTGCCTGAATGCTATACTCAAATCTTTTGGGAAGACAGGGCTTTATTCCCTGCAAATGCTTCCTGTGGGATTTACCATAAAATGAAACTGTTAAACTACCCAGTATAAGTGTCATACAACTTGAATTTGCTTCATTAAGCTCCTTTCATCTTGTACTTTTGTTTTTATTAAAACTATTAAAGCAATATTGCAACTACATTAAAACCTATTATTATTTTCTTAGTTTATTTCTTCATATTCCATAATTTCAAAGCATCAGATACCTGTTAAAATTAGAATTGCTCTTACATGTAGCAGCTGATTCCAAACCAAAGAGGAGGATGTGGACTCCTTACAGACCCCAAAATCCAGTGAATTTTAGCTTGTATCTTGAGATGAAATGAAAAGTGCAGCCAGACACCCTACTGATGCTGCCTGCTGGGCTAACTACCCCAATCCAGCTGCTCAGGGAGCAGTGGCAGCATATGGCTGGGGTGTAAACAGGGACAAACTGCTTCTTTCAGCAACCATTTCCATTAAGATCACCTTATCTGCAATATCTCATTGCATCTTTAAGGTGCAGACATTTGATACAGTTCTGCCTCCAGCACCCCAGAGCTCCCAGCCCTGCATTGTGCCTCCCTGCACCAGCCTGGCGGCATCTTCAGGGCTTGCTGACCTCTCTGAAAATAATCTCATCAAGGAACAGCATTACATTTCTCTGCCCTGTTAGCAAGTTGAGAAAGCTCCCTGTGCAGGAAGGAATATATTTCACTGGGGAAAGGGACTGGACTAGGCAGGCAAGACAAAAAGGAAAACAGGGAGGTGGCAGCAGAGGAGGAGGAGGAAGGAACATCGTTGGTTTTTTCAGCAGCAATAACAGAAGGTCAGCTGTGACACCTAACCTGGTCTGAAATATCTGTATTTTGTTCCTGGCTTAAAGTCAGGTGTAATTAGATTTGTTTTCAGAGCTATTATTGAAACACCAATGACACATATACCAAATTTTCACAGACATTTAATAAAAATGCATAATATCCTTTGCGTATTGCTGACACACAGAGAAGTCAAGATCCACACTTTAAAATACATGTGGGTTTGGTAGTGTCTAAACTACTGCTAAGACATCTTAGGACCAAGCAGTAGGGACTTATGCTTGACTTTCCCCCACCACCTGCATCCCTCTTCTCTTCCATGTGGGATGTATCTTGGGATTGTTCCAGGCATCACTATGGCAGATCTGCAATTTTATCTCCTAGATGGCAGCAGTCGCTGATGAAGATTGGCTGTGTTCAAGCCTAGCTGGCACTCCTACAGAGGAATGGCTGAGCAAAACTCCTCCTTGTCCACTTATTGCCCTAGAAATTTCTGAAGAACACCCCAACCTGTTCTGAGACAGCTTCTGAAAGCATTTTCTATCAGACTGAGAAACGGGATTAAAATCTTTTAGTTCCTAGCTGCCTCCTTGGTCTTTGCTGCTTGCCACATTCCCAAGAAACAGACTGTATCACCAGTGCCTCAAAAGTAAGCCTCTCAGTAAAAGGATCAGGGGAAAGAAAAAGAAAATTTGAAAAGGCAGCCTCAGCAGGTGAAGAAATGAGATGGTGGAGAAATCAAGCAAAACACACTGACAGAAGATGTGGCTAATGATAACGATTCTTCTTCTGAGACTTTGGAGATGAAAGTAATTTTGCTTTTCTTGCATCTCCCTCCCCACTGACAGTCTCTAGAAAGGAAAGCTGGAATATGTCCAGCAATATTTTTATCTTTCTTTTTCTTCTCTGCCACAGTCTGCCATCTACTTAGAAACTCCATTTCAAGCCCTGCTCTGCCAGGTAGAGGAGAACTGCACTGATCATGTAAAAGCTGTGGATAATATCAAGTCTGCTGCACCTGTGTTCTTGCCTTGCTGTTCTGAGATAAAATTCGATCATATCAATAGAGACATCTTTCTTTTTAAAGACTTGTCAAGGAAGAATATCTCATTAAGTCAGACATGATGCTAAGAACATATATCACTGGACCGAGCTCTCTGAACAGAGACAGTGAACATCTGCACCTGGGGTGAGGAAAGGATGCCAGGATATTTCTTGCTGCACGGGAACAAACATCTGAGTCTTTGACCCCTCGGAAAGGCTAACGAAGTCAAATAGAGGCTGTCCCGTGGAGCTGACCACACCAAAACAGGGACATAGCCACAGGGAGACAACGAGAGGGCAGGGAGGCAATCTGTCTACCCCAGCATCCTGGGACTCAGAACATCCTGCCTGTTTTGGCAGCGTATCCCCAGCGGCCGCTCGGCTGGCGTTGTGCGCCGGCCGCCGAGGGGAGGCAGGAGCCCGGGTGCCGGGCAGGGGCAGCCTGCACCCCGCCACTGGGGCTGGGGGAGCTGCTGGGGAGCCAAGGGGCCACCCACCATGCGGGCTGCGTTACTGAAAGGGCATCTGAGTCGCTTCTCTCTCTTCCTCCATTACCTCCGGGAGGATAAAACTGAGAAGTTACTCCAGAATAAATGGCAACTTTTTATTCCTTTTCCCATTTGTCGGGACACGAAGCTTTCACCAGAGGGACCTGTCCGTCTCCAGGCTGCTTCTTTCAAAGTATCGAGCAGCCGCCTGGATGGCAACGGGTTCCCAGAGCAGCATTCATCACCCTTCAAACTCCTTTTATTCTCGGGTGAGAAACTCTCAGAGGAGAGGCGGGGGGCGCGGGCAGCAGCTGCCAAGTGGCTGCAGGGGCCGCTTGGCACAGGGGAGCGCAGACAAAAGGCGGCGGAACTACGTGGCTTAAATTCAAAAGGGGCGCTCCGGGCTCCGCCAGGGCAGCCCCGGCCCGGGGAGGGGGCGGGAGCGGGCCGGGGCCGGGGCAGCCCGGCGGGCTCCGGCGGCAGTGGGACGGGCGTGCGGGGGGCGCAGCGCGGCTCCCCCGGCCCCGCCGCCGCTCGCTCGGGGCCGCCGCAGCTCGAGCGGCCGCCCCAGCCCAGCCCCGGTGCGGCAATGAGGGGCTTAAAGCGGCTGCGGCTCAAAATCTGGCGGCGATGCGCCCTGCTGCTGCTCCTCCTCTGGGCTGCCTGCTGGGTGGTGGTGAGCGCTGCGCTGTTCCTCCTCCACAGGAGCGTCTTCTCCGAGAGCTGCACGGACGAGAAAAGCCACCGGATCCTGGCCAGGCTGGTACGTGCCCCGGCGGGACGCGAGGTATCTCCCGGGGGCTGGCCGGCAGGACGAGGCGCGGGAGGTCCGTCGGGGCTGCTCTCCGGGGCGCCCTGCCCGGCTCCGGCCGCCGGAGGTGCCGCATCGCCGGCGCCCCCGGGGCGCACGGCGGGCGGCTGCCTCCCTGCCTCCTTCCCTCCCTACCTCCCTGCCTCCTTCCCTCCCTACCTCCTTCCCTCCTTGCCTCCCTCCCTCCTTCCCTCCCTCCCTGCCTCTCTCCCCGGGGCGAAGTCAGGTGCAGGCGGCGGGCCGGCTCCCGGGCTTGGGATGCGGGTGCGCTGCCTAAGCCGAACGCTCCGAAGCGGAGGAAAGCCTTCCTCCGGGTGTTGGGGGTTTTTGTTTGTTTTTAGCCGAAAAGCTGTTCGTACAAAAGTCGTCTTTCAGAAGTGCCAGGCTGCTTGTATCGCTTCCTTTATGGTCTGGCGGGGTTTGGCATGTAAGATGTGGTTAAAATTCAAGAAAGGATTTGCGAATATTCATTAAAATTTCACTTATAAATTATAATGAACAGATTTAGGATTGTGTAGGAAACTGAGAAGAGGGGCAGAGTGGGTTAGTGCTTTTAGTTCAAATTTGTTTCTTAGTCAGGGTATCCGTAGTGCCAGTGGTTAGGTGGGAAAGGAGGAATCCTAGTGGGAATTAAGTAATCTATCACTGCAAGCAAGCAAAAACCGACCATAGATTTTCCTTAATTCTGTATAATAAAGGAAAAGCAAGAGTAGGTAGTGGTCCTGACAAAAAAACAACAAATGTTTTTAATGGCAGTGAGCTCCAGTTTCAGTACCTCAGGACCGAGGTGGAAGTAGGGCTGAGCACAGGTTTGCAGCTGAAGGAATGATTCCTGCCTCATCCTTACGTGCTCGGGAAGAATACTGAGATATGGAGGTGCACGGAGCTGCCAAGCTCAGGGAGGTCCGGGTCCTTGCCATCTCAGTCACCGATAAACAGATGGACAGAGACTTGTTGCTGTTCTTCAGTTTGGAAAGCGTCAGGCAGGGCTTCAAAAGCCCAGGGATCGGATTTCAGTCTCAAGCTTAGAAAGTTGTCTCCATCACTGTGCAGCTCAGGTTCAGACCCTCTTTTCAGAGGAAGAGTAGCTGAGATTGCTGTCCTTGTCTGTGAGTAGGTGGATCGTCAGCAGTATCCTTAAGGTTTGTAAGCAACAGCTTTCCCAGATGACATTAGAAAGGGATGGTCCTGCTAGTGGAATAATTAGAAAATGAACTCGTCTTCATCTGCCCCAAAATCAGTTTTACTACATCTTCTGAACATAGCATGAGTTTCACAGTTACAGAAAGTGCAACTGAACCGTGAAACAAATAACCTGATAGCTTGAGTCTCACACCTTCTATTAAGCAATAATCAGCTTCTAAGAAAAACTATTTTACTAGTCATCTCTCAGTAGGAGATGAGATATTTTAAGGAAGTGGGTGCAAATGCCCTTTCACATTTCTGAAGGTTTTATTTCCTTATTCTGAGTAAGATATGCATCTGTGCAGATGTATACTGCAATGAGAATGCTAAAATAGCCCTGGGCAATTTGCAGGGACCAACCTTAACTCTCAGGAAAAATCCCCTTGCTCTTTCCTAATGCCAGTCTCATCTTCATTTACACTGAACACACTAAGTCATAGCAATCAATTCCTGTTCCCTCTAGAGAAATCAATTAATTTTGATGCCTTTCAAACCTGGCATTTACATTTACATAGAAGTTGTAGCTAACTAGGCAAAATGTCAGTTTCAGGGCACTGATGGTGGTACAGTGAGTTATTTAAATTTAATTAAATCCTTACCAAGGTTTCTATTAATTTCAGCTTTAACATTAACTTAGACCCAGCTTTTTAAACTTATCTTGATAAGTCCACTGAAGACATTAAAAATAATGTAGACAATTTTAATAAGATACATATGAGTGAGTCCATATCATGCTTGTGTGTGCATTTTTGCGTAGTACAGCTGCTTCTTTATAAGACTTTTGGCTTAGTAGCACTTTCATATTTTAGTTTTAAGTATCTGGCACTTAAAGAAGAATCTGTGGCTTTCAAAGGTCGATCACTAGGTTGATTTAAAACTGTCTCATCAACAGTTCTCAAGCTTCAGTCATTAAGACAGGGATGGCAGTGTGGAGGACCATTTCTGAAATATTTCTTTGGGGAATTGATTCTTCCTTTTACCAGCAGGATGATGGACAATCTTGTATAATGAAATCTGAAGTTAGTGGAAAGCTTCCTGTTTTGGTAAATAATAAATGGTCCATTGTGTCATAGCAGGTAATCCATATTACCTGGTTAAATGTTTTCAGTCCACCAGATTTGTGTTTTAATACTGCAAAATGCAAGCTAGTACACTGGGGAGCACAACAGTACAAACTATGCCAATATGATGGTAGACTGTCCTGTAACACTGTGTGTTTAGAATGGATGTTAGGCTCAAATAATTGCTTCAAGATGAACTACTAGTGTAGACTGCCTAAAAGCCTGATAGGAAATGGTTCAATCTTCTTGATTACTTCCTTGAAGAAGCCTTTTCAAAAGCCTTGCTTGCCTTTGTGACCAGCTGAGAATGCACTTCTGGAAGGCTGATCTGTGTTTCATCATTGTGAAACCATGAGCTCTTTGGTCAAGTCCTCTTCCCCAGATCCCAGTTTGAAAAACACTGCACAAGTTCATTGTAAGAAGAATATGATTCCAACACTGTTTTTCAGATACTAGGTTAATAATCAAATATTTATAGCATCAACTGAAAAAACAGCAGAAAAATCCTAAACAGCAACCAGGTTCAAAAAGGACCTGTCTTTTGTGCCTGTGAAATCTGAGTCTTCTATTTCCACAACTACTTTTTTTCACTAATGCCATTAAGAATGACATGATGTCAACACAGGAGAAAAAGCTACACCTTGACATGTTTGGCTACAGGTCATGGTTGTGTGTTCTTGTAGATGCCAGAAGTCCATGCATGTGAACCCTCTTAAGAGTGAACCACAGTAAAATTGTCCACAGGCGCAAGTGTCCACCCATATGAACCCAATTACATTACTATGCCCTATCTTATCTTACTGTACAAGAAGGTAATTAGATTGTGGTCTGTCAATAGAGTTTTAAGTGTGCTTATACTTACAATCCAAAGAAACCCCCAAAAATTCCTTCTGTTTGTAATTTTCTTTCTAAAATTGCTTAGAGTTCCAGATGGTAAGAACTGCTAACCTACTTTTGTTGAGAAAACTACATTTCCTACTTAAAAAGCTAGAGTAAAATTGTATAACATTAGTAGGAGTAGATTTTCAAAAGCAAGAATATTGATCTGCATGCTCTGAAGTCTGCAGATACGAGTGAGTCTCTTTAGTCATCCTGATGTGGATGAGAATACAGATGTGTGTGTCCATGCATGGACTCAGTGTCCAGACACTCCTGCAAGAATTTGCCTACCTGACTCTTCTTGCTGGCATTGAATTTTCTCACTTGGGCTGTGAGAATCAGAATATAAATAAATTTTATGTCTCTCTGAACTACCCTCAGTGAGCTGTTTCTGTCAACTGATCACCATTCTTGGATTTTGGACTTAATCCTCCACCCACTCCCTGTTGTGTTGTTTAAGGCTGGACTCCGAATGTTGCTTGGCATCAGAACATATTCCTCTGGTGTACACACCTCAGGGATTGTCCCAAAAAAATACATTACTTGAATGCTATGATCACGTTCCTCGTGTAACAGCCAGTCACAAATGAGGTGGGGCTCAGGCAGCCACTACAAGTTCTGCACGTGCAGGGGGGGATCTGCCAGTTTGTTTAAATGAAGGTTCAAATGCCAGAAAGCAATGGAGGTGGATGACACTGTCAATCTCCCTCACAGATGTTTGGCTTTCTACACTACCCCTTCTATTCCCCTTTCACCAGAGACCTCTGACCATCCCCTCTACTGAGCAACCCCAAACAGTCCCTACAGCTGCACTTCTGAATGACCATAGGAATACATCAACTGCCTCCACTTTTGGAAGTGATATTATGGAAATTATTCTGGCTAGAGGAAGAACTGGTGAGGGAATCCTTGCATTGACCACTAAACTATCAAGCAACAGTTCCCTTGTTTCAAAAGACTGATTTCTTTCCAATTAAAAAATAAAGGTTAAGTATTGAAGCAATTAATATTAAAATGTCACTTCTGATAACCATATATAAAACCAGGAGAGTAATTGTGTTCTGCAGCATTTACATACTCAAAAATTCTGAAAGTTCTTGGTTCAAAATTCATTGAATGCAACTTCTGTGTTTCCTGGTGATGCAGGAGGAGATTTTCACAGGGTATGTTGAGTGCAAGGTTGAAACATGCAGAGCTGTGGAATGTCCCAGCAATCCAGCTACGCATAGATTTCCCTTTAGTTTTAGTGGTGATGTCTAAGTTATGCTGCCCTGAGCCTTCCAGAGAAGTCCTGCATTACTCTGGGCCTTAAAGCCTTAAAGCGTTACAACCCATAATCATACCCAGCACAGCCAAGTGTTTAAAGTTTGTCTCACTGAACTCATATGTGTAAAATGTTTCAGATTAACAGGTCATCCAGTCCCTTTCCTTGCCCCTGAAAAACCTGCCATTTACCATCTCCATAATCCCCATTTTGAAACAAAACTCCCCTAGTAATAGATCTCTAGAGACTTCTGGAAAACCATTGAGTGACCCAATGGTTGTAGGTGTGTGTTTGCAGTTCCATGACTGCTACAAACCTCTCAAGCTTAGGACTGCTGCTCATTATTTGCCTTTCTTCTGCGTGGTCCCTAGGGGTATGGTTCTGCTATGAATATTCTGCTCTTTCACTCCAGTGCCTCGACTACAGCAGCGGAGCCCTGACTGGGGACCTCTGTGAAGACCTGTGTGTGGCACAGAAGCTGGTGTACAAACACTGCCTCTACTATGACAGAGGTAAGAAGGTCATTCAGGCTGATTGGAGAGGCCAGCCCATCATACTGAAATCCAAAAAAGAAAGTTTTTCAAGCTACCAGCACCTCAGTATGCTAGAGGAGGTGGAAACACAAGATATCCCTGAAACAGAGCTTCTGCTTATGGTAGCTTTGGAGGTCAAAAATGCCCTGGGGCTAGAACTGTCTAACAATACCATGGGGCCCCTGTGGACAAGGAAGAAGGGACCACGTTGGAAAGCACAGGTGGCCAGCATGTGGTCCTTGCTCCAGCAGGAAGAATATATCTACTTCAGTTTGCTGCAGGACTTCAGCAAACATGTGCTACGAATTATTGGCTCTTGTGGACACTTTTATGCTGTGGAGTATCTCACAGCTGGACATGCCTGGCACAAAACTCTTTTTCCCTTGGAAAACGTGATCAGCCCTTCCCTTTCTGGACACCGAAGCAGGGTGAGAGCCATCATTGACATTGCACTCAGCTTTCTGGACATGGTGCAGCATTTTGATAATGATTTCTCTCACCGACTTCACCTGTGCGACATCAAACCAGAAAACTTCGCTATCAGGCACGATCTCACGGTAAGTTAGGCCTTTGGGGTAGTGTTTCAGGAATTTGAGGTCAAATTCTAGTCTGAAGATGACTGTAAAAATGACACTTCCCTCCTTGTACAGCTTTTGGCTAAGTGTTTACAAAACCAATGAATTTACAAGCATCAAGGGAGATTCTCTGCTGCTTTTCCTCTATGTAATGTGTACAGCCACATTTTTGGAACACTAAATGCTGCTGCTTACTTCATAAACTCGTCGCTCGCTTCCGTTTCGTTTCACTTCTTCAAAGGCGCCAATGCAAGATCCCTTGGATGTGGTGAGGGATGCCTCCTAGAGGCAAGGGAATTTCAAAAGCTCTAAATGAAGCTGTAATTTGAGTCACATTTCTGGTAGTGATGCTGAAATGAAAAACTGCATGAATTTGAAAGCTAAGACTGAATTCATGGTCTGACATAAGGGGAACTCCCCACATCCAGACATGCATATTTGTGCTTCCATGG
Source organism: Chloebia gouldiae (assembly GCA_003676055.1). NCBI lineage: Eukaryota > Metazoa > Chordata > Aves > Passeriformes > Passeridae > Chloebia > Chloebia gouldiae. The sequence continues at coordinate 12,839,101 of QUSF01000001.1, forward strand.
TCAGCTTATCTGGTCTGGAAACCATGCAAGGACAGCAAGTTGAAATCCACTACTTGTCACTTTTTGACTTTTCATTGTGCAGCTGTAACTCCTTATAAGGACCTTATAGCTATGTATATTTTCTAAGTAGCAGTGCAACTCACATTAGTTCTGTGGACAGAGATTCCTCTGGCTTTGGTTGGAATTTTGTCTACTGATTGGGGGTACCATGCAGTGAGTAAATGTTTGAGCTAGTGTTTGTTTACGCCAAATTTGCAGTGTCATCAGTGGAGTTTCTGCACTCTGAGTGAATATAAAGCATTTTCAGGCACTTTAAGACTATTTTTAGTACTCACGAAGTGTAAATGTAACACTTGTATCTTCAGAGCACTGGACAAACACTACCGAAACATACAGCCATTAAGAGCAATTAGTGTTTCCCCCTCACCCTTCCCTCCCCTCCCATTGTTTATTCAGGTGCAATACAGCAGCAGAGCAGGGCATGGGTGAGGAGCTACAAGAAGAAACGAAAGCAAGCTGTACCACTATTTACTCAAAGCAGGAACTCCTCAAGGCAGGCTTTGCCCTTCTTCCTCAGTTACTCAGGGCTGTGGCTGCCTGTGGCTGAGCACAAGCCAGAGAATCTGTTTCACAACCTACTTACAAGAAAATAGATTACATTTAGGGAAGGGGAAGAATACTGGATGTCTATTCTCTTATGAGTCCTTTTGGTGAGGCTTGCTTTGCCAGGATCTTCCAGTGACTAACGAGTTCCAGAATGGGAACACAGAAGTGCAGCCTTTTTTTTGTCTCATGTTTGTTTTAAGCAATTTTTTCACTTGTTGGTTTCTTGTATAGGACAGTAAAGAAATCCACAATTGTACCACTATTCCTCATTTGAGTAATGAGACTTCTAATGCCCAAAGAAATGTGCCTGGAATGCAATAGTTTTACTTTAAGGATTATTTTCATGTGGTGGGAATAACCCTTCAGCCGTCATGTGCTCTCCTGCCACACAGAGAGGAACTGTCTGGTAGATCATCCAGGAGAAATTTAAGCTGCCATGAAGCCGCATAAGGTAGAGTTAGAAGGTTTCTATGTCCATAGATGTTTTTTTTTTTTCACCATCTATGGACATAGCAAAGCCCACCAAAACATAGCTGTTTATAGGCAGAGTGTCACTCAGATGTGTCTTCACAGGGTCTAGCTGGATGCCTGTGGTATTGACATGTCCTCTGAACAGAGACAGACTTCACTTTCTCACGATTTCTCCTGAGAGAAACTGTAAGAGAAGCAGAGAAAAGAGAATCAAAACAATTCTTATCTCATTTACTGCTCCTGTGTTTGTACACATGTGGAATGTGTTATGGAGATTGTTTACCGAAGAGTGATTTGTTAATTAGACTCTACTAATAGTCGTTTAGATTCATTAACCAATTAGATCCATGTGTGTGTCAGGACTCTCAAGAGAGAGTCATGAGTTTTCTAACTAGTTAGTTAGTAACAGTTCTTGTTAGTATAATATAGTATAATAAAGTAATTAATTAATCTTCTGATATCATAGAGTTCTGCACATCATTCTTCCCTCGTCAGGGAATGCAACACTGATAGATGCCCACACATTTTTATAAAAGAATTTCAGTGAAGCCACTGAACCCTTTGGCAGCCACATATTTGGGAACCAGGGCTGATTTTCCTAGAGGAACAATGGATAAGATTGTCAAATGTGCTGACAAAGACTCCATCTGGGAGGTGGAACAGTGACACTGGGACTGGGGGAACCCTGCACTACTCTCACTGTCTGTTCCCCGAAGAACTAAACAGCAAAACCACATAAAGCTTAAGGAAGTAAATAACAAAAAAAAAAACAAAAAAAACCCAAACAAACCCAACAAAAAAAAAAAAGCCAAACATATAATATTCCTTAGGCTACACCATCATTATAGAGCTCTCCAAAATGCTTAAAAATACTTATGTTTTTAAGATATGCCTCATCTCAGTAAAATTTTTCCCTATGGAAAAAGGAGTAGAACAAAATGAAGATTAGACCACGTTCTTTATTTTTCCTGTGGAAGGTTTATTTGGCCTTCTACCAAACCAGACATCTTTAGTTCCTGGGGTTGATCCAGTTGCTGTTCCAGTCACACAGTTCATCTTCTCTTGTTACTTGGGAGGTCGAATCTGAAAAATGAAATTATCATTTGAGCCCAAGTAACTCTGTTTTGCCCAGGTCCCAGATATTTTCCTCCACAAAAATATGTGTCAGATGCTGAGAGAGAACATCCCTGATCCTGACTGTCAAGTGTGAAGTGCAGCTGTGAACATTTGCTGGCTGCACATCCATGATGTTGGAGACAGGCTTCCTTCCCTGTGGTTACCCACAGCTTGGCTCACATCAGGCAGCTTCCATCCCCATACTGGATTTCTTTCTTTCCCTCTTTATTGCTGTGATTTCTTTAAGTGAAGCGTTCAGGGGTGGAGTGGCACTGGCAGAAACTGAGACCACAGCCCTTGGCTTCCAGGGAGGTGTCATCCCCAACAGAGGCAGCAGCTCTGCAAACACTTGGTGCTGTGCACGCACTGCTCCGAGAGCCTCGTGCTCTCAGAGGAAAGTGACTGACCCCTTTCACTCAGTTTTTTTTCTGCTGTGACCAGCTTCTGGCTGGACTCTGTTACAGGACGTATTTCTGGACTATAAGAACATGAACTGTGCACAATAAATGTGTCAAACCATAGCAAAGAAGTCTGGGCAAAGCCAGACCCAGCTTTCAGCAAAGTCAGGGGTCTCCCTCTACAACTGAATGGACTCAAACACAGAGAATGCAAGGACAGGTTTGCAGGAGCTGTACCATGTTCAGGTATCCCTGCACATCCCACTGCTCCTCTCCACAGTGGCAAAGTCAGTTCTAAATGACAATTAACCATGTCTGGCCCATGGGTAATTGTGCACCATAATGTAATTGGGAGGTTGAGGTGGCATCTGCATATGCTGCACCAACAAGTAAATCAGATTGGATAGGTTCACTTTAAGGCAAATCGATCCAATAAAACCCAGGGATGCATATTGTTCACAAATAATTTTTCCATTCCTAATTTCATAAGCATTGGCTTATATTTTTGTTTAAAAAGTGGTGTTTATAAGGTTAGTGTGGCTCAGTTAAGTGAAATAAAGCCTCTGTGATCCCAGTTCCCCACCAGCAGATGCTCTCAGCACAGCATTTCCCAAAGCCAGCAGCAAAGAATGCCTGCTCAGCCCTGTCCCAGAGGCTGTGGTGTGCCAGATCTGATGGAATGCTTTGATTCACAGGTGGTGGCCATTGACGTGGATATGGCCTTTTTTGAACCCAAAATGAGAGACATCCTGGAACAGAAGTGCACAGGAGATGAAGATTGCAATTTCTTTGATTGCTTTTCAAAATGCAATCTGAAAATCAGAAAATGTGGAGCACAGAGAGCCAATAACAACTTGCAAGTGAGTAGACACAGCTGTTTTACGCATCCATTCCTTTTAAAATCACACTGACTATAAAATGCACGGTATGTACAAGGAGAATGTGAGATGAAGACAGGTTTTTACATGTGTTCATGTAAGTGTCCTGTTCAGAAATCTTGTCTTGGGGCACACAAACAGATTTTTATATTCTCTCTATATAGTGTTTATTTGCCATGATTTTCTGTAGGTGTTAGCCCAGTGCCACAGACAGGAGCACAGAGTAAGCAGGGGCAGGGGATTAACATTTCTGTCTCCATTGATGATAAAGTCACATTCTTGAGTTGCACTTCAAATCCTGTGTTCATTTCTGGGCCCCTCACTTCAACAAAGACATTGAGGTGCTGGAGAATGTCCAGAGAAGGGCAACAGAGTGATGAAGGATTTGTCTCACAAGTCTTGTAAGAAGTCTTGAGGGAGCTGGAGATGTTTAGGCTGGAAAAAAAGAGGCTCAGGGACATCTTATTGCTCTTTATAATTACCTGAAAGGAGGCTGAAGTGAGGTGTCTGTTGACCTCTTCTCCCAAGTAACAAGAGGTAGGACAAGACAAAATGACACCAGCTTGCACCAGGGAGGGTTTAGTTTGAATATGAGAAAAATATTCCTGAAAGAATGGTCAAGCATTGGAACAGGCTGCTTAGGGAAGTGGTGGAATCACTGTCCCTGTAAGTGTTCAAAAAACTTGTAGATGTGGCACTTGGGACATGATTTAATGATGGACTTGGCAGTGCTGCATTGGCACTTGGATTCAGTGATCTTAAAAGTCTTTTCCAACCTTAGTGATTCTATGGTTCTGTGAAAGTTGAGGCTGTCCAAGTGTAAGCAGTGGTTGTGATTCTCCACTCTACAGATGTAGTGTGTGGGTGTACTGGAAAGGGGTGTCCGTGGGGTTCTTGGCTTTGGGATGAGGTGTCTCACAGCTCACCCAGCTTGCATTGGTGGGAGGCACTGGCAAAACAGGAAGGCTGGGGGGATGTAGCTTGTTGCCTGCTTCTCCCACCCCCTCACCCTCACCACTCGTTATGCAGAATCATAGGATTATTTAGGTTGGAAAACACCTTTGAGATCATCAAGTCCAGCCTTTAACCCAACACTGCCAGGTCCACCAACAGATCACACCTCTAGTGCCACATCTACTTGTCTTAAATATTCCAGAGATAGTGACTTATCTAATTCTCTGGGCAGCTTGTTCCAGTGCTTGACAACAATTTTGGTAAAGAAATTTTTCCTAATATCCAATCTAAACCTCCCCTAGCACAACTTGAGGCCATTTCCCCTTGTATTGCTTGTCACTTGTGAGCATAGGCTGATCCTTACCTGGATACAGCCTCCTTTCAGGTACTTATAGAGGGCAATAAGGTCTTCCCTCAGCATCCTGTTTCCTAGACAAAACAACCCCAGCTCCCCCAGCCACTCATAAGATGTGTGAAGTGCAGAAGCAACCTGAGAAGGACCATCCTTTTGCTAGAGTATAGCTTTTATGGATGCTCCTTTCCTATACTTCCCTCTTTGAATGGCTGAAGGAACTTTGGATTCAGATGACATTTTGCTACAGTCCCAGGGAAGCAGCAGGGCATTAGTCGTAGCTTTTGAAATACAACGATCTGCTCTTTTTCCTTTCCCCAGGTAATTTGTGACAAAATATTCCGTCGCTGGTTTTCCCCGAATCTCAGAGGAGCACTGGTTTCCCTGCCCCTGCAGCTGCAGCTGCAGAAAGCCGTGCAGGAGTGTGCTCAGCCGGGGCTCACGGGTGCCACCGGGCACCAGAGGACTCTGAAATCTCTCTCCGAGCTCTACCACCTGCTTCGGGTCACTCAGCGAGAACTGCAAGGGGCAGAGTAGACACAAAAGGCAGAACTGCAAAGGCCACGTCCCAGTCTCTCTGCCATCCCTCCTAACCCTGTACTTTTACAGCACAGAGATTGCTTTTCTGCTATGCAAATCAAGCTCATAGCTGCAGGTGCAGCATGTCCTGATAATATCCTGTCAAGTGTTAAATTGCTTTACACTACTTGGATTCTGTTCTTGCTTATTTTCCTGAGGAAGCACTACCCCTCTCCACCAGCATAGGGCACATCCTCCTGAGCTGCAGTCACTGCTCAGATAGCATGTCTGGGTGGGGTGCTCAGAGCATGCATTTATAGAAGGAAAGTGTAAGTGCAGTAAAACTCAATCAATAATTAAAAGAATGGGTGGGTGAGTGGGTGTGAATAAGTGCATGCATGGTGTTTGGTTTAGTTTCTCTGTCAAATGAGGTGGGTTTTTACAGTAGATACAGAACATTTTGTGTGGAAAAAAAAAAAAGGGGGGAGCGATGTCAAACAGGGAAATGTGCTGTCACACAATGAAAGAGTTGCTTTTGTACAAAGCAATCCTTTCTGATGTCCCCAAATGCCTTTTCTCTGGGGTATTGCATTACCTGTGCCATTGCTAACTCTTTTGGGGAAAAATTATATAAAGGTACTTTGGACTTTTCTAGAGCAAAATAATTATACCCCTGCTGAGCTCCCATGTGGGTATTCATATTCTGCAGTGAAGAGGTATGAATAATGCTACTGGATTTTCCCATGTGAACAAGCCCTCAGGCACTTGCACATCAGAGCACTTGATAAGAAGCACTCCTTTGCCAGAGAGCAGAATTACCCAGGAATGTCAACAGTCTGTCCTTTGCACAGAACAATATCCAGATACAGAGTTTTCTTCCATGGTATTTTTTAAATTAAAAAAAAAAAAGAAAGAAAAGTTTTTGTACAAATTCATTATCTTGCAATCAGTTGTGTAAATAAAGATCTCTAGATTAACTTAAAAACATTAACTTTGCCTTTCAAAGTGTGCAGAGCTGTGGCTGGAGAAACTAACATGGGTTCAGGAGACACTACAAATGCATAGCCTCAAAACCAGGCAACATCCCCATGATCTGGTTTTGGCATGAGGACATTACGAGCCCCACAAACAGGAATTCCAGCAGTCTATGGCAGCCTTCAGCTTGGAGGAATCAATTTTAAGACTGACAATACTGGTTTGTGGATGTGAGACATGTAACAACACTTAATCTGCTCCATCATTATGTCCCTCAGCCTTATGACAGCTGTGAGGCCTGTGAGCGCTAATTAGACATAAACTTTCCATTTCTGGAGTGGTTCTTTGAAGCTAAAGACTGCCCATGACCAGAAAAATGGGAGCTGCTGAGGATACCTTGACCCCCTGAGACCTAGCTCAAATTTTCAGACTGTTGCTACCATGTTTTTATATATATTTGTTGCAATAAGTGATCATATTTTTAAAAATCATGCAAGAAACTCATAGCAAGAACAAGGTCAGATGCCTTGCCTGAGGCTGGACAAGCTGCTGTTGAGCTGGAGCTCCAGTTTAGGAGCTCCTGACTGGTAAAGTTGCTCTCAGTCCATGCTTCTCCTTTAACCAGGCAGGCAAATTATGTTTCTGTACTTTAAGATTGTTCTTTGCAAAATCAGGAAGGCAAAGCAGAATAAGAAGAAACATAAATTCCAGAACTAGCCCTGTTACAAAGAAATAGAATAGGTGGAGAAAATAATTAAGAACAGAATCAGATTGTGGCAAAGGAACAGGGATAGGTAAAGTATCAGTTAGAGGGAAGACAAGGAAAGAGAGATTAAGGAAAACTAGGAAAAAAAAAGAAGTAAAAAATACGTCAGCCTTTGTAGAAACATGATTTATGATGCAAGATTCAATAAAGTGACATTTAGTCTGAGGAAGAAGAGACTGAAGATAAGCATGATAACTCCCTTCAAAAACAGAAAGAGGTTGATAAAAAGGGAATAGGAGAGAACTGCCCTGTCCGGATTTCCTTGGTGGATATGACCAGCAACGAGCTTAAACTGTAGCAAGGAAGAAAACAGGTAAGACATCTGTTACAGGTTTTCTGATAGAAAGGAACATGAAGATATGACACAAATCATCTGGGAAAGTTTTAGCCTTCACAAATTGTGGTTTTTAACTACAGGCAAGAGTGAGTGCCTGTCAGGAATTACGTACATGAAGTTAAGCTGGTGATGCTGCCTTGAGGTAATCTTTACCTCCAAGTCATGTTATCACCAGTTTGCATTTGTGCTCTCGTGACACAAAACAATTTTTGTGCTCCCACACAAAAAATCCCCCCTTTTTTATCCTTGCTAGGCCAGGAGGGACCCAATATAAATCCCAAATGCTGCCGGGGATCCTGAAGATATTATACATCTTCACATATTAAGATGCTTCTGTTTCCCTGGTCCCATTCTTTCCTCCTTCCCAAGCTGAGAGGGCACCTTCAGGGAAAAGCAGGCATCACACAGACCCTCAGTGCTTTGCAGAAGAGTCAGGCTCCTCCCATAACAGGGATCCCCTTCCCATTTCCAGGTTTGCATTTCAGGCAGGATAAATTTCTGTTGGGTGAGATATTCCACTTTTAAAACAGATGGAAAAAACATAGTGAAATGAAAACTGGTGGCAGCCAAATGCTGGCGTGATGTGACTCTGCTCAGAAGATCCTTTTTCCTTGGCAGGGTATAGGAAGGGAAGCTGCCTTTGACAGATTTCTCCAAACCCTTCAGGGCCTGGCTGCAGCCACCTCCACCTGGCAGGGACCTCCTTCCCCCACACCACACTTTCCCAGGACATTAGGTTTCAGTTCTTTTCAGGATACAGAGAATAATCCTCAGAAAGATCGACACAATTGGGTTATTTGTCCTTGGCTGGGCTCTGAGATTACGTATCACTGATGCAGCCAGCTCCAGGGAGACTTTGGTGCACACCTTCAAGGAGACAAGGAGAATCTGACAGGCTCTGTGAACACAGGGCTTGATTCTTCACAGCCCTGCATGTGCTTTGTAAAGTCACTAAATCCTGGGAAACAGGAGAGAAAGCACTACCAATGAAGGAAGTGAAATATTGTAATTTAATTAGCAGAGGTAGCAATGACCAAAATAGGAATAAAACAGTAGCTGTGCCTTTATGTCTCTGGGACAGAAAAAAAAAAGTTAAGGCACTGTTTTGTTGCCATTTACCTTAAGGAGAAAAGTGAAAGCTGCTGTAATTTGAGCCTCTATGATTATGTGATTATGACCACATTTTTGTGGTTATAATGATATTTTTGGTGAAAATTTCTTTTTTTTTTTTTTTTTTTGTTTGGAAAATCTATACGGGAAGACCCAGGACTGCTGCTCCTTTCTGACAAAACCCCGTTCATGCTCTTTGGTCATGAGTGCACCACAGCTTCACAAAGACTTCCTATTGCTCATCCCTTCCATAAAAGATGACTTACACAGGTTCACTAATAGCATTTGGTTGCACTGGCAACAGCCACTTTAGTCCAAGATGTCTGTTCCCATCCAATTGATCTCAGCCTCATCCCTCTGCTCTGTTAGTCTGTTCCCATATCCTTTTTGCCCTATAAAAGTGGCATTACCTCCTGATTAATTTCTACCACTTGCTGAATTAGTGCCTTAGTCAGCAACTTCTACCCCATATTTATGGCTCCCTGTGAAACAGGAATGGCATTAAGTCATTGTTTATTCATTCTTTGCATCACAGTCAGCAGCATGTGCTTCAACTCTGCAATAATCCAAATACACTGTCCCCACATTTTACAAGAGGTGAGTCTAGTTGGAGGTCTACTTTAGGAAATCTTGAGGAAAGATGAATTCAACCCGGTGCTCAGGATTTTCAAAGAACTACTTCAGATTTTCTCCAACTGGCATTTTATGCTCTGCGAAAGCAATAGTCCTGCACTAGGATGATACAAAGCAGAACAGAACTCCTTGCCCCAAAGGGTTTGTGTGGTCCTCCTTGTGCTTCTAGGTTGACTCAGTGGTGACTAGCCTAGAAAAGCAGGTCAGTGCTGTAGCCAGAGTTGTTCTTACAGGTACTACTGCTCCCTAATGGGAATTCCCAGAATCCCCCTTCGCTGAGAGCATCCAGATGCATTGCTGGAGGCAGCACTAGAGATAACAACAGATATTTGGGATGGAGAGAGAAGAGAGGGAAGGGTTTGCTTTTTTTTTTAATTAGAAACATTGACTGAACAACACATTTCCTAAAGGTGAAAAATGGGATCAGGTACTCAAAGAGGTTGGGGACTCCTCACTGAATTTTTTCATTTAGTTATAAAATGTAGACCCAAGCTGGCCTATTTGTTTTGGTGTAGATAAAAAACAAACAAATAAGCAAACAAACAAAAACCAAAACAACAACCCCAAACAAACCAAAAAACCCCCATATCAAACAAAAAATATTAAAGAAGCCACGTACCAGGTTGCCTGTCTTTCAGCGAATCACATTGTCATGTGTAATGTCCAGGAAGGTGATAAATTGCAGCTTTTAATGAGTTTCTGGCTGTAACATGGGAGCCTTGTAGTTGTGATGCCAGTCTATGCATCTGGACAGCCAACTTTAAAACAAACCCAGAACCTGTGTCAGTGGATGCAAACAACCAGATTAGCTATTTTGGCAGATGCTCTCTGAAGCCTAGTACAAATGAAAAATGAAATCTCTCTGTCTGGGCCACCTGTAGTGAGTCCAGACAATAAGCAGAGTCACTCTGCAGGAGCCTCAGTCGCTGCCACTTTCCTGGATCCTCAGTGAAATCAGAAGAAAGGGTATTGGGCTTTCAGTAGCAAAAAAAGACAGCAACGCATAGTGAGGGAAAGAATGAGCTGCTTGGAAGAATGAAAATCCAGGACAATTGAACTCAGAACCAAAGACATAAGAGACTCCATACTGAAAAATCAGAGAATGCCAATGAATTGATTGAAAAAAAAAATCCCAACATTTCCATTGTCGTTCTTTAAAATAAAAAAGTGCAGTAGCACAGGGGATATAGTGCAGTATCACCAAAGCCATTTGTTGAATGTGTCTAAGGATCTGTCAAATAAAGTGTGGAGCTGTGTAATGACATCTGCAGCCTAAAGGCTAGACAGAATGAAATCACTTGAAAAAAGCTTTTAGAACTACTATTTACATAAATACATAAAACTGCCCTAATTAACAACGTCAGCCAAAAAGAGAGAGTGTTTTTCTCACTAAAAGTGTTATCATGTCTATAAATCAAAGTATGGCAAAATGCTGAAATCCCTGAAAGGCTACGATCCATAATCCTGTGAGTACAGTTTTGATCCTGCAGGCTTGGGCTCCAGAGCAGCAGAGTGACTGCTGAGCTCCTTTAAACACCACAATTCTTGGTGCCTTCTGCAGTGTACTCTGAGCTCCTTCTCCTGTAAACTGGAGGGGATTTCTCCTACACTACAAAATGTGCCTAAGTGGTGTTGGCAGCCAGAAGGAAGTGTGTATGATCCAGAGCATAATCACTTCCACAAGCATCTGCTGCCAGTGCTTTCAAGATACATGTAATCCAAGCTGGAGACTATTGTGAATAACTCTCATTTTCCCTTGCTGGTTCCTTAGCAGTTTGCTTCTAGCTAGTTAGAAACAGAATCCCCCATCCTGCTTAAATTGGTTGTAATCTCTCCAATTTTCATGCTATAGCAGGAAAAGAGCAAACTGCCTTGAGTTCAGGATGGGTTCATTCTCTTAAAGGTACTACACGCAAAGGAAAAAACAGAGGTCAGTTCTTATTTCTAAAGAGGAAGTCAAATATAAGTAGCTGAAAAAAATAGATCTTTCAACCAATATCCCATGTACATTAATGAGCTAACATTCCCTCTCTATTTGCATAATTCACAGCCCTCTGCTTCTTTCCAATTCAAAAGAAAATTTAAAAAGCACAATGTGTTTACTACTCCAAATTTCACAGATATGGTAATTAATTTCTTTCTTAATTCTATGTCAGAAATTTCATGCTGTATCTTTGTCCTTAGGAAATTGATTTGTTCCCTTATCCCAAGAAAGGGAATAGCTGGGAAAAGGTAGGAGTTTTTTTGTGTTTTGGGGTTTTTTTTGTTTGGTTGGTTGGGGTTTTTTTTGTTTTGTTTTGTTTTGTTTTGTTTTGTTTTTCTCTTTTACAAGGATTATTAAATACCAATATAATCTTGCAGGGAGTTAATCAGTGGCTAAATATTTATTACATGAACCAGGGCCTGTTTAATGGAATCAAGTGTCTAACAATAGCTAAATAAATACCCAAGTAATTACTCCTGTGTTCAGAATTTCTTTTAATGTAATTATAGCAGTATTTGTCTATCTGATTCTAGATTATATATGCTCATGTGAGTGCTTTGCCAAACATGTGTCCAGATGTGCATTCACATGGATTCAGCCTGCATCTGACTCTTGGCAAAACTGTGACCAGAGCATGAAGGAGCAAACCATCCCTTGGAATTTTATAGCCATGATCTTTCTTTTAGTCTTTGTATTCTATTTTTTGTGGAGTAAAGGCAGTGTGCACACAGATATTCAGGCATTCCTTTGTTGAACTGTAACTTCGTGTCACAAATGCTCAGTGGGCAGACCAAAAATGCCTGGGGTTTTCTTTTTCATATTATATTCTATATAAATTGGGGAACTGAAAGAGTAATTAGCAACATGAACAAGCATCTCACAGTGCACAGAAATAATGAAAAATTAACAGAATGCTTAATCCAATTCTGTGTTTTTACCCACTGATTTCATTGAACTTTCTTAAGTAATTAAAGAGTTACATTTTTTTGGATCAGATTCTAGTCTCCAACTCTTAGAAAATATTGGATAAACAGCGTTATATTAGCCTAAGCAATATCATTGAAGAGGCATTAGATAATGCAACTATACTGCCTGAATTTCCATTGCCATTTCAATAGATATCTTTCACAAGTGAAGAAATGAAGCCAAGAGCTGGACAGGACAGTGATAAGCTCCACTGAAAAGCCTGGAAATGGACTATGCAGGGACAGTTCTTCAGTTCCACCTCATTCATTTTGCATCCCTTTTTCCCCAAGTATGAAGTCACGTGTGATACTGGTGTGTTTGAAGGCTCAGGCTGGATTTACACCAGCATAATTCAGTGGCATTTAAATGTGTGCTCTTGATACATGTCAGCAGGGGCTCCTTGCATTTTTAAATGGGCAGAGATAGGAGTAAAATGAGCAATAAATTAATTTAATAAAGTGAGAATGCAGATGTTTAACCACAGCCCAGGGCTTTTTCCTTTCCATAGCGAGAATCTCTGTGGAAACACCAACACATGGCTGCACCCACTGAGACACGATCCAGGGATCTTCCTCAAGGACTGTGGCACAGCCCATTGCTAGCCCTCCATACACACTGGCTCACCAATGATGCCTGGCTCTGAGCCTGGGCTCTGCTCTCACTGCAGGCACCTCCTCTGGGTGCTCAGGCAGGGCAAGGAACTCGGAGTGCAGCTCAGGACAGGTCTTCTCTCCTGCCCCTGGAAAATGAGCAGATAGATCACACTGCCCTGCTGGCTGAAGGCTGAAATCCCGGCCCCTCTCTGGCAGCACTGACCATTAGGCAATGAGTTACAAGTGTTCTCTCCCAGTCCCTGAGTGAAAGCTCATTGGGAAATAAAACTACTTCTCTAACGGATCTCCATAGGGTGCTGGAGGGCAAATCTCTAGCATCATTCCCAGTACTGAAGTGTCTCACCCAGGAAAGTCTCTTTCATAGCTGGACCCTTCCCAGTCCCAGCACAATTGTGGGGAGCTCACCCCTGCCATCCTGCTCCTCTGACTGCAGAAGAGAAGGAAATAACCTTTTCTATGATGAGACTGCCACTTCACAGGAGCACCACATTCATGCCAGGAACAGCAGTGAAGGAACACAAAACAGAAGTGGCACCATGAATGTTCCTCCTCTGTTGCTATCACTCCACCCCATAGCCTTTACACAAACTTTGCTGAGAAAGACCTACTCTCATAGTGTAGACTGCTGCAAAAAAAATTCTGGGGGTGTATTTAATACTATCTGCTTTTCCATGTGGGAAACTGAGAAGGATTGTCTGAATAATCAGTACAAAATACAACAGTGTTTTTCTATGTGTAAAGGAAGAGAAAGAACTTTTTTTGCTCCATCCTTTTATATAATAGATGACAAAGCAGAACACAGCAAGGGTGTGTCTAGTTTTTATTCCAGGAGCTCACAAAGCTGTCAGCCAGCTCAGATGCCATCTCTGTAAGTAACAAGGATTTAAATGCAGGCACATACACCTGTCTGGGCATTTAGATAAAAGTCTGGTAGCTGGAGTATGCAACTACACAGCTATAAATATTTAAACTGGCTGCTCTGAGTGCATGCTCTCAAGCTGCAAAGATGCTGGAAAGCAGAGCACAGCTGGAGCAATGCCAAATCAATAGGTATGGGCTTTTAAAGGGTGCTTGTATGGATCTCTGCAGACACCTCTGGTACTGTGAAATGCTTGCTATTAAAAGAAGAAGATAACAGTGGCTTTTCATTAAAAGAAGCAAGCTCTACAAAAAAAAATCTCACATCCTCTTTCTTGCATAGAAACAGGGAACATTGTTGTGAGGACAGGCTGAGAGGACTGGGCTTGTTTAGCCTTAAGCAGTGACTCCTGTGTACAGCTAATGGAGGCATGCACAGGAGATGGAGCCAAACTCGCCTTGGAAGCACACAATGGCAGGACAAGAGACAGCAGGCACAAGCAGGAACGCAGGAAATGCCAGCTTGGTATTAAGAAAAGGTTTTATACAGTGAAAAGTCTCAAGAACTGGAACAGTGTTCCAAAGAGGTTGTAGAGTCCATATCCTCGGAGATATCCAAGCTTGACTGGACAAAACCCCAAGAAATCCAGTCTAACTGGTCCACCTTGAGCAAGAGCTTGGACTGGGTCACTTTTATGCCTCAGTGCCAGCATGGAGCCTTTCAAAAATGTTAACCACAGTTTGAAAACCAGAGAAATATAATGGCCTTTGCAAACTATTGTTACTCAAAATACCTAAATGTTTATTTTAACTTTGGCTCTTATTCATGTGAAGAAGCCAAAAGCATCTATTTGGTCTCCATCTAACAGGTGGCCCATTCCAATTTGCAGGCAATCTTCTTCAACAGATTTCACACTCTGGCCTAGCCAAAGCCAACTCAAGCTAGCTGAGAAAGCTGAGGAATGGGAAGAACAGGGGCTTTGTGAATGCCAAGGAACAGCAGAGTTGCATTGCTAATAGGATGAATCCTCTGCAAAATTCTTGAATCCCTAAACAATCTCCATCTGAACTTCTAGGAAAATATGATCATGGTTTAAATATTTTGGTATCTGTCCCAGGCCAAGTGGGTAAGGGCCTGACTGTGCCAGGGTTTGAGCAGGACCAGGGTAATAAACAATGCCTGAGTTTGCATTCATATTTGGGCTTCTGTGGCCCTTCAGAAATGCAATTTGGTATCTATGTCCACTGCAACATCTGAACATGAGGAAAAATCAGAATCATGCCAAATAGTTTGGTGTATTCTTTTATGTGGCTTAGATTCCCAAACAGAACCTCAGTCCTGAGAAAAAGCCAGTACTCCTCCTTTATCCCAAGCACAATTGCAAGATTAAGAAAAAATAAAACAGCCAAGCATTGGAGGTACAAAAATTTTAAAAAGTAGCTGTCACATTACTAGCAGAGAATCATAAAACTACTTCTGTGGGAATATGTCCTTTAGTTGTTCAGGTGAATAAGACATAGCACAATTCTAAATATTGTATCATTGCAGTTATAAGCTTGAATAGTATTGCCTTTTTCCCCCAAAGAAGTGCTATATGTTGCAGATACAAAAGGGTTGTTGTTTTGTGTTTAGTGTTGGTTTTTTAAAAACATTATGCCAAGTTTCTGTTTTCAAACACATGTCCATGCTGGGAAGAAACGGGCATGTATCCTTCTTGCACTCAGGCCAAACCATTTAACCAGAACTGGGAATACTGACAAACTTTCTCAACCCTTCTCTCTCTCTCTCTCTCTCCAGTGCAATTGTATAAAGTAGTCCTTTTCAGAGCTCTCTATGAAAATGACCAGGATAAATATCACACACTGCGTTTCCATTTATCAAGTGAAAAATTATTTTTAACACACTTCTAGAGAATGGTGACAGGTAAGTTGCCAATGTTCTTGATGCCATTTTAAAGGGGAATGTGTCAGTCTATAAATCAATAGCTGGCTCAATGCCATTTGCTTCTGAATGGAAACCAACTATTTTTGCAGAGCTGTGCTCACAGCAGCTGAGCATCAATGCTAAGTAATGTGTAGCTATCAGGGAAAAACTGAGCATGACAACACAAATCACGGAGACCCTGATGAAGATCTCTGCACATGGCTGCTTCTTCTAATCACCAGCAGAATTTAATGAGACACCTGCAGTTTATACTCACTCTTGTTCTGAAATAAATTGCCCTGAGAGCACAAAGTCTTCTTTTAAAAAATATTCTTCAGTAAACCATAAACCACAAAGCATTCATTGTCACTAATAACATACTCCTCATTAATTTATAATAGCATGAAATAATAGTCCCTCATACATAACCTACAACAGATCTGAAGATTAAGTTAAAGGGTGTTAAGATCTCCTAATTAGCAGTTTTCTACCATTTAGATTTTCATTAATAAAGCAATGCTGGAAACCTTGAAATAGACCACTTGCAAGGCTGAAAAACCACTATTTTTCATAAATCTGACCCATATGAGATGAGGGAGAGGACTGAATGTGTCCCATGGGTCTCTAAATAGCAGCAAGCTCAGGCAGCCTGGAATTCCTCCTCTGTTTGAAGCTGCAAGGGCATTCAGCTGTAGGCACAGATGCTCCAGCCTCTCCTTCATCCTTCCATTGTAGTTAAGGGCAGCTTGAAATGCCAAAAAATCATCAGAATGCCAGAAAGGATAAAGGCTAAGTATACCTTGTCAGAACTTATCAGATCTGTAGAGAGGGGGCAATAAACCCCCTTGTTTTCTAATCAGCACCATGTTCTTTGCTGCTTGGAGGAGGAAACAGAGAACAGTGTCTGCTAAAAGCAAAACCAAATCTGATTCCTCTGAATCAGTGGGCTCAGAGAGAGACTAAAGGCTTGTTGCTGAGAATTAAGGATATTGTCCTCCACCGAGTCAGCAGCTGGAAATTGCTGGCAGGAGTTGCTGAATCCCTGGGGCACCCTGGGGTTTTATTGTCATGAACCAGAACTTGAGGTGGCCGCAGCACAGAAGCCTATCAGGGTCTCTTCAGCAGGTGCACAGGCTTCACAGGAATTCTGATACAAGCTCTTTTGTGACCATTGACAACAGCATTTTTGCTTTTTAACATCTGGGATGAATACCTGAGGATCTTTGGTGTAATTTTGTTGCAAATATCTGGGTGCTACTCTGGGATCTTCCTTGGAAGACCTCTGAGAAATTGTGAGCACATTACAAATTGCAATGCAAGCCTGCTGCTTGTAGGAGGAAAGATTTGTGGCATTAGTTAGCAAATCAGCATTTAATAGCAGTATTGGAAAAAGTGATGGGAATTGCACTCTGCTCCTCTTCTGTTGTCAGAAATAATCTATTTGTCAGTGGCAGCCTGTTCAGCATTTCCTATCCCCTTCCCTCCTTGGACAATAGCTGTATTTCCCACTGTGCCAGCTGATATAAACAGACACATCTCCACTGAAGTTAATGGAGCTGGGGCTTTTCACATGGTCTAAGGACCTGGTGCTGAACATTTTAAACTGGCTGTGCAGTTGCATCAGTTAGCAAATAAGGCATGTCAGCAACTCTTGAATCAGAAAAAATAGTTGTCTAACAGCACTGCTATTAAGAAAGCCAAAAATGCTGTCACAAGAACAGTTCTGGTGAAGCTGGTAAATATCTTTTACAATGTGTTACTTATGGAATAAAAAAAGGGTGGTGCATTTTTATTCTTCTCACGTTATTCAGAGATTTTCTCATCATCAGAACAAGAAAGTGTCAGAATAAGTGCATTTGAAAAACCATTTTTTAATAAAGTAAATTAAGCCTTCTTCGGTAATTGGAATAAAAGAGAATAATGTTAATAGAATTTTCATAAAAGAAAACTCCTTTACAAAAGTGTACATACCATTGGGAGAGAAAAATTAGCAGTCAGATCCTCACTGGTTGCAATCTGGCATGGTTCTAGTGACAGACTAACATCCCGTCTAGTGTTTCAAGGGAAATTACACAGTCAAGTTGTGCTCTGAGACATGCATTTGTTATGAACTACCTCATGTTTGTTACTGGTTACCTCAGGGCAGAGGAGTAAATTCATTTTTATTAATGAGAAATGTGCAGGTGACATCTGAGAGTGAACTCCTCAAGGGTTTGGCCTGACCTAAAAAAAAAAAAAAAAAAAGAAACAAAAAAAACGACTACAAAAAATACAGGAAGAAAAGTATCCCTGACCTGTATCCCTGACAGCATCTTCACCCCAAAGCTGCCAACATTACCATGCCTTGCCACCCTGGGCTGGCATCCTGCCTGCCCAGCAAAGCACAGCCCAAGGTAGTGCTGGCATTGAGAGCTCTAAAGCCCCAACCATGCCCGTGGTCTGCAGCACTGGAAAGAAATCAGGTAGTGAGGGTCTCCATGGAGATGTCTGTGCCTCTGTCCTTCACTCTTTTTGGAAGGGGGAGGAGGAGTCCCACAAGCCTCCGCTAGAGCTGCAGGGACTGGAGGTGACATAGGGTGGCTCAGGCACGCAGGACAGCCTCCCTGGGGTCAGGAGCAGGATCCCTGCCAGCTCATTCCCTTTCCTTTGCAGGCTGGAAAGGTGAGGGGGCATCTGGCAGTCTTCCAGAGGGAAGCAGGTGATGAAATGTGTTGAAACATATATGCAACAAACTGAGAAACAGGTGAATAAACACCAAGTGCAAAGAACAGAAACCCCTTTTTTCTATCAGCTAAATCACAGCTGAGGGGCACAAACTAATTCCATTAGGAACCCCAGAATGCCCGAGATGGGAAAAATTTGAAACTGAGCAGATAATCTATTCAGGGTGAAGCCACTGAGAGAGCTGGGGACAGAAATTACTCCAAGGTGTGGAGCAGAGCCAGGGAAAACAGAAAACAGTTGACCAAACCCTACAGATGACTTTGGGGATAAATTGCTCTAGAGAAGTGCAACAATCATGAGGATTGGATTCAAGGGTGCTTCAGTATCTTTTCTAGTGTAAAGCCTCCTCAGCCGACTTCTTGGGAATTGTTCAGCACCTTTTTAAAGAATGAGAAATGCAAATAAATAAAAGCAAATATATGGGGAAAAAAGTATCTGCTTTGAAAAATAGACACAAGAATACAAAAATTGCATGGAATTAGTGCTTTTTTTTGTCCAAGTTCCCTACTATGCTTAATGTCTAGAATCTTCTCAGCAAAACGAGCAGTCCTGCAAATGCTTAAATTTTGATAAATAATAGCCCAAATTTGTGAGCTGCCTCAAAGCATAATTTCCCCACGGTTTCAAAAACTCTTTTGCAAAACTGGCACTGTAGAAGTCCCAATTCAAATAATGATTCACAGAGAACAAATCCATCATTGTGAGCTGGAAATTTTGAGCAAAGGGGGACTTTGAAATAAACTCTCCATAACATTTGTGATTCCTCTGTTGCTGTGAATGACATCACTATGCTGCATAAAACAAACTTCTAATTTTAGTGTCACTCTTTAAGGCATTTACAAATACTTGCATGCTCTACATTAACAGAGTTTAATAGCTTTAAAATATTTTTAATAAACAAAATCTTCACATTTTTCAGGAGATCAAAGCATAAGCAATTCCTACAAACATTTTATTTGAACCAGCATTAGAAATCAATTTGGCATTTGTTGTACCATTTGCCTCATTCTTATGTAGAAGCCTCCTATTCTGTTTCATATATAATTTTATTTATTACTGTAATTTTGGTTGCAACTAATCACACACATTAAAAATCTTCTAACTTTGAATAAGTCTTTATAAAAATTTTGAATGCTCTGTGCTGCTCATTCTTGATAACTGATGTATTAATGTGCACCTGATTTAAAATGCATAGTGCAAATACAAAGTGCTAATTACAGCGATCCAAACTGCAATCAAGGTTTTCATGGCTCTGCAGTGAGTGGCATGGCATTCACCAGCTGTAGCCTAGGCTACATGTAAACCCTTGTTCCCTAATGTATTCCCAGAAAACAGCTTCCCTGGGAGCAGGGCAGGAGGCTTACTCTGTTCCCTGGGAATAAATGGCACTGCAAGACCATATGAACTCAAATCTTGATGTCTACTTTCTCACCAACCTGAGCCTTAAACAACACCTCCAGATAAGTTCACCCTCCCCTCCAAAAATACATCAGGCCATCCTCTTGCTAAATTATACTAGATTTTTCTACAATTTATATATATATATATATATATATATATATATATATATATTTTTTTTTTTAGGTACACAATTAGATATGGCCCATAATTACAGATTCAGAGCCTTTTTATTGCTCTGAGATGCCTGATCCCCATGTCCTTGGGAAGTGCTCTGCAGCCTTTGAATCAAGCCTGGGATTTCCCCAGTGCAGCCAGCACAGCTCTGTAAGTCTACGCTTGGAAGCAATTGCTGGATCAGATCCTTAATTTGTACTTGGCAATGTTCAACTCATACACACAGTAGGTGGATGGGGGAGTTTGAGGGCTTTCAAATTGTGTGGATGAAAGGAAAAAATAGACTTTGTTCTGTATTCAGCACTTGAAAATGATAAATCTCTTATATTCTCTAAGTTAGAGCATGGATGTGGAACGAGAGAGATTTAGATCTTAATCTTTTTACTGAAGTAAAATAATTAAAAGGGTTTCACATACTCATTTATTTCCACATGAAATATTCTATTTCAGGAATGCTTGAGAAAATGTTTCAGAAGTTAGTGATTTAAAGCAAGCAGCTGCATACTGATAACAGGCACTGCATCTTTAGATCACAGGAATCCACTCAGCAAAGGAACCAATTTTTTAAGTTTTGAAGATCAACAAAACCCCACTGGCTAGCTTGCCTCAAACTAAAGCATGTATCTACTTATTTTGCTAGAGAAATAGTAAAAAAAATGGGTTTAAAGAGATGAAACTCTTTTAATATCTTATAATTTATTGCTGAGGGAAGAGCCACTGAATCCTTCCTCTTCTAATGACTATTAATTTGTGAGGAATGGGCAGAAGATGTGCCACTGTTCATGTAGATATTTTAAATTCTGACATTTTTATTACTATCCAAGCTATTCCCACAGAGGGGTGATTGGATTTCTTGTGCTCCCCACCCTCACTGCAGCACCGAACAGGGCAGTCCTGAGGGGTGTCTGTTGACTGGGCTCAGAGCACAGACTCCACCACCACAAACATCTGATGAAATAAGTGAATGGAATTAATTCTTTGCCATGTGGCAACCTGTTGTTGCCCTTTAAACCATGTCAGCTCAGTTTTATCAAATGATAAAATGCTTTTATCATCAATGCTTAGGTGGAAAATGCGATTGGGGGAACAGGTGATAGCTTACCAGTCAGTTTGCTCAATCCATTTTTCTGTCCGTAGACTTGTCAAGCATGAAGACAATCAAATCCTGGCAGCATTTGCATTTGATGTCCATCCAGACCAGCTTACTGAATAATAGAATTATCTTGGTCTCGCATTTGAGGTCACCAGAAGGGTTTCTGGGCCAAAGATGCCACCATTAAAACATCTCAGTTGAGTTGACTCCTTGATGGCCCATCAGGATAAAAACAGCTTCTTTCTGCTGTGAGGAATTTTCACCTACAGATGTCTGTTGCAACATGTGGGCCCATGATTTTCTTGGCAACTTTTCAAAACTGGCCTTTTGGAAAATTATTTCCATACTCACCGAATAGTTGGATGTTTGGAGTTTGGCAGACTTGAAGAAAAAATATCTTTGAAAGGTAATTCAGGGCTCAGAAAGCCACACTCATGTTATCAGTATTTTAATTTGCTCCAAACTCAGGCTTAAATACAGAAGGAATTGTTAAATATTGTAATCTTCTGTAGATCACAGGCTTTCATACAGTTACCTTTGCTGAGCCTCAAAATTGTTTGTTTGATTAGTCATTTCTTCCACGTGAGATCTGATTGTTGATTTGAAGACATGCAGACGTGGAAAGCCCTTCAATTCTCTTCCCAGTTTGTTCCAGTGCCTAATCACCCTCCCTTGTTTCTCAATTAAGTCTGCCTGAAGCTGGCTTCCAGCCTCCTGTTCTTCCAGTGCCTTTCTCATGAAGTAAGACAGCTTTGGGTAAGGCAGGGTCAGGCACTGGCACGCTATGTCCACTCAAGCAGAATGCTCTGCAAGAATGCTTGTTGGCATTTTTAATTGAAAAACTCTTTGTGTATTTATTTAAATGAATTGAAATTTTAAAAACCCAGAAAAACAAACCACAGCAGATTAGTGTTTTATACAGAATTTTAAAAGGCATTGTGCTCTATAAACATGTGGTTTTATTTTAATGTTTCTCTAGGCAGGTATTACTGAGAACAGACAAAATAAAAAAAAAAAACCTATGTTTTTGTTCTTTTGCTTTGTATAATGAACATCTGCATTCTCTTCTACCTCAAGTGTCTGTTTATGAAGTTAGAGAAATCCTCTACATAAGCAGTAGGCCAGAACAGTACTGAAAACTCAAAAGAAACTCCAGATGACAGTCTGACTAAAGAGAATTAAATAAAGCTCAAAGCTTCACCTATCTCTAATAAAATTAATTCCAAAAAAACCCCTTAAAGACTCAGCCATAGCATTAAATAACTATATTTTTATTAGAAAGCTATTTCCTCTTTGCAAAATCTACTCTGAAACCAGGATGGACAGAGAAACTTAGTCCTCAGATACCCAGAAAAAATAGGAATTACTCAAAAATACTAAACATACAGTAGATAGAAGAATTTAAAAATCTGTGTCTGCATCAGCTGGAACTGCTGGAAGTTTTGCTCTCAGTGAAAAGACATGCTTTACTACTTTGGTTGAAATACTTCTGTTTCCCAGTCCCCTGAGATTCAAGGACTGTGAGTGTCATGCCCTGTCAACACCACTGTTGTGGAGTGGATCCATTGGCTCTGTGTTTACAGGCTGGGTTGAGAAGAATGGCAAGATAAGGACATGCCAAAAATGTAAGACAATCCACCAGCCTCAGAGCCCACAGAGATGTTAAATCAGGCAGAACCCAGGGGCAAGGGCAGAAAAAGTAAAAATATTTAAAAACCCTCCAAACAGGGTTTAGCTTCCCAAGAACTACTCTTGAAAGTTATTGTAATCTTTCTAACTCAAGTTTCAAAGACCCCTACAATCAAGCTGGCCAAGATCTCTTTTAATAACTGATTCAATGGTCTAACTTCTTGTTTGTGGTCTCCACCATGGAAGAACATTGCACTTAAGTAATTGTTGTGAATGAATCAATTACACAATTACCATTAATGCAGTTGTCCAATTAAGCCTTTTCACAGAGCTAAAGGAAATCAAAGAAAATCCACACACATTAATATGCTGTACCTTTTCTGCAGGAGGCTCTGGCATTGCATTAAGTGCTATTTCTAAAGACTGCCTGCAGCAGATTTAAACTCTGGTTGCATGAATAAAGAAAAGATAATGTTACTTCAACCTCTTACAGTCATCTGGGTTTTGTTTTCATCATATTTCAGAAATATTCACATGCTTTCCATACATTCTGTAAGGGTATTTTTGTAACATGAAGTTCTCCTTTCTAAGGTCATTTATTTTCATTTTGATGTAGCCATGCTGATGAATGGGAGACAAAGGGGCATGAGAACTTACTTCCCTATTTAATCACAAACTATAAGCAATAAAATCTACTCCCCAGGTACTAAGAATAGTTTGGGTCCAAATTTTATGTATGGAAAACCAGCTGCTTGCAGGGCTACTGCTGAGGGTCAGTCATGGATCCAGCTCCTCTGGGATTTTTAAGCCTTTAATGCCCTCTGTGCACCTGCTCTCTGGGCAGGACTGGTACTGCCTAAAGCAGTGCAGGCAGCACAGCCTCCACAAACCTTCCTGTCACACGGTTTCTGTGGCAGCTCTGGCAGGGATGGGGAGGTTGTGTTGGCATGCTAGAGGATCTGTTTCCAGATATCCAGATACACAACTGGAGGAACATACATTTTGGCAGTGATCACAGATCATTGGGCATAAAAGGCTGTAGGAGCTGGAAGAAAGGTAATGGTGCAGTCAGGGGAAGAGCATCATCTCTCTGACATCAGCAGCACATTCCCTTAATCTTGAATGCTGAAAAAAACACTGCTCTAAAAGACAAGTCTCAAACTACCTCTTTCAAAGGTCTCTTCACAGTAAATACTGAAAGAGTAAAAAACTGGAAAACTTCTTGGTCCTCCCTGGATCTTTGTTTGGACAGATACAATTGTGGAAGCCAAGACAGGGTAAGAAAACACTGATTAGTGACAGAGATTTCTCTCTGGAAAACTAAGAAAACATCAGGCTGGAGTAGGACTGTGGGAGAGACCAAGCCTTGTGGGAGAAGTTGGCACTGTCTGGTTTTCTGGGATACACTGGACAGCTCATAAATAGACTTCTGGCATGTTCTCACAGACAGAATTAGCTGATCCTGCACCCTCCCTGGCCTGAAAGGGAATCATCTCCATGCAACTCATGTAGCACCATCAACCAAACTGCAAAATCACTTGAAGCCTGTGATGGGGAAATGGAGGGATGGGCAAAAGAACATTATGGGAGGCATCCAGCTGGCCAGAGCCAGGGTACCAAGTGGGATCAGCACTTTAAAGCAAAGAGTTTGCATTCAAACAAAGACCATTTGTGTTAAGATCTTTTCTCATACTGTCTGCAAGGGGAGTGTGGGGCACAGAAGGCAGAGTCCTGCTGCCTGATCAGGGCTGCAGCTGTGTCACAGAGCCTGAGAGCCCTGCCATCCCAGGGATGCCTGCCCACAGGAGGTGATGGTGTTGGTACTGCATAGCTGGGCTGACACCCCTGGCCAGAGAGATGCTGGCAGGCACAGGGACACCCTGGGGCAGGCACAGGGACACCCTGAAGAGCTGAATTTGTGTGTGACCCACTTGGGAAAAGAGCAGGAGGAAAAGCAGTGAGCAGCAAAACATCATCACAAATGGGAGTTGGCAGCTTTGTGAGACAACACACTGTAAGCACAAGCAAGAAGCAATAGAAGTTAGTGCAAAAAGACCAAGGATAAAAAAGACATGTACAAAGACATGAGCAAATACATGAGCTGAATACCTATGCTCACAGTTTTGTTTTAAATCAATTTTTTTTCCCTCCAAGAAGAAATGTTAGAAGGAAAATATAAAAGAAATCTAAAGTGCTTGATGATGAACAAAAAATCTCAATCTCAAAAGACCAAAATGGGAAAAATAAAGCTTATTTCAATTCTTTCTTATTAGATTTCCTTTTCAAAAGACACCTGGCTCTGATGCTCTGAATGCATTTAATCACAACTGTCTTATTAAGCAAGATTGAGCAACCTAAACCATATGAAAATTGTTACTGGCCCAAAAATGACTCAATAGGAATGAGAGCCAGTCCCATTAATTACATTCTGGAGAGCATTCCCAAATGTGCATTATTCACACTGTAGTTCTAAGCACATGCAGCTCATGAGGCAGAGGTGGGAAGACCCTCATTTGGATGGAGGCAGAGAACTGCACCTTTAGACTGAGCAAGCATAAACTCGTGGGAGAGAGGAGTGACAAAAATTACACAGAATTCAGTATGATTGATTAATTGCCTTTAATACAAGTACCACCAGAATCATAAAGGGAGACTTGATTAAATGTACAAAGAGCTTGATGAGAACTGTGACATAGAATCAATTGTAAATTTTGATACACACCAGCTCTCTATTTCTGTCAATAGTTTGTGCCTCCAAAAATGTCTGTCCTGCTTGAGTATAAGCTCAGCAGAACTACAAGTACCACATCCACTGATGCTATGTGACTCTTAAATTTTTACAGACTTTCTGAGCTTATGTGACTGTTATATCTGAAAATGAAAATGCAACATATTGTATCTTGATAAAACAGTGAGTTATTGAATAAGTGGTTTAGCCAAAGTTCACAAAAATACAAAAAAAAAAAATCCCTGGTGCACTGTATGCTAAATTTTTGTTTGTTTGTTTGTTTGTTTTTTGTAATGAACATGTTAAAAGGTTACTGTTATTATTCTGGATTATTTAAAATACTTGCCCTGACTATGCAGTAGCAGCCATGTGCAGTTGATCTGAAGGAGCTAAACTTTGCATCAAATTTCCCCTGGGTGCTGTATGAAACTGCACAATAAATGAGTGTTGCTGTAACTTAAACAGATACTGACTCTCAGAGACATGAAAATAAAAGTGTTCTGGTGTTAAAATGTGGCCCTGACAGGTCCATTACACTCTTCACAAAGTCTGATCATTTTCTTTTAACAGTAGCTCTCTTAAAAATTAATGATGCATACTTTCCATGCTATCTCATTACTGATGCACAACTCAGTAGGTTCAGATGAGATTCCAGCACTCAGTCAGAGGGGTGTATTCCCCCTCAGCAGGGAATGGGCTTAGATCACCAAAAAACTTTACTTCTCTTTACCTTTTTCTATTTAATCTACAGGGACTTTCTGTGAGATCTCTCTTCTCCTTTCCAGTTGTCAATATGACTGTGTTAGATCTGCATCTTGGGTTTAAAATTCCATATAATAGCACCAAAATATTTTTTAACTGAAGTTTGGGAAAAATCCCAAATATTTCAAAACAAATCTTTTTTCTATAGCACATCTTAAAATTTCCATTTATATTTAAAAAGATCCCAGTAGATGAGAACTTTTCTCCATAAAGCTACAAAAGTTAAGTCATTCAGAATATTGAAACTCGCAGCATAATTGTTACAACAAATTCCCTCAGGCTTATTATCCCTAACTAAAAATGCAGCAAATAAGTAGCTTTTAGACTTTTAATTTAAGTAATTTAAAATAAATTGATCTCTGTAGTCATATATCAAACATGTAAATCAGCTTTCTAAAGGACAGTCTCTGTGATTTAACTCAACTTCTTGCCCACTCCCTCCCAGCTGGCTCCCTCCAACCCATAAAAGGCCGAGGAAAATAGGTAAAATTTGCATTCTAGTACAAAGGACAGCAGATCTGGCTGCGCCAGGGGAGTGCAGGGTATGAGGGAGTGTGGTTCAGCACCCCTCACCCAGCTGCAGCCTCAGACTTCAGTAGATACAGGCATGCCAGTGGCCAAGGGATGTGTCCTTATCCAGTATTCCCAGTGCATGTGAAATCCCCAAACTGGTGGTGTTTTTCCCTCTACAGCTGAACAGTGGCTCATACTGTGTGCACTTACACTGCTGACATCAATTGACTCATCTCTAAATGGGAATTAATGAATATGTATGATTAATGCCAGGCTGGGCTGGCTGGGTGCCCAGGTATTGGGAGCTATGTGTTTTCCATTACTGGAATGCATTTACTTTCATTGGATGGACAGATTTTTGGATTTTATTATTAATCTTTCTAAATTAAAAAAAAAAAACCAAAAAAACCCAAAAATTGCAGAGGCAGAGTATTCAGCTAGTAGTATGAGACTGAAAAACAATAACCTGGGACAATGTGTTCACTTTGAGTGGCATTTTACTTAGGGCATTCCTACAGGAACTGCAAATTTGATATACAATGAAAAGATTTTGTCAATCTTCAAAGTATCCAAACTCCCAGAAAACACAAACTTATGGAACTGAACCTTGCTTAGGTCTCTCTTGCAATACAAGGAGAGCTACAGAATTTTCCTGGTTAACTAATGTTTGAATTTACACATACTTCAGTACTTTACAGTGCTGGCCACACACACTAAAAGCTGCACAGTAAGCTGCAGAATGTTATCTGCTTTACCTGGGTTCCACTTTAATTCTTCACATATTATTTTCCATTGTATAAATGGAAAATAAATTAAGTTAATGTTCTGATTTTTTTTATTTTGAAGACTAAGAACTACATGTTATGATTTTGAATTATGATTAACCACCCTTATTTTCCCTCTTCAGCAGAGGTTTAATTTAGTTTCATTTGCCTCATGTGCTTTGAAATATCCCAGAGACGTGAAGCTTCAGCTGCAATAAAAATATTTCTGCTGCATAATGTAATAAAAAAGGTGACATAAAAAATTAAATAGGTACCTTTCTTTTTTGAATGTGTGGAAATAGGGGTTTCTCACTTGCACCTCCCAAGAGAATAACCCTTCTTCTTTTTATTCTGGAAAACACTTTGGCACTGTGCAGTTTTAGCTGATTTGAGAAAATCATGGAATGTTTTGGAAGGGGCCATAATGATCATTCCAATGCCTTCTCTCATGGGCAGGGACACCTTCCACTAGACCAGGTTGCTCAGGGCCCCTTCCAACCTGGCCTTGAAGACTTTAAGGGATGGGGCACCCACAGTTTCTCAGGGCAGCCCGCTCCAGCAGCTCACCACGCTCACAGTGACATCTCCTAGCAGCTGATCCAAACGTGCCTCTTTGGCATCAGTTTAATGCCATTCCTCTGTGTCCTATCCCGCCGTGCCCCTGTACACAGCCCCTCTCCCACACTCCTGTACCCTCTGGCTGGAAGGCTGCTGTGAGGAGCCCCCAGAGCCCTCTCTCCTCCAGCCTGAATAGCTGCAGCTCCCTCAGCCTGTCCCCAATGCAGAGCTGCTCCAGTGCTCTGATCATCCTCGGGGCCCTACTTGGGAACTGCTTCCAAAGGTCCACTTGCTTCTCGTGTTGGTAGGCCCAGAGCTGATGCAGCACTCCAGGGGGGTCTCAAGAGAGCAGAGAGGGAAAATCCCCTCCCTCAGCCTGCTGGTCACCATTCTCTGGTACTCACTGGCTGCACTGAGACAGGTGGCCAACTGTTTTGCAAGACAAATGTTCCTTCTTGCCAAAATCTGTGCTGTGATACTATGCATAATTAAGGGAAATGCATTTTATTGGACTGTGGAAGCTGAGAAGCAAGTAACACCATGTTCTGTGTTTCTTTATGTTGAAGTTTAGCTTTGGGTCACCCACCCAGGTGACCACTTTCAACTCCCAGGCACCTGCAGTGCACAGACCAGTGTTGGAACAGGTGGGTCCTGGCACAAAGAGTCACTTTTACCTTCACTACTGAGTTGGCATCACCCAAGATTTCAGGCCATAACTATGCTGCAATCTGCAGCTACCAGCACACTTCTCTTACTGTTGATTTATTTAGATAGTAGTTGATGGTTTAATAGTATTTAATTAAGTTTAGTACAGTTAAAACCAGCTAAACTTTGGCAGCCACTCCTGTCATTGCAAATCGAATTTTGTATTGCGGACAGGGGAATTAGGGAAACAAGATGAAAATTATCCCTCTTGCACCACCCCCTGGTACTTGGCAACAGGGAACTTCCCAATGCTGCTGCCCAATCTGAGCTGCCTGTACTAGAATAATATTTTTCAAATGACACACACAAATGGCACAGTGTATTTTGTAAACATTTCTAATGAAGCACAGTATGCATCTATGTGCATATTCACATGTGCTCGAATACACACAGATGTGTGTGCATGTTTATATATAAATATACACACAT
This sequence comes from Chloebia gouldiae, assembly GCA_003676055.1. NCBI lineage: Eukaryota > Metazoa > Chordata > Aves > Passeriformes > Passeridae > Chloebia > Chloebia gouldiae. The sequence goes on from QUSF01000001.1 coordinate 12,868,042, forward strand.
ATTTAGCTGTTAATACTGTGGAACAGAAGTGTCTTTCTGAAAGTGATTATTTAATCCCAGACAAAGAGCTTCCTGCAAGAAGATCAGACATATTAGCCTTCAATACTTTTGAACTTCTCCCACTGGAACAAGCTTAAATCCCTTCTACATATTGGGTTAAATAAGAAATTTGTTGTCACTGTTTTGAACAATAAAAAATGGTTGCAAGAATCTGTGTGTGTTCCTGGTGGATCTGTAAGCTCTTTGAAAGCAGTTTTCACATATTTTCCAGTAAAGTTGGACAGCCTTGTTCCAGATTCTAACACTACCCTGGCGGGGATAAGATGTACAGTGTTTGCATCGAGTTCTGCACAGATCCAAGGGAAAACAGACTTGCTCATCCTGGCTGCAAATTTTTAAGTGAGAGGTTGAGCTGCTGCTTGTGCTGTGCATGGGTCAACAGAACCCCTCAGATTTGCAGAGGCAGAAGGATACTGTATGGTTTTTAGGGCTAGGATAAGATGTCTTCCTGAGCTAGTTCAGGATATGCCACAATTCTTCAGTACCTGCTTCTTCATGAGGGTAGGATGATCATGCTGGTGCAACAAAACACGCAGCCCAAAGTGCTGTATTTGCTAAGTTACTTTGGGATACAGTGACATAATACTTCCAGAGATCCTAATCTGTGGAATTTTTTAAAACCATCTGGTTTGAACCACAAGCTGGTATGAAGCTGGCACCAAAGGAACTAAACAGCAAGCTTCCCTGCAGTTATAAGCACCTAAAAGATAATCTGTAAACTTTTAAATTGAGGTTTGACAGAAGGCTTGAGCGTAGGCCAATTTAAAGTACATAAAAATTCCCTCTGGCTTACATCTGTGAAGATGAGGGAGGATAAGAACAGTCTTAGCTTGAGAATACATGTGAGGAAAGATCACTCTCTGGATATGCATATTTACTAAATATTGTGAACTCATCATGAATACTTCAACTCAACAATTATTTGCTGAATCCTCTAATACAGAGGCCAAATAAAGCTTTGGCAAATGTAAATTTGAATTGACGTAGCTATAGAATCAGATGATTTGAGAACTGATGGCAAAGCTATAAAACACTATAAAACCCATTGGATGTCAACAGGCAAGTGAAAATTTTTGCCAGTTGACCTCACCAGCTTCTCACACCTGGCAATTGTTTTAACCTTTTACATTTTCATTTGTTCCTATGAACATTTATATATTATGGGACCTGTGGAATAGTCTGTTTCTTTACTCTTGAGAAACTAAGCCTGCAGATATCACATGTGGAAGCTCCATGTGATCCTGGATGTTGAAGGTTCCTGTGCTTTGACAGGTTCTGGCACCTGCCAGAAGTGAGGGTGTTCTGCCCAGTAAGTGAGAACTGATTAAAAGAAGAAACTGAGGTGGGCTTTAACACACAAACAGTGGAGAGTAAGGCAGCAGCATCACTGGTGAGGAGTAAGTCCCTTCAGCATCACCAAATCCTCCCAAGGCACTCCCAGCACTAATCTGTCCTTCCCACTAGTGGCATTGCCCCCACCACCACTCCTGCACCCAGCATGGACACCTTCCCATGCATTTACAAGGAGTGGGTGGGTGGCGTGGAGTTACAAGGTTCTTCCCCACAGTTTAGACCAGGAGCTGGCAATTTAGCACAGAGGAGTAATGCGACAGTTTATTTAAATGGAACACACTGGAGTGGAGATAAATAATTTTTTCTATATTTTCAGTTTTATAACAGATAACACAAAATGTAGTAAACATTTAAAAATGCAAAAATAGTGCAAAATTACTTCTGTGATAATACAAGACAAATGTTGGCAACCAGCAGCATTTTAAAACCAACAACAGGAAACAGATCAGGCAAAGCACTAATTTATATAGCATGGCAGAAATGCAACTAATCTACAGGCTTTTCCATGTAAGACATACAGTTAAACATATGAAAGGTGACTAAACCAGAGCATTTGAAAAGTAGCCTTGTATACCAGCTTCTAGACAAAATGTCGATATAATTTGATTTCTTGTTGAGCACATTGAACTAACTTCTTTTATTATTTGTCTTGGCTTGTTTTTTTTCATTTTTTTTCCATTATGTATGAGAAAATGACATGTTGCTGAAGAGCTCACTTCATTTTAAAGACTGGCACCGTGAAATTAGAACTATGTTGACAGTCACCATTCAAGAAAAAAACAAAACAAATATTGTCATAGTAGTAGGACAAAAGACAACTTGGAAAAATGAATTGAAGAGAAATACATATGTGAATACTGCAACATAAACCTAAAAAAAGTTTCATGAAGGGCATAAAGTCCCATTGTATCAAGCCCTTTAGGAAAAAAATGTAATGTTCAAAACAAGTATTGCAAATGTACATCCAAAACAAATATTAAACTATAGTTCTGTAATGTTTGAGTTTAGGAACTAGTGTGGCATTGGATTCTTATTTTCCAGGTAACATAAGAGAATTCACTTCAAAGCAGAGATTATGAGGCAACAATCTTATATACGTGTATATATTTGTTTCTGCACGTTGAAGTAGGTCACTGAAGCTACACTTATAGCAATAAAATTACTCAAAGGGCAACTACAGGTTCTCTATGAGCTCCTGAAAAATGGGGTTGTCAATTAAACTTAAAAAATCTTTTACAGAGCAGTTTCATATCTGAAAAGCCATCAAAAAGTACAACAAAAATTAATGTAACTTGAGTCAAATGCAGCCTTTAAATTATTCCCATATGAATAAAATTGTTTATTTCTCAATCATTTGACTTGACAAGGAAAACTTATTTGGGAATGTTCTACTGATGAATCAAACTAACCCAGACACTGCAACAAAGAATTAAATACTTTATCATTAAAAACACGACTAGAAACAACAAAATAATTTGGAAGAATGATTAACTGTGTAAGCAAGCATCAGGACATACATAATGTGATTCAAAAGCTAAACAATTTAGTTAAATTTTCAAATGCATTAGAGGCTTATTAACCTGAACTGTCTGCAGAAGTTGATGATACATGGATTCACTTGACTGTATTTAACCCTCAAAGTTTTTTCCAGAAACATATACCAATGACAAAGAGCAAAATACATGAAGTTCAGAGATTCTCAAGTATGTTACTGCCCTCTTTGGAACCTGAATGGAGGAAAACATAGAAAAAGTTTACATTGTAGAAGAAAACAAATGACAACTAAGAACTCTATAGCTAATATGAAGGAAAAAAATATTGCTGTATTCCCACATCTGTATTTGCATTCAGTTTACAAAGTTTAGGTTCAGGGCATTCAAATTAAATGTCTGCATTTTTATACAGAACAAGAGTTCTCTCCACTATAAATATGTGGCATTATGCACATATATGTACACATATATGCATAAAGGATATTTATCCTTTCTCTTAGATCTTGGCTTTTTAGTTTTAAAGGCCTCAGAATATCACAGTCAGCTGTGGGGTTGAAAGAAGGAACTTCTGTTGCAGAAGTCTATTCACACCTTCTTAACCTTTGGATGAGGTCAGGCAGCTAAACCACATTCTTAACTCTACAAGAAAGTAAGAGAAGGAATCTTAAGACATCATTCTTTAGTATTTATAAATGGTTAACTATGCAATAAATTAAGAACTAACCTGTATAAATCCAATAGAAATGGAAAATGGACAGGATAACAGAAAAAATATTACAATAGCAACTCTTTTTTGGTTACTGAGGAACCAGCAACCTACTGATGTACACAGTCTAAAGGTTATTTCTGCTACTAGATTTGATTGGGATATTTTCCCCCATAATAAAATAAATTGGTTTTTCATTGAAACATGATCAGAATCCTTTTTTTAACGAAGCCAAATATTTTCACTACATAGGAATTATATTATTTTAGCCCACTTTTTCACATGAAGAAAGCATTTGAAAGACAGCTTTTTTTTTAATTTTTGTAGAATAACCTTCAGATTATAAAATAAATTCCTAAATGTTGGCTTGAAGGATGCACCTTTTAGAAGAAACAGTCCAATAGATCTCAGCCCAAAACTGCTGAGAATTTTTTATATAATTTCAATTGTGTGGATCTCCTACCTTACTATTATATTCACACAATATCATTACAGTAATAGCAGTAAATACTTTTGGGTGAAATCCTGCTATTTTTATTGTCTGTGATGAATTTGTATCTTCTCATTTGCTAAATGAAATTTGGCAACTGAAACCAAAGGTTTCAGAACAATACTACAACACAAGAGCAGAACAACAGGAAGAGTTTTGCAGATCAGTGGAAAAAGCTTGGAAGATTCAGAGCTGACATTTTTAATATGTCTGTTCTTCTACCAACAAGTGCAATGCTGCAAATGCTTTTTTAAAAACATCTTTCTGTAGTAGTATGTGCTGTGCTTTGGAATCTCTGCTCATCTGATTTGTCTTAGAAAACAATTTCCCTTTCACAGTAGTTTGTGAAAATCATAGCATGACTTTTATTAGTAAAGAACTAAGCATGGAGACTGTTAGTGTTAGAATCAAATGTTCAGCTTCTTCAAATGTTAAATACTTCTCTCACATTGCTTTATTAATACATTCCAACAAAACAAAGAAAAAAATTAGGATTATGCTGTGATTTCCTGGAGAAGTCAAGAGGCTGTGTAACTTGGCACGTAAGTCATAAAAACTAGCCCTTTTTGCAAGATAATTGTAAAAAATGCTTTTTTTTTGTCATGAATTATAGAGCAAAGTCCTTTTTGCTGACTACATCACTGAATTCCAGTATAAGGACTTGTCGCACATAAATCTTGCTACACAGCAAATTGGAAAACTCACAAGTAATTCCCAAGTGTTCAAATGAAAACATGCACTCTGAATGCATGTGTAGGACTACATAAAAAAGGAATTTAGAGTCCAGATTTACAGAACCAAAACTGTAGGCAAGAGTCCAACAGCAGAAGTCGTTTTAGCTCTAGTTTTCTTTTTAAATCATCAACACCAATGAAGAACCCTTAGCAGTGGGATTCTTGGAAATCATATTTTAAATACTATATGGAAAACACTGTTTTGTCTCAGGGGTTTAAGCATTGTTTACCATGATCAACTTGATGCTATGGCATTTAACTCATAAATAACAAAAAAAAAAAAAAAGAAAAAAACAGAGTTAAAAAAAAGTAAAGTTCTGGCCATTCACAGAGACACCACTTCTGCTCACCAGTCCTCAGTGAAAGTCACAGACTTTGGACCTGTGGATATCTGTGCTGATCACTAGAACAGATCACCTCTAAAGGAGGATCATGCCTGAACTGCCTGGCTTGAAGCAGGAGAGATGAAATGCTAAACCCAGGGATGGAATATGCTGAATACCAAAGTTGAAGACCAGAGATGGAAAGTTTACATCCATACCAGAGGCTTTCTTTAGGAAAAGGAGACAACTGATATATTTGTTCACTGGAGGAAATATATCCCAATAAGGAAAGGAAGGACATAAAGTGCATCTCTGAGACAAAATGCACATTTGGCTACTTGTTATCACTTCCATTAAAGCTAAAAGCCAGATTAAAAGATGTACAATTTATATTTTGCATCTTTATTGCTCTTTCTATATGCTTTGTTTAAGATACATTTTTTTCTGCTCTTCTGTGTAACCATCTTGCTTACATCAATATTTTAATCTGAATAAATATACTTCCATTTACCTCTGAAACAGTTAACTGCATAGGTCACCATTTCCTGCACATTTTACTACTGATAACTTGTGATAGGCACCTGGTCCTTCAACCTGGTGAGCTTCTCACACTGTGTCCTAATGCTGCATTCTTGATATTCAAAGGAACATTCAAAGGACAAGCTTGTTTTACCCTGCAAGACTATTACTGACAACCACCCACAGCGTGGGTTAAAATATCTTGTAACAAAACTAAATTTATTCCGTTTTTATGACAGAAAGTTTTGTCCTGTAATTAGATCTCAGCAACACAAGAGCATTTAGACATATTTCTTGTAATGATATCAAATAATATACACAGCTCCACTTTAATGGTTTTTGGTTTTAACTTCAGCTCGCATTCAAGGGAAACTTTGAAGCCCAAAAACCAGGTTTATTTTAATCTGAGAGAAAAATGAGCCACTCAAAAATGATTTAACAAATTTATGTCAAACTCTAAGTTCTAGGAAATACAAAATGCCTTTTTTTAACATGGCTTGTTTCACAAAAAAACCACAATGCTTTATTTGCTAGTGTCCTTTGGAATTTAGTTACCTCAGTTACCTCATCAGTTTGCTCTAGAGGCCATTTCTATAGTAAAGTGATTCTTTTGTAGGCAGCTGATACCATCATCATGATCCAATAGCGCAGGAACTATTACAGATATATGCAATATTATTTTAATGAAAGAAAATATTTTCAATTTCTAATAAACATACCCAGAGTTTTCTTTCAATGCTCCAGAACACCTTAAGTAGAAGTTTTACTTCTCTTGGCTCTCTTTAACTTTGAGTAACCTTCTTCTTTCTGCTTACAAAAAACAAGACAAACAGAAAAGGGCAAAAGCCAATAAAGCAGCAATACTAAGATAAAAGTTCAACTAAAAAAAAGTTGTTTCCAAGTGAAATTCTTAGTTGAATAAGAAGTAATTAATAAAAATTTCTGTTTTCCAATATAAATAATTTGAAGTATGTTTATAAGTACAGTGGCTGAATAATTAGGAACATGGCTATTTTGAAAATACCCTTTACATGTTGGTAACTGTGACTTTCAAAACCAACTACCATTTCTGATGATCAGTAGTGACAAAGGCTTATTCTTCAGACATGTGCTTAGCAGCGTCCCCAGTTAGCACCATTATATTTTAATAGGAGGGACAGGAGGAATCAGCCCAATAAACATCAGAGAGTCCATCCCGACCCCAATTAACAGACAAGCCTCTTTTCAATTCCTGACACACCAATGAAACTTCCTGAGAGCTGTGCATCCCTCTCTTGAGCCCAGCAGCGGCAGCACTGCAGCGGCAGTGTGACAGTGAGAACTTGCTGTGTCCCGATGCTTCCCAAAATTAGCTCTCAGAGCTCAGGCAGGTACCTGTGCTACTCACAGCCTGCCTGGAGAGTGAGGAACGCATGGGGCACCAGTGACTCCTGACTAGGACAGGGCAGTGCCCCTTCCCCGTTCCAACAGGGCTGCCAGAGCAGCTACAAGCTCTCCGTGCCTACAAGCCCTGGTGTGTCTGAGTCGTTCCCAGAGGCAGGCAAAGACTTCATTAATTCGCATTGTGGTGGAAGTCTCCTCTCAATACCCAGACCCCTGGAGGTGTTATTCCTATAAACAGCTACTTTTGCCGGTTTTTTTTTTTTTTCTCTTTGTGAGAGTGGCTCTACTGCTGTAGCACTGTAGTGCTGGACCTGTAACCACTGACTCGGTTGTGGCCCTGTGGAAGGGCCTTTCCCAGCTGCACTTGGATGGGGCCGGCTCAGAGCAGCTGGGCTGGCGCTTCCCACACAGACTCCTCTCTTCCTTGCTGCAGCTCGAGCTCAGGGGTATGAGTGAGTTCCTGCAGGAGGCCCCTGGGGCTGCTGCCTTTTCTGATCTGCACGGAGAGCACAGACTGTGTTCCTTTAATTACAGTTAAAACATCCTGAAATGCCTTGTACTTGGCTTTAAAAGCATAACAAAACAAAAAGCAATTCTAAAGAATGCTGCTAAATTCAAGACCTTGAGATGAAAATCTCACAGAGCCACTGAGAATGCCCAGAGTTATATTGGGCAGGATAGACCTTTTCTGTAGAATCATAAAATCTGCCTCAGAAACAGTAACATCATTAAACATTTCAGTAGCAGCTTTTGCTGGAGACAAACACATAAAATGAACTCTTCAAGTGACAGTATCATACCCAATGGTTACTGTTACCTTTATCCTGGTTACGGTTAATTTTATCCAGAGAGGTCAGTAAGATTTCTTAGCCTGCCCATTTTAATTGGAGCATACTAAAAATTTTTAAATATCTCTTTTGTCTCTTAATTCAGGTCCTTCTGGACTGGATTAAGAAGTGTATGTGTGTGTGGGGAGGGTTTACCTGTCTTCGTCTGGCACAACTTTTCTTTACAGATGCTTCCATGTTGCTCTCCTTGACTGGCAAAGTTGGTTTTGAGGTCAGTGTTTCACATGTCAGATACTTGTTCCCTGTAATCATCTTAAAGCACAGAAGTTTATACCTTCATTAGAAAAACACCCCACAACGTTTTGAACAAGATCTCTAACTTTTAAAATTACCTACTTTTTCAAAAGGTGCCCTCATCACACAAAGCTGAGATAACCCACCAAATTACATTGTATAGATGAAAAACATGATAAGCCCAAGATATTTCATCCATGTACCCAATATATGGAAGATCATCCTTGTAAAAATTACACTGAAATCAGCTGAACTACTTTTTTAATTAAAATGCAGGGAGAAGCACAGAAAAATTAGGTGTTAAAGTACTTCTAGCTGTCACCTAATCATAACTCTTACTCAAAATAGAGCTAACTTCAAAGATAGACCACCTTGTTTGGGTCCCATTCAGTCAAGTTCTGAGAATATGGAAGGCTAGCAAACCCAAAAACCTCTCTCTGCAACTTGCTCTAGTAGCCAACTAGCTGTTCTCACACTGAGGATTTTTTCCTCATGTCCAGAGGGATTTTTTTCCTGTTGCAACTTGTGTTTTTTTCTGAAATTATAATTAAACTTGTATTTGCAAAACTTCCACGTTTGTCTAACAGCACAGTGCCTTACACACAGCTGCTGTCAGCAATACACAATTGATGAGGTTTGAGATTCCTTCCAGGAGGAAGGAATTATTCCATTAACATGGTTTTGTATGGAGACTGAACACCAAAAAAAGTCACCATGTTAACCTCACACAGACCTGGATAAACTATCTAAAACAAAGGAAAACTAATTACCCCATCATAAAAGTATCAAATTAAAGAACTGTTTATTTCAAAAAGCATAGTAAATCATCTTCCCTTTCAGAAAAAAAAAAAAAAAAGCAATGGCTGGAAACATTAAGTTATATGGTAGCATTTTAGAAAACTATATAGAGAATGATGGTAGAACATGATGAAAGTCATGCTCTTTATTGCTTAATGTTGGTTTTGAATTTGTGAGAAGCACTGAGAATGAGCCCTTTACCTGTTCAAAGTTAGGTTTGGAATGATGACTGGTTGTCCCAGCAGTACAGTCCTGAGAGTGGCATGCTGCTTTGTTTTCTTCACTCTTGACCATGCACACTGTATGTTTGAAGACAGATTCATGCATATTTAACCCAGGTCCTTTATTTGATCTCTTTGTTTGCTGCATTGACAAACTGGAATTTGTCATTTTAATGTCTAATTTACAAATCTGCAAATGCACTTCCGTTGATTGGTGTTGTTTCTCAAGAAATTGAGCAGTATTTTGACTTGCAAACTTTTTCCCCCTTCTTGCACTGGAACTAAAAGATTCATGTGGACATGGACTGGAGTTTGATTTCTGAAGCACTGGCCCAAAATTCTTAAGAAAGAATGGAGAATTTGCCTTTTTGTGATTGATTTCACTTGGATTCCCACCTAAAGCTGAGTTTTCAGAAAAATCAGAGTTATCCATTTGTCCACTAGACTGGGTTTTCCATTGGAATATGGGTGTACGATGTTTTGTGTGTGTATTCTTGTTCTTTACCTGAAGCATGCTGCTGTCAGTAGGAGTTTTGACTGGCATATTTTGAATGTGTTTGAAAATCTGAGTTATGCTGGATTTGTGCACAGAAAGCATAGAAGACGAAACACCCACACTTTTTCTTGGTGAATGCCTTTCAGCATTTTCCTTTTTCTTCCTATCTGTTTGATTTGTGATCTTTCCATTCATTTGCATCAACTTTCCTTTGAAAATTGGTATAATTTTGCTGACTTTTGGAAGCGTGGCTTCAAAGGCTGAGCTTACAGGTGTTCCTAAAGATTTTGCAGTTGGTAACTGTGGAACGCCTGGCATTTGCTTATTGCTCATTGATTTCTCTGTTGGTTCAATGCTAACCCCTCCTGTACTCGAAAAACTGCTACTGCTGCTCGAAAAACTGTTTGTTCCTGGCTCTTTGATCAAACGCTCCATCCAGTGGCTGTTTTCCGTATTGCACGGTGAAGGAATGTCAGGCAAAGTAGGTTTTCTTGGAGGAGCCTGCGTTAGAGATACTGCACAAACCATCTCGCCGTCCAATTTCGTATGCTTAGGTTTTATTTCCTGAAACACATCAAGAGCTGATAAATTGAATAAACTGCATTTAACGATCTAATAGTGCCACCTAATGCATTGCTATATGGTATCAACTGAATAGACATCACAACATATAAGAATACAATTTTGTGTTTTGGATTAGAGTGACTATATTTTACAACAATATTTAGTTGTCACTATAAATTAAGGGGTTTTTTTATCCTCCCCGAGTTCTTTGTTTACAAACTATGCTAGAATATCATATTTCTCAGAAGGAAAGACTTAAATTACAGTAATTATCTTGGTTTAGTGCTTTCCAGCTGGATAATGTCTACCTCTTTTGAGGAGTTCTACAGAGGGTTTGACTGACAGGGCTCCTCATCTCTTAAGACTTCTAAGAGCATCTGTATTCTGAGCAAAAGACAGTTTGGATGTCTGTAAAACTGCAGATGACACAGAGGACCCATTCTACCTTTGATCACTGGAGAGACATAAACAGAAACTGCTTTCTGAAAGAGGATTATAGTATTTTAGAACCTCTGCAACTTCTGTCACTATTATCTGTTCAGAATTAATTTCTTTATTTCTTCTTTCACACACTACTACCAATGAAATTGGAGCCTTAGCCTTCATCACAACCTCAAATTATAGGAGTTTTGATTACTTTTCTCCTTTTCATCACCAGATCTGGAGTAAATCTTACAGCTTGAGTGTTTTAAAATGCTTATTTCCACACAGTTCTCTTTTTATTTTTTAAATAAATTGTAATACTACTACTCTGCTAGTAATAATAATAGAATCATGAATGGTTTGGGTTGGAAGGGGCCTGACAGATCATCTAGTTCCAGCCCCACTGCCACAACTTTGACCAGACCAGGTTGCTCAAAGCCCCATCCAGCCTGGCCTTGAACAATTTCAGAGATGGAGAATCTACATCTTTAGGCAACCTGTTCCAGTGCCTCACCTGTTATTTTTGTTGTTATTACTGTTGTTTTTATTACTATGGAAGAGATTTGACAAAGTACTGGATATCCAAATGTAAAAAAAATCTACAGAATTGCAAATACTTATAGCAACTAATTAACACCGAGCCCATTTTTAAATATATTTATAATATTAATAACAACTTTACAGTAGTAAATACTGTAGCTTTTACTTACATAATAAATAAAAGTTACAGGATTGATAGTTTGTTGTGAAAATCATAGTTATATGCTCTGACTGTGCTCTGAATATGATAAAGACCAATTCATGCAATGAAAAAGTATGTGCCATTAATATGTTTAGAAAGAAAGCCTTACATGCACCGAAGCTCTGGAGAGTTCCTTTGTAGCATAAAGTGCTTTACTTGTCATCTTTACTGGAAATCCACACAGCTGTGAAAAATTGCTCTTCATGTCAGACAGAAAAGAGCTCACTACCCTTTCTGTATCTGTTCTGGGGAAATACTGCACTGGCTGACTTCGGATACAGCTTAAAGGGTACCTGAGTAAGTGTTCAAGGATATGTAACAAGTTTCTTTATATTTCTATGATTATTAATCATCTTTGTTGAGAAGAAAGCAGAAGTCTGTCTAAATGTTTTTTAAAAAGGTGAACAAAAGTACTTAATTCCTTATGGGCCTGAAGTTTATAAAGTTACAGGACTTCAGCACAATTATACCATGCTAACCTATAACAGCAAAGATTACTCAATATAAGTAACACTTAGTCTAGTGTTTCCTGGCAGGAAAATTCTCTTTAAAAGCAATTTTTATTGGTCACATTTTTAGACAATTTGACTTTCTTTTACACCACTTCCTTTTGCATCACATTTAAAGTGGCATTGTCACATTTATGGAAGCCATGAAATAAATCGCTCTATTTGACTTCTGATTATTCAATACTGGGACAGAGACTTGACTAAACATTTTGTTTCAATTTGTCTATATTGTCTCTACTGACTACTATGAAATTATGAAAGAAGGAAATCAAAAATGAAAAGCAGAGCTTTGCTAGAATTGTAGGAGAAGAAACATAACAAATATGTTCTGAAAGGATACGTGAAGAACCTTTCCCCTATTGGTTTGAAGTAAACACTCAAGTATATTTTTGTTTCTTCAAGATCCTCAGGAAGAATATATCCATACTTAGGTAAACCAAACAAAAACAGGTATTATAAGGACAAACTCAATAGGCAAACAAAAAAGAGAGGGAAAAATGAAAGCAGTGAATGTGTTTCTTACCAGACTCTTCCAGTGCATCTGAAAATCCTTATATGAACGGAAAGGAGATTCCGGAGGAATTATGTGGCTAATGTTTATGATTTGACCCATTTTCATGCTGTGAACAGATAAAGAAGGGCTGATTAGAAAGGGTGTCATAAAATCCAGTTAAAAATATACTGGTTTTTTTGGGGAAAAAAAAATCTTATTTTTGGCATTCAAAGTATTTAGACATTATTTTTATATTTTGAGGACTAATACCTTTTGCTCACAGGTTTATGATATAACAATCACAATATTTTCTGAAGTATGGTAAAGAATAAAGTGACAACTACAAGTGACATTTCAACACTTGCTAGCAGTGAATGTAGAATAAAAGCAAATATCATCATTACTTCTCCTATATTTCATTATGAAAAATATTATATTAAAAAAAAGGTAGTTCATGGCAAAAGTTGAGGTACTTTTTCTTTAAATTGACTTTCTGGCAAAATTGTATTTGAGAAAAACTTATGCTCTTACATACCAAATAAGTAGCACAAAGATTAGTAAATTGAAATAGTATATAAATGTGTAATTTATGATTTGTTGGTTATTTTTTCTTATTTTCCTTAACAATGAGATAATAAAAACAACAAATGCTTGAATTTAAAACAGATTGTAAAACAGAGACGTTCTAATCTTTCGCATCAAATTCACAATTGGGCAAACATTTCAAGAAATGTTTATTTCTGCTGAAATGTGAACAGATTCCTACCTTGGCAAAACATAGCACCAGTTACTTAGTATGGAATGTTGCTGAATAACTGTGTTTTCATTGCTGTCAAACAGCTTTACGATATTTGCTGAAATATCAAAATCTCCCAGCTTAAAACAGAAAAGAAAGTTTATTTGTAAACAATTCTACAGCAGTACAAATTTAAAATCTTCAAAAATAATTGTGTATCACACTGAAACTTGGTATATTATAATTCTTTCATCAGCTCTCAGAGACTGATTATTTCAGAAGATAATCCCATCATCAAATTGCACACTATCTTATGTTAGAGCCTACACTTCCACAAGCCATGCAAGTACAAGGTTTAAAGTTTATTGAAATCAGAGAGATGAATACTTTATTTGAAATGGTTTAATAAGCTCTCAAACTGAGAGCTGTCTCACTTCCACACATATTTTTGAAAAGTTCAAATCAGATACCCATGCTCGACATTCTAGTAACTGTGTGTGTCACTTTGCCTAAAAATGTGCAAGTATCCAAGGAACAGAATTAATGGGACATGCAGTTTCATCCTCTGAGAAGTTAAAAACCACCACACTTTTTCAAAATGTCTGAATTTGACTGTAGGAAACAATCAAAGCCAGATATTTGAGAAACATTTTATCTTTCTATAATCTATGAGGGTTTGCATTTATTCACCGAGAAGAAAATCTGGCCATTTCTGTTTTAGAAAAGTATTGAAAGAATCAAACTGGTAACAAAGCCACATCATAATATTTTCTATCATTAGTCTATATAATTTGGAAACTGGCTTCTTATAGATAGCTTTAATATTTATGCTGTCCCAATCATGTCTCAGAAGAAATCCTGTTTTTCTATTTCAACAAAAAAAAAGAGCTTGGATCAGAAATATTTATTTTAGAAGAAACCAGCAAACCTGACAAATACGCCCTGCATGTATGGATATACTCACCACAGGTGGCATGGCTGTCAGAAAGGATAATAAGTTTTCAACCTCAACTGTGATTTCTTAAACAATGTATAAATTAAACTTACAAGCAGCATAGTCCCAGTTGCTCCAATATTTTGGAAGCTGCATAGAAATTAAGCAGATTCCATAATAACTATATAAAAGGACCTTGAACATGGTGCCAACAACTCACCTGCAGTTGCTCTGTTTTTACTCAAAACTGTCTGTGTACTAAAGTGTGACTGAAAGCTTTCTAGAAAACACTGCTAGAAGGAAATGTAGAGTCACAAAGACACCTCACTGCTATATTCTGTTAGCATTTTTGAAAGCTGTCTTGAATCTCAGTTTTACAACGCTTGCTAGAATGCATCAATACAGATACAATATGGATTTTGTGCTTTTATAACCTGTGCAGATAGTCAGGGAATATGGTTAATGTCTCAATGCAATCAGAAATAAGCACTTCTATGCCCATGATGCAAATTGGAAGTCACATAACAGGAAAGAAGACAAGGTTTAATAAAACAAACACAGTCATAGAAAATATAACTGGCTTATACCTCAGGGGGTGGCAGCCGAATTGAGCAAGGCTCCACACTGATGCAAAGCTGTCTCTCTGACACATTGAGGTCTATAACTAAATTGAAAGAAAAAAGCACAATGCCCTATTTTGAATTACAGCTCATCTCTTAGGCAGAAAGCTTACCCAAATATTTATTTCAGGTAATTATTAGTCAAAATGCTGTGTTTGAAAATCAAAAGGCTAGACTTTCTCAGCACAGAAATTAAAATTAGGTGCATTTTAACCATGAAAAATAAAAATAATAATGAATTAGTGTCATACAGTAATTCAGAAACTCAAAGCTGGCTGTGCAACTGCGTGCTTGATCCTCATATCCTTGACAAACAAACACCCATTTTCAAAGCAAATGTAGTTCATATAACCATTTGCTGCACTGAGTAATTCAGCACAGTATTTTCCATCCAGGAGCTGTCAATAGGAAAGACTAAATGAGCAAGGCAAGCATTTATGGACACACCCCCAAAACTTTCACTGAGTTCTGAGTTCTTCAACATCTATCTCTGCTACAAATTTAGGCTCCAATATTGCCAAATTTTATGCTTTTATGCTGGAATAAAATTACTACTTTGTAATTTTTGCAATAGCTAACCAGCATGCTTTGTGACTTCAGTATTGTGAACAGCAAATGGTACATACTGGACAGTCACCATAGCTCATTTTCCTATCTATTGCTATGGAACTTTCATATCACTTGCAAGGCTCTTAATTTAAGGCAAGTGCATTTAATTGCAATAATTATAACTCCAAAATGGCAAATGTCAGTCTATGGCTGTAGATTAATAGTATAAAAATTACCTTCTTTGTGAGTAATTTTTCAGTTGAGCTGACAACTATTACAGACAGAATATTACCTGCCACCAAGAGTATTTTGACAGAAGTTATTTCAGAATGAAAACCTAAAACCCTGTGCTGGTAATACCAAGATTGTGGCTATAGGAAAGTGCTTAAATTTACCTTGCTCTCTCAACTTTACTATTAACAGAATATTGTACTTACCAACAGCATTTTGCCTTCCTGAATGAGACAAAAAGTCTTTCCCTTAATAAATAGAATAGACAGACATTATTTTCTAAACCATATATTTAAAGTCTTTATGTGAAAAAAAAAATGGAGAAACCACAGTTTTATTTGTGTCTATCACAAATGCTAAAAGTGTATTCCTTTTTAGGAGATAAAATCCTCTCTATCAATTAACTTTTCACTGATTCATTAACATCTATAAGAAAGAGAGATATGTAAAGACATATTAGTGGGCAGCAATCTATACATCACTTTTCCTCCTAATCCTCTACTTCAGCCACTACTCCTGAATCAGCTGATTTCAATCTCATACCCATATATTTTGAATATACTGAGAACAGGATACTGTTGTTATTGTGGCTGTAAATAAGATAACACATGCACACTTTTATCAGCACATATTTGAAATTATGTATACAATTGCTCTAATTATTATGAGCACACTACAGTTTTTTTTTACTTTGGTAACTCACATTTATACTACACAGGTATTGTAAATTTAGGCTGCCACACACAGGAGTTAGCAGAGATGTCAGGAAAAGCAACTATATACAAAAAAGACAGAGCTTGGTAGAAGGAGAGGTTCTGACAGAAAACGACTTCTGTTTAGAAGAGCCTACAAATCCTGTGCAGAAGTGTCACTGCTGAAAGCATGAGTCAAAAAAACAGCCAAATTTTTAGTAGATATTCTCTGTCCAACAATATTTGCTTTCATCTGGTACATTGCATTCAGTTGACATAATTATTTGATCTATACAAAGATAAAGAAGATGAAAAGGTGAATGGCATGTCCATTCAGAATATTAACTTGAGTCATTTAACTTGGATAACGAAACAATAAAAATTCAAATAAAGAAAAAATGTAGTATGACAATGGAATGAAACAATTTATTATAATGAATGAAATAATTATGGAATTTAAATGATGGAAAATAAATGCTATAATAAAGAACTGAAAACTAAATGATTGATCCCTGACCCAATTGAGTCAAATACCTTGCACCAAGAGATGACCAGCCTTGTTCCATCTGGGTGCAAGCCTGGCTGTAAGTGTGTAGGAGAGACAGGTTTGGAGGAGGGCTGGAGTAACTGTTTGCGGTGCTTCCAGCTAATAAAACAGTTACAAAAAGAAACATACATTATAAATAATTTAACAGATTTTTTTTAAAGTCTTCAGTCAAAATTTAAGCAAATATACTGCTACTTTATCTTGGAGTCAAATCCGAGTATGTGCCATACATGTTTAGCTTTAATCTACTTCGCCTCAAAAGGAAGGTAGCATTGATGTCGGCATTTGGATTTCATGCACCATTAAAGTGAGGTGCATGACTGTTCCTAGAATGCTTTCACAGGGCTGATAATAGACTTGGGGAAAAGATTAATTGAACCCTCTGGAGTACTTCACCAGATATGCAACTCCCTCCAGGCAACAGGCACAACATTCAAAGCTGACGTTACCTCTGCTGTCAGAGTCAAGACTACTGGCAATCACAGTAGATAAACACAGCTTTGTTCACCCTACAGCTCTACTTGCCTGCCTGTCCTGAAGAGCTTTCTCTTGATCATCAGCATTAGTCAAGAAACTAACTACAGCAGGTTAAAAAGAGTGAAGTAACACACCCCCAGAAGGATGTTTCTAATTAATCCTTCAAGGAACAGCTTGGTGTAGGAAAACCTAACAATGACACATCACCTACACACATCAACATAAAGCAGTTCTGTAAGGTAAGCATATTTGAATAATGTATGTTTTAATCATCTGCATATGCATTTGCACTATTTGGAACAAATTAAGATACACCCAGCTAGCTGTGCACATGAAGAGAGCTACTGGTTTTGGCTACAATCAGTCTTCTGACTCACCAATTTTAGTACATCCACATGTACATTCATAAAATCCATTGATGTTTCATACTAGAAGATAGTAGATCACACGCATAATGGTCTAAAATTATATCAACTGTTAAGCTCAGGGGTTCCATTTCTTCTCTATGCCTTTGTTTGGTTTCCCTGAGACTGTCCTGTACAGGCTGGGTAAACCCAAAGGTGAATGGGGAGACAGTTCAGCTGCCGGAACATTCCTGCTGGATGAAGGGCATGACACCAGCAGGAGAGCTGCGGGTCTGTGGCCCAAAGATTATCTCAAGGTCAGTTGCCAATGCCTCTGAGCAAGAGCAGGATGCCACTTCAGCAGAGAAATCCAGAGGTATTGATCACAACTTCTTAAAACTATTGAGTCTGACAAAGTATATTTACCATGCCCAATTCACAGGACACATTTTGTCTATGGGGCAGAATTATTAACTCTGAAACTCGGCATTTGTAGTGCAAAGTGCAGGGCCTATGAAAAACACGCATCTCTGGCAACAGCAATGAAAAAAAAACAGACAAGTGTAACAGCCTAAAGAACTCTGTCATATATCAGCACTTACAGCAGCTCCATGTCTCTCTACATAGGCTTGACATATTCCTGATTCGTAAAATGGTATCTAAAAATAACAATTAAAAAAAAAATCAAGGTTTTGGCATTAAGCATAGATTAAATTCTGGTATAACAGTAACTTTGCCTTTGAAAATCATGCAAGGGAATAATTAAGCAAACACTTTATCCTGTGTTTTAAAGGAGAAAACTAAATCAGCTCAGGCATTTGTCATCATGTAATCTCATTTCTAGCTAAAGATACATTCACAAGTAAGACAAGTGAGCCAAAGACTGCCCAAAACAAAGCTGCAGCACTCTGCACCTGCTTCTCATCTTGTGAATTGGGTGGTACCTTACCAATTGAGTCCATTTCATGTCATAGATTGGTTCACCTTCTGAAAAGGCCATTTCATCAAAAAAGTAAAGGACTTAAGTTGTCCTACACAACTAATGCACAAAAAAAGGAGCCTGCTTAAAGTGAAATATTTTTATTTATCCTTGCTCCTCAAACAAAATACTTCTTAGAGAAACATAACATGTATCTGTGACAAATACAATTGACCCTTAGCCATACATGACTGACCAAGAAGCAACAGGCCTCACATCTTTGGGATGAATTTGTAAGCTGGAAAGTCCCTGGCTCATCTACAAAGGAGTGCAGGTATCTTGAAAAATATTTCAAAAGGTGTTTTCAAAACCCAAAAGTACAAGATAACCGAAGTACAGAAAGAGCTATCAGCACTAAATCAAAGACATCTGTCTTACCTATACTATTGATAAAGAGCCAGCTACTTCACTCTTTAATTATTAATATCAGGATGGGTCCAGTCTGAGCACTCTCTGAATGCCAGACTGTACAACAGCTGGCCTGCATGGCAGGTGACTTTGTTTTGAACAGGGACTCTTCTCAAGTTTAAAGATTCCATAGAGGAAATTAAGAGAACCTTCCTTACAAAAGGTGAAAAGATCCCTTACCTGTGATCTGCAGTTAGTGACTGAAAGCATGCTGAATTCATGCTATGAAGAATTACTAATCCATACAGGTACTCAGATACTATAAACATTGTAGGGATAATTCCATTAGGCATGAACTGTTGACCAAGTCTGAGACAAGGATTGGATACAACAATACATAGGCTCCAAAAAAGAATTTTAAAAAGGGATCCACTCTGAACCTCATGTCTCCACAGAACTTGACGTCTCTTTACTCTTTGTACCTCTGGTCTATCTCTGAGTCATTCTAACTCAGTTTTCCTTTTCATGGTTCTTCCATGTGTAAATATTAAGATAAACCTTGGCATCGAACTTGCTGTTTTATGAACAGGAACACTGTTAAAACCTTGCTAACCTAACAGAACACTGGTAAAACTTTTCTAAATTCCATCAGACCCATCAAACTCTGTCAAATTATTATTTTACCTCAATAAAACACAGTGCTGCTTCTCTCTTTCGAGTGAGGTGCACTCTGCTCATCTGCAGCACTCTGTAACTACAGATACTTATTTACACACTAATACTGACCGCCATCACAACCGAAATTTCATTCAGTGTCCCCATAACAGGTGCAGAAAGGATCTCTTGATACAGGAATAATAATTGTCTATGAAAAAGGTGAGAAAGAAATTAAAAATGTTTTATTTTCTCAGCTTATATTTGTTTTCCTTCCCTTTTGCAAACACAGTACATTCAATTTTTAATTGGTTTCCATTATCTCTGTATAATAAATTGGATTAGTCCAAGTTACTTGCTCTAGATGACCCACAATGGTCTAAGACAAAGATTGCAGGCCTTTGGCACACAAATGGAGCTCACCAAAAGTGTTCCTTTTGGCAGAATTTCTCATTTCTCCCCTTTTCTTTTAAAGGGAATAACATAATGCTTAAGAATCTGCTTTCCAAATAGTCTTTCCACTTAGTCTCAACCTACATGAAGCATTCCAGCTTTGCAGATAAACACAGATTAATTTTAACCATTCACTAATTTGAAGTATGCTGATTCATTAGTTTTAGCCTATGAAATTTAAAACATAAATAGAAATTTTGTTTTTGTTCCCCAATAGCAAGCAAGTCCCCTGCCCAAGAAAAAAAAAAAAACTATTTTAAACAATTTTGTACTCTTGCCACTGATAAGAATTTTGCTGATTTTATTTCAGTTAATTCTAGTATGGCTAACAAAATATCTGAATAACAACCACTAGCAGCTTCTGGAAATAATAGTCCTCAAAACTCTTTACCTGCAAGTCTTTATCTGTGTACTCCTTGCCTCAGCTTCTGGTATCTGAGAACTCAGTGTTACTGTAGCAGCACAGAGTTTGTGCAGCTCAGGCAGACTGACAAAGAACAGAGACTGGTGTCTGGCACTATTCATGGTATGTTGTTGATTGCCCCGATGCAGCACCTGGGTATTAAAATTAAAAAATTAATTAATTTTTGTAAAGCAGGTAGGTATCTGTTTACAGAACTTTATATGTTATTAGGAAAATGAATAATCAATTATCTCTTGATTAAGAATATAGAGAAAATATAACAAAATTTGGTCAGATAAAACTGCTGAATAACCTTTTTGTATATATAATGCATTATACTTGAAAAAATAGTTATTTGCAAGAGCCAAAATATTCAAAGTAAAGACAAGGACAAATGAATACAGAGTACATGTATGATCCTTGCCATATTAACTGAGCACATGCAATGGAATTCTGTTATTTTTGGAACTTCACAAAAACCACTGAAAAGAACCCAAAGAACCAGAATTTCAGACTAAGAATATGATTTTTTGATGCAGTACTAACAAATTACATGTGAATGGGAATAACATGAAGTCACATTACCTGTCTTGAGTGCCTGTGGTGTGCTCCTTTGCCCTGCAGCACAGGCCAGGCACAGTGTAATGAGGTAGAATATTCATGACAGAAAAAAAAACCCTAACATTTCATTACTTGAAGAAAAATACACCTTTTAACTGTAGCATCTTTTTCAATCAAAGTATTTTAAAGAAAGAGAGGGAGTTAGAAAGCCAGGAATGAACACTGCACACCAGAAAAAAACTGGTTTAATATTTCTTCCCTCTCCAAACCCTAAAACAATTTTAGGAAATGATCTCACCAGCACAGTGAGGACAGCAATAAATATTTTGATCCCAAATTCTATGAACTCACTAGGTATTCACCTGAAAAGCAATTTTGTAAATTGTGATAAAATAATTATGAACTGGAAGCATATTTTGAGGAGCAATGTTAAAGATAACTTTGCTGTTTTGATTTTGCTTTGTTTTCTTTACAGTGTAAGACTTTGAACAGATTAACCTCCATCATATCCAAGAAAAATCACAAGATGAGTGTTTTATAACTGTCATTTAAAAGAAAATAAAGCTTTCTTCTTTCCTACCCTTAAAGGAAAACACCTTTCAATTTTTTTAGGCATCCTGAAAACTAGGGTTTTTTTAAAATGCCAGCCAAGACTATCACTTCATCAGAGAATTCCAAAAGCTACAGCTCAAGGGAAGGCTCAATTTTAAACAAATGAGAAAAAAAAAATCTCATCCTTTTCCAACTATGGAAAAGAAAGCCTGAGTCTGAGGCTTTCGTAATATTTATTGAGGGGTTTTGTGGCAGAGATGTTGTAAAACACATGCTGCAATGCCCCAGAGCCCTGCTTGCTGTTTGAGGATGACTCCCCTGTGGAAACAACTTGCTGTATTAAGCTTAAGTTAAATCTTCCCAGACATCTTAAAAGCTAATGGGACAGAGTGCTTGCAAAACGCTTCTCCCTTCAGGGGAGAGGATACAGAGAAAAGTAGCAGTTAACACAGAACTACCAGTTAAGAAAGAGCTACTGGTTATAAATCCTCGGAAATGAACACAACCGCCCTCTAAACAAGAGGGAGAAATCGGACCTTTACATGCCAATGATCACAGCACGGAACTCGAAACCTGAGCTCCTGCTAAGCTGAACAGAACATCAGTCAGGGAATGGCTCTCCCTGTCTTTTCTATCTGAGCAGGCAACTAAAGCCCAGAGCTGGGCAGCAGTATTTGCAATTTTCAGTAACAACCTGGAAGTCGGAATGAAGAACCTCCTTATTAAAGCTGGGAACACACCCATCGGAGGGAGAGTAGCTACTCTTACTGTCAGGCTGACTGAAAAGTTGAGGCAGGGTCTGGAGATGGTGCTGACATTCAATGCAGCACACAGCCGTCCTGCACTCAGGCTCGGGGAGCACAAGTTAAGCACCAGCTTTCAGGAAGGGTGACACGTCCCGCTGGGTAAGTTATATGCTACAAATAAAACCCACAAATCCAGCCTATAATCACGCCTCAGTGTGTCCATGGGGTGATTGCTGCTGAGGCACCCAAGTTGTGCATGGCCGTGACAGGGGGGTGTGGGGACACATACTGAAATACAGACAGAGCCATCGCACGCATCTGAGATCAGAGCAAAGGAAATATATTTTACCTCAGCCAAAACTGCAGGGAAACAGGGTGCTGTAGTGGTGAGAGAGCCGCACCGAGGGAAGGGGAAGGCGCTGCTCCCCGTGCCCTCAGCCCGCCCGGCAGCCAAGCAGGGCAGTGCCACAGGGAAGCCTCGCTCCCAGCCCGCGGGGGAGCTCTCCCGAGGCGGGGCGAGCGACTCGTGCCCAGCCGGGAGCTGTGCGGGAGCCGTGCCGGAGCTGTGCGGCGGCTGTGGCGGGGGCGCTCCCGCCGGGATCGCCTCACGGTCTGCGCGGGAACGGCGGCAGCGGCCGCCTCCCGCCTTCGGGCCGTGCCGCCTGCGGGATCAGCGCGGGTGCGGGACTCCCCGGGCAGCCCTGCCTGCTGGGACGCGGGCAGGAGAGGGCAGGGCGCTCGGGCGGGCACAGCCCCGGCACAGCCACGCTGGGTCCGGGTGTAACTCAGCCCGCGCTCGGCGCCACGCGTGCCCACGGCGAGGGCGCTTTAGCCGGGCACAGGCAGCTCTTCGCCGAGCCGGGGCGCCAGCCGGCTTTACCACAGCGGAACGAGGATAATTCAGCTTAGATGTCAGGAAAGAAAACCCTTTACTGCGAGGGTGATGAGGCACTGGAACAGGCTGCCCAGGGAGCCTGAATCACAGATTGTTAGGGTTGGAAGGGACCTCTGGACATCATCTAGTCCAGCGCCGCTGCCAAGGCAGGGTCGCCTGGAGCGGGCTTCACAGGAACACGTACAGGTCAGTTTTGAATGTCTCCGGAGAGAAGGACTCCGCGACCTCCCTGGGCGGCCCCACCCGGCCCATCTGTGCTACTCTCAATGTAAACGTCTTCATGTTAAGGTGAAACTTTTTGTTTTTTAGTTTATGGCCATTGCTTCTCGTCCTGTATCACTGAAAAGAATCTGACAGCTCCCTCAGTCTCTTCCCTTAAGAAGTGCTGTAGACTCCTGAACATCTTTGTTGGCCCTGTGCTGTACACTCTCCAGCAGTTCCTTATCTTTCTTCTACTGGAAGTGTTCAAGGTCTGGCTGGATCGGACTTTGCACAATCTTGTCTATTGGTCCCCATATCAGGTGAATTGGAACTAGATGACCTAAAAGATCCCTTTCAACCCAAACCATTCCAGTGCGGTTCTACATTGCAAGTGGGCGATTAGCTGGTCGCAGCGCACACCGGCAGCCCCGCGGCTGCCAAAGGTGGCGAACGCTGGGCTGACTACCAACCACCCGCGGGAGCGCACAGCGGAGCAGCCGCGACTCTGCCGCCCGGCACCGAGAGCCGACCGAGCCCAGCGGGGACTGCCCCGGCAGCGCCCCCAGCGGTCACGTGGGACGCGGGGAGGCCGGAGGGGGGGGGGGCACAACGTCAAAAGTCCCGCCCCCGGCCGCCGCCAGGCTGCCCGTCTGTTTTGAGTGGCATTGCCGTTCGCCAATGAGCGGCCGGCAGGGCGGGGCGGGGCGGCGGCGGGTGGTGATAGGGCCCGCGGCGGGGGCCTGGCGGTGTGCGCGGGGTCGGCCTGTGGCGGGTGCGGCGCGGGAGATGGTGGGCTCCGGCGAGACCGAGAAGGAGCCGTGGCGGGGCCGCTTCTACCGGCTGGAGGAGGTGCAGAAGCACAACAACAGCCAGAGCACCTGGATCATCATCCACAACCGCATCTACGATGTCACCAAGTTCCTGGACGAGGTGGGTGGCCGCGTTGCCGGGACGCTGCGGGTACCGGAGCCCCGCGGGGCTCGCTGGCGGCTCCTCGGCGCCCCGCGCTGCGCCCCTGGCGGGGTCCCCTCCGCCTGCTCCGGCCCGCGGGCGCGGCGCGGCGGGAGCCGCCCTCGGGCCGCGATAGCAGCCGGCAGGAGGGGCCGCGGGGCGGGCCCGGCACCGGGCGCCGCTCGGGCAGGAGAAGCCCGCGGGTGCCGTGCGCGCCGGCTACGCTGCCGTGTCGTCCGCTGTGCGCCCGCCTGGAGCTTTCGGATTGGAATTTCCAGTAAATAAGGACAAGGAGAGAAAACTGGAGTCAGTGTGGAGGGCTGAGATAGGCGGGCTGGCTGTGTGAATCTTGGGTACCAAGAGTGGGGCCGAATCCATCGGCTTCTTGCTTTAGTGTGCCAGCTGAAAATAGAATACAAAGTGAAGGCTCAGCTGGGACCCAGAGCCGTATTATCTTGTGAACTAAAACGTCAGGAACTCCTCTCTTCACACTATTGTAGTGTGTGTGATATTATGGAATGGCAAAAAAACTTAACAAAGTGAAAGTACCACAACATGCAAAGTATCACAGATCTTGGGGTTACTCTGATAGTCACAGAAACATAAACTTGTTTGGATTGGAAGAGGTGTTAAAGCTCATCTTATTCCAGCCCCCTGCCAAGGGCAGAGACACCTTCCACTAGACCAGGTTACTCCCAGTCCCTGTCCTTGAACACGTGGAGGGATGCGGCATTCCTAACTTCTCTGTGCAACCTCTGCCAATGCCTCACTTCTGTCACTATAAAAACATTCTTCCTTATATCCAGTCCTTGGTAAAGCCTCTTGGTCACAGTGGCTTGTGCTCCTATCTGCCAAATTCATACAACCCGGGTAGCCTTAAGCCCTGGATGGTCTTTTTTTGCAGGACATGGCATTACATACAGGCCATCATGTTCAGAAAATTAGGGTGGCTCACACTGCCCTAATCTGCTCTGTGCGAGGACGTGTGGTGCTGCAAAGCTGCACCAGTTCCAGCTCTAGTGTAGTGCACTAGAGGCAAGTTCAATTCCTTTGGCTCTGTTTTCTTGGACTGTTTTCTTCCCAGTTAGTGGTTGATGTTTTTGATCTTTGGCAGACAGCAGTTGATGTAATCATTGATAGTCATGATTAATAAAGAAGCATTTTAGTTATTGGACTAAAACATTCAGTAGAAATGCAGAAATAAAACTACCACTTTTTTTTTTTCAGTAATTGAAAGATGCTGGGATTTAGATATTTTGAGTTTTTTCCCTTGCTATGTATTCCCAGTTAGCAAAGGTAGAATCACAGGATCAATTTAGTTGGAAAGGACCTCCCAGATATTGTTCAGTCTTTGACCAAACACCACTGAGTCAATTAGACCATGGTAGTAAGTGCCACATCCAGTTTCTTTGAAACTGTCAGGGACAGTGACTACCACCTCTTTTGGCAGCCCATTTCAATGTTTAATGACCCTTTCTGTGAAGAAATTCTCCCTAAAAGCAACCAATTAAAAAGTATATGATGGGCTTGCATTTATTTCTTAAAGAATACATTTAGATGGGTAGAGACATGGTGGATTTTAAGCATCAGTAGTTATGTAGCCCCATCTTGATTTTTGTGCTTGTAAACTTCCAATTCAAAGGAGAAACTGAGCATTTTCCAGAGGGTTGACAAGCAATTTTTCAAAGGCAGCGTTGACACAGGTAGTATTTCATTCTTAAGCTGCGTGTCAATGCAAATTGTTTGGCTTTTCAGCAAGGCAGATTATGAAACTGATCTACTGACTCTTCCTTCATTATTTCTCATCTAGCTGTGCCCCTGGTCATCTTCATCCATTAGTTATGGACATCGCTGTATCGTTATGCAGTCAGGGCCAATTTAATTATAGAAGCTCTGGAGGAGAATGCAGCTTTTTGTCTAGTCTGAAAAACTGAATGAACTTTTGGGAACTTGATCAGTTTTGATTGATACATAATTGTATTGTTTGTACATATTGTCCAGATTGAGGGGGCAGAAACAAAAAGACACACTTTAGAAAAACACTAAACCTAACCCCACCCAAGAAAAAAAAAACATCTGATGAAAATAAAAAATTCAGGATCTAATGAGCTTTTGAGTTTTTAGTAGTTGCACAGCCTCTTCCTTCAGTACATATGATGAAATTGGTAAATATTGAGAGGCATCAGCTTGTGTAAATTTCTCCAAGAAAACCTCATTTTCATCCTTCAGGCGAATGCTGATAAATATGGTAGCCTATCAAGATAATTCAGTTTGTAAGTATTTAAATAGTTGGGTTTTGGACAATGTAGGGGATGTCTTGGGATGCCCTGGTTTGCATAAGTCAGACTTCAACCTCACACTAAACAGCTTTCAGTAGAACATGGCTGGTTTTGAGCTGGAATTGCAAAGACATTTTGAGATAATCGATGAGATTGTTGGAAATAGTTAGCTGAAATATTTTAAGTGAAGCTATAGTCCTCGGGCAAGTTCTTTGACATTTTAATATTGATTGTGTTGGTGATTTTTGTTGTGGAACTCTTTGATTAAGATACTTTGTAGGGCACTTTTTAAACTTTTTTTTTAATGCTTTTAGTACTTAGTTTATCAAGTGTTATGCTAATTCTTTTGATACTGTCAGACGCCCTGAGACACTTACATGTGACAGCAGAGGAGAAATTGAAGCTAGCCTTTTGCTGGTTCATTCCAGAATCCAGTAAACCCTACTCAATGTGGGGATTATGTTAGCTGTTTCAATAGCATTATTGGTTAAACTCAGGTTTATTTCTTCCAGTTCCTTTTAGAAGTAGAACAGCTTAACATATTTTATGACTTAAATGTGGGCCACTGAAATTTGAGTCCCATAGTATTAAAAAGGGTGGACTGCTAAAGCATCACCTCACTCATACTCTTCTCAAGCAGTACATAGTAAGTATCAGTTTACTGGGGCGTGAAGAGCTGGGAGCAGCAGCTAAGCTCACCTGTCCTGTTTCTTAAACCAATAAGCCATCTTTTCAGCTACTGTATTAATGTATGGAAATATTTTCTTATTAATGATTAAGCTGAAAACTTTACTGTGCTTCAATGTTGAAGTCACCTTAGATGCTCTTGTGCTTAATAAGTGAAAGTGTGATGCTGTTTTTCACTCCATTACAGTAGTTAAAGGGTGAATTCCCTCTGTCCAGCTGTTGTGTCTTCATGGAGCTTGTAAATGTTTAGTGGAACTTGTTTGTCTTTGGGGACCAATCAGCCTCTGTGAACACTTGATTAAAGTTAGATAGGAAATGGGCTGGGGTTGGAGACATTTATGTATTGGAGTGGAGGCATCGCATGGTGTGACCCATAGTAGCTTGGCTTCCTACACGACGAGGCTTAAAAAAGATCCTGTGAAATACAGAAAAACTGCTGAATGAGGAAACAATTGTGTGCTTTGATATCTTACCTATGAGGTTAATGAAGATTCCAGCAACTGCTTTTTTTTTTTGTCAGTTTGATTTTTTTCTTTGGCTTTTTGTTAGTTTTGCTTCTTAATTTTTTCTTTTTATTTTTTTAAGTGGCAGATGTTGGGGCAAATTCATAGCTTGAATATTCATCTCTGAATTTTCTTTTATTTTCCAAGTGTGGGAGAAGAAATCAAGAGACATCAGCTTTTGGAATACATTATTTAAAATGTCTTGGCAAGAAAGAGTATTCTTGAAGCCAAAAACTTTGAGGTCGTTTGTCATTAAAGGCTCTTTTACCTGTGTTGCAGAAGATTTGGGAAACCTTTTCCTTAATTTGAGGTCTTGTGGAGGACCCATGTACCATGCAGTGGCTCACTCGACCTCCTGCCCAGTGTATGGGGAGGAGAATCACAAAAAGGTCAATATAAGTACAGTTTAATAACTGAAATAAAGCAAATGTAACAATAATGGTAATGATAAGGAGAGAGAGAGAAGTATAAAACCCAACAGAAACAAATGGTGCAGCATGTATGTTTTCTCCACTCACTGATTGATTCCCAGCCTGCTCCTGAGGAGTGATTGATGGCTCACAGACAACTCCTCCCAGTTTATGGGTAGAGCGTGACATTTTGTGGTATGGAATATCTCTTTGCCCATTTTGGGTCAGCTGTCCTGGCTGTGCTTCCTCACTGGCAGAGCATGGGGCACTGAAAAGTCCTTGACTTAGGTGAGCACTACTTGGCTGCAACCAAAGTATGAGTTCATTAACAACACTATTCTCGTGCTGAATCCAAAGCACTGTAGTGTACCAGCAACTAAGAATAAAATGAACTGTATCTCAGCTGAAACCAGGATATGGTCCTATGTCATTGAAAGGAAAATGGCTACTAGAAATGCATGTGTACTCACGGCAGGATGTCATAGCTATATCTGTATTGTAGATAATTACATATATGAGGAGTTTCTTGTTCTGGAAACCAACTATGGCATTCATTTGATATTAATCTAATATAGATTTATTTAGGTTAATTCACTTGTTAGTGGTCTAAGAATTCAGCAAAAACATTATTGGTAAATATTTTTTTTTTTTCATAAGGTATGAATTTGTGCATCCATAGCACTTTTCCTAAACTTCTCCTAGAATGGACAGCTGCCACTAAACACGTTTTGTAATACTGGTCAAGTAAAGTGCAAAAAGCAAATATTTTCTATTGTGTCTGGATGAAAAATGTTGTCTCTCCTATGTAGCAATAAGTTAGAATCATGCAGTGTGATGGTGGTGTAGAGGAATAGCATAATGCCTTCCATGTTTAAAATCATGATCAACTTGCACTGGAAGATGCCTTTATTGGCACATTTGGAGTCTGCCAGTGAACCATGGGAACTGTTCTCGCAGTCTGAGGATTAAATCCAGTGTTAACACTACTTTAAGCTCTGATGAAGCTCGCAGGAGAATTTGAAAATGTTTTAAGAAATAGCACTTCTTTGTGCTTATACATGAAACTCTGCAAGCTGTAATTGTTTTGTGAGTCAGGAAATGGGCACTGTTGTGGTTTAACCTCAGTGCCTTGCAGCCCCTTGTTCACTGCTCCCCACAGCCCCTTGGTGGGATGGGGAAGGGAATTAGGGAAAAAACATAAAATGTGTGGGTTGAGATAAGAACAGTTTAATAACTGAAATAAAATAAAATGTAATAGTTGCAACAAAAAGGGAGACAAAAAAAGATGCTAACCCATTCCCAGCTCCCATTGCCAGGCAGCAAGCTGCAGCCCCCAGCCAACTCCTTGCAGTTGGCATACCGGGCATGATGTTCTGTGGTATGGAATACCCCCTTTGGCCAGTTCAGATCGGCCGTCCTGGCTGTGCTCCTTCCTGGCTTCTTGTGCACCTTCTTGCTGGCAGAGCATGGGACATTGAGAAGTCCTTGAATTAGGGTAAGTGCTGCTTAGCAACAACTGCAGCATCAGTCTGTTATCACTGATTATTCCTATATATAACTGAATCATAAGCATTCATATCACTGAATCCAAAGCACAGCATTGTACCAGCCTCCAAGAAGAAAATGCAACTCTTTCCCAGCTGAAATCAGGGCAGGGACCAAACTACTGGGTATTTCATTTGCGCTTTATCTAAAAGCCTAATGATAGTTTTCAAAAATACACTTTCAGAGAGAGATCTTCTTTCCTAGGCTCCTGACATTCTACATGAGCTGTCAGATTCTGTTCTGAAACTTAAATAAATGATAGAAATAATTTGGAGGACTCTTTTCAGGCTACATGAAAATGCCCTTGAAATAAGCAAGCATTTGTCTGTCTGTCACGCATAATAGAGCTGATGTTCTCTGGGTGTTCCTGGCTGTCACTGCCCCCTTTCTGCTTTTCATTCCTGTAGTGCAGAAAGGGAAATGTGAATTTATAAGACTGCCACTAATGGAGACCTTTGCTGATCTTCCTGAAAGTTAAATTGGACCTTAGATTTCATTCCCTCGGTGTAGGAAGGGAGAGAGCGCAGGAGTTGCAAATTAAGGTAGTTATGATTTAATAGAGTCTTGAACTATGACACTGAGAAATCTGCATGACCGTAGCAAGGCGGAGAGAAGGTAGTATTCAGGATGAGGTGAGCTGGACTTTTGACCCAGATGAGAGCAGAAAGATTAACTGCATATTTGCCTTATCTAAAACTTTCTAATGTGCTGCTGTTAGGAATCTGTCTGTGCTCTGTAGTAGTGTTGGTTCTGTATAGGTATTTGTTATGCATAGAGCTTAGATTATTTATTATAAAGGAAATGTCCTAGGAATGAGCTAGGCTGTCTTAATTTATCATCAAAAGCTTTTTCATTTCCCCTGAACTACAATTTTACCTGCAAGAGCTCTGATTACTTTTATCAACAGGATTTTGGTTTAGGAGTCACTATCTCTATAGCCCTGTGGGCTTTCCAGTTCCGGGGTCTATCCAGAGGATCTTCATTAAAGTGGCAGTTCTGGTAGCAGCCTTTGTTTACCAGGCAGAATCATGAACAAAAAAGCCTTGTATAAATAAGCTTTGAGAAACTCATCCAACCATGAAAGATGCTCATTTTTTTGATAGAAGAGTCAGTTCTTGCCCTTTGAGAAATTACAGTTGTTCTCTTTCATTAGGGGAGGTGAAATCTTTTCATTAATTGCATGTATTATGTGCTAGTTATTTACAGAGGGTTTGTAAGTTCCTACTGTTAAGCAGAGGTGGCATCTAAAAGCAAAGTGTTTAGGTTCAAAGTACTTCTTCCATCAATGTCCAGTAGGTTATAATTAACATTGTATGGTAGATGGCTTAAGTTTGGGATTCTGTGTATTCTGTATGCACATAATATTTAGCCTTGCTCATGTCATAAAAAAAATTACCAGTTTTCCAGCTGTAGTGGCAGAGGTCAGGGTGAATTTGTCCTCTTCAGCTGACCTGTCATAGTCAGTCAGAGGGTTGGTAGAAAGGATTGGTTGCAGTCACTGTCTTGATACTGATATTGTGGTTTTGTAGACAGAGGGATCAGTTGCTAATTAGACAAAAAAATAGTTCTACAGAGAAAAGCTGGAGTCCTTCTGTGGTGCTGCCCATGCTGCTACGTGATTGCTTTGTAGTGGCACAAGGGAGGGATTTGAGAGCACAAGTTAGTACATGATCATTCTGTAGCTGGCAAACCTGCAAGTAGTTTAAGTACTCCATGAAGTAATTTTAATGCAGATGCAGTTATGTTGGTAGGTATCTACTTGTTTGGCTGGATGGTAGATTTTTTTTTTTTTTTGGCGAGGTAATGTAAACCATGTGATCTTTATGACTTACTGGAGTATGTGCTTGTTTGAGGGGGGTTTGGGTTCATTGCAATGCATGAGCAAGAGTTTACATGTTGCTGCTGCTTTTTGGGTAGTTTAACTTTGGGGCCTTTTGTTGCTTGTTGATACCTTGTTTGTCAGGCATGGTTTCCAAGGAGTTGTGCCATCTTTTCTGCTGAAGTGGTCTCATATGTTTTTCTATCTGGAAGGGCAAAATTCTTTAGCATGGTATTAAAAAATGTAAACCCACATTGCTGAAGAAATTATATGAGGATTTAGTTGAGGTAATGTCTTGGAGTGCTGGTTAGACACAAGTTCTGCTTAAGTGCCATTTCAAGACATTGAACTTGAGTGCTCCCTCAACTTTTGTCCATTCCTTTCCCTGAATACTTACCAGAATGGATTCAAGGACAGGATTTTGGTGAGAATGACATATTTGGAGGTTGCTTGCATAATCTTTACTCTGCTTGTGCTCTTCTGACTGTTTTTGGCTCAGCTGCTATGTCTAATCTCTCTATCAGTTGCTTAATCTTGCTTTTGCTTAGTCATGGTCCTTTACCCTAATAACTGTGGTATCCTGGCTCTTTAAAAAGTGTTGTGTTGGGTTTTTTTTGTTTGTTTGTTTGTTTGTTTTTCCTCCTCAACTTCCTTAATCTGTAAATAAATGTCTGTGTTTAATGTGAAGATTCAAGTCATGGAGTTCTGGTACTTCTGGAAATTCATAGTAGTAGTTTGGTTCAACTGTATGATCAAATACTGGTTTTGTCAGAAGAGAAGTTTTGATATGAGATTAATTAATAGGATTTCAAGGAAGTGCTAACCTGAATTGCCTAGATTAGTAGAAATGTCATTTCTTTAACCTATGGGCTTTTTGGTAAGATGTTCTCCCCACAAGATGACCCTAAACTGTGGAAATTTTACCTGTGTTCCATAATGTTATATCTTGTACTCAGAAGCATTAAAAACTGAATTCAGCTTCAAAAGCCTTATATCGTCTGTACTACTGGTAAAGTGCTAATATCTATTCCATGGTTGCCTTAATCCAAGGCAGTATTAGTAAGTGCTTTTAACTTGTTTACCTAATCATTCCCAATGTTTATGTAACACTTTCCTGCTTGAAGGTTGAGTGGTGTATTTTTGTGGCACGTTACCTGTTACATGAATAAGTAACTGGGAGCTGAGGAAATGCACTGAACCAGAAGATGCACTAGATCTTGCAGTATATTCAGGTAGAGTTATTTGATAGATAAAAATGTACTTCATAAAAATTTCATAGAACTCCCAAAGTGCATCCTGGGGAAGAATAAAAGTTAATGGAGAACAGGGCTTTATGTTAAGGGAATGGTGATGGATTGAGGTATTAGAAGATCCTGGGAGATCACTTCTCTGTATCTCAGGAGTTTTATCAACAATGTGGTTTTGAGATTCCATAGTCTATGAAAACTAAAATGCTATTCTAGGGTCTTGAGTGAGTTTTCAGTTGTGCTTAATCACTTCCAAAGGAGCAGTCTTACGTGATATTTGTACCAGAATTTTTTTGGAAAGCACCCTTAAACTCATCTGGCCCACCTCCCTGCTCAAACCAGGATTAACTAGAGGGTCAGATTCCTTAGGACCTTGCCAGCTTGTTTTGCCAATGCTTGATTCACATCTCGTGAACAGATTGTTTTATCTTCCTGGAATGTTCTTGCTGCAGCTAATACCTTTTGGCTTTCATCCTTCTGCTGTATAAAGCATTGCTTGGATAAAAATACAAAGAAGTGAAAACACAGAATGTAACTTCAGATGATTGTTGTGCTGTTAAAATACAGACTGATTCCCACACAACTTTCTAAATGCTTTAGTTGCAAGGGGTATTGCCTCTTGCTGCTTCTTTGCCAATGAAATAGAGACTTAGCTTCCTTGGTTTTGGCTGCAGAGAGTACATAAAGCTCTGTAGTTATTCAGAAAGGCTTATGTTTACTCTAGAATGTCTAGCCACTGATATTGCAGAATTTCCATTTCTAGAATGTGAAATGTATTTCAGTAACAAATTCAGACTCATTAAAAATTTCAGCACCCCGGAGGTGAAGAGGTCCTTAGGGAGCAAGCTGGAGGAGATGCTACTGAGAACTTTGAAGATGTTGGCCATTCCACAGATGCAAGGACACTGTCAGAATCCTTTATTGTTGGGGAACTTCATCCTGTGAGTATATGGGCGTATCCTTACTTTTGTGTTTACTATACTGTTTTTGCATCCAGTTGTTTGTCTGGTAATTACTTCAAAATCAATAACTGCTAGTTGGGTTGGATGCCAGTCCTGCAGCTGTTTGTGGATAGACCTAGGTTTGATATACTTCCCTCAGTGTGAAGGGATTTGATTAGTATAGTATAAGGATAGTCACATCTTTTGGTGATTTAAATTGTCTTACAGCTTAGTACATAAGTAAATTGAACATGGAATTGTGTCATTTCTGGTATATGGAGTCAGCTTTGTAATGAAACTCTGTAACTCCTGAAGGTGGTATGTAAGACTGTCTAGATCTTTTCTTATGCCACTGTGCAGAGTGACTACTGAACAACCACTTTCATGCCTTCACCATTGTAAAAATCTATCTGCCAGGCTCCCACCTGCATCAAAAGGTGCAATCCTGGCTCTTCATGTGTATGTCTAGAAAATGATTAGTAGAAGCATTGTACTTCTAGTTTGTTGCTCTGTCTTCCCCTCTCTGTCTCTTGCCATTTTTAGCTGTGTCATGGTTCTCAACTTGTGGTTTTCAGGCTTGTTTATAATCAGTTCCCACTGCATCATCCGTCATGTCCTCTTTTTTTTTACTGTCCATCCCATTTCCTGTACTTTTAATGAGCACCATTCTGCTGTCTTTAGTTTTGAAGTATTTCTTTCTAGCTACAGAGCTGCTGCTTTGGCTTCCTTCAGCTAGGCCATAGTTAAACTCTCCTGCATCTTAATAGTTGAAAACCACT
Source organism: Chloebia gouldiae (assembly GCA_003676055.1). NCBI lineage: Eukaryota > Metazoa > Chordata > Aves > Passeriformes > Passeridae > Chloebia > Chloebia gouldiae. The sequence goes on from QUSF01000001.1 coordinate 12,902,514, forward strand.
GTTTGGAGGTTTAGGCTGCTAGTGTGTCTATCTGCTCTACTTTACTGCCCACTCGTGCCTCCTGTCTTTTCCGCTTGTTTCACGTAGGTCTTGTCCTGCATTTGGGGTAAAAATCACTGTTTTGAGTAGCCTATTTCACAGTAAGATTCCCAATCTTGTTTGTCTCTTTTGTCTCAGGTCATCTCTTGATAACTATTACTAATGTAGCTTGTCCTAATAAGAAGTGATTTGGCTCTGATGCACATCTGTACATTTGTAGCTTTGCAGGCTCACTGTCTATTTCTGGTGCCACTAATGTTGTTCTTAACCTGGCTATCAGTCTAATTCTTCCTTGTTTGGCAAGTGCCTGTTTTCACTTGATATGAAACAAACAGCTTAGTAGTGTAATGTACAAATACAGCACTGACAGGATTATATACTGTTGGGCTTTTTTTGTCTTGAATATGACTGTGCCAAGCAGAGCTTATGAGTTTATGAAAGATGCCTAGATTTTGGGACCTTTGGTCCAGTGAACATTGGCAAAACCAGTTAATTGACTTTACCTGATAGTACAAGTACAGTAAGCAGAATCAATATGATTGCAGTCAATGTATAAGCTAAGGTTATGAACTCTCCAGAGACAAAGGAAAGGTGAAAACATGGGCACAAAGAATAATGAAATTCGTTGGAGGCTCAGGTTTCGCTTCTTCGTTGCATACTGGGGAGTATTATTTAAAGAAGTGATCTTGTTTATGTTAACTCAAAATCAGTCACTGACATCTGCTCTCTTGCAAGTCTGTTTTTACTTAGGGAAAAAGACTTTCAATTTATCACTAAATTCAGCTTGCTATTCATTCTGTTAATAGGCATCATTTTAGTTTTGTTTTCAATGTTTTAGATCTTGTCTAAATGTTGCTTTCTCTTTTCTCTTGCAGGATGATAGATCCAAGCTTCAGAAACCAACAGTAAGTGTGCCACACTGTTTCTTTTGGGCATTACAGACAGTGTCCTAGTCTTTGTGTATGAATGGTATACCCCCAGGAAAAGAAATAATTCAGTTTAAGTGCAGTGTTTCAGGTTTTAAATCTCTTAGACCTGTTGATACTGCTTCAAATGGTTCTTTCCATTAACCATTATTTCCTTTGTGTGGCTTCATACGAAGGGGTTACTAAGTGTGATAGCATTATGCTATAGCAAAATCCTTCATTCTTTAAATTGATTGCAAATGTTCTGGTACTAGAGCAAGTAATTTTGCAGTGATGGATCTTGCACCACTAAATTTAGGTAGGGTTTTAATGCTTGGATTTTTAAAATAAATTTCAGGGTCACGCACAAGTAGAGTTACTCAAATTAATAAGTCTTCATGTAAATAGTGCGCATACACCCAACTGGGATTTGACCTTGTAGTGCTGCTTTTTCTGTGGAAACAGAACAAGAAGTCCAAATCAGTATCAGGAACAGCTATAACAATTTGACTGATTCTTACACAATCTGAAACACCACACTAAAACCCCTGAGTTTAAGAAACTTTGTAGATGTAAATTAGTAGCTTTCTTTATGTAGTTTTGATATAAAAAATATTTGTGAATTAATTCCAAGTTTTTTCAATTTGATTTTAGTCAAGGAAAGGATTTTTGTCTTATAGATGACTAAAACTTTTCAAATGTAGCCCAAGGTTGAAGTCAGCTTCCTGGAAAACTTGCAGCAAAATTCTTGTTGATAATGTTTTAGGAATTTGATGGCATGTTAGATATAGAAACTGATACTAGCTAGCTTATAATACAACAGAACTGCTGTAGGAATTAGGAGAAAATGCTTCCCAAATGCATGCACTGAGTTGTTTCTGAATTAGTCTCACTTGATGAGTTTTGAGAAACTGTGGGGCTATTTAAGGTGAAGAGGGTTGTCTTCCTGAAGTAAATATCTTCTTATGCTTTGCTTTCCAGGAAACTCTTATTACCACTGCTCAGTCTACTTCCAGGTACAGTATGAGATCTGATGTCAAACTTGAAGTTCCTTATGATTTTCTGAAGCTTAAAAAGCTGAATAGCTTTTATCTGCTGGTAGCTGAGATATCAGGGGGTGGTGCATGAAAATTTCTCTTCTGTCTAAAGCCCAGGTTGGCATTTGTGTACCACTTTACAATTGTGTTAGCTTACTAGGTAGATACTTTTCTTATATTGGCAGGCGTCAGTATCTATCAAATGGTTTGATTTGCATAGGCCTTTATTTCTAGAGTCTGCCACATGAAGGGAAGACTCTTAGTGCCATTGCCAACTATTTTACTGACGTGGATGCCTTGCTTTTAAAATTTGCTACTGGTATTGCATCTAAGGGAAATAAGAGGATTCTGTGTATAAGAAGGAAGATATGTCAGAATTGGGAGGGGGTTGAAAAACACTTTGGAATACCACTGAATCAAAAACTTTTTAAAGTTGTACTCTGCTGACAATTGCCTACTGCTGAAGCCTCAGAGGGCTCTCCTATGACCCTCTTCGTTTGGGTGCTTAGAAGTGTCATATGATACTGCTGCTTAAATAGCTTTTGAATTAATGTCATTCTGGGCAGCACACAATGACTTTAAATGTGCCTAGGGTTTTGCACTTCTCTAGTAAGCAAACTTCTTGAAGTTTTAGTGCAAAACTTTACTGTACAAGCTTCTTCCCTTGTTTGGAGTATTACTGGCCAATCCAGGTGTTCTGTTACCCTGAATTTGAAGTAGTTGTTGGAGTGTGTAGAAAGGACTTCTTTAAGCAATGACTTTTTCTTTTTTCTTTTTATATCTTGCTGGTTGTCACTTCCTAAACTGCTTTTTCAAAAACTTCCCTTTAGTTCATGGTCCAACTGGGTGATCCCGGCAATAGCAGCGATTATCGTGGCCCTGATGTATCGTTCCTACATGTCAGAGTAAACGCCTTACTGAGAATTAATGCAAGAAGAGAACACATTCTCTGGAAGAAAATATAAGCAATCCTAACCCATTATGTTCCTGGAGAAAAGCCTGATGTCTGAAGAGAAATACAAGTTTTTCAGAAAATGAAACAATACTTTTTCTGCTGTGCACTTTTCTTAATGTTGCCTTCTTATATGCTGCTGTGAAGTGATAAAAAGGCACCATTTCTCTTTTTGTAGAACACTTATTCTCTAATGAATTACTTATGACAACTGTATTGGTTTCTGTGGTAGAATATTATTTTCTATGTAACACTCATTCTGGTTATTTCTCTTTAATCTGTAATAGGGTCATTAGGACTTTCCTTACTTAGACATTTTACAGCTTTAAAAAACTACCAAAACTGTGTACATATACACAACTTAACTTAAAAACATCATGTTGTCTTTTTAAATGTAGTATGAATGAAATGCAAGTTAAATGTAATGAATAAAACTGAGTGGAGTTATAGGTGCCTGAAGTGGGTTGGGCCCTACCAATCAGCTATGATGAGCTGGGGTTTTTTTCCATTTTTTTGACAATTGCTCTTGTAGTTGTTGTAGGTACTCATACTAGCAAACTGTTCTGTTTGTCTCCCATTGAAAAATTCAGGTGAAATATGAAACTCGATGTTTGGCCCAATAATGTCTGTCTCATTTTTATGAAAAATAGCTCTTTTGTTCAAAAAAGGCAGAAAAAAGTAACTCCTACTAAATAGTACTGTTCCTGCCGAACACTCAGGTGACTGTAGAATTTGTTCTGGAACTTTTAGCCTTTGATAAAATCTTCAACTTTGTAAAATACATTGTGATGGGAATAACTGATAAATTAGATCTATTTCTGACTCTTCTGTTATGTGCTTTGGTGCTTTATTATGAAGAGGCAACTGTTTTCACTGCTGAATACAAGATAACTACAAGTTTGCATTTTGTGGTGAACATTTTTAGTCATTTGTAAATGATCATGAATAAAAGTTTAATTGGTTACACCTGCTGACTCAAACATCTTCATTTCCAAATTATTTGAAGGCCTTGAAAGGTATGTCCTATTGGGGCACTTCTCAGAAATGCACTTAGAGTAGCTCCTGTCAACTTCATATCAAGCAGTAATTTTTGTCTGTGTTTGTCCATGGCTTTCCCTCTGAATGTGGTTTAAACAGAGTTTAAAACTTCAAGATTTATTGGTATTTTTATAGAGAACCTTTAAAAAGGATGTAACTCAGAGTTAGTATTTGGAATTACAAATCAAGTTTAATTACTAAAATAGCACTTAAGTCCATATATCTAGGCAAGGCAAAAAAAAAAAAGGGCAACTTTAGAAAGCATAGCTTTCCCCCTCCCAAGAATTTCAGACAGATAAGAACGTCCACATCAGCAGATAGAGCAGTGCAATTAAAGTGGATCTGTAATGTGGAACACTTGCTGTGAAATGGTTTTTTCCCATGCTGTGAATGTTGGAGTTTTAATATGATGTTGCTCTATTTTGGTCCTGTATAGTGGATATTTGTGCAATTCCGTGGAGTAACTATGGACGCTCAGTCCCATCTAAAAGTATTCAAGCTGGCATGTGCAGGGAATTTCCACAATGTGAGCTGGAAGCATGGTGAGGACAGATGAGTAGGCAGTGCTTCAATAACTGGTACAAGTAAAAATGCAAATATAGATGGGCTCTCCCCTCCACTGCTGTGAATACAAGTTGTTCCTCAGAGATATACATTACTTTTGGGTTTTTAAATGTAAATGGAGATAGATCTAAACTAGAAAAATGATCAGGCTTATTTTTCTTTTTAATAATCTTAAGGTTAGAGCTGCTTTCCTTAGAGGTGTCATATAGATGACTTTAGCTTTTGAGTATGAATAGGAGAAAATATATATGGGTGTGGTGAGGCATGAATGACTGTGCTATTATAAAAGTGAGTGAATTAAGGGTAGTCAATGTTTTTACAATCTGACAGCAAAAAGAAAATAATTTACAGTCTGCTTTTTTCTCAGAACAAAATCCTTTGTCCACAGATCCAATCTGAAAGTATTTGCTCTAATTGTCTGATAGTAAATATTATTTTTTTTAAAGAGGCTGGCTTTAGTGGTGGATGCTTTAAATCAGTTGTCATCTTTTATTGTCTACTTGTACAACCTTGTAATGTTTACAATGCCTTAAATTATTTGGGCATTGCATTTTTGGCCTTTATTTGCCTGTCATAAGAATGCACAGTAATGGGGAGTTCCCCCTTAAATGGAGATGGCCTTGGCTGCTTCTTGGTGTCTGTGGAGTAAAGCCAGCACAGCTTGTTCACTTGCTCCCTCTGAGATGACAAGGAAAAAATAGTTTGCTGTTCCTTTTCCTGGCTTCCTTGCTCCATCACGCTGGTCCAATGCCTTTCCCTAGCCATCGTGCTGCAGTCAGGATTTTGCATAGTGCTAAAGGAAAGCTGGCAAGCTAGTAAATGGAAGCTGATCACAAATTTTCTTAAGAGACAAAAAAATGCAAAGGTGCTATTTTTTATTTTCTGTATGTTTGACTACTGAGGGTAAAAGTGTTTATAAATTCATGGGCATTTGAAGCAAAACTGTTCCTGTATTTTCTGCAAGGCTGGCAATGACATAACTGAAACTCAGTGGGCATGAATGAACTATATCAGTGTGCACAAAACATACATAAGATTAATAGTATTACAGCATTTTTTCTTTAATATAGAAAAGGATCTCAGAACTGGCATAGCAGGAACAAGAAGCAGGAGGAAACATGCTCCTCTATGCTTAGCTCTAATTCCTGTTCACATCTATGGTGAAGCTAGTAACTGATGGATGACATACTTGAATTCCACTTTACTTTCATACTTCATTACATTCCTTCCTGTGATTTATTCATTATGTATTGAAATACTTGGAGGTTTTAAGTAGGTGGGCAGACAAGCACATGAATTAATGAGAAAATGTTGGAACATTGGATCTTGGTAGATGATTAATGCTGGATTTTGTTCTTTCTAAAAACTAGTTAGACTTGTTCTTAATCTTCTTACATGTAGGAATGTGCATAAAGCAATCCTTGACATTTTCTTTGCAAGTTTTTTGAAAGTGGGGACATAAAATGTGACTTTCTAAAAGTGGGAAAATGAAATCATCCATACTGATGCTGCTAAAACAAAGCTCAGAAAAAAAAATCACAATTATACTGTAGTCTCAGTGTAAGGGAGTAGATTTTTACTTTTATCCTGTGCAGTATAATTCCTGTGCCTGTACTTAAACAGTTTGCTGCACTTAGGTGGACACAGCCTAAGAGCTGCCCATGGCTGTCAGTTCTGCTCACTCCAAGTAGCACTGTCAGGCTAGAAGAGTTTCGCACAGGAAAGCCTCAGGGGAGGTTTTTTGGCGTTTCTGGACAGAGCACCAGAGAACTTCAGACCTCCAGAGTGCAGGAACTGTCTGTACCCAGTAGCACAACTACCACAGAAATTTCCACTTTTTTCCACAGACCCTGATCTGTGGATAAACTTGATTGATCCTGTTGCAGGGCACTTTTCTGTCTCTGGAGTTCCACCTATTTAGGTCTTGGATAAAACCAGCCATGTATTGTTGGAAATTAATAGGTGTTTTACCTGTCAGCAGTTCTGGAAACTGCTTCAAGGTTTAGGAGGGCATGAATAGAGAGGAAAAGGTAAGCCAAGCAAGGGGTATGCTTTCCTGAGTGACTTTTTTTTCAAAAAGGAAACATCATTCTCCTGTCACAGATTTCTGAAGGCAGTTGATGATTTTAGTATCACTCCACATAGCTTGCAGAGATATCCATAAAAGGTGTGTTTTCTGCATAGGTACTTGAGGATAGACATAAAAGAAGAGTTTAACCTGCTGCTTTAGAAGCCTTAGAAGCAGGGTGGAGGGCTGCTCCCTGTAAACAAAGAAATATATCCTTCATTTTTAAACTGAGTGTATTCACAACTTTTATTTATTTTGATCCATTTTCAGAGTAGTGTTGCAGTTGATAATATTTTCTGTATCAGTCTGAGGAGGACAAGCAATTTAAAAACACTCAAGGGAAGTTTGTATTTGAGCAGTCATGGCTGTTGGGGTTGGAATGAGAAAAACTTGTTTTATTTTTAGGTAATTATGTAGAACTACTTTTTAACCCTATGGAAGTTACAAAGATATTTGAGAATGCAGATTATTATATATTTTGTTGTCATGGTGAGATCTTCAGGCATGAGGCTATGGATGAACAAGTTACTAGAGTACAAGCTGGGATGTGCAGACTTGGGGTTAACTAGGTGCTCTCAGGCAGCTCCTGGTGGTGGGCTGCTCTTAGTCTTGGTTGCATGCAAGATAATTTATTGCACCGTTGCTGAAGGCAAGACAATCACAGGCTTGAGAAACTCAGCATCTATTGGATGTGCCAGCCTGGGCAGACAAGATTATCCTGCCCCAAGATCCCAGGAGAGTCTTGATCTGGGATTGTGTCTCAGATCACATATAACACACATCTACAGGATTAGACTCTTCAAAACAAATTAAGCTTTTTCATTTAGTAAATTGGTGTCTTCAAATAAATGTCGGCAGTTGAGGAAGAGCAGGGAGGGTGGCTGAAGAAAAGAGAACCAGCCTGTGAAACAAGGATTGTTGTCCAAAATTTTCTTTCCAAGCTCTGTGCCCTAAACTGCTAAGTACAGAGATTTTTACTCTCTTCTCTGCTATGAATCCAGCATTTTTGTTTCTACTGGAACGGATGAACCAATTGCATATTTATCCTGGTTCTTGGACAAAGTTTTACAGCCTGGGCTGACTCTGGCCTACTTTAGAGTGAGTTTGGATATGTCTGTATCATTCCTGTAGGCGTAACCTCACTGGTTTGTGCTGGGCCTCACTTCTGGTTTGCATGAAGCATGAGAATGCAGCTCCAGACTTGTCACATACTTTCATGTGGGAATCTTACAGTTTGTTCTTGAAGTCATCACAAGCTCATTAAGAATCCCTTAAAAATAGGTGGCCTTCCTACTTCCAACTGCTGTTATACAATAAAAAAAAAACCAAAAACCAAAACAACAAAGCAGCATAGGGTTAAAAAACATGTCACCAAACTATGTTCCTTTTGTACTTTAAAAATCCACATATTAAATCCATTGTTGCAGGGATTTCACTCTCATGTGTGAAAGAAAACCCTGGGCAAACAGATTCTGATTTTGTTTGGAATGCTCAGGAGTTCTAGTAACACTGTTGAAAAGGATGTCAGCAATGCAGCTTGCAAGCAAACAGATGAGTGTAAATTCCCTCATAAGTACAAATTTGTACATATGTTAGATTTACTTTGGTTTACTAAGTAAACTACTAGCACAATTAAAAATGGGAAGTATGGAATGAATTAAGACAACAGGCTTTGTCTTGAAGCTAAGCAGGGACTGAGCCCTGGAATGTGAGCGCTGTGAGGCACTGCAGCTGTGTGCTGTGCTGTGTTATTGAAAAGCAAGCCAGGGGACTCTGTGTCAGCATCCTATTTCTTCTGGCACACAACACTCTGGTAATTCTGGGAAATGTCTTCTGGGAAAACTTCCCTTAATACTCTCATTTTGAATCCGCTAGCACAATGCGATTAGAAGAAGGCTAAATTTACTTTAATACTTGTTTTATTAATATAATGAAAAAGGCCTTACAGATTTTGAAAATGTCATACAAATATAATGATTTCTATTATTCATTGGTTGTATCCTGGCTCAGATGTTAACTCTGGAGATCAGTGACTAGGAATATCATGAAGGATTTGCACAAAAATATACCCAAAGTATATAATAAATAAACTTTCTCTATTTTTAATTTAAAACTTCAAAGAAACTTTAAACTCAAGCAACAGTGTTCATTTTAGAGGGATCAACCCCATCTATGCAACAAAGTGCCATCAAAATGCCCTGAAAAAGAACAGTCTTCTTCCAGAAACACATTTGCTTAGGTATATGTATTTTTAGCATCTTGAATCAGTCATGTGTAGGCCACAAGCAGATGCTCAGCATATGACAAATTTTGTCTCCTATGTGTACAACAAAATTAGTCTATCTTTGTCAATGTGCTACAATATAAACAGCATAAACAGAAAATGGTACCAAACCAAGTTTTAGTGGCTTTTGTTTGGGTGGCTCAGACCTTAGTGGAAGGTACACCATATAACCTGATTATCATCCTCCTCCCAGTTTATCCATTTAATGAAACAGTGTGAGCCTTCTTATTACAATTTAATGTGCCCAAGTCAGAGTATATGCATTTTATATCTGTGCCTTAGTAATAAAATTTTCATGGGATACATCCTATGACTTCACAAGGTGAGAACTTGGTTTATTTCCACTCTAAAGACTAAAGGAAGGTTTGCCAACACTTCAAATACTGAGGTTTGCATCCAAAAAGTCCTCTAGTTTTTAATTATATTATGAGTTAACATGTCACCAGGCAGTTCAGCAATTAGAATTATGATAGCAAAACAGAAAAGTGCATGGGACTCACCAGGGCTCTTTAAATTGCTGGCAATAGAAAAAAAAATGAGGGAGATAACTGCTATTTTAACAGTCTTTAATTGGTAAAATGAAAGTAAGTTTTGCTCCAGGCAATGGGCATCAAAGACAAAGATCATGGGTTTGAAAACTCCTAGAAACTCTTCTCAATAAATAGGAGTTGCTTTTCTTATACCATTTTCTGAGTGTCCTCACTGGTGCTGATTTTCACTTGCAGAGGATCTCTGAAGTTATCTTTGGGTATTGACAGGTTTCCTGTCTGACCCCTCCCTGCCATGTTGCTCCTGTACTGGGCTAAGCCACCACACTCCAGCTGCTGCAGCCTCCTCAGACATCCTCATGCTGAGCATTTTGGCAGTGCTTTGTTGCATTGACCAGGCTGGTCCCTCTGAAATGGGCACCATTGGCTCAGTTTAAAGATATTTTGTACCACTGAAGCTGCATTCATGAGATGCCTTGTGCTGATAAAACAAGGTCACCTTCACCCCCTTCTTCCATTTTTACTCCAGCCTTCTTGAGACCTAGTGCCAAGGTAGCTGCACTTCTTGGAGACACAGATATGAAAGAAAGACAGTATTTATTAGAAACATTTGAGCAAAGTAAACAAATTCACTGAGCTAAGGTCAGTCCTAAGGTTGCTTAATGCCAAAGCCTGGATGGATTATTGTTCTGTGCCGTTGAAATCTGGCCAATTGTTTATCTAGCTGCATATATGAAGATCTATGTTAACAACATAGAAAAAGGGAAAGCTCTCAATATAAATCAGATTCTCAGACTTAGCTGCTCATCTCTGGGTACTGAGCACTGAACAGTTATTTTCTTTCTGAAAACTTCTGTTCACACTTGAGAATGATTAGCTCTCTTCCACATTATTTTGAGTCCTTAATGCTTTCTCCTGTGGGGCAAAACCAGTGTCTGGGTTTTGTAGCTGTGCCAAAATACAGCCAAGACAAAGAACTCGGCCCAAACATAGAGCTGTTCTGTTGCCAGACAATGTGAGCAGTAAGGAACAAAAGATTTTCAAAGAGGTTGAGCTGATTCATTAATTTTTTTTCATTCACATCTATACCATATGGGATTACATGGCTTTTGTGAGTTCTGCTGCAGTGTTTTCTTCTTTCAAAGCTTTTCTGTCCACCACAGGGTGATGCAGAGCATGCCACAGGCAGGGACAGCTGGGGGATCTGTACAGACACCCCACTCAGTCACACATCCTCAGTTTTGCTGTGCCTTTAATTGAAAGTTAGGCAGAGGCAGAAGGAAACTGCCATTAACAAATGCTGGTCCAAATGCTTCTTGACCATGAACTCAGGCTAACTCCATCTGACCTTGCTGAAATAACAGGGCTCTGAGCCATGGAGGGGCTTGGTCTGTGACCAGGGGAGTTTTTGGAAGATGCTTATATTCCTAGTGGATTTTACTGTTTTTATGTAGTCATGGTTCAGAGGAGGAAAAAGTGCTGCACACCCACGACAGAAGATTCATATCATGTATTTTGTGTTTTCACAATGCTTGCCAGCGCTGGTGTGTTGGCTGAAGGCATTTGCTGATTTCTCTGTAGCCAAGGGGTTAAAAGCCTCAGCTGGAGGTTTTTAAACATGCCTGGCTGTAGTGGGTTGGGTCACAAGGGTGATGGTTCAGGGCTGCCCCTCGTGTGTCCATAACTCTTCCTTTTCTGCTAGTGTGGCTTTATTTACAAGATTCCTTTCACAGACACCTCTGAAGGCTGCTAAGCTCTCAGAGCAAACACTTCCCTGAGGGCTTTGAGGGGTTCTTTTGAAGATGTGCCAGGATCAGCTGTGTCACGCAAGAAGATGTTAATGAGGAGAAATTCAGCGACCTTAGAAGCAGGGCATCATGAAGTTGTGCTAAGGGACCATATGCTGGGATCCTTGCAGGAGTCTTGTTAAGTTGATTAACTGTCAGAAAGGTTTTCTGTGGGGATGAGGAATATAGTTATGTCAGGCTGTAGGCTTAACTGCAGAGACATAATGAAACTAACATTTTGAATCACAGTAGTGTTGTCTTTTCTTCTTTAAAAAATTACTATTTGCTAAAATATTTAAGGAAAAAAAAGTGGAAAACTCCCATAAGATCTGGTTTTTTTTCAGTGTAATGATAGGTCAAAAAATGTTTTAATCTTAGAAAATTATTTTTAAACCTGAAGAATGTAAACAGAAAAGAATATAAGGTGATTGATCTTTTTTTTGAGTAAGCATGGTCTTTACATTTGGTTTTGATTTCTTTTTAAAAAGAGAAGAAATTATAAGAAACTTTCCTTCCTGCATTCAGTAAATTTTTTAACTCAGTGTCTATGTGCTGAATAATTTTTATATAGCTACAAGTGGAAAAGGCTTTGTTCTTGTTGTCTTTTCTATCTTTTGTCATCACAAAACTTGCATAAACCTCTTATCCTTTCTGTATCCCTGCCCTAGTATCAACAATCAATCTTTTTATGGTTATCCAGGCAGTATAATTTATCTTTCCTGTCCTTCTCAGTTGCCCAAGCAGACCAATAATCTTTTGTTTACTTGAACTTTGTGTCCTTCTGGACTATGTGAAGGCAACAGCCCTGGAACAGAGTCCAAGGCAAAAGAGTTAAACTGACCCTGTTGCGTGACAACCCCATTCAGAAGTTCACAGCTTATTAACTATTTCTGTTGCCTAAGAGCCATTGTCAAGCTCCAGTATCCAAACTGGAAGGAAAAATGTTCAGAGTTGTGTATTCCTTCAGACCTAATCCAAGTTCAGAGACACCAGAAAGCAGGAAGCCCAAGGGAAAACTGAGACTGCTTTGGGGAAAGTGAGCTGTTCTGGGATCTCCATGGGAAGCCTCTCTCCATTTCCCTGCCTGTTGGCCCAGCATCAGCCTTCATTAAACTCCAAGCCTCCAGATTTAGGCAGAAGCAGCAGAGCAACTGGGAAGCTGTGGGAGGGCTGGCATTTAGATTCAGCTCCAACCTACTGCTACTCACAGCTGTGTGCAAGCCTGAGCCATCATCCTTACCCACAACTTAGCCACTGCTGGAATTTGGGATATACCAAGGCAACTGATAAGTTAAAAAAGGTGGTGGTAGGTTAAGTTGTCAGCTGATGCCTGCAAGGGTCACTGAGCTTTGCCTCTGCATAGGGTCACTGAACAGGGATCAATGCTTTTGTTGGAGTTGGGGATGCAAAAACGTAGCTACAGATGTGGAGGGATTTAGAGTGAATGACATGGGTTTAGCTCAGCCACACCTGACAGCCCTTTTGCAGCCCAAGAGCTGGAAAAAACCCTCCAAACCTGAGCTATGAATCCAGCCTCAAACCAAAGTCTGACTCTAGTTTTAGCCAAGAATTTAGCATTGGTGTAACTGAAGTCTTATCAGACTAATAGAAAAGTTGTTATTCTGCAGGTTTGTTTTTCAAAATTATTTAGGGAAAGTCTCAATAATAATAAGTAAATAAAAAGTACAGTCAAGTAATAATAGTACAGTCAAAACTTGTGCACACATGGTGTAGGCCCTCCCCCTTTCCTCTGGTGTCCAGCTCACTCTTTCACTGTTCCTCTGGGCTAATGGCTTCATCCTGGGGGGACTGGGTATGCATTCATGCCCACAACAACAGCATTCAGAGTCCTGCAGTGGGATAAGTATGGTGATGGTGGTGGTTTCTTCCTCCTCCTTCTCCTCCTCTAGGATCCACTTAAGGTCATATTCATATTTCCCAACACCTTCTGTGCTTTTTTCTTCCTTCATTGGTCTGCAGTTTGATGTTACATCTGAATTTACAATATATGGTACATTACTCCTAAGATGGGTGTGGTTCAGCTTCCAGGTCAGCACTTCTGTTGCTCACCACTGGTGTGCTGGTTATAGCCCTGCAGTGCTCAGCATCAGCCCATGCCCTGCCTCCAACATCCTGTGCCTGTACTCCTCTACAGCACCTCTTAGGAGCCCACCTTTGCAGCCTCTTCTCTCATACCAGGCCAGCACTGCATCATTCTGTAAAGATTGTAAAAGCTTCACCCTCCACACAAAAGCTGCATGTTGCTACTCTCTGTATAAAAACCATGGTTATACCTTTGGAAGGCAAGCAATGCAAGTTCAGTGTAGCTACTCGGTCATTAGAAAAATGCCTGTTAGAGCAACCAATCAAACCAAGTAAAAGGAAAGCCTCGTGCAGGTCTAGGCAAATCCAGGCAAAGCAAAACTTCCATCCCAAAGCTCTGCAGAGCCAAAGCAAAGCCTTGTGTCTCATCACCTGCAGGAGCTGTGCTGGCTTTAAGGGGCTGCAGCCTGCAGGGTGTGCTGGACAACCCATTTTTTAAACCTGGGTACTCAGGCTGTCCTGAAAAATTATCCTGCTGATCAGCCCCTGGTGCTTTCTCAATAGCCTCGAGTTATGGCTCTGTAACCTCATCCCTTGTCCTTGGCACTGGGACAGTGACCTCCCACCGTGGTGGAGGTCCTGCCTGAAGCCAGACCTTCACTGTAGCCTCAGGTCCATACTTAAAGCTCCAACCCTTTTGGCTCACCTGTGTCAGGAGCCATCAAATCGCAGTGTCCTCAAAGAGAGGCAGAGAGAATTGGAGCTGTTTTGAAAAATTCTGGCCTCTGTCAGAGGTAGCAAGATGATTTTTGCTCCGGCATTACCAGATAATGCTCTTTTCTCTGTGTTTTGTCCCAAATTCAGCATGGGTCATGTGCCAGGATCCCCTTGCCTTGTCAACTTTGTAAAAAAGCATGGGATCTTTTCTGGGTTTGATGACCAAGTTTTTGCAGACAGTAAATGTGGCAAGCACATTTCTCTCACTCTTAGGATTTTTCCTAGAGGTGCACAGAGAGAAATGGAAGAGAAAACAATTTCTATTTCTGCTCCTTGTTTTTCCTATGTGGAATGTGTTTGGAGAATTGTTTACCTGGAGTGAGTGCTTGATTGGATTCTGGTGAGGATTGTTTGAGCCTGATGGCCAATCCAGTCCACCTGTGTCTGGACTCTCGCAAGCAGGGTCACGAGTTAGTGAGATTAGAGTTAGAGTAGGAGAAAGTAGTATGTAGTTTTTAGTATCTTCCTTTTATATAGTATATTAATGTATTTTACCATAATTATAATAAAGAAATAATTCAGCCTTCTGAACTGAGTCAGACATCGTCACTTCTTCCCACTGGGTTTGCCTGCATCCACAACAAGTAAATTTTAATATGGCTGGGCAAGAGGGAAAAATTCATTAAATTCATAACATCTTAGCTATTGTTTCAGTAACTTGTACTCTTAACTTTATCCCATTTAATTTTTTGATCAACCCAATTTCTAAGTGGGGGATATTTTGGTAAGATTATGACTGATGCTGTTCTTGTGGTTTTAGCTTTAGGAAGCAAGAGACTGAGCACAGGACAAATGCTTTGGTGGGTCATAGCTGAATTCTGATGTCCCAGGAGGAAAACGGAATGCAAACAGCTTGAGGACAGTATGGCACAGACTGAGCTAAGGCTAGGGTTAAGTTCAGATTAAGTGCTTGCCTTTATCCAGGTAAATAAGAAATGAGGCCTTGTTAAATGATGGATTTAGGATCAGGTTTCTCAGTGTAGTGATGTGTTGATGTACTGATATTCTGCCTGGAAGGCAGGACAAGAGGAGCTGATTGCAATTCCAATTCACAAGAAGCTCAGGCTAGCAGAGAGAAGCCAGCTGGAGTTACAGCATTGACTTCCCTGGCTCGTGGCCATCTCATCATGAAGCTGTCTCACTTGACCACAGCTCCATGGAGTGAGCAAGCAGTGAGCACTCCATGGAGCTCTGTGTCAGTGGACAGCGATGCCCTGGGATGTGCTCATTCTCTGTAGGTAGTCTGGCTGCTGCTGTGGGTGTAGTGCCACCCACAACCCCCGAGATGAACAGAGCTGCCTGCACTAGGTCTGTGCAGTGGGGGCCTGGGCCTTGATCCTCTTTTATTCCTGCTGCTGATGTGCTGTTGCTGAGGGTGTCAGAAGCCAGACAAAAATATTGCCTGATGTCCAAAACTAGAGATCCTAAAAACCATGCTTAAGTGCTGCCTCTAATACCCACAAAAAAACCTTTCCAATCTGACTTCAGTTTTCTGAATGGTTGCTGTAGCACCTATATGTGTTTCCAGAGAATTCCCAGGAATTAACCAGGCTGAGCAGATTGACACCTTGATTGTGGGATTCATAAAATAGATGTTCTTCTGTGTAAAGTTCCTGAGGGCATGATCTGGCAGGAATGGCCTTGGTATAAACTTGGCTAAACATTTCTTCTGAGAGATGAGAGGTAAAAGGAGAAGGAATCTGGAATTTTTCCCTCATTTGGGGAAAAATGCTCTAAAGCTTTCTGCTGATCCTAATAGCTCTGAACCACAGGGATTGGTGGATTTAGCCCCATTCTGCTGGAGGTTTCAGCTTTGTGCCAGGTTGGTATATAGCCCAGTTTACTAATCAGCACATTAGTACAAGCCCATCTTCCTAGGTGAGAATTTTGCAGAGGTCATGACTGTGATGGATGAAGAATGGATACCAGACAATGTCTCCATGGTGAACAGAGAGACCTTTAGCAGGATAAAGAACATCTGAAATTACTTTGACATAAATAACAGCAGCCTTTGTTTTCCAGTCTCATCCTATATTTTACTTGGGTTCTGCCCATCTGAAAAAAATTAACATAGCTATTCAATATTTTGCATGTCTAAAACATGGTCTGTGGTAGTTTTTTTTTTTTCTCAAAACTATTATCTGTTTAAGTAATGATATTTTATAATGTAAAGTATATACATTTTGCACAGCTTTCCAAAATAAATGTGGAACTGATCAAATGCCACATTTTGAAACTTACCTTAAAACAAACATATATTTTCATGAACTGATTTTATTATTTTGCTTACTGATTATTCTGAGGTGGTGAAAATTACTTTTTTTCCCCAGTTAATTTATTAAAAAGCCTAACTAATTATTTTTATAGCTCTCTGAAAAAGTGCAGAAGAGTTCAGTCCTGCCAAAAAGACTTTGGACTGCCAGAATCTATTAATCAGTAAAAGAAGCATTTTAGCATATATGGGTGAGAGAGAACCTAACAGGAAATGTTTTGATACAATTTTAAGTTTAACCCTTAAATTGCATACAATGTAATTAATTTTTTTTACCTAAGGGGAAAAATACCTATGATTTTTGTGATATTAGGGTGAGAGTAAAACACTGGAATTGAAGAAGAAGAATTAATCATCAGAGCAGTAGGTTATAATTGAAACCCAGGTCTGGGTCTAGTGAATGGGATGAAGTGTCTATGCTTTTACATGATCCCTTCCACTAGTGTCCTTAATTTGTTTTGCAGATAAATCCCAAAAGGTTAAGTCCTTGAGCTGTCTGTGCTCTAGATCTAAGCCACTTGTTTATTATGGAAAGAGCATATATCTCCATCCTTGGAGATAATCAGAACTTCACTAGACATGACCCTGAGCGATCCGATCTAATTTTAACATTGGCTCTAACTTCAAGGTTGGCCCTGCTTTGAGCAGGGATCAGACTAGATGAGATCAGGAAGATCCTTCTGACTGAGGTTTTTCTATGAGTCTGTGTACATGTGCACATGTGTTTGCAAACAATACTGAAAGAGGTTAATCCTCGGCTCCAGGCTAAGGATGTAGGTTTCATACCAAAAGCATCACTATTAATTTTGTCATAGGGCACTTCGGCTAAATCAGTGACTAGAGAAATTTATTTATCTTGCTGTTCTAGAGCATTTAAATTTTAAATTCTGAATTCAATTCTAAAGCATTGAAAGCAATTAAATCAGCTACAGAGCAGCCAACTGATGTGAGTAAAGGGCCACTATTCGAAGATTTCTGCAAGTTAAATTTCTTTTTCCCAAGATACTTATTTTTTGGAGAGAAAAATATCTAGAAACAGTCCTGAATTATTATTTATTTTTTTATTTCTCACTCCAAAACATGTAAATTTAGAAGTCCTGCCTGCCTGCACAGCAAAAAGGGAGCCACAGCAACAAGACAGAGGTGGTGGCCTAAGCCAGTGTGGAGGCAGGTTGTTCATGTCTCCACCAGTGTGACTTGATCAACTGTTGCTGGTAACCTGATTACAATCTCCCTAATATTTTTATTTTCCTCCCTCTATTCCTGTTTTCCTTCATCTTGTTTTTCTCTCTGCTAGTGGCTGTTATCTAGGAATAGAATCTAAAACCCATCTAAGCCATTTTTAAATGGCCATAATATGTCTGCTGAAGTATTTGCTCCCAGGAGATGGAACACCATTAGGAGAAAAAGCCTCCTAGGGCACATGATGTATTACTGCGTGCTGGTTTTTCAACATGCAAACACAGAGTTACTCTATTTTTTTGGAATAGAATAAGAAACTTTGAAAGTTGGATGGATTTTGACAGCTGTTCCAAACTAGAATTATAGCAAGTGTTTCTTCAGTCTGATCTCTGAGGGTTTAATGAGGCTTAGGTTCACGCAGTCATCTGTGAAGCCTGAAAATTTTGTAATCTAACCCTCAACTGCATTCAAAGAAAGTTGTGTAAGAAGATGAAAATCACTTTGCAGTGGGTTAAAGGAACAATATAATTGGGAAATTATATAGAAGCCTGATCAAAGCTTAGGGTGATCCCAGTATAAATCAATGTAACCCCGTGACAATCCAAAGATTTATTCCATCTTTCAGCATCTGTGAGTAGGATGCCAGAGCAGGAAAGTAGTTACTGGTGTGTAGTACTGCAATGGAGAGGAGAGCAAAGCAAAACAAAAACTCTGAAAGCATGGATGGAAAAGTAAGGATTTGTCTATCAAGGCATCACTCAGAAATCTATTATTTCTTTCATTTATAGCATCAAGTTCAGGGTTTGAAATATCTTGATAATTTGGTTAAATATTTGAAGGGTAAAGAACTATTTAAAAAGGAAAAAAAAGTAATAATTGAATTGTGGCAACTCTTCCATTAAACGAGTATCAAATGAGTATTTGACTGAATACCTAAATCATGCCAGATACATTTGCAATACTTATTTCTGTAGTGCTTCACCTCAGAAGGTCACTGTAAAAACAGTGTAAAAGGTGTTTCTGGAGACAGAAATCAAAATTAGCTTGAAATTAAACATTTACACTACAAATTCTCTCATTGACTCACTTTGACTTCTACCAAATGAAGTCAAAGGTAAAATGTATTATAAATCCCAAAGAGACAGCACTGAAAATCAGGTTTGCTGCCTTGTTAGCATTTATCTTTCATTTTTTTCTTTCTCGTAGGAATGTAAATCACCCTCAGGGATGTTAGGGCTGGAGCAGGGCCTGGGGCAGGTGCTGACTTTTGCACCCCAGCTGAAACCAGTTGCACATTTTGCAACTCAAGAGAAGAGCATGCCTACCAGCATTGCTGAGAAGAGCACTGTAATGATTTCCCTCTAGTGCTGAAATATGTCAACTACAGATTATTGGACATATCTAAACTGCTGGCACAGTACAATTACTTGTTTCTTCCTTCTTTTGAACAGACACTTTGGGAGGGGAAGAAAAGAGAATCAGAAGCTTATTGTTGTCTGGAAGTCACAGTGAAAATAACAGCATTCTCTACCATGAAAAAAAAAATCCCAGCAATGAACCAAGCCAACCAATTAAGCAAAAAAGCCTAAAACCACCAAACCAGAAGAAAACAAAACAAAGCAAAGCAAAACAAAACAAACCAAAACAAACCCACACATCAACCATCAAAAAAAATCTACCCTCAAATAAACTTTTTAAAATTAGAAACAAAGTTTTGCACTAAATACACCTCTACATTTAGTTCGGTATTCTGGATAGAAAACAGCTGCCTCTTAAACTAAGTATCACAGCATATTTTTGGATGGAACAGGTAACTCTTTCATCAGTTGTTTTCTTAGTACTTAGAAAATATCTTTTCCAAGCTCAAGTCACTGCTTTAAGAGTTCTTATTCTATGAAATGTCTTGAAAATTGGAGCAGAAACAGGAGTGAATTTGTCTAATTTTTCTAAGCCAATGAAGAAATTATTTAACTAATGTGAGCACAAAATGCCTTAACCAACCTGCATGGGTGGTTGTGGAGCTAGAACAGCCAAAGGTCTTCAGGTTAGGCTCTTTATTTTTACATGTAATTTTCCCTGACCTTGATGTGGGACCTAGACTCACTGACCTCTTTAGGTCTTTTACTGCCTCCTTATGGCTGAACAATTATATTTCCTGGGGTTAAATCACAAAGTTTGCTCCCTGAGGATGAGGTTATTGCATTGAGATCACAGAGTTTTTAATGTAAACAGTCAATCAAAAATGAAACATAAAGAAATGGGGCCTCTCTAGTCCTGGTTAATCTGACAAATGCAGAGAACTGAATGATTACATGATTAGGTACCAAAATTTTTAATGAGATAAGTTGAGAATTGGTCACAATTTATTAAAGTGGAAATACTGTATAGAGAGCCTGGTTTGCATAAATAGCTTGTATCCTGGTTAAAACCACTTTCTTATACGTTATCCTTAGTTTTGCAGGAAAGGCTTGATGCACAGTGCTAAAGTGAGGTGAATGGTGGCAAATTTTTGGTTGATCTGGTTTGTATGGTCACCTCCAACAACCCCTGCCCTGTCTCTGTGTCCATCAGATGACCTAAGATATGGGGACAAGGAGGGGCAGAAAGGATAAGATGCTTTCAAATAGTCATTGGAGACATTCCAAACACAGTTTTGGAGGGTTGCATTGCCATAATGTGCAGCTTTGGTAAGGGAGGTTCATGCCCAATGTGTCCAGCTTCTTGGAGGGGGGAAGCACCCCACTGCCTCCAGCTATCCAGGCTGGGGGTGCACGCATGAAATCTGGTGTGTGAGAGAGACAACTGATAATCGTTTAGGCATCCTGGTATTGGTGATCCCCAGTTTTTCAAGATTGAATGGGACAAAGCCAGCAGGATTTAAGTCTGACCTCAGGGCTCTGAGCAGGAGGTTGGGCTGAGACCTCCTGAATGATGCTGTGAGCCTGTGGCCAAGCAGCGCAGGGCTGCTCTGCAACTACCTCCAGATAACATTGTCTCTATATCTTATCTTCCTCTCTCTTATCTTTTCCTTTTTGCTTTCTTGATCACCTTTTTAACTTCCCTCTTACATCCCTTTCCCCACCTCCTCCTATCTCCACTCAGGTAAACAGCCTGCCCCAAATCACTTTTTCCCCACTGCTCCCAGTTTTGCTGCATCCTACCTCAACTTTGCTATTGGTGACATCCTCAGCCTTGGAGGGCCTTACCAAAGTGGACCCCCAGGTCTTGGGAGGTACAATTTGCCCAAAGGTCCCCAGCACAACCTTCAGCTTTCATGTCTGCCCCTTTTTCACACACCTTCCCCTCAGTCCTCTGTGAAACCCAGTTTCTCCCACTGTCATCTGTCACCACCAGCAATTTCTCCATGTCCAGCTGTCTACCTGCAGTCCTTAGAAATCCTCTCATTTCTACCCTCCAGCTTGCTCCTTAAGTCATCTCCCTCTCCCTCTGCCCCCATCTTCCTCCCCACACATTTTACTCTTATTTAATCTTGTTTTCTTCACAGAACATTCAGCATGCACAGAAAGACAGTGTTAACACATATTTAAAGAGGTGGAGGGAGGAGGGACATTATAGTGGCCAGATACTCTGCATATCCTGTGTACTGTGGTCATCACAATTGCAAAAAACTCCCACCATCCTGTTAATTTCAAATTTCAGTCTCAGTGGTCATGAGATATGTGAACATGTAACACTCACAGCAAAAATGTCTCCCGAAGCTAGAAGGCTGCAGAATCTGAAAAATAATCAGCATCACTTTAGCAAGATTTACAAATCACTAAATATTTGAACGAGTTTCTCTGAGGATTTTAATTATATTAAAGAGCAATTCTTCTTTTGCACATGACAAGAATGGTGTCTTCTGTGTCAATAAATTTGCAGCTAGGCTATAATTGAAATCAATTATGCATATTTTAGAAATGAAAATAAATTATTTCTGTGGTTTAGAGTTGTTAGCATCACAATACTGATGTAAAAAAAAGCCCAGCTATAATTAGATCTTTTACCTTCTCTGTAATGAGATCGCATCTCTAAATGTTAATTTTGGATATATTGCCAATACAAAACTTAAGGGCACCTCACTGCTTTTCAACAGCACATTAACTACGTATCTTCTCAGTTTTACTTGAAGTGACTGGGGATCTTTGTCTTAAAAAATCCCTACTGTAGGCAAGAGCCATAAACTAAGGTGCTCACAACAAATTATTTTTCTAATTCAGGTGCACTTGGGATGAGAATCAATGTTATTTGTAATTAGGAAGCCAGTCAGAAACCCTTAAGCCAATTCACAGTTTTCAGTATAGTTTAAATGCCTTAATAACAAGTAGGATACAATTGCTGAAAAATGGAAACCTTTCCTCCTGTGGGAACTTAATTAATGAAGATTAAAAAAAATAAAACAAAACAACAAAACCCCCCTGATTTGACAGCTCTCTGGCAGGCTTTGCAGGGCTGACTATGTAAGAAATGTTTGACCTGCTGTAAACTCAGCAGATCCAAAACACATCTGAGAGACAGGCTTCATTCTCACACTTGCTTAAAACCTATCTGTTCAAACTTACATCTTCAAGTACATACAAACCCTCATTTAAAAAACAAATTCACATAGATTTTGGACAACTTTTTTGTTTTTTAACTTTTTTACTGAATGGTACCCAATTTACCTATTTTGTATCAGTATCTTCCTGTAACTGCATCTAAGCAATACTGCAAGATTTCTGTCCCTTAAAGGCAAGAATTGCTCTCCTACAGACATTTTGACTTAAGGCATGCAGTAGCCTTCTTTAAACCAGGAAAGTTGGATCAACTCCTAAGTACTTTACAGCTTTACATTTCAGCAGCGAGATGTCAAAGCAGCTTTGCTTGGCACATTGATTAACTCCAGTGTCAGGGAACAAGAACAGCCCACAAAAGCTTTAGATAAATACAAGAAAAGAGCTGTTAAATGTATTCAGTGGATATTTATTTACCTGTGTCAGAGTACCACAAGGCAAGGCATACACAACTGCAAAAATCAGCAGCTCCAATAGATGAGTAGCATGCCACTGCATGTCACAGAGTCAGAGATGTTTTGGAGACGGGCAAGCACATGACAGATGTTTTGGAGGAGAGTCTAAAACATTACCATGCTGAAATTTCCCAAAAGCATTAATCATCAGCTAAGGTTTAATATCCAAAGTGCTTCTCATCTAAACTCATTCCTGCTAATTAAGCTGAGAAAGGGGGCAGAATCCATGAGGCAAGCTCCTGACTCTCTTGTGGCAAAAGAAAGGGGCTATTAATTTTCTGCTAGTAATACACAAAGGAATATGTTTCCATGCTCCAAACTATCAAATCAATCATGTACAAAAAGAGGCCAGCAATTTTTTTTTTTGGGATTTATTCTCTTCTGAGACTGTCATCCCAGGCCTTGGCAGGAGCTCAGAGTGAACTAGGACAAGCCATCTCATCCCAGGGACACGGATGAGAAAAATTCCATTAAACTTTCTTGCCAGTATGGCAGCAGATACTGCAGCAGTTCAGTAACACAAGTGGCCCATTTATAAGCTGCTGATTAATATGGGCTAATGGCAATTTTGGGAGAGTGTTTCCTCTAAAACCCAGGGGGAAAACAGTCTGCACCTGAAGATGAAAAGTATTTAAAGTAAGAGCAATAAATATATATGGTTTTTGTAGCAAGAATGAGTTGCCTTTAATATTGGTTCTTAATTTTCATCCACATAAAGCATTTTTAAAAACAATTTTTACCATACCAGAAGTTGATATCCTAGATGAAACCAAGGCAAGCAGTGAGGTTGCTGACTCAAATGAATTTGCAGAAGACAGATTCTGATGTCTGTTCCACATTGTGTATGTCCTAGAAAAGGTACAGAACAGCACCACTGTTGTGCAGTTCCCTTCAGGTTTCTGCAGGAAATCTCTCTTGCAGCCTTGGAAAGTACTTATTTTACAGCATTGCCATGGCCTTTGCTATTGCAGCTGATGATCACTGATTAATTTTAAATTAGTAGAATTTTAAAGCTAGAAGTTTTTTCCCTGCTAAACATGGCAGTTAATAATATGGTATGTGATGACAAATTTTGCAAGGGTAATTTTGGGCGAAAGATAACTTGCATTCAGAGGTTGTTTAACAACTTTCCCTCTGATGATAAAAAATATTTGTTCTTTACATTCTAATGAAATAATTTCCAGTGACTTTCTACTGTATCTTGTGCATAAGAATCCTCCAGTGTTTCTATGCCCTTGTTTATTAGTTTCTTCAGGAAAAAGGTGATCCTGTTTCACATCTCTGGAAAGTCCCTAACTGTTGTTTACAAAAACTCTGCACATATTTCATTTACAACATACTTCCCTTTCATTTATTTTAATTTACCATTTGTTTGGTATTGGCAGTGCTGGCTGTGAGTGTGGGATGTGTTACCTTCAGATTGCTTTCATAAGAATAGTCTGTCTCTCCCATGACTTCTCAGGTCCAAAAGCATTTTGCAGTATCAGGATACCATGGAAGCTGAAGGGGTGGGTGTGCACACACTGGCTTTCCATAACAAACTTTCTGTCGTTCAAGCATAGCAAAAGGTCTCTGGGTTTAAAATTCTTGGCAACCTGTGCAGCTAAATACACACTGAGAACAGCTGCTCAGGAGAGACTGAGTAATTGCTGTGGCTGGTGCCTGCAAAGCAGAGAAGTGGGGTATGGAGATGAGTATGATAACCTGGTGTGTGCGTGGGCAAGTCCCACGCATTTCCAGATTTTGTTGTAGGGCTACGTATCCCGGTGAGTACAAAGATGTGCTGGGTAACTTTGCATATGTTTCTCTGACACAGTTTTGTTGCACTGACCTTGTGCTGTCCTGTTGGTGCTTTACCTATGAGTTTAGCAAATGGAGGTCTAGGCATTGAGGTCAAAGGCAGTATGAACAAGAGAGCAAAAGTCAGCAATGAAACTATGACAGGTTGTAGCAGTGGCAATTTGAATCACAGACATTCAGGTAGTCTGGGCCATGAATTTAGGAAATGTAGGTTGTCCTCCCTGCACTGTGCAAAAGTGACAGGTCCCATACAGAGTCAGCACGGGCTTTTGAGCAAAGCTGGAGCAAAGCTGTTGGGCAGAGTTTCTGTGGATGCTGATCACTTCTTAAAATGAAGTTAATTATTTTTTTTAACAGAGCTTTTGTCTATGTAGTATGAAGTGTTTGTGGGCTGAGGGAGCATGATATCTGGTCTGAGCCAGAGCATGAACATGCTGCTTCAAATGTCTCAACTATTGCAGATTCATCCCCAGTACCATGCTGTAAAGGTATATCCTTAGATCTTCATGCTGCCACAATAATCCTGGAGGTATATTCTTTCAGCACATATGTGTCTTGTGTTCTTTCTTACATTTGCCAAACACTCTGCTCCTGTGCTCTAGCAGCAAAGCTAAGCAATTCTTACAATTCTTTAATCATAAAGGGGTAGGGTATTCCCAGGTACTACTTTGGAAAACAGACAACACATCAGCCACTGCAAATAAAATATTGAAATGTATGGTATAAAACTAATCAGATGCCTGTTCAGTAATTGGTAGAGTTTTCATTTTTCATAATTGCCAGGCAGAAGTTGAGTTGAAAAAGTTAATCTGAGTGAGCCCCTTAGTAATGAACCCCATTACAATATTCTTTTTTATAATGCTGTCACCTAATAAGCTTCAATCTCTGTGTATTTATACAATGCCTATCTAGATACTCAGAGGGTGAGAGGAGACAGAATTTAATCTTTTTCTGTTGGCCTCCAAGGATCCTGGAGCCATCAGGAGAACAGCAGCAGGAGACCAAAAACTTCACTTTCCTGCACACTCCCTTTTCCCTCTGCCTCACAGAGCTACACAGCATCACAGATAAGGGTAAGTGACTGCTGGCTGCATGGCTTCATTGTGGAAACAATAGCAGTAAAAGTTGTGGGTGAAAAAAAGAATTGCATTGTTGAAATACTCCAGCTTTAGTAAAGTATTTACTAATTGAAAAGATGGATGACTGTATTTCAGGAAATTAGCAGGGGACTGTACATTAGATAAAATCACTGTGATTTCCTTTAATAGTTTTAATATTTTCTCCTTACTGGCTAAGAATTGCATTAAGAAGTATTGTATAGCTTGTATATTTAGTATATGATCATGTAAACTAGTATGCACTTTCTCTTTAATTTTGTAATGATACAATAAAATATTTTGCAGCTACACTAGAAAAAAAGATGTGTTTCTTGAACTAATAGGCTACTCCTATTTTACTGGAACAATGGAGGAAGATTAAAAATTGTTAACTCTCAATAGTATAAGAGTTAATAATACTATGGTTTCATGTGTACGTTCTTTATGGTTATTATGCAATTCAACACAATTTGATTATTATGCTTGCAGTACACAACACGTACTGCACAGCCAGTATAGCTATTGTAAATTCTTCTGTGTTTTTCAGGATCAGTGCCTGCAGGCTGACCTGTCAGGATGAATTCCAGGCAAGTCAGCAGTTAAATATCTGGGAACATCCATCCAGTTCAGCAGTAGTTCAGTGAAGTCAGTAGGACTTTTGCCTTGACCTACTGATTCTGTGGTAATACCCATAGGCTCTGAAAGACATTTTGTCAGTTCTCAGAAAACACAAGGCATATCCAACCCAACAGCTCATTCCTCTGCCTGCTGTAGCCCCTTCATTGCTATGTTAATCTAACAAAAATTTGTGTTGAATCTGTTTCCTGATCAAACACAAAGACTTTGAGTTATTTGGCTTCAGCCAGGGTTATTATCCTCTTAGGGGCTATGTGAATTTGCTATGAGTCACAGTTTGTTAACATATGGCACTGGAAAGAAAATCACTAAATGTCTAGCCAAATTTGCTGGTTATCAGGGAAAGTTGGTAAACTTGTGAGCATTGTTTGGAAGTTGTCTTCCCAATTTATAGTATGTCACTGTAGCTATGTAAAAAGTGATGCATGATGTAAACAAAAGCACTATGAAAACTTATACCTGCTCTTTGTAAAGATCAGCTGAACAAGTTTGGTTATGAATAGAGAAAATAAATTTACATTGTTTTGGAAAAAAAAAAGAAACTGCATTTCCAGCTACTTTTCATCTATTTTTCATTCAGGGTAAAATGTCTGTCATTGCAACACTGCAATGTAGCAGGAAGCATTAGATAACCACAAAGCAGTTTTGAAGCAAAGTCATAATTCACAGGACTGATTTTTATGTGGTGATCAATCCCCCTCAAAATGGAGCATCAGCAGATCTGAGGCAGCAGATATCTCTGTGTAGGGTTGATATGATCCCTTCTGCTGTCATTAAATTCAAGCTGCCTTCTGAATGTTATAAATTCTAAAAAAATAACCAAAGGGAGGAGGTTTTTCCATTTCTAGAGAAGTGAGCTTAGGTTTTCTGTACTTCTACATGAAGTAAGAAGCTTGCTTTACTTTTTTTAAGAATTGCCATACAATTTCCATTGTCCTACATGTCCTCTAAAACACCCATGTTCCATGGCCAACACAAGTGACTAGGAACTCTCAGTGGAACTACACTAGGGAAGATTAAACAATTAAATTATACTTTCAGTTATAAATAAGCCTCATATTGTCTACCAAGAGTTCTTACAGAAAAAATAAAGACTTCAAGTATCTAGTTTTCCCACTTTATTTTCTTGTCTACTCCTTGAATTTCTTTAGAAATAAGTAATAAACTTTCCTTTCCCTTTAGTTTATAGGCTTTTACTTGCAGTGCTACTTTTTTAAAGACACACATAAAGCTTCAATTTCTAGAGTCAAGTGATTTATCCAAGATTCTCTGTTTATGAGTTTGTAGGCTTTGTGACTGATGAAAATCAGAGCCTATTGGCATGTAATTCAAAGCTTAAATAGCTCAATAAGGGAAAGGATTAGAAATGTTTTTAAAGAGCCTTAAGCTATGATTAATGAATAGGCAGTGTTTGGTTGTGATACAACAAAACAACCACTTCACAAAAGATGTGGTTGATAAAGCTCCATTTTCCTAAAAGTATAATGTTTTTTCAAAGTCTAAATTTCTGGGGTGGTAAAACCTAGAAATATACTTTGAAATGTAACATTTATTCCTTATGAAGAATCTTCCTTTTTGGAGTTTTCATGGAAAAAACTGAAGACAAGAAGAGTTCTTATATGCATCATATCTTGAAGAATCATCAGGGACCCAAGGAAGACAGAAAGACATATAGGGACACAAGGATTTTTGGAATAGGTAAGGTTGGACCTAAAAATTCTAACACTTTCAAAGTCTCAGAAGAGCAGATAATGAGAGATCTGTTTACATTTGTTAAAAACGTTACTGAATTACTGGTCTTTTAGAATAGATAGAAAATAGAAGTGTTTAGAAGTTTTATATTTCACAGTTCTTCACTAAGTTCTGAAGTGGCAGAGGAAATAACTTTTAGAATAATAATGTAAATATTAATAATTTTAATAGCTACTAAGAATAGCATTTACAGAAGCCTGAAAATAAGTTTCACAGGCTATGGAAGTTCAGGTAGTAGCAGAAACGCAAATAGTTGTTATCACTGAAATAATTAATAAACATATATTTTTACATATGAGTGACCACATCAGGTGCTGAGTATTGCCAATAATTACCCAGGCAGAGAAGGCTGGTTCTTACCAGTTCTGTATGGAAGTAGTAACAGGGCAAGTAGTAACAGAGCAGAAGACAGAGAAAAGTTGGAAAACCAGTTACTCAGGGTGAGTGTTAGCCTATTTAAAATTTACACTGAGAATGTTCACAGCCTTCAGCATTGGTGGATGAAGAATTCATACTGCTGCTCATGAAAAATGAATACTGAATATGGCAGGACCTGTTTCCAGTAAAACAATTAATTGTATTTTTTGTTGACCACTTAATTTCAGACTGGCATCAGGAGGACCAAAAAGACATAACTCTAATTCTTTACTCTCAAGTAAATTCTCTCTAATACCTGTATTTGCACATCGTGACCTAGCTTGAGTGGGGACCTTGGACATGGTGACCTCCAGTGGTCCCTTCCAACCTTAACTGACATCTCAGAGCCTTTTCCTTGAGTGACAAGGGTCAGGAACTTCTACTCCCAGTGAAGCCCTTGGAAGAGCTGAGTTGCTCCATTGGTACTCAGGAGCTCACCAGGGCTCCCCCACTGTGGTATGGGGCTGCCTATTTTCCAGGTCTCCATCTTTAGTACACTGGCCCCATATCACACATTGACCCTGAGGTTCAAACCCACTTCCAGCACTTCTAGCTCCTCTACTCAGCTGTGCAGGGCTGTGTAGAATCCTTGGTGCCTGCCCCAGGACCAGACATACCACGAAGAGTACCAGGGATTTCAGTAGCGCCGAACATTGCCCAGATTTTCTGACCACCTCCTGAAGGCACGTGCCCTGCGCTAATCCAGCCAATGTCTGGTGAAGAGCACGGTGCTTTGGGGGCTTGGAGGCTCCATATCTCATCTCTCAGGTCCCTCCCAACAACTCATCCCAGTTTTCCCCAGGTATCTCACCCCAGGTGGCTTGGAAACTGGGGTGCTGCTGAGGAGATCCATGTGGGCTTACCCCACATCTTTCTGGGCTTTTCTCTGCTCCTCTTTTCACAGCTCCAGAAAAGCTCCAGCACTCTGCATGACTCTCTTGGCAGGACTTGCCATTGGTCACCATTGAGCCAGACCTGCAGGAGCAAGGAACAGCAAGCAGCATGAGACAGCTGCTACAGGCAGGCCTGGAGGAGCCTATCAATGCCCCCTCACCCTGGAAGCAGTTCTATTGTCTTCCAATTCACAGAAAAGCTATTCCCTGTTGCTTGCTATAAATGCTGTAGGAAAGGGTGAGATGCTGGAGAAAGGCTATTTACAAATCTCCAGGGGATCTCCTGCTGCCCAACAGGACATCCTCATGGACATGACCAGCAGCATGGGGCATGGTCACCCTGGGGTGCTTGGACATGAGTGCCCCAAGGCATTTGGTGGCTTCCCTGTCCCGAGTGCTGGGGAATAACCACAGGCAGGAGGCTTTGGCCTTGGTCTGTGCAAAGCAGACAAGTGCAATCATCACTTTTTTATTTATTGGGAAAATTTGCCTGGATTTTCATGGGAATAAAAATGCAGATTTCTGTTGCACAAACTGTCTGCAAGAAAATCCAAACTCCTACTTCAAATCTGAGGCTGTTGGAGCTGGTAGAAGGTCTTGGTACTTTACATCAGGCAGAAGAAAAGCAGTGACACGTTTTTTTCCTCAGCCTTGGCCCCAGAAGTGGGGAAACTATCTTGACTGAAGCTTTTGGAGTGTGGGGGGAAATAAACTGATAACAGATGCTCATTGTGTAAAATTTAATTCCAAGTTGTTAAAGAACTGTAAGCACAACTTTTTCAGCCTTTATAGCTGGTGCTATCACTTTGTATTCATCAAACAGTAATTGCTAATTCTGTGTGCCTTCTGTTCTCTCTGTTTGCTTTTTCTTCTGTTCACATTTCTGACAACACACAATGCCATCAAATTTGAAGTGCAGCAGCTGGAGACAAAGAGAGTGTCATTAATGGAATGATTTTCATACAAATACCATGCTCAGGAGCTAATTGGGAAGTTCACTTACCTGAAAGTAACTGCTTGGCAAACAAATGTCTTCAGCAGGCCAGTACATTTGAGGTAGACATATCCCACTGTTCACAATAGTTTGAATAGAGGAAGTCCTCATCTGTCATTCATGAGAAGAGATGGACTACACTGAAGAAAAACATTAAATCAAAGTGACTGAAGTCTGTAACTCCTGCTCATAGGCAGCCCACAGACCCTTCTCTAGGCTCCTCTTTCACAATATTCCAGTCCCCAGGGGCTGCTGTGGTATTGCTTCTGGCACTGCCAGCAATGCTGTGTGTGAAGGAAGATGGGAAGGAAGAAGTAGTACTTTCTACCAGCCCGGGGTGGCTGCCTACTTGGTTGGCTGTGCTTGCCAGAACTGTGACTTTTGATGGACCATAGCTGTAGAGGGCTTTTTCATCCACTGCCAGCATCTCTGAGATACCCCCTGGCTCACCTACAGAGCTAATGTTTCATAAAGAGAAGCCAGAGCCTACCAAAATCAACTTCACGGACTGGGAATATAAATATTATGACTGGAAAATGCCACGATGCTTGAGTTCTCCCCATGGCTTTTTCAACTAAGCTACCTGTCCTACACTGTGGCTGGTCTGGATCTGATACTGGAGGATCTAAGAGAGGTTTCAGAGATAATGACTGGTGTCTGAGAAGGTCTGGACAGCCAGGGGATTACAGACAACTAAAAACAGTTCCTTTGTTGAACAGGATCTAATCTGTTTACACTGGGCAAGTTTGCATAGAAATGAGTAGTTCCTGCAAAGGTAAATATCATATACAGTTGAAAGGATACTCTTATATAACACATTTTCTATGCAAACTCCAGGTGCAATAATAGTAAAATTCAAATTTTAACAGAAGCATCAAAATATGGGCTATATGAGCACACTACACACACACACACAACTGCATGTATTCATGCAGTTTGCCTCCATGCCTCTATTGCCACAGCAATGTCTGTGGAAAGCAGCATCCATTAACTGGGACAAAAAATAATATATATTTGTTTAGCATTGTAGACTATCATGACAGTAATGCATTTGGTAGTTGGCTTCTCAGGGCTGCACTGGAAATGCAGCTCCAACAAACTAAACTGAACTGAACGGAAAAGTCAAGAATTAAACTGCATTAAAAAGTATTACATGGACACTCCTAGCAGAAATTTCAATTTCCTTAGTTCAATCTGCTTTAGTTCACCTTGAAAATTAAATAAATTAAATTAAGGCCACTTTAGGATGTTTTTTTTTAATTCTGAATGAGAATATCCAGACAAAAATGTAAATAAATTAAACTAATACACCTTAAAAGACTAATTCCTATGCATTTTCTTGGGGCAGCCTCCAGAAACCTTACCTGATTCACACGTGGATTTCAGGGAAAATTTGTAAAGGCTGACACCTGCAGCTCCTTTCTTATAATTTATTTTTCTTTATGTGTTGTTGCCCACAGTCAGAAGATATTAAATGAGTGCCCATTTCTCCAATCACTGCCTTAATTTAAACTGCCATCATTTGCCACTGAGGTACCAAGTTTGGGAAAGCAAGTGTGTGATAGAAGGGTGGATACCTAGAAGGGAAAATGTGGCTTAATATGCAATATCATGGGCTTTTTCTTCCCTCAAAGACACAAAAATGAAGGATTATTTTACATTTGCAGCCAAATTACACTAGAGTTATTGCTTAGGCAAAGAAATGAAGGAACAAAATGCCAAAGAGGTCTCCCCAACAATAAAAGTGTTTTCTAGTTGGTTAATAAAGGAGAGAGGGAAGCAAAGGCTTTAAAGGGGATGGAGCTTCAGCATCCAAAATAGCAGTGAGCAGCTTAGCCACTGGACTGTCCTGAGAAACCTGGGGAGGATGGTGATGTGTCACCCAGAATTTTGTGACCACGTCTTAGGGAGCACCTCCTGGGACTTCCTCATACAGTGCTGATGGGAAGCACCAAGCCAAGCACCAAGCACACAGACCTCTACGTTGTTTTGGGGGATCAATATGTGAGAATTTTGCAAAACAGGTCATGTCATGGTGGGATTTTCAGCTTCTGGGTCACAAGATAAAGAGATCAGCCTAGAAGAAGGTTTTGCAGGGGGTGACTGTAAGGTAATTTTGTGATTAAGCTTATTCTTGGGTAGCTGACCCTGGACATACCCCATGCAAGTGAGGGCATGCTGGGAAACACACAAAAAGGGAAAACTGAAAAATGAATAATAATAAAAAAAAATCTACATGATTTGCATGAATTTTCTTTGAGGTATGGGTTCGTCTTTGACACTAATGCATTCAGTGTATTGTGTCTGTCATCTTTACCATTTTTCCTACCAAAAAATGGATTTCTCTTTGGATTATGGAAGAAAAAAATTATATTTTGGACTATGAGGCTACAGACTACCATTATCAATTCTGTTTGTTTTTCAATGAGCCATCAAAACTCTCTCCTTAACAGCTATTTATCATGAAGTGCAGAAAAGAGGTTGAAATTTGTTGCTTGTTAATGTGGAATGAAAGTACTATGTTCACATCAAGCACTCACAAGCTCATCTTTAAACATTAAAATACACTATATTCAGCATAAAATACAGTTAACATTATAAACTTCAGTTTTCATTACTTGGAAAAAAAAAGCAATAGGCCCTGAAATTGTGACAGCACAGCGCCAGAGCTATAGGGCCATAAATGAAGTGCTACAGGGAGCACTAGTCTGTGGGATGGTTTCTGAGAGAACTGATGAGCTGCAAAAATTGCTGAGGACAGAGAATGCTATCTTGTTAAAAAAGGTCGAGTAGTTAAAATAGATAGGGAAATAACCGCCTTTCTTTGCACTTTCTTTTTGTTCCAAGGCTTTCAAGCCAAATGTTCTGGCAGTGCAAAGCTGCCATTCTCTGGTGCCTAGGAAGGTGGTGCTAAACTACAAATTATGGAAAAAGCTGCGGGACCTGCATGCTCTGCAGCTAAAGGGCTTACGGATGGTTATTGCCGTTTCTTAAAATCCCAAAAGACTGTAGAAAGAATGCTGTAGGAAATAAAAAAAAAAAAAAAGAAAAGGTGAATAGGCTTAGGATACTATTACTTACCATCTCCTGATGAAGTTCCCAGTTCAGTGTTAGGAAAGCTCAATCCTTTCTGCAGCATCTCTTACTTTTGTCATGTGAGAATCAAGATCTGCTCTCAACTTTGTGGCTTTTAGGCCGTTTATATTGTAGAGCAATGCATGTGCTCCCACTCACAGCACACACTGTTTGCATCACAAGAAAGCTGCATCCAGTGCAGAGAAATGTATTGTATTCTTCATATGCATAAAGAATTCCATACTGCCCCCAAGTGATGGGCTTTGTTCTGCTATGCATAAAATTATTTGGTTTGCTGTTTTTCAGCCTGAGTTTAAAAGTGAGCTTCTGCTTCTGGTCACATTCTTTTTCAAGTCTGAAGACTTTCTCACTAAAACCAGAGATTAATTGCAGTGCAAGGATGTGGGATGTCCAGATATACCAGGCTTGGGCTACTGGACACTTCCACCCTTAAATATCAGTGCTAAGATTATCAGTTTCCTAAAAAACTTTCTATACAATAATGGACTTTTTTGAGGAGTGGCCTGAGAGAAAGGTTAATAGTGTTTGCTTCCTTAATGTTGTGACATATTATCAAACAATTTCTTTACTCTTCACTTTAATAGACAGAAGTGATGAGATCTTCTTCCTGGAAAAATGGTTTCAAGTACTGGCTTGAAATGTGTTTAAAAATCAAGGATCTGTGAAAATAGTTTTCTGGTTTCCTCAAACTCATTGTTTTGTTCTGAGGGCTCCTGCTCACCTGCCCAGGCTGTCTGCAGCTTCAGTTCCTTACCTGATTCTCACAGCATTTGGTACAGGTGATTATTATAGCAGAGAGAAAGACTAAAATACTCACCCCTGGTCCACAGGAGAGAAGGGTGATAGAATCAATCATAGAATCAGTATTTTTTGAGTGCCAGCTCTGTACTCATTACTTATTTGTGTGATGAAAAAAAAAATCTATATCATTACTAATATGTTCTTCTTTCTACTAAGTAAATTATTTCAGTGTGAAAGTGTGACTTGCACATAACCCTCTATGAAGCAGTGTTAATGTAATGTACAAGCACTTCCAAAAATGATGTTATTTCTTGTCTTTAAAATCCTGGTGAGATCTGCACGGAGTTGCTGCAGAAAGTATGGCCTGAGGGACATGTGTGGCATGCTAAAAGACCAGCCTGCAGTTGGCCTCCAGCAAACAGCCTCCTATTCCCTGAGAAGAGATGAATTAGAGACAAGAACAATCCCTGAGGCTCCAAGAATATATTTTTAGAAAGCCATCAGATGTCTGCCATTTGAAAGCT
Source organism: Chloebia gouldiae (assembly GCA_003676055.1). Taxonomy (NCBI): domain Eukaryota; kingdom Metazoa; phylum Chordata; class Aves; order Passeriformes; family Passeridae; genus Chloebia; species Chloebia gouldiae. The sequence continues at coordinate 12,936,908 of QUSF01000001.1, forward strand.
GGAGACTCCCATGAGCAGGACACCAGCTGGCACAGCAGCAGAACCCTTTATAAAAGTCATCACAATGACCTCAACAGGGATATGTATGTGCTGGCTGCTCCTGAACTCTGTGGCAAGGGCTAGCAACATAACCACATCCAAATGGGCACACAGCAGAGTATTGAATGCTCTCACACAGCAAGATTGCTCACTGGTTACAGCTTTGCCTGGCAATGTTCATAGAAGTGTGCTAAATCTAAAAACATTGATTTCAGCCCACAGAATACATATTGTTTTCTTGATGATTCATTTTTTAGAGTATTAGTTTTACCTTGATTTTGGGTATGCATTGATATTTATGTCGTGGTGGATAGTTATTTTGCAGACATTATGCAGGAACACTCTGTTTAGGAAGCACAGAGCTTGTCCTCCATGAAAAGGAAGTCCCTATGTCACATCCCTTGTGTGAGTAGCACAGCATGATGGCTATAGCCTGGAGGTAGATGGGGCTGACTGTAACATTGATGGTTGCTTTAGGACTAATACTTCCCACGTGAAAAATGCATGTTTTCACAAAAGCACAAAAGCCATGTTCACATACTTCCACTTCTAATTCCATCCCAAATGCTGGCAACCACCAGCAAAGCAGGACTATTTTACTGGCCTTTACCATTATAATGCAGGATAGCTTATCAAGGAGCTGCCATCATGATTCACTCAGTACAGAAGAGATTATAATTGACTGGTTCTAATCTTGGCACAAGTGACATCCTTTTGCTTATCTGATTTCTTCATAATTCACCTTGAAGTATCTGCCACTGAGAGATGTCTGGAGCTTTCTTACCTGTCAGTCATGGAAGATTTGGATGGAGTGCTGGGTATCAGTTAAAAATGTAGGTGTCAATCAGACTCACCACCCAGAATTCAAGACTTGTTTGTTCCATGTGGCTTACGAGGATCACAGTGCTCTCAGGAACATCACTGGAGACCAGCTCTGCAACATGACTTGGACAGTAATGGGAGGTGTCTGTTTTGGAATGGCCCTAGAAGCCTGTTTATTTTGATGTTACCTGAAAAGCTTTCAAGATGAAGTCAAGAACACGACTATATACATATACGTAGACAGGCATTATTTTGTCTACATAATATATATTCCATAAAATATATGCTCTACATTATATATTTTTAGGGCTATATATGCATAAGGACAATGAAGCTGGTGAAAGGTGTAGAAAATATCTTATGATGAGAAGCTGAGAGAGATTAGCTTTTACTCTGCTCAATTAAGCATAGGTAAAGAAAAGACATGCATACACAGAAGTTAAGCACAGTATTTTGAAGGAAAAGATTAATATATGCAAAGGCTGGCAGGACTCCCCACAAAAAAAGGTGTTAAAAGAGAAATTCAAGGAAAATAAGGTGAAAAATAAAAAATAAATTAGCACAGCAGGACATTTTTCATGGATGTTTTCGGGGAAAAATAGTTATGGCTTATGAGGCTTTTGTGCTCAAGGCAGTTGATAGACAGCTGCTGTTTTAAATCTTGAGATGTCTCGGTTACTTCCTTTCCACCACCATTATCCCTACACCAGTGTCAGACCCCTAAATGTGGTGGCTCTGCAGCCACACAGAGGAGGGGAGGACATCTGTACCTCACCAGGTGTCACACCAAAAAGCAGCTGGTGACATTTTGCAAACCTGCACTCCCAACAGTGGGTTTTGTCTCCATTTTATTGAAACAAGGGATAATGCATGGCCCCAGACAGCGTACAAAGTACCAATTCACTTCCAGCTCCTTTACAGAGGTTGTAGCACTAATGAAGCTAATCACATCTCAGGGAATATAGCCATGATTTAGTATGAGTATAACTATAATAAAATGTTGTTATGGCTGAGATTATGTTTTTAATGGAAAAAAAGAATTAGGATTGAAATTGAAAAATAACATAGTTCCCATAAAAGGTAAAAATGAGCTTGGATAAAAGGTTAATAGAGTTAATTGTGGGGAGTTATACAAGACAGCAACTCATGCTAGAGATGATAATTGTGATTCTGATAAAGGGGAATTGTAATTAAATAGAGGTTGGATAAACACAATTATCCTGAAAAGGTTTCCCAGCACAGTACTGGGAGGTTTTAAGATGTGGAGGCAGATGCCTGTACATGATCTGGAATTAGAGACAGCGCTGCTGTCAGCCTTGCTGGGCGCTCGCCACTGCGGCACACTGCCTGTGCTGCTGCTCTGGCCAGCAAAAGGCAGTAAATTGAGCTCATTTTGAAGTTTAGTTCACCTGCAGTACTAACTGGCACGTGATCTTCCTGTCTTGCTTACAACCTCCAAGATTTCTCACTTCTGCTGGTGCTCATTTCCACCCCCATCCTGCTGTGGGGGGAGCAGCTCTGGGCGCTGGCCAAGGTTGATCTGCCACAGGACAGCTGTGGCCTGGAGCAGGTGAGGGCACCCCTCCCATACTATGCCTTTTCCAGAACTGATAGAATTTGTTTACATGGATATTAAAATGAAATGCAGTAGCTTGATACTGAACCCTGAGAGGCAAACAGAGGCTTTCCACACTGAACTGTTTTACTTAAATGGGCATCTGTGCTTAATATTTTTATTTGCTGAGTTACAAATGTTCCACAATAACCTATACAAGACGAAAGGTATCAAATATTCCTCCCAGGACAACCAGAAGAATTCCAAAAAGCTTTTTTGTTTTTGTTTCCTTTAAATTGTGAAATATTTTTGCTATATTTTCAACTTTTAACTATATAGCATTAAAAATATAAATATACTGAATTTGAATACAGGATAGTATTAATTCACATTTTTCTACAATTACTATAGATTACTTTACATAACACAGAATAAAAAAACCCTGAGAATTTACTAAGAAAAATTATCAAATACTTCTGTTATTCAATTACTTATACCACTGTTTGGAATCACTGTGTATCATAATGATATACGTTCCCAGATGCCTAAAGAAAATTTCTACCAGAGTTCTATTATTCCCTATTAAGAGCAAGTGAACATCTCTCTAGGGACTACACAATTTTTCCCCTCTCAAAAAAAGAGAGGGTTTTTCCAGCGCCAACTGTATTCCAGATCTTTAAGCAGACTTCACAACCCCATATACAGAGCCTTTACTGTTATGAGCCCTTACTGTCACCTTTAAGCTTGCTCCTTCAAATTTTTCCCCTTTAAATTTTCTCCCGAATCTCTGCACTTTCCTTATGTACTTCTGTCAGTTTAAAAGCTGCAGTGAATCCTAAAAGCAGGCTTGGACTCAAAACACGTCCTCAATATTTTTTGGGCATATCTACAACACTTTTTGTTGCTGACTATATACATATTGGAATAATCCCACAAGTATTAGGGTGGATAGCATCCATTGTGATAATGAATGAGACTGAGAGCAAAGTGAATTGAAATCACCTGTAGAAACCCCCAGCACATTTTCCTTGGCTTTTTGTCTGCAGCTGGCACGTGATACAATAATCGTCTTACTCACATTACTGTCTTCTTTGCTTGTTAAGTGAGTTTGTCAAAGTTTCTTATACCAGACATGCATTTATTTGCAACCATTTCTAAGATCATGACTCTACTGCCTACATCAGTTGTTGAAACTTGAATTCTGTACAGAAAATATTCAGGTATCAAGGTTATTTTTAAACTCAGTCATGTACAACACCTTCGCTTCCCTACATACAACTAGTTCTTTGCAAGAGCTTCTGTTTATCAAAGCTTATTGAAAGGGTAATTTCTCTTTTTTTATATTTTAAAGTTTCCACCGAGTTAATTTCCTGGAGGAATATTTCTGTCACTGTACAGCAAGTATACAAAGGACCTAGAATCAAACACAGGTCATAGACATGACACAGTACCATTATTGCCACAAAGCACCTCTAAGGATATTGGCTGCCTATGGTGCATACACAGGTTTTGGCATCCATAACAATTAATGTAGATATGGGAAAATTAAGACCAAGTTGTACACCTACCTAAAAAACATTTGGAATAATCTGCCACATAGGGTTTCTAGAAAAACAATCTTTCATTGGTGAGTGACATATTTTCATTTCCTAAAAGAGAGAGGGGTTTTGAGAACATGTATTTTTATTAATTCTGCAACAATCAAAACTGAACTCTGGAAAATGTGTTTGATTTTTATTTAAATGTCATCCCTTTGGCTCTGACTTGCTAGCAGTGATTTTTTTCCCCCAATGTTTTATTAACAAGACACTTTTACTTGAGAAAGTAACTGGCACATGCTGTAAATTCTGTGTTCTCCCAAGAGAAAATGAAGCAAGAGCTTTAAAAAGGAAAACAGTGAAATGGTTACTGTTTGTGTTTACTGACAACTGAAGGTGAACCTTTCAGTTATTTTACTATCTCTCCAGCCTAACACCCTCCAGTGAGAGGATGGAACACTGAGCTCCCTGCCATGGAGAAGGATCTCTGCATGACTTACTGGTAGTGCAATGATCCAGTGAAACAATGGCAGCTTCATAGGGAAAACAGGATAATGCACTTCAGAATTACAAAAAGGGTGGTCTAAAATATTTTTTAAGCTCAGTGAATGCCAGCTGTTCCCCTCCAGTGCAAACTACCACCAGGAAAGGTGATATTACACAAGACATCAAAGTTCTCTATTCCAGATGTCTTATTCAGCCAATCCTCACCTAATTTTGATTAACGTGTCTCCATATGTGCTTGCATAAAACAGAATTTAAGAGAATGGCATGGGTGCCAGCCCAGTCCATAAAGACCAAGAGAACTTCAGCCTCAGGAGGAATATGGATAGAAATTATCAGTTCCCAGAGCTTTAATACTCCTGAAGTTTCAAGGGGATTAAATAATGTTGCTGGTGATAGGTATCTAGCTAGTATAAAGTTGATAAATCAGGCTATGAAGTTCTTTTTTTTTCCTCACTGATGAGGTGTTCCTAGAAAAAGAATTCAAAAAAGCTTTCCTCCAGTGAGATTGGAAAGCACTTGATCCTTGTATTTGTCATTTGTTCAAATGAAGAACACTAATACATCTAAGGTCAGATAAAGGTGGATTTCTTCTGCTTTTGTCTTTTTGTCTTCATTTTATCAACCATATTCTCATCTTTTTCACAACAGAGAAGTGATGTCCTTTGCAGCTGCGTCTCCCATTCATGAAATATACAGAAGCATCCTGGGAAATCTGCTTAGCTAGCAAGGTGATGCAGGCAGTAAAAGAAAATAATGTGGAACACTTTACAGACCAAAGACATGCCCTGATAAACACCATGTGTGTATTTATAACATGTAGATGCAGACGAGGTGGGAAAGAGAGAAGCTTAAATGGAATATTGTGGTTTTCAAAATATTTTGAAGGTAATGTCCAATCCAAATACCCCCTGACACAGCTTGATGCCATGTCCTCTTGTCCTGTCACTAGCTGCCTGGGAGAAAAGGCCAACCCCCACCTTGATACAACATGTAGAGCAGAATGGCAAACACTGGAAAGAGCAGATGGTAGCGATTTTCTGCTTGCTGTTAATTTATTTAGAAGACACCAATACTGAAGTCTTTATCTTCAGTCATTTGTCATGGGTGTATGCATCCACCATTCCTACCCTTACATACCCAGGTCTCTTTTGCATCACTAGCATTTTACCTTCTTACCTACAAAGCTATCCAGAATGAAAACAGTAGAGTTCTGTCTACAATTAAACTACCCCTTTCTTTATTGCAGTGGAAGTGGGAAATCCAAGCCAAGGAAGACAAAAAAACTCCCCATCTAAACCTAAAACCTTGGAAAACTCGGGTTTTGGGTGTGCAGCTGTATTATCCAGCATTAAACTGTTTATTAGGAGACATTATTTTCCTATGTCGAGAATATGTGCCATGATAGTTCTGCTATATTTGATTGGTTTCATTTTAAATCACATATCTGTTATTATCAAGAGTCTTTAGTGGAGGCCCTGAGAGGCTACTTCCCTTAACACAGCTGTGAGACACAATTGGCAACACCACACAGTCCAGATGTAGACTGGCTACAGTGACATTTTCCAATGTGAGATAAGGCAGCAGCTTTGATCATTGGCTATCTGTTGTCCTCTACAACAATGGTTCTTCTCGGATAGGTCTCAACATCCACAAAGATGTAGCGAACCTCAAATCTTCCTGTTTCAAGATTCTGGAAAGAAAAACAATTCAGAATGTTTTTTTCTCTTTGGTAGTTTAAATTCAAGACTAAGCTTGTCAGGTGTATCACACAATTAATTGCACATACCTCTTTGACTTCCACATGGACTGTTCCCTGTTTCCCTGATTCAGTGCCCTCAATATAGAACTTCAAACGCATATGTTTCAGTCCGTCCTTTACGTATTCAATGTGACTAAAAACAGCAACACACACACAAAAAAAACCCCAACCACCCAGCAAGAATACAAATTATATGCTAGTTAAGTCTTCAAATTTAAACTTACTTAAAGGAGTTGCTTACTTATTTTGTAAGAAAGTGTATTCCGGTGGTGTCCTTATGCTACCTTGGCTTCCTTCTCTACTGCTCCTCTCAAGCTTTACTGTGAGTGCCTAAGGACTAGTGGAGTTAGAAGAGCTAATTAGCTGCTGATGATTAAGAGATTAAATGCTTAAATGTCCTCACCCCAGTCCTCCCCTCAAAACTGAAAAACAATCCACTGCTGAAGACTATGGAAATTCCTTGTATTTATTCTGAAGAAACCCCAGATTTGGAGCCTGATATCTAGAAAGGGACCCCACGTCACCAAGACTTCTGGAATTTTTTTAGGCACTTAAACTAAGTTATCAAGCCAAAACACACACAGCATGTTTTTTTCAAATTAATTATCAGGTTGGTTAAACCACATCAAAACAAACAATTTACTAAGTGCTTTACTTACTTTGGCAATAATTTTGTTCTGCTGAAATTGTGTAACTTTTTCACTGATATGAGATCTCCAACCTAAATGCTGGTATTTAGACTGGAGTTGAGTTATGCTCAAGTATTAAATAAATAGCACATCGCTTTCAAAGTGACCACTTTGGGAAACTAAAGATCCCATGAGATTTCTGGTGCCAGTTTATGTTTCCTATTGAAATTATTAATTGCTGTTTAGCACCAATCTCTGATTTTCATCAATCATGCCCAGGTACACACTGTGAAATAAACTTCCAATACAGTTTAAAGTGACATGAAGGGGTAGAGAGAACAAATATGAACAAAGAGCCTTACTCCAGTAAATTTGCATTCAAGGTGTTCATACACAAAAAAACCCTGTAGATTTTTGATAAATATTTAAGATCATTTTTATACTGTAGATGCAAACTCTACAATCTTATACAGTTCTCAGCTCAAAGATTTATTTAAAACTCAAGGCATCAAAATTATGAAAATTAAGTACTAGGAAAGCTGATTCATAGTACATTTGCTTATTTACAGACACTTGCTCACAATGTTTGTGCACATCAGTTTCATTTAGCAGCTTCACTTTAAACATTATTTCACAGAATCTGGTAAGGAGATAAAGCTTCAACCAATAAAAGTCACTTTCCTCATACAAAATAAAAAAAATCTCAATTTCATGGTTCAACCTGTGTCTGGGTTTATGTGTCTCATCCTATGATACCTCATTGAATATATTCCTGCCAAATAACCCAATTAAGCAGGGAGGACATATGTTTTGTAAGAAATAATTTTGTTGGTTCTTTCAAAAGGAAAGTAATAGACACACTCATGAAAGGTTTAGGTGATAGATGTTCTGTTAAATACACAGCAGAGGTGTTGCCTCAAGTACCAAAAAAGCATTTTGCATATCAGCTCAGTATAGTTTCAGACTGTAAACTTCTGTCAGATTACTGCTCCCCCTATGCAAGCCTAGGCCTCTGTACTACTCTTTTCAGACTCATCCTATATTTTGGAGAGCTCTATGTCTACCATGATGACCATTGCTTCTTTTGAGGCACTCAGAATTGGAATTTTATATTGTATGTATGCAGTAATTAGTGGTATACGGCACTAAGTATACCGCAAAAAATGTCTATGTTCAATCAAAAGTGACAGGATTTGTCACATACAGTTCATCACTCTAGAACTAACTTGTGATCCAAAGGTATCTTTGCTGTGCAAAAACTGATATCTTTATGGGGCAAACACCAAGGGGTACCTGACATGCTGTCGTCTTCCTCTTCTTGTTGCCTCTCCGTAGCCTTTGATAGAGTCACCAAAAACACCAATTATCTACAAGAGAAAAAAGGTTTGGGCTGTCAGAAGGGGTCACATACAAACAGGTATTGCAGTATCAGCTCATGCCTCTGCTGTGAGTGCATCTTCTTTTAACAAAATGCTCCTGGAGAATTTAACGTGTCAAGAATAGAAGTGTTTATGAAAAAAAAACCAGTTTAAGGAAAACTCCTCTGTATTCCAGTCATTTTTATTATTTACAGTCCTGTATTAAATGTCTAAAATAAATCCTATTGATATCTTCCATTTGTACTGTTCTTTGAAATGAAGACATGTAAACTGACTTTTTGTATAAAATGAAAAAATAAAAAAAAAAAATCACAAAATATTTGCTCATGTCTCCTCCAAGAGAATATATTTCAAAGTTTAAGATGCAAATGCATTCCCCTTCATATTTTTTTAGATAATATACTACGGAATAAGAAATTCAGTAATTTTTTTCAGATCTATAAAGTGAGAGTAGATCAACTTAGTCTTAAACTTACTTTAAATTTGATTAGAAGGGGAGGTTAAGTTTTACTGTGCAAGTACTGGAAAGGAGTTTTAATTCTACAAACTTGTTCAAAAGCAGTTTCATTTTTATTCGAGCAACTTCAATCTTGTTTGAAGGGTGCTTTGTCTGAAGTACTTTCAAAATCTAGTTTCACATTGATTTTTGTCTATATCTAGCTATGATGACTGTGTGATCCCATGACTGTTCTCCGCCTCTTTTCCAGTTAGCCAAATGAAGAATTTAAATTCCTGGGTATCAGTGCAGTGCCTCACAGAATGACAGAACCACAGTGAAGTGCCACAATAGAGTAAGTGTGCTGAGAAAAGGCATCAGGTAAGATCAACAGAGCTTAGTGGAACCAGCTGCCTCTCTGACCCACAGAATTCAAGCACTACCTTTAGCAGGCACTCAGGAAAGTCCCAAAAACTTTCTGCATGGTGACACAAGCACATGCTCTGAAGGGCAGACTGTATTTCCATCAGTTTTTGTGTTGTGGCACACTCACTTGGCTTCTAGCAGGTTAGTTCACACAAGCTCAATGCTTGCACTGTCTTGGACTAATGGAGGCTCTGCTCTGGAGCTGACACACCCCATGCCAACTAAAAGCACTGGCAGAACTGCTAAAGCACCAGTGGGTCTTCACATAGCTTGTGAGATTCCTTACACAAAATTTTGACTTGAAGAGAGACAGTAACTACTGAGAGACACAAACTTATGCCTAAAGCTCAAAAACCAACCTCAGGATGAGATCTGCACTTCTCCAAGGCATCTCCATAGATCTTATTTGGACTAGAAGAAGAGAATAGCTCTTTAAAAATCACATAGAACAAACCACCTGTAACAGAAACAACATCAGATGGAATGAAAATTTATCAAACCAGATGGAATTAATGAAAAGTGTCTTCTGATAAAGAATGTAATTTTAAAAAATAACCTGTAACACTAATTCCAACAAGCACCACAATAAAATAGGTAAAGTCTCTTCCAGCTTCTTTCACTGAAATGAAACAGAAAACAACACGTAAGTTACAACTTTGGATAATAACACTTCTATGACTTTCTTATATAAATCCTCTTCTATTAGTCTGTAGCTCAAATAACATTTTAGCAGAAGAAAAAGTTCCAGTAACAGTTTCCATAATGCCTCATTGCTGTAAAAGATACCATGGAACATCTCTTATATTTTACAGGGCATGTTTACATCTGTGTGTCAAGCCTTATTATTTCTGTTTGCCAGATGTTTTCAAGATCCAAAGTAGCAATTACTGCTACTTTTTGGGCGCATGAGAGCTAGACTTTTTAGGAACTAATGAGGTATTTAGCACTGCAGTATTCACACTACTACCTAAACCCATAATCACTGCAATCCTCGTGCAAAGAAAAGAAGTAAAAAAAAAAAAGTGAAACCTTTTAAGTTGCACACAATGAAAATAACTGATTTTATGAATTATCGATCAATACAACAATAAAAAAATTAGACCAAAAAAATTTTTAAAAAACATAATTAACTGCTGTTTGATTAATTTTTATCTTTCAATTTTGATCTAAAGTACAAGTGTCAGTGTATAATGCAAAATAAGTCATACAAAATCCTCTGTTTCAATATATTTGAATACTTGGAAAGAGACCACTATCTTTTAGTGATAAAGTGTGCATTTCAGTGGAGTACAAGTTATGGAGGAAATGTTAATAACTATTTCTCCTTCAGCCTTCTAATCAGTTGAAGGTTAGTTATGAAGTTTTTCATAAGTCATTTCAAAGTACTGAAAGTGAATGAGACTAACTAAAGTGAAGGCAATCCAGAAACTACCATCGCATGTAGAGCTTTAACAATTTTGTTGGAGATGAACTTATTTCAACAGCTGTACAGACAGGCTACATGTGATAGGTTTTCCCTCTGAAAGGGAAAATTAGAGGCTATTACATCTTGTGCCTGATAATTCTTAGCTGAACAGGCTGTTTAGAAAAAGTCACAGAATTTGTTCTGTGCAATGCATACACAGAAATGTAACATCTGCTCCAAACAATACGATGGGGAAAGAAACCCGCTTGGTGCGCTGATATTTTTTTTTCTAGATACCTGATGTTTGGAACTACAAAACGTTCGCTGCAGAAGGAACCGCCTCCAGCCCTTCTGAGCAGCACACAGCATCCTCCGCCTTACCTTTCCGAGCCGTCGACACCAGCGTTTCCTCGTTCAGCGCCCTTTGCACGGACACGTCTTTGTTATTACCGCCAGGTTTTGCAGCTTTCAGCCCTCCCGCCCGCGTCCCGAAGCTCTGACGGGCGGCCCGGAGCAGCAGCGGGGGCCGATGCCGCCAGCTCGGGCAGGAGCAGGACGCGGCGCCGGCCCCGCGGAGCGCCCAGCCGCCAGCGGCGAGCAGCCCGCGGCCCAGGCAGCCCCGCCCGAGGGAGGCGGGCAGCGTCCGCGCCAGCACGCCGGGCATGGCCCGCCGCCGCCACGGGGGCACGCCCGGAGCAGGCGAGCGCAACGGAGAGTTCGTGCCACTCGCCACCGCACCAGGGCCGTGCCCGGGCAGCCTCCGCCCCGAGCGGCCGCTGCTCCAGCTCAGGCTCCCGCCTGCAGCTTTACCGTCCCGGCGGAAATGTTTGGGACGGCGGAGCAGCGAGCGGCGGCGGCGGGTCCTGGGAGCGGTAGTTTGAGCGGGCTCCCTCTCCCGCCCGCCGCCGGGAGCGGCTCCCAGCGCGGTCACTACAGCGCCCGCCATGCCCAGCGCCGCCGCCGCCGCCACCGCCACAGCCCGCCCTCCGCGGGCCGGGACCCCGGCTCGTTTCAGGGGTGGGCAAGCGGGGGCTGCTCGCCGCGCCTGCGGTGCCGGTCACCCTTTTGAAGCTGTGTTCTTGTTATAAATGAAAATTTGTCCAGCCAAATTATAGATGAAAATCATAAAATATTTATTTTGCGATCAAATTCTACCTAGCCAGCCACAAGGAAAGAACAGAGCCGAGCCCGGGGTCGGCTCTGGGTGTGCAACAACGAGGTCAGCCTCAGCAGAGGTTTTCCTCTGTGCCCACACCTCCATCCTGGCACAAGCGGTTTTTATAGGGAAAATTCCGCCTGAGGCCAAGATTTTGGCAGTCAGTCTTTTCTTCCATTCAGAGTCCATAGGTTAATAGGATTTTCTTTCTTGGTGATGAGGAAGAATAATTCAGTGTCCGGAGTTGCTGAATCTCTTGATGACATTTACGGGAAGGCTGCATTCACATGTATCTGCCCGAGGATTTCCATGATACCCATCTCGGGTTGTTCACGCGGTGATCAGCGCCTGGGATCCCCGTATCTCTCCAGACACGGCCCATCTCCTGGCCGAGCCACGTCCTTTTACTTGTAAATCGGGTTTCAACACACACCAGGGTATGGGGACTCCTAATACAAACGTGTATACTCCCAACAGATATGCAATATCACATATAACATACTAGAAATGGCGCGAATTATATCTACTACACATAACAGCCTCAAGGTGTTCCAGGGGAGGTTTAGGCTGGACATTAAGAATTTCTCCACAGAAAAAACTATTAGACATTGGATTGGGCTGCTCGGGGGGATGGTGGAGCCACCGAACCTGGAGACGTTTAAGGGAAGACTGTAATTGGCACTTAATGCTGTGGTCTAATTGACGTGGTGGTCGTCGGTCGTAGGTTGGACTAAGTAATCTCAGAGGTTGGAACCTAATTAATTCTGTGTTTCTGAGACCCGAGAACACGGCGCCCGAGAGCTCGGAGCTCCCGGTGGGGCGGGGGCGGCGCAGGACGCTGCTCCGGGGGCAGCACCGCCGCGGACGCGCCCCGCGCGCTCCGGTCCCGCCTCGCGCCCCGCCGCCGCGCGGCTCCCGCTCCCTCGCTGCCCTCCCCGCTGGCCGCGCGAGGCCGCCGCTCTCGCGGCCATGGCGACGGGCCGTGGCAGGTAACCGTGGGCGCGCCGAGCGGGGCTCTGCCGGCCCGGGGCTGCCTGCTCGGCATTCACCTTTCCCGGGGAGGGTGGTTTGTTGTTTTCCCTCAGCTCCCATTGATTCTCTGTAAAACTTACTCCACCTGCTCCACGGCTCTGGTTTCTAGCTCTCGACTCTTGCCGGCGAGGGCTGTGACCGTGGTGCCCTCCTCTCCCTAGCCCTGGCGCTATGGGCACCTTGCAGTGGGAGAACGCTGGTGTTGCCAGGTCCATGGAGGCCTGGGTTTGGCACTTTTTGTTCTGCCTGGAAAGGGGAGCTTAAACTTCGATACGTCCTTCAGCTCGAAGGAGGTGCTATAATGAGTAGCCACAAAGTTAGTTGAATGGCTGCTTTATGTGTGTTCAGGGTGGTTAGGCCTTTGTAATAGTTAGGAGGGTTTCGTTGTGGAAGGTGTGGTTGCCTTAATTCTTACAGTACAGGTTCAGCTTTCAGAATCTTAAAGCATCAGTCTGAGAGGCAAAGTTGAGGCAGCCTATTTTTCTGCTCACCTGTTTCTTCAGCCTTGGGTTTCAGAGCAGTTTCATTTCCCCTGCTGTTTTTTTTTTCCTTTTTTTTTTTAACCTGCAAATGGATTTGGGTAATACCCACCTTTTAAAAAGACTGAAATTGTTAGCTGAGGGAACAAAACCCAACCAGCCCATGTCAAAATGTTATTTTTGTTTATCCCCAGATGTGCTTTAAAAATCAGTTTTCAAAATCTAGTTTCACGCTGAGTGAGGAGACAGGTTTTTTCACTACTTAAAACTTTTTGTACATTATTTGAAATTTACTTGAAAGACGATTGTTTGCTGACCATCAAAAAACCAAGACACATTGCAAGTATTATAGGGTGTGAAAGTGAAAATACAGGTATGAAACTGAGCCCCACAGGTTGAAAGGTAATGAAAAAGCAACTGAATTTGTTGTGCCTCTTAAGATCATCTCAGTGGTTCTAGAAGTCTCTAAAGAGGCGGTGTAACAGCTGTCATTGATTTTTATCTTAGGCTTATCTGCCCAAGCTGTGTCAATGCAATGTAAAAGCTTTCTGTTAATGCTAATTTAAATTAATCTTACCACACACAGTACTTGAAAAGTAATTTATGGATTTGGTTTGTTTTTTGTTTCTTCACACCTTGAGAATATTTTTGTTTTGGAAAATATAGAATTTCTACAATTTTTTTTAATTGCAACTTACAAAAACAATGGCTGTTACATTAAAGTTTTCAAGGCATGTGTGGGCAAAATGTTTATTTCTCCCTGGAGTGAAGAAGAGGGGGGAGGGTGGTTTAAATGAGCAAGAAGGACTGAATACAGGCTATGCAGGTGTGCAAGGTAGTGTGTTTTAAAATCCAGAATCCAGCTTCTTATCTGAATTAGTCCTGTGGCTGGAGTCTGTGAAGTTGTGTCCCTACCGAGTATGCCCAAACTCTCTGCTTTCAGCATGGATTCAGGGGAGAATAGCCTGGGCTGTGCTGCCCTGGAACATACAGAAGTGATAACTCTGCTGCTGTTGAGCACAACTTGTGTCTCTAACTCTCTTTAATGGCAGTTTGTTAGTGCCTCAACATCTAAGAGTTCTTGGTAATGATACATGAGTAAAGCCCTTGTTTGATGTCCAGGTTGTATTTATTATAAGACTACTCTTTTGTGCTGAAATGTGCTTGTCTTTTCGTTGAGCTTATAGAAATTCTCAGTAAAATGTCTTGGGGTTTTTTTTTTTGTTTGTTTTTTTTTTTTTTGGTTTTTTTTTTTTTTACATAGCACCATTGACAGTGTAGACCAGAGTTGTTAATTTCTTTTGATTTTATTTTTCTTTGAGCATAAATCAATCTTAAATCAAAACCAGTAGGCATTAAATGTATGTGGTATCCATATAGTTTAAAATTAGCTGTTTCCCCCCAATGTGGATTGGTTGCCTAGAAACCCAGAGCTGGTTTGGCCTGGTGTTGGAAATGTGCTGGAAATTTAAAAAGTCTATAATGCAGTGAATGGGGAGCTCTGGCTGCTTGGTGGCATCAGTGGGTATGAAGTGTATAGATTTGGTTTAAGATTGAAACTCTGTCTCCATATTTCTCTGTGGATTACTGGTAGTATTTGTTTGCAATTGCATCTTACAAAGTCTTTCCTGTCAGAAAACTTGGAAAAATGTGTGAGCGGTTGGATTGTAAGAATTTGTGTTAGAAATATGCAAAATTCCTTTCTTTTCTATCCAAATTGTGATATGGAAATGTTGCCTAAATAGGTTCTTTAACTGTGGTATGCAAGAGGCCAATCCAGGCACAGGGTTAAGGTATTTGATAGCTTTACAGTTCTGCACAGAAGGGGATGTTGGGTGGCAAATCCACAAAGCCAGCACACCAACTAATAAAACGTTTTACTATTTTATACATTTTAGCTAAGGAAGGAATTAGTTTTTATTGGATACAAGTAAGATAATTCTCTTATTAATTAGTTTTCTATCTTCTGTTGGATAACGATGCTCTTGCTTCTCATGCTGATTACTTTGCATGTTCAGTCTTTGTCTTTTTTGAGGCAATGAGTTTCTTGGGTCAGTGATCACAATCCATACTTCTGGAAGCTGGTGCTGATTTCAGCACAGTTGCTGAGTTGGCTTTAATAGTTTCTTCCTTATCTTGGAGTTGTTGCAGGTATCCTTGAGCCTGTAAATTCTGCATTCTGTATGTCCACTAGCAGTGGCCACCCTTCTTCCCAAGCTTTGTTGACCTCCCTCTAGGTCTGAAATCAGTGAAGCATGTCAAGCCCTAAACCTTAGCAAAGCAATTCTACCAACAAGTAATTTGTCTGACTAACATCTGGACATCCCTTAGAGCTTGTTAGGTGCCTTCTGTTTCATGGATTAAATCTCCTTTGTTGCTGTTTATGCAAGTAAACAGCATAGTATAGTATACAAATACTTTTTGAACCGCAACAGATTTTGAGGAAGTTTCAAGGTATTGTTTCTGTCTGGTGTCTTTTCATAGCTTTGCAGATTTGGGTGGCTCAAAAATGTCTCTGGAGTAATGTTGTGAAACAGAAGATTAATCAGTTAGTTTGACTTGCTGCAGGGGCCTCAGTGGAGCTTGGTTGTAGTGGCCAAGCAGTGGTGCTGCTGTCTAAGGGTAATAGAGCTCTACTGGATTCAAACTGATTGGGGGGAACACTAGTCCCTTCGCCTGCTCTGAGACATTGATCACAGGATTGACAGCTGTAAGTTTAAACCTGAATCTTCCTGATGCCAGGTATTTTAACTTAGGTGTAATTGTTCAAGTAATAATGATTGCTATGTGATGTATTCCCTGCATCCTGCATTGGTTGAAATGTTGTGTCTAGGTGTGCACAGTAGGTGCATTTCTTCATTTTGTGAATGTGTGATTCTTAACAGCTTTTCCTTTATACAAGTAGGTTAAGGACCTTTGCTGCCAGGCCTAGGAAGTGTTCTGAAACTCTAAATGCTGGAATTAAAAGTCTGCACTTGACACCTCCCATAAAACCGAAACCAAATGTGTGCATTGAGAGGTGAGTATGTCTTTATGTTAGGAGTAAGAGTGGAAGTCCCCCTGTAAGCTGTATTTTGACTGCTTGCAGTAATTATATTCATAACTTGGGAGATTTCTATGTCAGATACTCTGAGTTGAAAAGATTTGCTTTCCTGGCCTACTTTAGGATCCTGTGTTCACCTTCTAATGTTTTCTGGCGTGGTTCTCCTTTGTGTTCTTTCCTGAGTTCACAAGGAATATGTGCATTTTCTGAGCCATGTGAAGCCTTCAGCAACTCCTGTGCAAGTCATGGGTAATGTTGTTCCTTGAGAATAAAAATTGTTATTTTATTCCTTCAATGAAAGCTAGTCGGGAATTAAACTTCTTCTGTTTCTCTTGGTTATTGGTTGATGTCAAATGGATCTTAGTGTATAGAGAGGCTGAGAATGGTGGACTGGGATGAGGGGGGAGGAATAAGTGGCTGCTCTGTATCTGCTACAAGTAAATGGTTCTCTTCCTGTTTGACAGTGAAAAGGCATTTTCAATATAATGGGTAGTTGTTTTCATTCTGAAAATTAGTTTCATTTTCACATTTAAAAAATTTAAGAATGTGTTACCTCAAGAAGTAATTAGATTTCCTTGTTTTATACATTTGATAGCTTCCTGTGTAGTGATTTCTCTGTTTTGCATCGGCTGACTGTAGCTCAGTGCTGTCAGACTGATGTAATGGTGAGAGAAGAAAGAAAGAAAAAATCCTTTCAGCTTTCTTCAAAGGAAAAAGAATACAGTTGAAAATTATGGATCAAGCGTATTATTTTAGCTAATCTCCAGCTTTTAAATGTATCACTTCTAAATTATCTCTGGAATGAGTGTGCTAACTGCTTTGGTCTTACAGTGTATGAATTATTTCACATAATAACAGTGCCAGTTTTGGCATGTTGCTTCTACGTCAATGCAACTAAGATTCTGAGTTTAATACAAGTAATTGAGGTATTGGCATTATCATGCTACCCTTTAAAGCTCTCTGCTTCTGAAATAGTGTTATAAATCAACAAGTGTTACAAATAACCCAGTAGTAAAAGGACAGGAGGCACAGCTGGGGTGTTGACTTTCAAAGCACCTTTTATTTGCAGCAGTGATTTTGTTGTGACCATACTCAATGCTCAAGAAAATCAGAGTATAAAATGCTTGTATCTTAAACTCTGTGCAGTTATGAGGTACTGCTCAGATGGTACAAGGTTCTTGTCTGTTAATGCAGAAATCACATTGGCTCATCTTCAGGGTATGTTCTGTTTGCCATGCTTAGACTGGCACCTGCATTTCAGGCAGCCTTCCAAATGCAAGAGACATTGACATTTTCAAGATATCACTTGACTCTTACTTTGAAGTTCACATCTTTCTGTTGACATAAATGAAAACTGCACAAGACCCCCGAGCATGTACAGTTTGAAGATTATGATGAGGTAGAGCATGATCTTGCTATTAGACTAGGACATTTCTGTCCTGGTGCATCCTGAGACCTGACACTACAATCAAAAGGGAGAGTGAATATATCTGCAGTTTTGCAAATGCTGGTGGTTATGGTTAAAACCATGGTATGAGCAGTAAGAAACTGAAGAAAAACAAGGTAGTTTCATGTCAAACATAGTTAAAGTTAACAAAGTTTAATGAAAATGCAACCCCATAACTTTTCATATAATTGTGCTGTGCCATGTGAATAAGTTGTGATTAATTATTTTAGGCAAATACCACATACCAGAGAGTGAAATTAGAACCCAAACTCCACAGTTTAACTCTTCAGGTAATTTTTGATCATGTTTACAACCTGCTGGTTTCCACCTCTTCTCCTTTTTGTCTGGTTTGAAATTAATATTCTCTGCCATTGTCATTTCTGAGTTTGCAGGCAAGTCTAACATTTTCTTTTCTTTTTCTTTAATTTTTCTTTTCATTTCCAGCATGCCACCAGAAGTGCTGCTGAAGATATTTTCCTATTTGGATGTTGTGTCCCTGTTGGCTGTAGGTTGTGTGAATAAGCGCTTCTATGAGTTGGCCAATGACAAGTAAGGAAGAGGGAAGGTGGCAAGGTTGTGCTGTAATTGTGTTTGCCTGAATTATGAGTCCTTCTAATTTAGTTTCTCTGATGCCAGAGCACTGATGTGTGCACCTATGGGCAGTTACTCTGAAATTGCCCTGCATAGCCCACAGTGTGTGTTACATGGAATTCTAGCTGTGCAGGGCTCATTGTTTAATGGGAGTTATGAGGCAAAAACTAAATCCAGTGCTTTCAAATGTTGCTGTTAGACCTTTTTTTTTGTTGTTTTAAAATTTGCAAATATTTGTTTGTATTCACACGGACCTGCACAAACTTTTCAGTTCAGGTGATCCTTAATGGCGTGTCTCCAGTAGCTTTATGGAATTGTCATAGCTTTCACAATTTTGAAGTCCTCCTTACTTAATTATTTCATCAGGTTTTTGTAGAGGGATTGATTCAATCAATGATCCACTAGTGTTTTTTTACTGTTGCTCTGTGAAGTTTTGGTGATTTCTATATGAGAACAAAATAGACGAAGATAAATACTGACAATTTTTTTTATAAGGATTGCTTATATGGAGTTCATAAATTGCTCCTACCAATACGATGATAATTTTGTCAAAGGGTAAAGAGGAGAGACCCGGGTTGGTATGCAATAACCTGGGCATCCTTTTCTTTCTAGGATTCTACTGCATTAGTGTTGTTTGAATGAGAAAATATCTTCCTGCATAGGAAGTTGCTATACCTGGTATGAATCTATTTCTCCCTTATTTACTGAAACTTATATGGTGAATTAATTGGTTAACTTTGGCATTGATGCCTTTAAAACTGATGAATTTAAAGGGAAGATCTGTAATCCAGATTTAGGTTTTGAGGCTGTTAGCAAGTAAGGGTAGATAAAAATGGCATAGTTGACAGAAATTACCAATCTTGGCATGTGTTTTCCACTTCAAGGTGGTAAGGTAGGATAAAATCAGTGTGGCTGTCTAGGGGAAGATGATTCATCTGTATCCATCTCAACAATCTCTGTTTCCATTTTCTAATCTCAACAGAGATTAGTGTATGTGCACAAATGGGATTGGGGAAGAGTTACTTTTCCTTATCTAGGAGCCTGCCTGGTTCAGTGGGACCAGGTGGATCCTGATGGATTTTAATGGACCTTCTCAACACCCTGAGTCTTGCAGTGTATGAACAGAAGTTTTAATTGAAGTCTCTGCATATTTCTATGACAAATCTGACCTTGGTTTTTAGACTGAGTATTTTTAGGGTATTTCTGCTGTCCTTGATGTACAGGGTGCTGTCCTTGATGCAACAGGATATCAGTCTTTCATTGTGGTATGTCTGTGCTGCCTAATGCAGTGATTTGTCTTCTGGCTGTTCTTGAGCAATGCCTGCACTTGAGCAGTTCTTGGCACTGATGTCTCCAATATAACTGTTAAAGACAAGGAAATTTTTATGACCTCACACTTCCTGCACCCTCCATGCCCCAGCATGGGGTATTCCAGCCTTCCTATCATGCAGTGTGGGAAGTTCACAGATATGGTCTGCCTGCAAAAACTTGAGGGTTCTGATCACCAGCAGAACTTGCTTGTGTGAGAGGAAGTTGAGAGCACAGGGTCTTTTTGGCATTGTGGTCAAGTGATGGCTGATGATGATGTGTCTGATTCTGACATTTGTGTTAGCAGTAAAAGGTTTGTTTGGCTTGTTGTAGTAATGTCTGTTAAGAGGCCTTGAGTATTAACAATTTGAGGAAAAAAGGGCACATATTCTGTTGTGAAAGAAGCGAACTTGTGCTTCTCTGTTGGATACCTTTTTGATTTATCTGTCCTGAATTCTTCAGAAGTTCAGGATGAAGGGGCAGTGATACCTTCCTAAACACTTGTGATTCCAAGTCCTCGTTCCTCTTCTTCTCTGTCTCCCTGCCCTAGCTGTATTTTTGAGTTTCTTGAACTATTTTTTTGCTTGCACAATGCTGTTCTGGGAAAGGAAGAAGAAATATGTTACTGACAGTGAGGATGAGGATGGTAGGTATTTGTCATTAGTCTGTCTTCAGTCAACTAAATTGCTTTAGTCTGCAACTTCAAAATGCAGGAAATGCCTACTACTAAGCCCTGTCTTTTCAGCATCATACAGTAAGATGCAGAGTATCTCTCTCCATCAAAGGATGTCTCTCTTGGGCAGGGGTTTCTAGTTAACAGGAGAATTTTTAGGAGGTTATTTTACTGGACTTTTTAGGCTGATGAAGACCAATTGGATGATACACAGCTCAAATTCCCCTAGTGATGTTGTGTTAAGGACATCTCTCCTTTTTTTCCTCACTGGACAATTCTAAACTGCTTTGGAGTTAAAAAAGAATTTCCCTTCTCCATCAGAAATGCTTTATTTGTGGTCTTAAATAGAAGTATCTTAAAACTTTGTTTCAGTGATGGGATTGTTTTTTATGTTACCCTTCCCACCTGGCTTTTAGTGAAAGGAAGGTTGAAAACTTGTTGACTGTGAGCCCACCTTTACCAGTCACAGAAGCTTATTGGTCTGTGTGTTTTAGACACTTTTGTCTCAAAAAATGGCAATGGGGAATTCTGTATATATCTGCAGAGCAGTGAGCGGGAAGGTTTTTGCAAAATTCCTGAGCAGGTTTGCATCAATAACCAGAGCATGGCTCTCAGCATGTGGGGGCTTATTCTCAGCAGCTGATGAATTGAGAATGGTTTGGATGGGTAGGAGGCAGTGTGGGATGGATCTCGTCCTTGAATGCTTTGAGGGGAGGGGAAGATGCCATACAATACTCACTAGTGTAAGTTTGCCTGAGGATAAGTGGGAATTGGTAAAGGTAATCTTGCTAATAAGTGGTAGAAAATGTCTCTTAAGAATTTGTTGCCCTTGCTATTAATTTTCCTTAGTGCAGTTCTGTGCACTATATGTTTAGCACTTCAGAATTAGAAAACTTATTGGCAACCTATATTCACAGATTATTGTTTGAATTCTTTTGGGTTCCTGTACTCTATATTCTGTGAACTGTCCTAGAGATACTGGGGTATGAGGGGCTGAAATCTGATCTTACAGTTTTCCTGGCATGAAAGTGATGAATCCATCATTACAGTCACATACTTCTTTGACTTCAGAAAGTCATGTCTTCTCTGGGCTTTTCCAAAGAGAGTGCAGAAGGGATTCACATGACATTGGTAGCTCCAAAGGTGATTCTGAATTGTCCTCCTCCACCCCACTTTCAGCTGGATCTGAGAAACTTGAAGTGTACAGATTATCTTTGTTGAATAGAAGGTATTAAACCACTTTTTCCGCTAGCTGATTTTCTATGAGGAGGATGCATCATTGTTTTGGGGTGGAATTTTCAAAATTTTCTGCTTAACCTTTATCAGTTTTCACTTACTTTGCTGACTATGACTGTGCTCTAACAGAGCTTCATCCTGCCTCTCATATCTTTGGGAAGACAGACTAGACTGTTTTTGTGCTAACACTATGCTCAGTGGTAGCTGAGATGTGCATATTAAAAATGAAGTGACTATTCTTGAAATTTATTCCTCTTTATTCTGTTTTTATTTTCAGTGGAATTTGGCTGAAACTCTATTCCAGCTCTTTGCACCCAAAATGGACAGTTTGGAAAATGAAGTCTAAACAAACAGAAACTCTTTCTTTGGGCTGTGCTGCTGCACATGATAAAAAGCCTGGGTACTGGAAGAAAGAATACATCTCCAAACAAACATCTGCCTTCAGAACTAGCGTAATGCGGCTTGTTAAATTTCTAGATCCTTACACAGGTCTTCCATGTAAAAACAAAGAAGCTATGAAGTAAGCAATACCTTGTCACAAAGATTTACTTTAGAACAATGTGCAAAATATTAATGGCTTAGGGGGGTATAGAATTAGAGCTATAAAATGGATATCATAATGGGAAGATACAATGTTCATCTATAAATGACTAAAACTGAGGAATAGAAGTAGCAGCTAGTAGAAATTTTAAAATTCTAAGCATAGTTTAAGTTTTATCACTTTGGGAATTTGTTCTTAAACACCCCTCTCCCCTCTCAATTCCAAAATTACAGAGTTTCTGGGTTGAGTTGGATAATTGTTCTAAAGGACAAAAATGGAAAAGAACATGCAATAGAGAAGTCAAACGTATCATTTAAGGACACATCTGTTACTGTACTGTGGCATGGTACAGACTGGCCATGCTTAGACATCCTGTCAACTCTAAAACTGTTTGGAGTTACACCATTGCTTCCTGACCAAAGCATACCTCCCAACAAGAATGGGTGAGTTTTAACATAGGATTTTTGAGGATTTTTTTGGTGCAACTGGTTGATAATGTGTCTGTACGACCTATCTGACATTTCTTTGACTCAGTAAGTTAACTCTTCATTAGAAAGCCTCTCTGCAGTATTTCTTTCTGTGTTATTCTCATCTTTGGTAGAACTTTTTAGCAGGAAATAGTATAATCCAGCAAGCTATGACATTAATTCACAGGTTAATGTAGCTATTGGTGTGTGATATACAGATTGATAGGTCCTGACTTGGAAGGCTGAATTTAAGGTATAGACACAAATGAGCATGACAGAAAAATGTAAATCTAGGAAGATTTATTATGAGAAATTTAGCTTGAAAAAGTTAATCAATATTTATGTGGCTACAATCAGGTAATCTGTGTTGTTAAAATTTATTTTCTGTCTGGTAGCTGTGTGTGTGAATTTATAGAACTTGGTGTTTAACTATGTGTACAATCTTCAGTATATGCATATAAAGTCACACAGTCCACACCATGCCCCTTGTTTTTTAACTTAAATGTGTACAATGGTTTTTGTCATTATATTCTAAAAATATATTTAAATTAAAAGTGTCTATTTGAGGTATTTGTTTGCTGTCAAGGAGTTTAGCATAATCTGGGCCTGTGTGTATAGTAGATGCAGTGTCAGCTACACACTTCTTAAACAAAGCCCCTAACCATAGAGCTCTGAAAAGAGAGAATTTTTCACCTACAAAACACCATGTTCCTCAACCAGAAGAAAAGTATTTGTTTAAAAAAGAAATAAATCAAGACACGCTTTTGTATAAAGTTAGCTGAAAAGTCTTGCAGTCAAATTATGTAGGAATTGTAGTTGTTTTGCCAAGATGATGATTCATATGTAGAAAATAAAAAAGAAAACTTGCAGGCAGTTGATGTACTTATTTCACAGAGTTACAGGTTTTTACAGATCGTGACTATAGATGAAGGCAATGGTTTCACCAGTTTCAGTATGTCACTGTTAAGACTGTAAGTGCAGGGACAGGCATGATTGGCTTAAAGATGGAAAGGGTTGATGTTGATTAGGGTGAAATTTTTTATTGTGAGGATGGTGGGACACTGGAGTAGCTTGTCCAGGGAGGTTGTGGGTGCCCCATCCCAGGCAGTGTTCAGTGTATAGTTGTAGGTGATACTACAGTGATTCTGTGTGGAAATCTAGGAACTGTTTTGAGTATAATAAGAGCCTGAGTCTGAAAAGGATTCTAGAAAGACTTCTTTCTTCATTCTGAATAGGTAATGCAAACTCTACTGCCTGCTCTTTTTTTAATGTGTCATTAGTTAATAAGAGTGTCCATGAATTTATATTTAAGAGTGTTTTGGACCTAAATGGCTTTAATGATGGGCAAAATATAGGAAAAATAATTGGAAAAAAGGAAAGCTTCTTGTAACACAAAGTTTTAATTCCTTATATGTACAATTTGGTCCTTTCTTTTGAATTTTGCTTCACAGTGATAAATGTTCAGTGATTCCATTTAGTATCAATAAAGTATCAAAAACAAATTGTAAAATAATTCTGTATTTTGAAAAATTGGGTAAGCTCATAGTTCTTATATTTTAAAGAGTGTTTTAGATGATCATATAGTGTTTTTTGTTTCTTATCTTGTCAGGGATTGAGATCCTGCTAGTACACTGTTGTTGTTCAGAGGTATAGTTTATGACTCTGCATGCCAAATGCTTTCAAAACCATTTGCATCATGTGCTGTTGGTCAGACTTCAGAGTTAAAAATGTAATTAGGCTGAACTTTTACATGAATAAGGAGACATAACTTTTTTTGCTACATTCTGTATGTTCTTTTCAAAGGCCTCGTCGATTTTCCTTGATTGCTGAGTACCATCTTGCTAACCTGACTCAAAATAATGCAGTGTTTGGTGCTGATGAGCTTGTCCAGCTCTTCAGTCTCAGTCCAGGACTGTTAATAGGAATTTGGAAGGTAAGATAACATTTTGTTTTAGTATTTTATTATTATTTGTAGGAAAAGATTTTTTTTTTTGGCTTGTAGTTTGGGTTTGGGGAGGGTTTTTTCTTTAAAGCTTCCTTTCTTTTCCCCTTTAGATTTTGAAATATCTTGTCTAAACTAGTAACACAAAACACATGTAGGGACATTAAGTGAATGATCCTAAAGAGCTGTCACAGGAGTATATATACATAAAAATACATAAAAAGTCCACTTTTAATTAAAAGATCAGTTATGTATCATTCTATGTTAGATACTGTGTTCAGTTTTATTTATTTTCCAGTCTTCACATGCTCAATTTTGATATCCTAGAATAATTTTCAAAGGAATGGTTTGAGAAGTGCTTCTTCCTGTGATTCATGCCATTACCTGTCCATATCACTCAAAATGATGTGTTCCTCCATAGCAACTTGGCTTTAATCTACATCACCATGTAGCCATATCCTGCTCCAGCAGTAGAAATGGCCTTTTGGGGGTATTAAATTCTTGGTACTGAGTCTAAGTCAAGCAGTTAGTCTCTGTAAGGTGAGTGTAGAGACTGTAGAGATTATTGTCTTTAGAGGACAGTGCAGAACATCTGAAGTAGACTTCTATGCAAAAGGAATCTGCATCTTTTTACTGAATGCACTGGGACCTCTCTGCCTGCCTGCAGCTGTGCAGGGCTGGGTGCTGTGGAAGCCTATCTTAGGTGTTCTGCTCTTGATCTGAATTCAGAGGTGGCAGCACTTTTTTCCTCCCCTCAGCCATGCTATTGACATTGACTTAGGTTATTTGGCACTGGCAAGGGACTTTCCTCAAGGAGGCTGTGAGCAGTTGCTCGAAGTTGTGTCTAATTTCCAGCTGCAAACATGCTGCCTCAAATGTGCACAATCATCAGAGGCAATGTTTAGAACTGTAGAAGGACTATTTCTTTCACTCTTACTTAAAGGTAAGAAAGTCAGTTTCCTAGAAAACTTGAGACTACCTGACCGGCGTAAACCTGCTACAGGTTGTTTCAGTCTGTGAAAAGCTCTGCTAAATGAGCAACCATTTCTCTTGTATCTTCAGAAGTTTTGTGGACTGATGTCCCTGTATTGTTGCCTCTGTGGTCTTGTGTATGTATTGGCCCCATCCATGCTTGGGAAGACAACTCTTTTGGCACCTGGAAATGGTTCAGTCATAACCAAGTTCCACGTTGTTTTTAAGAATTGAGTGCATCACTCCAGTATAGTTTCCCTGTTTGCTGAGTAGCAGTTCTTATTCTCTGTGTAGGCAGAGTAATACGAGGCAGTTAAGTGTCAGTGGGGGTAATAATTGTAAATGCCATACATCTTGTGTTTTTGCATGTAGCTGTGTAACAGGAACCAAGGGTATCCAAATACTTCCTGGTATTTGGATAGAGAAAGTCTGAGAAATTACGTGATTGATAGATCTCCCTAGTTAAATCCTTTATAGCAGTAATTTTGCACTATGAAAATAGAGGAATAGTTAAAAAGCCAAAAGGTTGAATAGAGGATGTCATTTACTGGTAACCCAGAGAGATGAAAACAGTAGTTGCCCATATTTCAGGAGAGTAATAGACTTCTGACAGTGCATAATTTTCCTACTGGGTTAGGTGTTTGTAAATGTACGATTTAAAAAATGCACTTAAAGAAGGAAACCCTGGCATCCTAGCATTCTGTGTTCTTGCAGTAAATATTTACCTCTGTCTCTGTTTAGTTTTCACATTGATGTTTTCTTTGACTGTAGAAGGTTATGTTCTTAATGTTTTCCAGGAGTAAATAATCTGGTGAAGACACAATTTTTACTTTGAAATTCACAATTTCTATTGAATAATTCTGTATTCCTCACTGATGTTAGCCCTCTTTGGAAATGTTCCTTACACATGAAAATCAACTCGATTCTTCAGTAGTTAGGAGTGAGTGCTGTTTGATTCTGTTTAGGTATCTTTTTTAAAGTAGTAAGTGGAAGCTAGGGAAGTACAATTCTTGGATTGCTCTCATAATTTTTGCCTTGGCATAGGTAGCTTCCCTCTCTTTCCCCATAATAAAAAAATGCTGCAACCTTTTATATATATTCTGTACTCTTGTGAAAAGAAAGTAAAGGTTTTAGGAGTCCAAGTGTTAAAGCAAGTCATTACTAACGTTATTACAGTAATTGGCAGAGTAAAAAGCAGCAGCATTTATCTATGAATTTTAATGCTCAGAAAGACCTTGTGAAAAAAAGAATTTCCAGATGAAAATACATCTACTTTAATTAACTTTTCAGGAGAAAAATGAAATTGCCTTTGTTATGGCGAATCTTCATTATAATCAACTTCTTGAGAGAAGCATTTTGGGTTCTGCTACTGCGTAAGTTTGGTTTTCCTTTGTGGGTAATAAAGATAACCTTTTGAATAAAGCTATGAGTTTTACAGTTAAAATTGGCTGCTGGTAAGAGGTTTATATTTAGGCTGTAATTAACAATTCTTGTTTAATATAAGCAATAGTTACAGTAACTAAATTCAAAACTGCAGAAGCATTTCCATACTAAAATATTGCCATTGTTATACTCTTAAGGAGATAATTTAGTTATACAAGTGTACTAGTAGTTGCTGTATTGAGAAAGTTAGAAATACACTGCACAGACTTTCTCCTTTTCCACAAGCAGTCTTCTTGTTTCCTCTTTCTATCTGAAACGGAAAGAAAAGGGACAGATATTTTAGGAAGTAGGAAAGTAATCTTTGGTTGTGTTAAGAGGGGGGGAAAACTCTGGTAAACTGGTGAGGTGCCTGCAATAATCTTCTAGTCCTATTGAGAAAGTAGCTGGGTTCCTATGAAGTGTTTGTATATGTGTATATTGCAGTATATAGTATAATACCTGTTTATCCCTTGTAAACTGTTTAAAAATACGAAATTTTTTAGCTTTAGAATAGTATTTGGGGAATTTATTTTCCACTCAGCTTTCTGGTCAGATATTGTTGTATCTACCAGTAGTCTTAAATGCCCACTATAAATCAGTGTGGCTCTTCTCACACAGAATGTAAGATTTAACACCATCTCCCTTAATACCAAATTGAATCCTATATAGAAATTGCTCAGTTGCCTCTGGCATGTGGTCTCTCTAAATCACTTGTGTGCAGTAGTTACTTAGTTAGGCACAGACAAAATTATTTCAATAATTTGCTATTTCAGAGAAGTCTCTAGAGATAGGAGGCTTTTAGATTTGCAGTTAGGCTGATGCTTTTTTCTTTTTCATAGAGAAGTTCATGTTTTGAAGTTTAACAGATGTACCTTTTAAAGTTGACTGCTATATTTTGTGCCTTTGGCTAGGCTGAACCACTGATCATCAGTAATAGACATTGTATTATCTTAAAAGAAGCATGATGAACTAGAGATGTTTGATTTTGAAACTGTCTTAAGATGACAGTCTCAATGTAGGCCTATGTGTTATATCTTTACTAAGTCATCCCCCCTTGCTAAATTCTATCTTTTTTTTTTCAAGTCAATATGCTCCTCCACCTAATAAACCTTTACTGGATGATATTGACTCAGAATATGGACTGCACGACTACAACCTGCATCTTGATCTGCATGGCAGAAACTGCACGTACCTGTGTGGATCATTCAAGTGCCTCTTCTGCAGAAAACGTAAAGTTGATGGAACAATAATGTCTGTTTTAAAAATGATCCCTGCTGTTACATCTTTCCTTCTTATATCCATTTTCTCTGTTTTAAGGGGTGAAACTTCCATGGAATTTTAAGAGTAAGCTATCTTTCTGTTTGAGGTGTGGTTTCTTTATATCTGCATGGTGCTTTGTGTGGCATACTAAGCCTGCTCTATAAGAAGTCTGCCTGCTGTTACATTGACACTGTGTCAGGCCTGGGACACAAATTCTGCAGATTTTCAGGGATTTTTCTTTTAGTTCTGTACTACATTAATAATGCACCGCACAGTTCTTGGTGCAGGTTGGTGTTTCTTTCACTTGTATTTTTTAAAGGAGAGACCGTTTATCCTCATACATTTTGGAAGCTTGTTTCTGTAGAATTTTTGAGTATTCTTTGGGTGCACAGACAGATTAAATATATAGATACATTTTTAGAAACTGTGAACTTTAAGGTTTATGGTTTTTATTTTGGTGAGCTTAAGGTTGCCTATTTTGAAATCTTTTCATTGTGTGGAAAACAACTTCAGTCATTGTTTTAAGCTGCTGCTTCATTCTGTTCTCAGCACTTCTTTGGTTGAACGTCCCTGTTGTTGTCATACAGCAAATTCATAATTGTAGTGGGGTTTTGAAAAATACATGGGTGATCTCTCTTTTGACATAACTTCAGCATAATTTCCTAAGCTACACAGCTATCTTTCTGTAAGCAGAGACAGATTAAAATATTCAAATTAAACCTTGTCATTAATTTTAATTTAGAATTGAGTAGTGTAAATTAATTATTGCTCCCCAGTATTTTTTAATACCCGTGTTCCTGAGCAGTGTGGATTTCAGAATTGTTTTTCTGTCAGTAGAGGGTGCTATTGTCAGGCGTGAGGTCTTTTACAGGGCTGCAGAATTTCCCCGTGATTTGGTTTGGTTTTTCTTATTTGTATTTGGTGATTCCGAGAGCTGTCATTTAGACTACAGCCTTGTGCAGTGTGGAACGTGGTAGTCCTTGAACCTGAAATATACATGTTTTCAGATTCTAGAAAAGCACCAAGCTTGAATTAAAGGAATACTTCTAAGGATAAAACTTCAGTGAAAGTCTATGCGTATAGCAAGAAATCTTACCTGAAATGTTCTGTAGTACAAGAGTCCTTTTTATGTTCTCAAAATAAATCAAAATTGGCCAGAGGGTTGGATTTTTGGAATTGAGTTGGATTTTCTTGTTTAGCTGAATATCAAGTTTTGTTTTCTAAAATGAAAAAGTTATGCTCCTAGCAATACAATTGCACTAGAAAAAGTATTATGTGGCATACTTCCTTTCTTGGTATCACTTTCTTGCTGCTTAGAAGCTGCTTCCACAAAGGACTAAACTGATGTTTATGCACATTGAAGCAAATGTCCATGAGCTACAATTGTGATGCCATCTCACTATGCAAGTTACAGAATCTGTTTTATGTTCACAAGTGTTTCCTGAATTGCTTTGGTTTTGTGACCTTCAGTAGTGTGACAGCCACGAGATTTTGGTCTCAAAGGGCATCAGACAGGTGAAGCCATGGTTCTGCAGACAATAAGGTCATTTGTCATCTAGTCCCTTCCATGTGCTTGCACAATAATTCCTTTTGGAAAATGCTTGACTTCCTCCAGAAATGGTGCAGTGAGGCAGCATATGGCTGTCTGCTGTCACATTTTTCATTGTGATTTGCTATTCATTTTTCTCATTCTGGTGAGCATTGTGTTGCTGAATGTGGCCAGGTTTATCCAAACTAGTTTTGTTTGATGGTTAGAGTTTTGTTTTTAGTGTCCATTCTAATAATACACTTTGTCCCATCCTCTGGGAGGACTCTGAAGCATGGGAGGACTCTGAAGCATGGAAGTCCTGCAACATACTGGGAAGTCTTGTTATTTCTGAAAATTCTCTACCCAGTCTAGTTTTATTTTAAATTATAGATGCGACATATCCATGGCAGTTTCCACAACTTGAGGCACATACATGAGGCACATGTCAGCTAGTATTGCTGTTTTACTTATTTATTGTTTTCACTAAGAAGCTTTAGGCATTCCTAGGTTACCAGAGAATGCCCATTTGTGTTTTGCAGAATAACTGATTTATTTGTTCAAGATTAATTTTTGTCTGCTTTTTGTTAGTATCTATTAATATTGTGCTTCATTTTGCTACTCCATTTTCAATTAGTTTTGCAGATTATATCACACTTAAGCCCAGCAGATGGAATGTATATGGTTACAGATTTTTTTTCTGTTATTATACTTGCATTGAAGTAACTAGCTGTTTTGCTGCTGTTTTGATTGGAGTTTAGCACTTTATTTCATTCTGCCTTTCATGTAAACAAGATTAATAATATGGTCTCATTGACAGGTATTGTAGGGTGAATATGTATATAGGCTGAATGCTTTGTAACTGAATTGAAAATATTTTGAAAACTTTCCTTGTTTTCAGGAAGCTATGACAGGCTTTTCATATGACTCCCAGAAGCCATGAATCCAGCTTCTTAATAAATATTTTTGAAATGTATTTACCTGTGTATTTAGAGAACTTTTAAGATTTGTTTGTAAAATTTGATATCAGGCATTTGAAAGGTTTTGCTTGACCTTGAAGATTGATTTGCAAGTTTAAATAACCATTTCAGTGTGGTAAGGCTGGTTGTTGGCACCAGAATTAGTGTTTAGCACAGTTTTTCCTCTGAAAATATCAATCAAATGACAACTTGCAACAAAGGCTTGGTTAGCAAAACAGACTTCGAAACTTCCTTTTTTTTTTTTGGCTTTTAGCTAAAATAAGTATTTTGGAACTGTTGGTCTATTTGTTTCTTTCCCCCTGAGGTTTATCTACATGGTGTATGTTCTCTTTGTTGGTATTACCTGTATTTGGACATATTTGTTCACTATAACTTATTCTGCTGCTTTGCTGCTGTGCGTGCCTTGAGTAAGTCAAGGAATAGAGATATTAAAGGGGACAACGAATCAAAGTCTGGCTTAGGCTGAAGAAAGTCCTGTCCAATGTGCTTCCTCTGTGTTTCTCTTCATGTGTTCAGCATGGCTTGTCCTGCCCTTTAATTTCATTTTCTCATCGGACTGGGGTGAGGAAGGGGAGTTTTCAGTACTTAGCCTTCAGTTTTTTGCTTGTTTCTAGGCAGGCTTTTCCTTCCTCCTGAATGTGAGGACTGCAATGGAGCTTTTATATTAAAAATATATATATATGAAGTCTGCATTAACCAACCCATGAATAATTAGCCTTCAGAGTCCTCATCTGTTGCCTATTTCTATTCTGGCTAAAGTTAAGAAGTAACTGCAACACATCATAGCCAGATGATCTATCTAGCAGTGATGTATTAATGCCATGCAATTGTAGTGATGTCCTGGGCTTTATTAATTTATTAGCAGAATGCTTTTTTCAATCTATTTTTATTCCATTCAAACTTCATTTGATTTGAATGAGTAAGGGAAATAGCCACTTCGATTCAGATTGGAATTGTGGATAACCAAGTAGTCCTTTTGGAAAAAATGCTTTTTGACTGATGTTTTCAAGCCTTTTGTGTAAAAGCTCAACTTAAATGTGGAATTTCAGTGGTTAGTCAGTCAACTATTTAAATAAGATATTTTTACCTTGAATGAAATTTTGTAATTGAATTTGATTTACTGAGGTTTTGGAACTGAACCATTTGGATAGGTGCCAATTTATGGCCTTTTTCTACTTAAAGCTGGATCCTGGAAATGAATTCTGCTTACATTTTCCTCACTCATTTCTTTTGCACTTCACTGCAAGGACAGTGGGTATCACGGTCTGGAGGATTGCATTTTCCTTCAACCATACAAAATATTTCCTACAAAATATTTCCTGGGCTTATTTATGTTGGTTTCACTGTATTCACACTCCTATTCCAGTGTCTTTACTGAAAATCCTGCAGCTGTTGTTCTCTGTCATGTGCTGGGCTGCTTCCTTTCCAGAATAAGTATTCTTTGGACTCCCCACTGGTGAGTGATGCCTTTCCAGCATTGATTTGTGGCCAGCTGTATCTTGGGAGTTGCTTGGCTCTATAGTACCAATTCAGAGAAGTTTTTGGCCTCTGTGTGTGGACTTTCTTGCTCCATCACTGTCTCCAACTATCTGCTTCAAATAACCACCAAGCAGAAGTTTTGCTGCCACTGCATGCTGGATGCAGCCATTTAAATCACAACCATCCTTTCTGCTGTTGCTTCTGTCTGTAGCCTCATGCTGCTACTTGGGCTTGATTGAAGGAGAATTACAGGCAAAACACTTCTGCCTAGCATCTTAAATCTCTGCAAGCCCCTTCACTTGTTACCTTACCATCCAGGACCTGTTACTGGATCCTGACAAGCATTATGTTCCAGGGAATCCTTCTCTCCCTTTGTATCTGCAAGTGCTAGATAATTTCTTTTTTTGTACTGAGGTCTCTAGTGCTTTTGTTTTGCTCTTTTGGGAGAGTAGGTCATGTTCAAGGAAACTTGTTTTAGGGATGTCCTACCGAGAAATCTGCTTTTGTCATGATGTGATGCTTTTATTTTCACTTTTCTTTGGAGTCATGTTCACTATGATGTACCCCAAGTTATAATTAGGCTATTGGATTCCTTGGTTAACTCTCCTCTGATAGTAAAGGGAAAAAAATACGTAAAAAATGTCAATCTCTTTTGAGAAGAGAGGAAGAGATTCCAAAGAAATATGGTTATATGTAGTAATAAAAAAATCCCAAATCTTAGTAATTCTGCCAAAAAAAAAAACCACCCAGGGGCCTTGGAGAAAGCTATTAAAAAAAAAAAATCCATAATTTAACAACTTGATTTAAATCAAATCATACTGCATGTCAATTTAAATCATGCATTATCCTTTCTAAGAAGGAATAGTTATCTGTATACCCTTTGTATTGGGTTAGTTAAGTTTCCAGTCAGAGCAGAGAGATTTAAATAACTTGAAAAAAAAAGATTGGGGAGGTATCTCATTGTTTTATTTTGTGCGTTAGTGTTGAGCTTGACTTCTGGGGAATGGGAAGTGATGGAGGCGCTGGTACATAAAATTGAAATGTTGAATGTGAAATTTACTAGTTGCATCCTTGTGTAAGTTCTTCAGGTGGCATTCCTGTTTTTATACTAAAAAAATTGAAAGTTTTTTTATCTACAGTTTCTACTGTGGATCACAGAATCAAAGCTCCAAACTGCAACTTAATTCCTCTCTAAAGTGGTTGATATTTTGCTGTTGGTGTATGCAAGGGTTTCTTATTGGTGAGTGGGAAGAAAAAGACATGGGAAGAAGATACGAGAACATTTACAGTGTACTTGGGCTGAATTTGATTTATACTGCTGTAATGTTGTATATTGTTTATATTTTCAGGTGACATTGAAAATGGATACCTGAGGCTCAGCGTTGTAAACTTGAAGGATAATAGGAAGCACTTGCCTATTATTGGGACACTTGGCATATGCTGGGAAACAGATGTGTTTAAAGGCAATGTAAAGGTCAGAAATATTTTTTGTTTCTGGAAGTGCTTACCTCAAAACAGAATTGTTTGTGCTTCCTAAATATGCTATGTTTTAAACAATTCTTTTATTTGTAGAAGCTGTAACTGGACAAAACCTCTATTCCTCTATTCCAATATTAAAAAAAAAAAAAAGGTGAATTTTGACGAAAAGAGTTTTCTCCTTTCTCTCATAGAGTCTGGATTGCATGATAGTCCCATTATCTGTGTGTAATTACTCCAGTGCTTTCCACTCAGCAGAGATGCTGTGACTGCCCAGCCAGCTTGGAAATGCTGGACAAAAACAATGTACTGCAGATGTACCTTTTTTGAGGATTTTTTTTTTGTTTGGTGCGAGAGTGTTATTTTTTGTTTTGTGTTTTTTTGTTTCTTTTGGTTTGATTTTTTTGGTTGGTTGGGGTTTTTTTTTGCGAGCAATAAGCCTTGAACCTCTGGGGAAATACTCTGCAGTTCTGTGCTGAATATGCAGTGAAAGTTAGGAATTGCTAGGGAATGTTAAAATGCCAGTGGACACAGGAAACTGCAGTCCACATCCACACATTCAGCACCTAGATCCAGTCATGTGCATCAGTCGCTATATGAACTGTTTATTTTTAGAGGAATGCTCATGAATTCTGTTGGATAAAAATCCTAAAATAATTATTTCAAACTAAGTTTCAGAGTAGTACTTTAGCTTTTGCAGTAGTGGTGTAGGCACATATTTTTAAATGCACTTTATCAGCATGAATGTTTCAAAAGTTGTGAAAATTCTGATGAATATTTTTTTAAGCACTACTGAAAAATCTTCTAGTTCAACATTTGATTTCAATTTTGGTACTTCTTTTGAAAAAAAGAATTAATAATAACTGTTGCTTTTGCGAATCCTGTATAAATGTGGAATTGAATACTGTTTGATGAGACTTTTTTTACCAAGGCATGTAGTGAGAAAACAAGGGACAATGTTTTTAAACTGAAAGAGGGTAGATTTAAACTGGACATTGGGGAAAAAAAAAAAAGCTAAAAATTCTTTCTCCATACTGAGTATGATGAGGCAGGGGAGTTGGAATTAGATGACTTATAAAGGTTCCTTCTAACCCGAATCATTCTTCGATTCTCTAGGATTAACAGCTGCTTGGCAGTATCTTTTTTTTTTCATGAAAACAATTCTGAGTAGTACATAAGAACTTAGGAAGTTATCTGTCAGAGGAAGCAGAGAGCTATGGCTGTAGTCTTTAGATTTTTCAGTTTTAGTCTTTCTCTTATGTGCT
Organism: Chloebia gouldiae; assembly: GCA_003676055.1. NCBI lineage: Eukaryota > Metazoa > Chordata > Aves > Passeriformes > Passeridae > Chloebia > Chloebia gouldiae. The sequence continues at coordinate 12,971,697 of QUSF01000001.1, forward strand.
TACAGCATATATTATATTGAATATTTGTTTCTAGGACAAAATAAAGAATACATTATTTTTTTTAAACTCCTCATTTTGTTATGACGGAGCATGTCAACATATAGCTGCGGGTTGGATTCAGTGTGGTTTTTACCATAAGTCTCTAAAATTCTTGAAGCATGTGAAGGCCAGATAACATCAGTCACAGAAGTAGGACATTCCATTACTTTCAATTTATTTGAATTTTGTTAAATACTCTAAGGAAAACCAAAAACCTCAAAAACTTTCTTGGCACTTCTGGGTTTTTTTAATAAAAAATTAATTGCTGAAGTATGGATAGTTTGAAATTATCATGGCTTTGGAATGGTATTCTCCAATTTATTATTCTCACTGTATCCACTCCAAATCTTCTACTCCCCTGTGTTGGGCTGGAAAGGAGAACTGGAGGCACAAAAGGTAAAGATCAAAGTTGAGATAAGAGCAGTTTACTGGAAGTAGCAATGAGATAAGATGATGGAGAGTAGCAGCAATAATATTAATAACAAGAATGTACAAGAGAGCGGGGTCATTCACATGCAAATGCTCACCATGGAGTGCAACCTGACCATGGCACAATACCCCTAAGGAGAAGAAAGCCCTTTCCTTGCCCCTGGAAATGAGATGAGGTGGTATAGAGCAACCTCCCTGTCTTAGCCATGCTCCCTCCTGGCTACTGTAAAAATGAACCTGATCCTGACCAGAACCAGGACAGAAATGCATGGGGAGACCCCACCACCCAACAACACCCCACGTTACTTTTCATAATTGGCCTTCTATATGCAAGTTGTCAGACCAGAAAATAGTAATTCTTTCTTGTTTCCAGTGATTCTGTAGCTCATATAAGTTTATTACACCATCATTTGGTTTGGTTTGAGTTTTGTATTTTCAGCATAGTCTACAGTAAAAAGCTTAGGGAAACTGTGTGTATCATATTGCCTCATGTTTGTACCATCTGCCCTGGTGTTGTTTGATTGAAATTAAGTAATAGTGAAAGCAATGCTAGAGCAACAGAAACACAACTATATAGTACAGAGAAATAAAGCATTCAAAATTAAATTTTTTGGCATGGAATATGTGGTGTTGGTTTGTTTATGCTTTTGGAGCACAGATACAACATAATTAAGATAATTTGACTCATTTAGTGATTCGGAATTCATGAGAATAAGGAACAGCTGATACTAACATTGACACACGACTCCTGTGCTTCCAAGGGATATGTGAAACCATCAGTTTGCAAAGACCAAGGAATTGGCATTAACATTTTAAAATTATCTAGTTGTGTAATCTTTTAATGAAATATTTTCAAGAATTTGTAAGAGCAGTAATTACATCAAGATTATTGATATTACATTTTTGGGAACTGAAGCTGTGAGCTTTTCAAAAAGTACTAAAAAGTACAGCTGGCTTAGAAGGGTAATTGTGTGTGTACTGCCTTGGGTAGTCCCTGAGTATCTCTGCAAACATTGCTGCATTCACACAAGTTTAGTAGCCGACTTTAAACTTAGGTTGCTTTCTCATATTGAAGGGACTATCATTATTTGAATGGTAAAGTAGCTAATAATTGAGAAAAACTGATGTTAAGGGCTTAAAAAGGTTCAAGAAGTTATGTGATTTGGTTTGGCAGTGGTACCTTTTGTAGCACAGCATTTGATGTGTGTAGGTTGCAATTTTGATTTCTCTAGGAAACCTCTAAGTAAGTATTTGTTGCAGTAGGTCAGGGAAGCACTATCAATTTTATTTTGAGGTTTTAGCCTTCATACAAAACTCTGAACTCTTGATATGTCTTCTAAAATCAGGGACAGATGTACTTACTGTGCCATGACATAGGGAAATAATCTCCTCTGTTTGTGTTTATAGGACTGCTTTGTGATGGATCTGACTCTCTTGGATGAAACTAGAAAGCCCTTCTGGTGTTTTAGTGCTCCAGTCCACATGGAATTGTCTACCGAGTCATCCGGCCTTTATGACTACATGGGTCATATCTATACTGCAGACTATGCAGATTCAGAGGGTAAAGTCTGTGTTGAGTTTGTATGGTTGGAAGAAACCAAGGAATATATTATAGTCAGTTTGGTGCTTTATGTAAGCACCAAAAAGGTAAATAGCTGGTATGGAACAAACTACTGACCTAATTAGGTCACTAATTTCCTTGCTTTAAGAACCAAACAAACAATCCTGCTACAACCAAAACCACAATAAACCATTGATGCTTAAGATTGACACCAACAAGGAAGACTATTCCTGCCAGTTTTCCAGTAACAATTGCCTAAATTTTTTAATAGGCAATTGAGGAATGAAGAGACATATTGATATAAGTGAGAGGTTTTCTTCTCTGTTGAACATTACATGGTTAGTCTGTTTCTCACTGTCTATATTGAAATTATTTTTAGGAGGATTTTTCTTTATAGACACTTGTTACTACAGTTAAGGAATTGCTTCTTTTGAGAGCCAAGCTGTGAAGATGCCTTACCTTACATAAGCTACACTGGTTTTGAGAACATTGACTTTTATGCTTGGTAATAAAACAGCATGTGTGTTGTTCCCTCCAGGTTTGTTGGAGTGTAATTGGTAAATTACAAGTTTTGTTAAACACACTTTATTAAATGCTTTTTCCAGAAAACTTCACTTAAATATATTTTAGTAAAAGACTGAAAGGCTGAATGAGAAGTCTGATCTGAAAAATGTGTCAGTCAAGGCATTTGTTAAGAAAGTAGTGTAAAATCTGTTTATGACATTTCCTTAAATTCCTGTTTGTTCTATTTTCACATGTTCTAATGTTATTTGATTGAGACTAGATACTTGCCTTACATATTGGCCTATGAATAAGTGTCCTAATTATCAGCCAACCTGAGCTGATGTCTGTTCTTACTGAATGCATGTAACATTCAGTTGTTTTGGAAACAATGCATATCTGATACTGTTTATCTAATAAAATGAATCTGTATAAAAATTGAATATATGTGCCCTGATCTTTCCAGTTCCTTAGAGTAATTTTAGAATGAAATTTTCTACTTCCTGTAAAAAAAAAAAAATTAAACATTCCATGATATGGTGAGTCCAGTGTCATTACCCAGCAAGGACAGTTGTATTATTGACTACTCTGACTTTATTATGGTAGTGATTCCCATAAAAATAAATTCTCTTTATTTGTTTACATACATTAATTGGTTTGTGCAAACAATGTTCATAAGTAAGCACTTGTCTTCTGTGCTACAGAGGTAGATCTATATTAGAGCCAGAGAATTGCTTCTTAATTTAACTTTCAAAGACCATAAGCTGAGGCTGATACAGTTCTAGTTCATCTTGTTAACCTTACCTAAAGATGCAGCAGAAATATTTCTGCATTTGGTCATTAGCCAGACTAACAAGAGTGATCAGCTGCATTTTGCCTTCTTTCTTACGGGCTGCTGATGGGGACAGGGATCCCTTGAAGTGATATAAAGGTTTTAACATGTGGACTGGGTGTGATAAATGCCAGAAGGACAGACGCTAAAAGCAATCTGCGCAGACAAATGGCCAGTCTAGATCTTTGTTTTTGCCCAAATTTAGTCTTTGAGATACCAGCTTTAGCAAGGAAATAGTAGCTCAGTCCCAAAGTTTTCTTAGTCATTTGCCTTACTGCTAAGCTTGTAAACAAAAATGCAGAATTATTCTGGATACATTGTTCCTTTGAAATGTGCAAGTATGTTCTCTTCGCTGCTGTGAAGCTACCTAAGACAATCGGCGCCCAGCAACTGTCAAATGGTAAAAGGTCTGTCACTGTTCATTCTAGCTGAAGTTTTATTGTATTTCCAGTGGTTCTGGGTTAAGAGTTTTTTAAATAGAAGTAAACTACTTCCTTTAATAAGCAATTTCAATTTCTAATTAATTTGATTATTTTATACAATTGAATGTTTTATAGAAAATTCTGGCATCACTGTTGGAAGTAGAACAAGAGAGTATGCTATCCCTACCCCTGACAAGCTAATCTAGTAGCCTGAAAGTTTAGTAACTGAATTGATTAGGATGAGAGTAAGTCTTTAGCAACACTGTCAACCTAAAAGGTGAAACAAGGCAGAGCAGTTTTGTCAGGTTATTGCTAGCTTACTTCTGCTGTACATAAACATGTGTGTTCAGCAAACCCAAGCAAACTGTTTCAAGATCTTAAAAAATGGACCCAAGTGTTGCAGAGCTCTTCTCCTGTACCTTTACTGGCTGTAATTGTGTTCTTTCTGAAGATGTGAAGGATGTGTCCTGAAACAGGCCTCAGATGGACCTAAACTCGATTTTGTATTTTTGCCACTCCCTTGATTTCAGCTGACAGTGCTTTTAACTTGCACAACAGAATTAAATTCAGTAGCTACCACCTGTATGATCAAACCTGGTAAGTTACATATGACTTAATTCAAGCTTCCATTTCTTCAGTTCACATCTTCTTTTCTGGATATAGGTAAGGACACAGACTGAATTTCCAAGAAGGAAAGTATGCATTAGGTAAACTGTACTGGCCCATTTTATGAAATAATGCATCTGTTCCAAAAACTGATGCTTTGATAAAATCATCTTCTAGTCTTCTAAGTACCCTTTTATATACCTGGTGCAAAAGGTGGTAGAGTTGTAGAGTTGTACTACTCTACAGTAAAAGACTCTTGTTGTATAAAAGACAGTTATTAGAACAAACAGAAAAGATGGAGGCACCAGTTGAAATCTTGTCATGTCACAACTGGTTGTGACAATAAGCCTTACAGGACATTTTTCCCTTTAATGCTGCAAGATTTTTCATGCAGCTGCTTTTAATAATTTTGTGTTACATACTGAAAACAGAACAATATGTGTGTTGTAATTTTATGCTTTAAGCAAATATTAAGACAATTTCTGTGAGAGGAAGTATAAACACTTGTAAGTTAAAGAGTTTACTTGTATTTGCACTTCAGGTACCAACTCATCCAATTAAAAATAGAGCAGCCCCTACCAACTTCGAAATGTGTAGGTTTAAGTACTCTGTAACAGACAGAACTGTGATGTTTTTAGATGGTGATTTACATGGTAGGCAAGGATCAAAACAGTACTTGTGTTTATTTTAGTGCATATATAATAGTGCTCATTTAACATAATGCATTTAAATTGCATTGAAAAGGAATCAGTGTGAAAGAGTGATTTAGCGAAAGGCCTTTGATGAGATTATTGTAACAGTAGAGGAGTTGTCATCTAATAGAACTACATCTAAATGTTAATCTTGCCATTTATCCTTGTTTTGCTAGACGTCTGCTGTGTACCTAAATGTTTCTGTATTTTGTGTTCTTTATTTTTTAAAAATAATTTTAGGAGGTATTTCTAAAGGGAAAATGCCTTCAATGAGCAATTTATTAATATTTTTTGGCATTTAATGTGATTTTCCATTGATACAAGCTGGAACTGTTGGTTTATATCATCTGAACAATTGTCTTTAATTTTAACAGTACTACCACTGTGGAATCACTGCTCTTTACTGCAGTTGGCTTACCATAGTGGGAAGCTAATAGCAGCTATAGATTGTGCAGTCTTTGTAGCATAGGCAAGAAATCGCAGTATTTTTCTTCCAACTGGCCTCTCAGTTGCTTTGTTTTTTCTTCCCTTCTTTTTGCAATTGCTTTTATAATACATTTCAGTTCCAATGTGCTTTTTGGTATCTCTGATTTAATATGGAAAGCAATTGTATGCTTTCCATATGTATGTGAATGACTCATTGACTTTGGTCTTCTCTGTTTGGCCTCTTTCCCTGTTTAGCAAATATGTTTTAATTTGTATTTATCCACTAGGTGTTTAGGTATGGTCTTGATTTTGTTGATTTTGTTCTCATTGTCATGTGCTTGCTTTTTGAGACAAGGACTATCTTCCTTTTTATTTTTTCCTACAGGTACATGGCTACCTGATACTAAGGATTCAGTGCTTAGCAGAAGTATATGAATAGGATACTGTCAGCTGAAATGGATTAATCCTGTTTCAGATTAAGAATCTAGGCAAGTGGTCAAGTTTTATATGTTAGGTATATCTGAATGATTTACTGCCTGGCAACAATTATATAATAGCCTAAATTGTATTTGCCAGACTGTTAAATGTATTCAAACAGTTAGAAGGAGATTTAGGTAAAAGCATTTGCTCTTCTGCCTTTTTTGCATATTACTACGGCTCAGCTGATCTGCTGTGTCTAACTAAGTTGGGGTAACTGAACTTGAGCTCAAACATAGTTAGAAACTGTACAGAAAAAAAGGTGTTTCAAGAGGTTCAAATGAGAACAAGTGATGGGTTTTAATCTCTGTGTGTAGTGAGTTGGAAGGACATCAGTGTGAAAAGTTAAAGTCTGTCTCTTGTAAGCATCATAAATCAGAGGGGGAATTGATGGCAACACGGATAACTAGGGAGTTGAGTATGGTGAGGATTTATAATTCTGAACGTCAAAGCAGAGCTTATTCTTTCTCAGACTCTTAAATGGCTTACATTTTTTTCTCATGCTGTGCCTCTAAAAATGTTAGTAAAAAAGGAGTAATGATACTTTGTGTTAATGCCACCTCAGTTGTAGAAGGGTTTATAATAAAGTTGGAAACTGTAAGGCTTTTAAATGTATTGAAAAAAACTAAAATGGGAGTTATTCTTTCTGGGTTTAAGTTATTGATCTCCTTTTGAAGAGAGATGAACCTTTTGAAGGGAGATGCACTTCTGAGTCAGACACTGATCATCTGTTGGTAGGCAGAATTACTTCTCTTCTGCATATAGGCAACTTAGAATATGTCAACAATTATTTCCATCCTGAATCAGTCAGAAAGTTAATTTCAGCTGTCTTGATGCAAAGTAGAGAAAAATGTGTAATAGCTCTGTTATGCCCTGTTTATTCACTTAAATACTATAAAGCAGTTTAATCTGCAGGGATTAGAAAATATTTAACCACTGAACAAAAAATACCACCACCAAACTGCTCAAGCTGATGCAAATGTGTAGCATATCAGAGCTCAGAATCATCCATATCTTTTCTGTACCAAACAAACAATATACTTAGAAATAGGGCAGAAAAACCCTTGTTTAGAAGAATCTGAAAATAAAGATTATAGATTAAAAAAACCCAAACAAAACCCTAAAACTGTAGAAAGTATACTGAAAACTCTCTGTGTTTGGAAAAATCTTGAAATAATGAATGAAGTTATTCTTTCTTGTGATTATTAGTGATTCTTTGTTAATTGTTTTCTCATTTGTTTTTAACACCTTGATTTGCAACTTTTTCTTTTCTGATAGAAATCTGCAGAGACAAGTACACTTGTTTATCTAGTGAAAACATTTAGCAGAAACCTTGAAAGAAAAGTAAAGTACTATATAACTAAATTTTATTCCGCATTTGCTACTTGGATGAGATAGTAAATAAAACAATATTTTTGAGAAAAAACCTTATCATAATAACTATACCACATGTCCACCATGTTTTGTTGTAATGATACATGTATATAAGGATCTTAAAATTTCAGTTTTAATTCTACTGTAGAGTAATTAATGGAATATTTGTGTGTGAGAAAAGACAGAACTTTCTAAAACTAGTGTTCATCCATCCTGAAAAGACATGTAATGAACAAGTAATGGTGTAATAGAATTACTTAGTAATTTTTTAATTTCGTGTTTTGCACCTGCTTTCACATATTGTAGGACACATTTTAAAGACTGAATTGGAAATAACACTGTTGTTAGGAAGTAGTAGAAGTAATTGATATCATGCTCTTTTTTAGAAACAGCATTTCATGTTTACGACTTATATGTTCAAAGATGAGCAGAAGGCCATTATTTTGGCCTTCAGTTTTCACTGTTTTTTTTGTAACTATGTAGGAATTTGTGGAGCACAAGTATTCTTGCCCATATTCTTCAGTATTTCTTAAGGGTCATAACCGGAGTCCCAATTCATGCAGCTAGAGACCTCTGTCTGTGGGTTGGGTTAGGGTATTCTTTTGGATTGAAGTGGTAGTTAAACTGTTGATTGTTGAACAGTATATGAAAAAGTTTGCATTGTTTTATGCAGCTCTGTTCTGTAAAGAGCCAGCCTACAGTGAATTCTTTCTAAAAACCAGGAATTCCGAATGTATCCATTACTGACTGTAATGTACATTGCTTAATTCTCATTGGCCAGCAAGCAGAACTGGAAAAAAAACTGCCACAAGGTTTATTACTTTCGAGAGACAGAGGCTTTTTTCTGGCATCTCCCCACAATCACTGTTTGCAAGTACAGCATAATTGCTAATGTACACGGGGCCTTCCATTTCAGCTACTCAGTGCACTTATATGTGGAATTTAAATTTACTGTCACAGAGCTCTCCTTTATTTCTTCTGTTATGCCTTGGTCTCTCATTTTGCACCTGCAGTAATTTTGTGGAAATTGTGTTCTGTAATATTACAGTGCAAAGAGGAAATGTCTGCAAATTTTGAAATCCAAAGAGAGCCCCATCTGCAAGTCAGACTGCACATCCATATTTGTGTTACATGGGACATTTATTCCATGATTTATTAAAACTGGAGTTTTGGTTGGAGCTTTAGCTCAGCTCTTTATGTTTATTTCTACTAATCCAGCAGTAAGGATTTCCACTGTAGATGTCCTTTATAATGGCCTGTCTCTGTGAGAGCTCAAATAAATTGCCTTGCAGTGAAACTGGACAGAATTACATTTAGTAAAAAGAAGCAACTTTAAATTTTTGATTTGTGTTGATAGTTTTGTCTTAACTGTTGAAAATGCTATTTAAGCAAATGGCTTGTTTCCAACTAATACTTGGATAGTCACATAAAAACAGTCTTGATTCTTGCTTTTCTTGGCCAAACTCTCTATAGAAACTTACCAGGCTACCTCAAATTTATGGCTTAGTCTACTGAAAGCATTGCATACCATCCAAATGTTGTAGCAGCTACTATGGCATTCTCTGAGATTCCTCTTCAAAAGACTAATTTATTCTGTTTTAAAGAAAAGAATAAAAGAAGTTGATTTACCCCTAATTAATACTTATAAAACATTTTTTATCAAGCACTTATTAAACTTATATTCTCATAATGTAGACATTCTTACCTAGGCAGAGCATATATGTGTATCTGTGAAAACAAATGAACAGGTAATGATAACATTTTCTATCTGTAAATAATTTTCTGCCTCCTTTAAATGTGCAATTCAAATCTTTTCCAAGGACTGAGTTTTTAGAAGTTGTTTTTTTTCAAGACCCCAATGTGATTTTAAACTACTAGATGTCTCCTAACTACCTCCCCACCACCCTTTTTTTCTCTTTTTCTTTTCTCTTTTTTTTTAGTTAGTTTGTTTATTTGTTAGGGTTTTTTTGTTTTATTTTGTTCCGCTTCTAGAGACCTGTGTCACATCATTGTAGCAAATAATTATTGTTTTATTCCCGTAATGATTTTTTCTTCTAGTCCTGTGGAAGCACCGAGCATTAGACATTCCCAGCATGTCTCATGTAGAGCAGTCTAATAATTTCATTCCCTTGTTCTTGTTTCAATGTGATGTGTAACATACACTAATGTGCACACTAAACCTTGCTCATAGAGAATGGCCAATGACATTCACTCTGTTTTGGTCACAGGCAGCAGCTGGCACCTCTGCAAGGTCACCTACAGTTTAAGCATTCATTTTTTTTCTACTGTTAGGGTGCTTTGTAAGACTCCCAAATAAGTGGTCTAAGATAAGATGGTCTGGCCCATCTTTGTAATCTCTTTCCATTTAATAACTTTGTCTTGCAGATGCTTGCCTGCTACTTTTATTTCCTGTTGTCCTGTAAAGATTTTGGTATGAAAAAGCAAAGACCTTTTTTATTACTAAGGGGTTATAGTGTAGGCAAAACCTAATAACTTTCAGGTATAGGTTGCTAGCTATGCATGCTAAGACTTCATCTGAAGAGCTCAAGTTCCAAAGTTCTGCTTTCTTGGAGGAAAATGAATGCTTCCTCCTCCTTGGCTTCCTTCAGGTACCTCTTTCTTTCCCATGAGGGCAGCAAACAACTGTTGTAACAGGGAATTCACTAAGGTTCATGGAAGAAGGTGGTGAGATAAATCTAAGGCCTTTGAGCCTTGGACATGAACTTTCTTGGACCAAGGTAAAGAGCTTGTCATGGGACAAGTCCCAAAAAAGTGATGGACTTCCGGTGGAAGCAGAAAGTCATTTGGGATAGCCTGTGGAACCCATTGGTCTGCTGTAATCCTTATGGATTTATTTCTAGCATGTCTCTCAGAATGCAAAGTTTGCCCATAAGCAGGTTACTGAGCAGTAATTTGCTGAAGTTTTTTGACAAGCCTTACTGTGATGTAATTGTGTGACTACCAACCTGTCTCCTTTGCTGTGGGCCACTGTTAAGGATTCAGGGAATGTGGTGTAGGACTGGTACAACAAACGTAGCCAACATATGTTACTCTTTGCAGCTTGGAGACTGCATCAGGAATCTGCAAGATATGGGTCACTGTGTGTAACAACATGGATAAGGGCTGCAGCTGAAAGTGGAAAAAAGTGTTGTACTTCAATCTTTACCTCTTTTATTTTGTTCTGATGCTTTTGCTTCTTTACCTGTTTCTTCCCACATGTCAATTTCTGCCTGGGTAATATCATAATCCTAGTGGTATTCATAGAAGGGATCATAGAGGGATTCATTTATCTGCTGAATTGTTTGGCAGGTTTGTTGCTGGGAGCTGCCTTATCTTTCTTAGCCTCATCAGTGTCAGGCAAATTGTCATACTACATAGTGACTACTATAAATCTTGTGTGATCTCTTCCCACAAGCATGGAACTATCTTAAGCAGTCATGGGGGCAATTCCTGATGTCCTTGATGAAAACAATGGTAGCTGCCCAGTGGATTTTAGCAACTGAGAGACAGAAGGTTGCAGTGTAATATAAACTTATAAAACAATAAAGTTTATACAGAGTATGTCACTTGGGTAGCATATTTTTACTACTGGCAGAATTGGACAGGTTATAGAACTGATTTTAGCAATTTGTAAAGAATATGTGAACTGAAGCATTAATGTGTAGCTGCAATCTGTCAACAGGGACATAGTGAACTTTCGAGTCATCTATTCTCTGAAGGACATAAATCATAAATGAGAACTTCCACCCTGAAACTTTCACTAATGCTCATTTTCACATTTTACTCCCTAACTTTGAAAGGCAGTAAGAGAAGTCACACAGGCATGTGATATTTATCTCATCTAGAAGAACTGGGTATAAAATAGGGAGTGGAGAAAAGATGGGGTGCTTTTGTGAAGTTCAAATTAACTTCTATGGCACTGATTGCCATGGAGGTACACAAAAGCAACCACACTCCCCCTTCACCAAGTCCCTCTTGCTTGGAGGTGCCTGGGTTGACTTGCCTAAAGTGTCACTAAAGGGTATCCAGTAGAAAAATCACTCCTATGAGAGAAGTGTTGAAGGCACTCAGTCCCTGTGCCAAGGGAAGGGCTTCCCCTCCCAGGCCCACTACTCCCAGGAAAACCCCACTGTAGGAGGATTTCTGATGGTGTATATAACCTGGTCAGGTTGGGGCTTGTGGTCATGCATGGTAACAGTCAAGAAACTTCTCTGAGCCTCAGTGTATCTGTGTGTGTATGTTCCTGTCACTAAAGAACGTGTGCATGAAGGGGAATTTAATGAGAGCACGTAAGTGAGTTTAATGGCTGTGGTTTCCCCCTCTCTCAGCCCCTAAATTATCAGGCTAGCCCAGAGATAGAAGGCCTTGAGGGGGGAGGGAAGCATCAGGAGATGGGTAAAGGTTCAAAAGAGGCTCTCACCCCGATGTAGTTGTCCAGCTCTTTATTCCATTGTCCGAGGAGGAAGAGCAGGGAAAGAGAGCAAACAGGAAATGTCAGGGGTTTTTCTAGGCTCTTGACAGGGAGGGTTTCTTGGCTCTCCTCCAACCCTGTTGGGGCATGAAGGAGGGGTCCAGGCTTATCTTGATCAGTCACAGGGGTCCCAGGGAAGGGGGAAAACATGGCCTGAGCAGAATGTAACAAATGACTTAGCTTAAAAGAAATTTTGTAATTGACGCTGAAATTGGTTAATTTTATGCATTAGATTTAGAAAACTCCTGTTGATGTTATAGGTGATGCTTTTCCTAGTTTGCATTTTAAGAGAATGTAAGGCTGTGGAAAGTACTCCCTTTAGGCAGAGATACTCTAAGTGGGTCAAGAATGGTGCAGGGTGCATCAGGGTACATCAGCATTCACCCTCTGAATGTCACTTTCAGACACAGGCAAGTAGCTTCCCAGTCATGTCCTTTCAGCTTTGCTTCTTCTAGAGATAGTAAGGATGATGCAGCAAGTTAGCATCATCATCATCCACAAATTCCACAAGTAGTAGAAACCTGCAGTTTCATTACTTTGACATTTCTTCAGGTAACTGTGGGGGAAAATAGGTTTTGACATGCAAGCAGTTCATGCCTGTGTTGCCTACTTTTCAGTTATGTGGCCTGTCTTATTCTGCTGCCTTGAAGTTTATAAGGTAGCATATCTTATCTGATAATGAAAGAAATCTGTGTTGAATTTCTTTGACTGAATTTTAACCAATGACTTGAAAGGTGCTTTATACAAAATATCTTTGAGTACTTATGCTTATGCCTCATTTAGATTTTTGTGAATGAATTCACCATCTGCTTTTCTCCAAGTCCCAGGGGTTTTTTCAGTGAGAATATTGACAGAAGAATATCTGTGGAAAAGGATTTGATCCCAGCAGGACTTTAGTGATAAGCATAGTTAAACATGTGAGCATACATTTGAAATGTCTGAAGTTCAGTCAGTACATAATTTACGTTCTGTGTTCACATTTCCCTCCTTGACTTCTTGAGAAGGTATATCCTTGTGTTCATTGGAAATTTTTTTTATCTCTGTAGCATTATGTGGGAAGCACTGCAGTCATGTAATATAATGAATGGTAAAATGCCTCTCCTTTAATGGTTCACAGTCAGATTATTGAGAGGGTAATTTTGTGAGGTCTCTCTGAAAAACACTTTTTTTGAGAAGTGAAGTTTAATGATTGGAAATGGATGCTGAGAGGAATTCTAAAAGTAGCTGAACTGCTGCTCCAATTTTGCTGGGTTAGCTGAGCAAAGCAAAGCGTTCATGTCCTTTTCCATTTTCCTTTTTCAAGTCAATGTATCCTGAAACTGCAGCAGTAAACCCAGGGATAGTCAGGCAAATGTCCTTTCTGGGTATATGCTCTCCCCATGTGGTTACATTACTGCTCTCCTCACAGGGTTGCACTGATGAACAGATTTCAGTTTGTAGGTCAGGATTATTTGGTGATACATGCTTGGTTATCACTGCCCTAGAGTCACTCATTGAAGAGCCAGTTACTGAGTGTGCAGTTCTAGTTCACAGTCATTGTTGACCCGGGGGATTCTGCATTTTTGTCTTGAATCATATTTTCACAGATTTCACAGAATATTCTGAGTTAGAAGGGACTCATATGGATCATCAAGTCCAACTTTTAAGTGCATAGCCTGTACAGGGGTTGAACCTGTGATCTTGGTGTTACTTAGGACCATGCTCTAAAGAGCTTTTTCAACAGCAATCCATCTACCCTCTAGCAGCTCCTATCTGCTTAGTGAATTCTATTCCAGGCTCCTTATTTTCATTATACGTGAGTCAATCCCAGCGTTTCTATATCCTGCTGCATAAATTTTTTTTCAGGGTATATAAAGAAACTTTCTTTGAGTGGAAGAGTTAGGGTGGTTCCACTGTAAAAATTTTAAGTGGGGTCAGGGTTGGACTTTGCTTCTAAGGATTGCACAGAAAGTTGTTTATATTTCACTTCCTATTGTTTCCTTACTATGGCTGGAACAATTGCTCAGCTAATTTGAAGCAAGAGACTGCTTTGAAGTGTTTCTTTTGCCAGCAGGTGATCATCAGTGAACGAACAAATTGTATAGATTTTAAAACTCTTCATTCTTCCTGCTCTGCAAATGACTTAGATATTTGATATCAAAACAATGCTTTTGTCTAGTTCTCCCTTAGAAGTGCTCCCTTTTCTGTACCACATGAAGCTAGATAGACTCAGAAAATGTTCTGCTTTACTTAAAGACCTCAAAAAGGCAAAGTTCTGGGGGAGTAATCCCAAGTATTATTTTTATTATAAAGTTTAGAAAATCTCATAATTTGTATTAAGCTTTTGGAAGTGCAACCTTTGGCAAAGTGGTTCCTTAGTCTAAATGTGTAGAACTGTGTGTAAAGGAAAAGTATAGCTATGGCAACACAGAGCTAATGTGCTTGTATAGGACTGTGTTGATACAATTCGGGAACTGGAAGCAAAGTGTTAGCTTGGGTATGCTTCTAACTATTCTGCACAGCACACAGTGAAATATTAAATAATTTGATTAAAAAAAACAGCCGCAAGGCTGAAAAAATGTAAACATTCTGAGTTATTAGAAAGTCCTCCTCCAGAATTAAAAAAAAAAAGAATTAAATCTACAGGCTACACTGATTCTGAAATTGATGTGCTGCATCTGAAGGTAGCCAAGGGACAGTCTATTATGTATGTGATGAGGTTAAATGAGGCACAACTGTAATATGATAGAATTACACAATATTTCTTAAATGTGATGGACAATAAAAGTCCAGTTTACGTTGAAGCCAAATAATTTGGCATAATGGATGTAACTTGCAGTAAGTAGATTAACCTTAAGTAGTATGCAATGCCAGTGATAACTTAAAGATGATTCTAGCAGGTAGTAAGAAATAAATTATTTTCTGAAATAAACAGCAAGATGTACATTTCAGCAGCAAATTTCTGATAAGATGAAAACACGATAAATCATTATGGTGCTAGAGAAAATGCTCAGAAGAATAAATTATAAATACTATTGTAAATATTATTAGTAATACTAAATTACAATAGTTGTTTGGCTGCATTGCTTCCAAAAAATGACACACTCGGTGTTGTAGTGTTAGGGAATCATTGCATGCTGTATACTTCACTCAATCAGGCATTTGCATGGCTTGATTTGTTTCAGATGTTCTCTATTGTGCATATGAGAGTAATTTATTTTGGCAGCTGGAAAATACACTTAAATCTGTGGTATACATTGATTTGTAATTTTCTCTTTTCTTGCATGCTGATGGCATTTAAAGACTTTGAATTGTTCACAGCAGTAGATGTTTATTCTAGGGGAGGTATAATAACATTCTTACACACTCAGTTGGATCTTGTTAGTGCACCCTACTGGTTTTGGTATATGTTTGAATAAATGGATAGATATGGGCAACACAGACTCGTGCAAACTCATAATTATCTGCACTACATGAAACGTTTTAAACAATATTGTCTCAAAACCCCATTGTCAGGCACTGCAGGGAATAAAGATAAAACTGCAGCACAAAACAGACTGCCTTTAGCCAGCGGGGAAGAGGTGTATTTGTAGAGAACAAAAAGCTGCATCAGAGTTAGGGGGATGACTCAATGAAAATACAGTCATCTGTCAGCCAAAAATTACTGCTCTAAAGGAGATAATCTAATCATATAAGTCTCTTATGCAGTCATCGTGTTTTAGAATGTGACTGCATAGTGCATCTTTCTCAGTGTACTTTGTAGTCTTTTCCCTACCTGGGAAAATCTAGAGAGGGGAAGAAGAACTGTATTCTCATTTTACACTATCCCATTACCACTTTCTGGAAAGCTTTATTTGCCTAGGTAGCTGTGTTTAGTAATGTTTACCTCTAACAACATAGTGAATATGCTGTTACTCACCCATCAAATACAGATAGTTATTTTGTCACTTCCTGAGGTATAGCTGTGTTCTGGGATCCACAGGAGGAAACCACCCCTTTAAGAGGAATGATGATGCTGGAGGTGACTGGATTTTAAATTTATATATATATAAATTTATAAAAGCTGATCTGAAGTTAACTCCTAAGCAAGCAAGTTATGCATGGCTGTAGAAGGCAACCCGTTCAAGGCTGTGATAACTGCAGTGCTTACATCCAGTCAATCTATCAAGTGGCCAGGCTGTATTGTAACCTAACTTTTCCTGTGTTCTGCTGCTGTTTCTGTGCAGCTCCTGCTGCTGATGCCTTCAAGATGCCTTATGGTGTCCTCACAGGAAATATTTGCATTATCCTAAAACTTTCAATTAGGTAGCTGTAAGGAGTAGTTGGGGGTGATGGTTGTCGCTTCTTAAAATGTGCCATTTTCTGAAATGTCAGGACAGAATTTTATATTACTGAATTTCATTTAACATTTTTCAACCTTGCATTTTTGTTTTTGCAAGGTACTGCTTTACAATAAAATGACTAACATAATTGCTTCTTTCCCCATCCAAAAATAAAAAGCCATTGTCATGCAGGTTCTTCTTGACATTTTAAAAATATTGTGGTCAGAATGAAAAAATACTACAATGTAAGTAGATCAACTTAATTAAACCTGTTCAGCTATTAAAATCTACCTTGTTAAGAGAAATAGATTCGAAGGAGTCTGACTTGGAGCACAAAAAAAAGATAGTGATGTCTAGTACAATGTACATGACATTAATGCAACTGATCTTTTCTTAGTGCTTGTATTTGTGACCCTCTATTTGCATTGCCAACTGTTCTCTCCAATTAAAATGAGTATTTTAGCAAGGACAGGGAATGAAATCTTTGTATTGTATCTCATAATCTCATAGATTCCTGTAATTCTTAATACCTTGTGGTTTTAGAACCTATTTGCAGAACTGATACGTTGACAGGCAGGTGACAGATGTATTCTTCTGTCTGTCATTCCTCTGTTATAATAGTTGAGGAAAAAGAGTGAACTTGTGGAAATGCTCAATGATAAGAGATAACATATTTTAGTCCAGTATTTTGTGTGGAGCCTTTTAGAATGCAAATATATTGAAAGTAGTTGCAATGATTGGCTGTGCCAATCTTCCTCTTTATGGCAGTTACTCACATTTTCAGAATGACTTCCATGACTTTCAACTCAGCATTAATACTTTAGCTGGGTGATATTTTATACTACATTTCCCAGAACACTTATGTGGCTCACATATGAATGTTCTCCAAATAAATCATAATCTCTCATTTTGATGCCAGATTGATGGATTATGACTTTCTCATGTAGTGTCATGATCAATTCTTCTACAAAGTTCCTTATTGTACAAAGCTGCATAATAATGTATAAAACTGTGTATTATTTATTATTTCCATCCTGAGGCCCTATTATTTCATTAAATCTGACCTTTCCTGTCAGATCTTATTGTTTCAGCTGAATATTTCTGCAGAATTAGAATTTTGATCGCAATATTGATATGTGTTCCTGCATTGTCTTATTTATATGCAAATGGAGTTTCTTTAGTGTTTTTAGAAGGAACTATTTTTTTTTGCAGTTGTTTCAATTTCTGATAGTATTCCCTTGCTCACACCACCAAGACTGACAGAAGCTTTGATGTTTAACAAACAAAAGTTCTTGCTAAGTATAAGCAAGAAGTGAAGGTCTGCTTAAAGTTTGTCTTGAACAAGACAAGCAAAATAATTTTTTTTAGTTTAGGACTCAAAATCTTCCAGTGCAAACCAGGATTTTAGTCTCAAAAAATGCTGTGCTAATTCTAGAAATTTTGATTTCCGAGAAGGTTCATATTTAGGCATCATGACCTTTTTCTTCAATAATTCTTAGTCTGTAGTAAAAACACAGTAATTAGTGTATAAATGTTTTAAAGTGGTGCTGATACATTAAATTAAAACTTTGAGTGTTGAAACCACTCCTGTTTCCCACTTCCCTCCTCTCCTTCCCAATTAAAACACTACAATAGAAAAGAAGATTGCTGCCCTTTCTAATTTAGTGTTTATTACTTCTAATCTGTGGTTATAGCACATTTCAAAGTGTCTCCTGTGGGGAGAGCTGCTGCTTCCATGTTCTTGCTTTTTCACTTGGTTGCTAATACAACATATTTGATCTCACTTGAAGGATGATTTTGCAGTTTACAGAAGAGCTGATGTGAAATCTCACAAATAAGACTTACCCAGGATGTAACAAAAAAAGCTGTACTGCAATCAGGCTCTGCGGTGCTATAGTATTTGTAACATTTCTACTGGGGTGGGAAATAAACACCAAGTATCCTCAGGGAAATACTAAACTTTACTCTGAGGAAATTGGAAAGAGCTTTGGTTTTTAAATGAGAACGTTAGCAGAACTAGGCTTTCTTACAGACTTCCTGTTTTATATAAAGTTTTGCTCAAAACAATATACTATAGCTGCCATTTAAATATTTGTTACTTTGATTGTAATCTGTCATACTTTGTAATGAGAGCATGACAAGCTTTGTCTTTTCCTTGGCAATTACAGAATGAACTAGGTTGCAAAGGACCTTTGAGATCATCAAATCCAACCTATGACCTAACAACTCCTCATCAACTAAACCATGGTACTGAGTGCCATGTCCAGTCTTGTTCTAAACATGTCCAGGGATGGTGACTCCACCACCACCCTAAGTAGATGATTCCATAGCCCAAGCAGTCTTTCAGTTAGGAATTTTTTCCTGATGTCTAATCAAAACTTACCCTAGCACAGCTTAAGACTGTGACCTCTCATTCTGTCAGTGGTTGCCTGGGAGAAGAGACCAAACCCCACCTGACTACAACCACCCCTCCGGGAGTTGTAGAGAGTTACGAGGTCACCTCTGAGTCTCCTTTTCTCCAGGCTGAACACCCCCAGCTCCCTCAGCCGTTCCTCACAGGGTTTGTGCTTCAAGCCCCTCACCAGCCTCGTTGCCTCCTCTGGACGCGCTCAAGTGTCTCAGTGTCCTTCCCAAACTGACGGCCCAGAACTGGACACAGCACTCAAGGTGGGGCCTCACCAGTGCCGAGTGCAGGGGGAGAATGACCTCCCTGCTCCTGCTGGCCACACCATTCCTGACACAGGCCAGGATGCCCTCGGCCTTCCTGGCCACCAGGGCACACAGCTGGCTCATGTTCAGCTGCTGTCACCAGCACCCCCAGGTCCCTTTCTGCCTGGGCACTGTCCAGCCACGCCGTCCCACTATTGTAGCACTGCAGGGGTTGTTGTGGCCAAAGTGGAAATTGGCACTTGGACTGGTTAAACTTCATGTTGGACTCTGCCCATCCATCCAACCATTCCAGATCCCTTTGCAGAGCCCTTTCAACAGATCAACACCTGCTCCCAGCTTGGTGTCATCTGCAAATTTACTGATGGTGGACTCAATCCTTTCCAACCATGCTGGCTGGGTCTGATCCCCT
The DNA here is from genome assembly GCA_003676055.1 of Chloebia gouldiae. Classification (NCBI taxonomy): domain Eukaryota; kingdom Metazoa; phylum Chordata; class Aves; order Passeriformes; family Passeridae; genus Chloebia; species Chloebia gouldiae. Next base: position 12,990,907 of record QUSF01000001.1, read on the forward strand.
GGTGTAAGAGACTGAAATAGTTCATGCCTTAAAGGTTGATATAAAATTTTTCTCATTATAGCGAAAACTGTATAAAGAAGCTACAACTACAAAAACCACCTTGAAGAACTTTGGACTGTAAGTCAAACTGCTGAGATTAGATAAATTCATCAATAAGATTAGACCCATTCATCAATGATCTCAGGCCTGGGGAGAAACAAGCAAGGCTGTGGGAAAGGAATGCATTTGCAAGAGAGCCAAATGCTACAGAAATTCTCTCCTGTCTGGGTTTGGGATGGGGGAGACCACAGCCCACAGAAGCCAGGTTTACACAGACTCCTCCCTGAAACACAGATCTGGAGAGGAGGTTTCAGCTGTAACCTCTGGTTAGGGACAGTGACCTATCACCCTTACATAAACTGGCCCAGCTCTGAAACCCCCAACCCCAGAAAGGCCACATCCATGTGACAGTCACGTGAGAGGCAGCTGAGGGGGTGTCATGATCCATCAACGGCCCCCCAAAATCCCCCTCAGAGTTGTTCCTAAAGCCTTGCACCACAGGTCTGCATGTGATGCAACAAACCCAGAGTCTTTGTAAGTGACAATGGCAAACTCCCTCTGCCCAGGGAAGTGCCTGGATTTTTCTGCCTAGACTGAGCGTATATTAACTATTGGATTCTATGCTTTCTGGGGGGACCTTCACCACCAAGAAGACCAACTGGAGAGGATGAACAGAATATAGCTGGGATCCATGGAGTGGTGATATTTTCCTTGTTCTGTCTGTGTCGCCCTATTTCTGTTGCCCCAGTCTCTTTTCTATTTCTTCCTCTTGCTTTTTGTCTCTTCTCTCTTTCTCTCATATTTACTATCAAATATAAACCCATACTGTTGTCACTGGCATATGGTCTTTGCACCTTAATTCAGGCAGAGGCTTGTCTAATAACTTTAATGACTAGATCATGACACCCAGCCATCCTGTAGGTACCGTGTGATGGCACTCAAGATGATGTGTTCCATAATCTTGCTGGGCACTGAGGTCAGGCTGACAGGTCTGTAGTTTCCTGGATTCTCCTTCTGGCCCTTCTTATAGATGGGTGTGACACTGGCCAGTTTCCAGTCATCTGGGACCTCCCTGCTGAGCCAGGACTGCTGGTGAATAATAGAGAGTGGCTTTGCAAGCTCATCTGCCAACTCTCTCCATCCCTGGGATGGATCCCATCTGGTCCCATAGATTTGTGAGCATCTAAGTGGCTCAGCAGATCTCTGACTGCTTCCTCCTGGATAACAGGTGGGCTACTCTGCTCCCTGATACTATCTACTGGCCCAGGAGGACAACCTGTCTTTCTGATGAAAATTGAGGCAAAGAAGGTATTAAGTACCTCTGCCTGTTCCTCATCTTTAGTTACTAAAGTTCCCTCTGTGTCTGATAGAGAATGGAGGTTGTCCTTGCCCTTTTGCCATTAATGTATTTATAAAAAATATTTTTTTATTATCCTTCACAGAAGTGGCCAGATTGAGTTCTAACTGGGCTTTTGCCTCTCTAATTTTTTTACCACATGCCCTAGCAACTCCCTTAAGCATTTCTTGATGTACCCGACCCTCCTTCCAAAGGTGATACATCCTGTTTCTTTTCCTTAGCTCCTTCAGAAGCATCTTTCCCATTCAGGCCCGTCGTTTTCCTCATCACCTCATCTTTCAGCACATAGGGACAGTCTCTTGTGTGCTGAAAGACTTCTGTTTTGAAGCATGCTCTTCCTTCCTGCACTCCTTTGTTTTTGAGGGCTGCTTCCCAAGGTACTCTCCAAATAAGTCTCCTGAATAGGCCAAGTTCTATGCTCTGGAAGGCAAGATGGCCTCCAGCCACCACATTTTCCACCAGCCCAACTCAGTCTGCAAACAGCAGGTCTGGCATAGTGCCTCCCCTGGTGGGCTCGTTCACTAGCTGTGACAAGAGGCTCTCCTCCATATACTTTAAGAACCTCTTAGACTGTCTCTTCTTTGCAGGCGATATTTGGCAGGTTAAAGTCACCTACAAGAACGAGGGCTGGTGATCCTGAAATATCCTCCAGCTGCTTGTAGAATAAGTTATCAACCTCTTCTTCCTGGCTGGGTGGTCTATAGGAGATTCCAACCAGGATGTCAACCTTATTGGCCTTCCGTATGATTCTTACACATAGGCACTCGACTTTATCATCATTAATCTCAATTTCCATGGCATTTAAAGTCTCCCTAATATAAAGAACCACCTCTCCAGCTTTTCTCCCTTGCCTGTCTCTTCTGAAGAGCTTGTAGCCATCCATATCTTCATCCCAGTTATTTGAGTCATCCCACAATGTTTTCATGATGGTGACTACGTCATAGTTTCTTGGTGTATCATGGCTTCCATCTCCTTTTCTTTGTTACGCATGCTGCATGCATTAGTGTACATGCACTTCAACTGGGCTGCTGATTTCACCCCTGACTCTGGCTTATCACCTTAGGCTGGTTTCTGGAGAGCCTAGTTGCAACCCCCTCCATCTTTGAACCTAGTTTAAAGCCCTCTCAATCAATCCCACCCATTTATGAGCTAGAATCCTTTTGCCCTTGATAGATAGATGGACACCATCTGACTCCACCAGACCAGGTGCCATAAAAGTTGCTCCATGATCAAAGGACCCAAAATTCTGCTGATGACACCATCCCATGAGCCACTTGTTGATGCAGGTTCTCTTGTTCTTTCATCATTTGTCCCTGCCACTGAAGTGACTGAGCAGAACATCACCTGTGCTTCTGCCCCATCAACCACTCGACCCAGAGCCCTGAAGTCCCTTTTAATTGCCCTGGTGCACTTATTTTCAATTGCATCACTGCCAGCCTGGAGTATCAGCAGTGGGTAATAATCAGAGCATGGAATTAGCTCAGGGAGTCTCCTGGTGATATCCCATACCCAGACCCCAGGGAGGCAGGAGACCTCCTTGTGGGATGGGTCTGGTTGACATACGGGGCCCTCTGTTTCCCTCAGAAGGGAGTCACCTACTGACTATCCTTCTTTTCATGCTAGAGGCAGTGATCCATCTGACAGACAAAGTCTAATTGGGAGGCTCTCTGAGCAGTTTATCTTCTATGTCTTCTGGCTGACCCTCTGGATTCAGGGCCTCATACCTATTCTGTAGTGGCACCTAGATAGGTGATTGGGGTCAGGAGGAATTTTTATTACCTCCCTCAGTAGGGATCCATTTAGGTAGGAGGCATGGGAGTTCTCTGGCTCCTGGTAGACTTCTCTCAGGTATTGGAAGGGTGAAACTTCACCTGTTTCCCTTTAACTTTCCCTAATAGCCCTTAGTCTTCCTACTTCCTCCTTAAGCTCAGGCACCAGACAGAGATCATTCACCTGTTTGCACCACAGGCAGGCATCCCTTGCACCATCCCACGGTACTACTGACAGGCTCAAACACTCCTTACAGGATGGGGTCTGGACAGATGTGTCCTTCTTGGGGGATTCTGTTTGGGTTGGTACGTTTACTAGATATTGCTTTTGATTGTTTGGGGACCATTGCTGTTAAAAAAAGAAACCTAAAAAGGTTTCCTAGAACCAAACCCCAACACAAAATAAATACCCCAGTAGCAGGAGGGTGAATGCCACCCTGCCTGCTTGCCCTTCCTATGCAAACTGCCGTGCCACGCCCCTATTTGCCTGTTCCTGTTTGCCTGCTCTCTAGAGCCTTCTTTTAATCACATCTCTGATGACTGGAGGAAGCCCCCCCAGCACCTGGATGGCTAATGAGAGGAGAAGATCCCAATTTTTCATCATTAGGGCATGACAGAACTTTCAAAATATCTCTCTGACAAAATTCCCTGGTTTAATTCCATTAATCATATTTATTCTGTTATTTTCTATATTATGTGGAATCCCCTGTTATAGGAGTTCATTTGAAATTTCTAAAACTCAGAAATATTCTACATGCACATCAATATGGTGGCCATTTAGAAATGCATGCATTTTTCTTCTGTGAACTTGAGTTTCTGTTGGCTTGGCTTGCTTTGTGACAGAGTAAAATTAATTAGAAGTGAAGGCATTCTGAGTGACAAGTTGGGCATGCCAGGATGCTGCAGATGTAGAGGTGATGGAAATGTACTATTTATATCCGTTGTTAATTCCAAAGTCACAACATGCAAATTTCTCATAGGCTTTCATGAGAGGTCAGTTGTGGAATGCTTTAGGGAGATATTTCTAAAATTTTCGAGATTGGATTAAAAAATTAAGGTCAAAATAACAGCTTCCAGGATATGGGATTTTTTTTGACGAACACCTGGTCTGTATTGATATACTAAGTTTTTTATCATTGGAATGGAATATTACAGTTTAGGTAAGTTAAAAGGAATTAGAAAAATCCTGGCCCACTGCAATGGGCCCTTACAGAGCTGCAAAGAGAAGTCTCTATTTTGACTTACATTCAAGGTGAAGTTTTTTTTCCATAGCACAAAATACCTGTATTGTGAATTTGGTTTAGTTATAGGAAACAGGAGAGCAGGTAGTAAGTTGGAAGGTGCCTACAGAGAAGCTGGTAATAAATTTTCAAATAAGAATGGAAAGAATATATATGGGCTGGTTTATGTGCTATAGCTACCCTAGTGAATTTATAGTTCGTGACACATCCTCACAGCTGGAAGTAGTTTTTGAAAGAAGAAACCACTTTTTCTTTTATGAGATTTTTTAAAAAAGAGATTATTACTTTTGAAAGTGTAGGAATGTTAAGAAAGTACTTGCTTGGAAAGTAACTGCTGTGACTCAGCATGTAGCTACAATGGCCTACTGGAGCTAAATGTAAAACAGTCAATTGATGGTCTTGCATATCCTAAATTTTTACCTCCTGCAGCCCTTGTAAAGTAGTCACTGTGATGGCAGCATTTCTACTGAGTTTGGAGTCCTCCAGTGCTGCTCAAATGCAGGAGAGCCATTGGAGTGAAAGGGGTATGTAAGCAGACACACAGATCTGAAGTTTCTTTAACAGTATGGCAGAACTGCCTTCTAAGGTGGAAAAGGATTACAGAATTGCCACTTTTAAAGCTTTTAAAGGTGAAACTCTCATCTGTTCTCACCAATAAAACTGCAAGTGGAGGACTTGCCTGCAAGACCTTGCTTTGGGTTGGATTTTAGTCTAAGCCTGATCATAGAGCCCACAAATTTTTATTTTAATATAAAATTTAATATAAAATTTTAATATAATACTTAGAGCCTGTAAATACTTACTTTCTCCTCATTTCTCTCAGACCTTCATAAACTGCAATGCTGCTGCTTGATTTTATTCCTTTCCTGTTTGATTTGTTTGGGTTTTTTTCTATTAGCTTCTGTAGACTTGAGCTAAAGAGTGTAGTGTGTTTTTTTTTTTTTTATTTTATTAAACAGCTTAAGGCAAAACCCCTTTATCTGATATCTAGACTTCCTGATAGTATTAGTATCTTGTTTATACATCACAATATTTTATCATGCAGTACTATTGTACCCTGTACTACTGTTGCTTGTTTATTCAGCTTTTACTATAATATCTGTTAAATTGTAATGAACTCTGAGCTAAGTTACCATTTTAATAAAGCTGTGTCATGATAATTAGGCACAAGTCTATGCCTTAGAATGCATCAGCCAAAGGCAGAATTTGTATTCCTGCACAACATTTATTCCAAAAGTAATAATTTCTGGTAATAAGAAAATGAAAATGAGATGATGTGTGCTTAGACATTAGGGTCATGGTCATGGAATGAATTCTTTGACTATAGTCCAAGTCTTTTTCAGCAGGCTGTCTTTGAGAAGTCTTTTTTTGTTCTTTTTGTGTCCCTTGACAGTGGCTAAAAGAGTGAGCTTTAGGGGGAGCAGAAGGCTAGAGCAAGCCTGTAATGATTATTTGACAGAATATTCTCCCTCCTGCTAACCCATTTCACTGTAGGACTTCTAAAGCTGAATTTGGTTTCTATTCATTTAATAGTTTGTTTTGTTGTCAGGGAGCTGTCTGTGGAGGATCTACTGTCACTGTGCCTTCTGTTGCAGATTTCTTTTTGAGTCTCTCAAGCAATACTTCTCAACACCTCTGAATTCAGGGTTGCTCTGAGGAGAAAGACACTGACCTGATTTCCTCTGATATTTAAAGCCTCCCCTGTAAGTCCTCTGATACCAATACATACAACACTGAATGGATGAAAAGAGACAAGAATAAACGTCCTCAAAAGCATCATTACAGTGGATGAACAGTGAAACAATGTATTATTCAGTGTTTGCACACAGTAGAATATTGTGCTTGTGTTCTGTCATTCTCATTGTACTAGATAATTGTGTGCCATATGCAAGTAGAGCAAGGTTGAAATACAAGTGTACCCAATGTGTGCAGTTTCAAGAACAATGAACACTGTGTTGAGTTAGTGATTTTAATTCTGTTTCTGAGGAAAAAAGAATTGCAAAAATATTTAATTTAGGAAAGTGAACAGGAACCTGAATTTCTTTGGAATCAAAGCCTTCCAAAGCTGTGTACTCTAAATACTAAGTACCATAAATATATCACTACTGCAGTGATTTTTTTTTCTTTGCACTACAAGGATGCAACATTATGCACATATAAAAAAAGAGTTTACTACCTTTAAATTATAGTAGTAAACTAGTGATCTGATTTTGCAGCATGTACCCACCATGTCTAAGCACACAGGCTATTTGTTAAAGGGTTAATGCACTGCTCATTTTCTGAAGTTTCATGTATGTTCTTCACTGAAGGGCTGGCTGAGAACCTAAATCTTTGTGCTCACTGGTTCCAGGAAGGTGTTGTGGATGCAGTGTGGCATCTTTATAGTGCCAGATGCAGGCCCTGTGTATCATTAGGAATAAACAATAAAATGGAAATCTGCCTTGAAAAAGGGAGATACTTTACTTAGCATCTTTTGAAAGCAGTTGTAGATAGCCTCACTTACAAGTTAGCAATAATTTACAAGTTTTCTGTCTTCTCTGAGTGTAGAGTTTTCTTAGCCTTACAAAACAAGCCGTGAGAGATGGAGGAAGGAAGCATGAGAAGTATAGGTAGATTGTTTTAAAGCATTGTGTTTTTAAAGATTACTTAAACTCAGAATTTCAGGTTGTTGTTCTGCTAGAAATAAGAGCAACTAACGTATGTTCCACTTTATTGGGATTTTCTTTGAAAATGTTTTTGCATGAGCTCAAGAAAACTGTGTATTTGCTAGTCAAGAAATAAATGAAATACTTTTCACTTGAATTCATTATTCTGCATATCACGGCACTTGATAGGGAAGATACAAGGTAACAGTGTGCTTTCTAACCACCCCAAACCCCCTCTGAATCAATTTTTTAGGCCAAGTTTTTTTAATTTTCTTGTTATTAGTGTCATTCTAGGTGCTATGTCTATTTATTTGAAGTAATATGTGAATTTTACCTCAAGTAGTTTGAATTCAAATATATCAGAGAACAATATCAGTTGCAGTGAATTCTGGCCACTCTTTGCTTAGGCTTATCTATAAAGAAACCTTGTATTTCAGAGGAATTAATGGTTACTGAAGCTTTTTCGTTTAAAACAAATAAAAACCTTACCAGAAAGGCCACACAGCAGCTTACTTGCTTACTGATTCGGGGAAAGTAATGTCATTGGAAGGGGTATTAAAATGTGTGTTGAAACTGTTACTGTAGTTTACAGAGGTTTCTCTTTTGGACACGGTTTAAATGTTTCAAAAAATTTTTTTAGTTCAGACAGATCTGATATTTACCTTGTTTCTTCTCCTGATCACCACTAACAGAATCTTACAGACCTGTTTTTTCTTTGTAAATTAATTGCAATTAAATACAAATTCAAATGACTTTTTGGCTTTTATCTACCTGGATATGCTCCTCATCAGGAAGTGAATTACTAACTTGCACCTACTATTTTTCTTGCCTTCTAAGGAAAAAGGATTTTACTAAAGTATATGAAAAGTATTTGAAACTAGTAAATGAAGCACAGGTTTTGGTGGTGATGGCAGCCATATATTTCTCCACAATGACAGTTCTCTGCCTCTGGCCTTACCACTGTTTGGAGGATAAGTTTTCTCTTTGGCCTTTACATCCATGGCTTCTTTATCAGGTTTTCTAGCTGATTTGACAATTGTTTCCAAGTCTGAGATTTAATTGTAGGAAGTTCATAATTCTTGTTTCATATCGGTTTTCAAGCTCTCCTGCGATTTCATAGATGCCTGGCATGGGCTCAGTTTAAACTCTTCATTTATATATTCCCCCAGGGTTTGGAAGAAAATGCAGAACCAGCATGCCCTGTGTGATTGTATTACAGTTTCTAGGATAGCTAGACACTGCCAACAAACAGCTGTTTCTACTGAGCACAGTGTTCCCTGTAACATGTATTAGAGAATCAAACAGGCCATTTGCAATCAATGGAAAAAAAGTAGGATGCTAAGCTTCAGTGAGTACTCAGATGATTGTGGATCAATTGTGCAAACAATTTGAGGAAAGTTAAAACAGCTTTTAGTACACTAGCTGTTTACATGAGTTTAATGCAGTGGATAAGCTGTTGATGCCTTTTGCAATTGCATTAGGTCCTGTATCCATTCCAATCTCCTTGGCCTCAGTGCAAGGATCAGCACAATGGTGTTTGTCTCCTCTGTAGCACTCATCTCAAAACTGGCAGGGCATGTGTAATGAACACAGGGGGGCAGCTGCTGCCTCTTACAGGATGGGGCAAACCTTCATTGGGAATGCAGGCCAGGTGTAGCACTGGGGGTCTTTATTTGGTAAATTAGCTCGTAGACTCTGGTTCTCTGAGAGACTGGGAGGAAAGGTAGGTGTTACTGTTGCTGTAATTGATTTATTTTTTTTCCCGTTGGCCTTGGATTTAAGACAGTAGTGACCTGGTCCTTGTATTGAAAATCTCTAATCTATTAAGCAGTAAAGCTTAATTTGTACCTTATAATTTACTTAGTGTGTGATTATAAACTCACATAATCAAGAGCTTATTTCTTCACAAGACATATGAGAAACCAAAGCCCCACCTGAAACCTTATGGCAGATTAATTTCCTAAATTGCATGTTCTTACTGAACCTTTTCAGTGAGAATCCTCTGCTACCTATAACAGTGTCAGGTCTCTTGAGAGAGAGCTTTTTTTTTTTTTGGTTTATTTGGTTGTTTTTAAGCGGCTCTTGTGTTACTGCTCTTTCCTTTTCACAGCAGTCTCATGCTGTGGCAGCTTTGTTCAAATATGTAACACAGGTGTTATTATGTCAAGCAGCAGGAGTTTTTTTGTCAAAATGCTGGAATACCAGAGTATATCTATCTATACTTCTGTTTGTAGGGCTTTTGGTTTATCATGAACCCACAACTCTGTGCTACTGGGAATGACACTATGCATAACTGGCAATTAAAATCTTCTGAAAAAGGAGAGTCAAAACATACTTTTCATACTGTCACTGAAAGTTGGGAATAAGACTCTCTAACACTGTAATCTCAGTATTAGAGAGCAGCATCACTTTTATTTTCAGCACTGGGTGTGAGGGGAGTGTCTGCCCCAACTGACATGGAGCAGCTACCTAAGAGATAGTTGAAATCTATATAACTTATACATAAATCTTTGTAACTTATACATGTTTATTATATTTCCCCAAACATATGTGCTAACCATTCTTGCATTTTTTTTTTGTGTATTTAAAGGACTTCTCAAAGCTTATTTGCATCACAGTGGGGATCTTTTGAGGGTCTCTGGTGATTTTTTGGGAAACATACCATTCCTCAAATTACTCTTTTTTGGTTGCAGGCTTCCAAAAAATGTTTCTTCTCTTTGGGTGCATCCCAGTGACGTGGTCTGGCCAATAAATACCTTCTTGCCAGTGTTTCTCAGGCCTGCAGTCTTAAAGGCAAAGATAACCACTTGCACATATTAACACAGGACTAAGTACTGTCACTTAAAGCTGAAGGCATTCATAAAACTTAAAGACTATTTGTTACAATTAAAGATTGTCCCAACAATACTAAATATGTTTCTTATAAGAAATGACAAAGCATTTTTGGTTGCCAATTTAATTTGCATAGATTTACTCTAGAAGTTTGTCTTTTTCTGCTCAGATGGATTATAAAGGTCTATGTTCATATCATCAAATATATATATAGCTCCATGTTGATGTTCACAGTAATGATGGTCAAGGTGTGTTTCTGAAGAGTAGTCCTGCTGTGGTTATAGTACCCTATGACACACAAAAGACTTGTATGTTCACCTGCTGTTCCTCCTGACAGAGTGTTCCTGTAGCACAGCCAGGTTTTCCTTCCATTAAAAAGTTCCTGCCTGCCTTTTATTACCATTATAATGTAAAACAACATGGGTGCACTTAGAGAGTAGTGAAATATAATAATTGAGAGAAGTCCTTATCCAGTACCCTAGGATTTAAACTGATTTCAGCTGTCAGTATTTCTCCATTCCACCCATCAAACTGATTTTCCTCTTATTGATATAGAGGCGAGATTGTCACTATTCAATTAAAGCAGATAAATTTCCAAGTGTGTTTCAGGCTTGATTGTAGTGTCTAAGAGTGAACATGTGAAAAGGCACTTGCCTAAATTACAATAGTAGTCACTTGGAAAAAATGTGTATGTGAATACACACACACATATATATGTACTTGGTGCTTTCTCAGGGAAAGTTTTATTTGCCTGGATTATATTGGGTTTTTTTAGTTCATGGAAGTTAATGTATAGGACTGTTCTTGATCAGAGTGAATATCCTATAGGAGTCCACATGTCTTCAGATACAGTATTTGCTTCTCCATTGCCTTGCAGCTTACACTGTTTTATGCTTACATAGTAGCAGTTTCAGTGCAAACCAGTACAGGCAATGGTAGAAGAGTGGACAAAAGTAATACTCAAGACAATCATGGTCTTAATTGTTTCTAGCAGTAGTATCATGCTCATAAATGAATATAATCTATTTTGTCTACTAAACAAAGCAGAGGAGTTAATTTATTTCTTGGGATGTAGACATGATGGATCACATCTTGAGCCTTTTGATGTTGCAACAAGCTGGTGATGTATAGTTTGTCATCTATAATTAAGAGTTCCCAGCAGATGTGTTTATTACTCTTACATAGCACCATGACAGTAAGCAACACCTGCATTTAGTGGTTGCACAAGTATCTGACTGAAAGTCTCAGTACAAAAGAGTTTAATCTCTAGCTCCTAACTGACTTTTTTATTGGCTTCAAATGGAACTAATTTTCTTTGACTGTAGCATGTCAGTTTTGAATTAGTGTCCTTACCTTATGTGGTTCTAAAACTGATTGACATAAACTCTCATTTTTGCTTTATTTTCTATTAAACTGGGAGAATGCTTTAGGAATTCAAGTCTCTAGAAGATCAGGTTTTCCTGACTCTCTTATCTGCAGTTGGTATTGTCAGATATGTGTATGATTTTCTCACTTATTTTGACAGCCTTGCCACTGATACCTGGATGGAATGGGCAAAGCTGATTTGTATTCATACACTACTCTGCAGCTACAAAGCTGAGCTGAGTGAATACATTTAAAAAACAGTATGTTATTGGTTTTCTTTGTTTGATGTTTTTTAAAATAAATTAACTTCTGTGGGGTTTTTTTCATTCTTTTTAAAGGAGTGATGTTTGATGGGAGGGAAGTTAATTTCCAGACTAGTAGGATAGTATACTGTTGCTTTAATTATGTATTCACAGCTTCTGTCTACTATTCTTTGTTACAGAGTAAATATTTAAAAACTCATCATTTCAAAATCTTTACATTTGCCTTTGTATTCACCATAAAATTAAATGCTTTCCATATCTAATAAAATGGATTTACTTTTATTATGTGTTTCTTGGTGGAGTCAGGTATAACTATAAATTTAATACTAGGAAAAAAATCTAATGTGATTTCTGGAAGTACCAAATTTTCACTTTCTAGAAAGAATCAGTTATTAGTTGGTAAATAGATTTGTTTGACACCCACCCATGTTTATTCAGATTGGTTCCTGCACTTGGAATCTGCCAGCTTGTTTTCTGCTGTTGAGCGAGCAGCAGGAACTCAATATTTACTAACAGAATTAAATAATACTTACAATTTAAGGGAGACTTCCTACATTATGACTTCTTTTTTACACTTTTCAAAATGCTATTGCCATAATGAATACCTGAGACTTTGTGAAAGTTTTCTGTGGCAGTCAGTAACTTGTGTTACTGCGCAGCACAGGAGGGATCAGTTCTTGCTGGAGAGATAAAAGTCAGTGCTGAATAAAGGGAAGGATCTCATCCTCAGTAAGCTGGTAGGACTCTTCAAATGCCTTTTATTTTTCTGCTCACTCACAGCAGAAGCCGTTCTTCTCTCATAGTATGTTATCTTAAGCTACATAAAGCAAAGTTCTCCAAATAATCACAAATAATTTTGATTAATTCAGTTCTGGCTTTGAAGACTTCTAGGGTCTGATTTCATACCAAAGCCATATAAGCCTTGTTTTACCTTGGAGTTTTTGAGCAGAAAAATGCAAGGAATAATTCAAGCACATAAGTCCCATTGAGCACATTTATTGGCCCCTGGCCTGGCTTTCCAACTTCCCAGGGAATCACGAGGGCAGCTCAGAGACAGCCTCTACTTTGCATCATGGAAAGACTCTTCAACAAGATTTATCAAGCAAAGGATTTACCTAGAAAATACATTCCTTTAAAGTAAGGCTGCAGGTTATTTTCTATTTTTGTTGACAGCTGCAAAATGCTGGTAGTTTTTCTGTTAAAGTTCTGCCCAATACTGATATTTTGAATGGTCTTTGGTAGGGCTTGAGAAAGGTACGGGAGTGACAATAACCAGAATGTCTGCAAGCGAGCTGAGCCAAGTCAGGTAGCAGAGAACATCAGTTTGTTATGAGAGGAATTGAATTCAGAGTTGCTGTTGGAGTCCCAGTAGAGCACTTTTCTGCTGAGAAGTGCTTATTCAAGTTCAATTTGAAATATTTTGCAGGAAGCTGTATCTAAAAAAAGCCCCTTTTGATAGCTAACATAATTATATTAACATTGATATATAATAACAGTTTGTGTCTAAGATAATTGAGAGAGTGACTGTTAGAGTCAATATATGAGAAATGCCTTCCAGTAGGATTTGGGAAAGAACCAACTGTCAGCATTTTGAAGTGATTAAAAGTGCATCTATACATTTGCCATCTCTAGAGGGCTGTTACAACTCAAAACAGCACTGACTGTCACCACAGGGAGTGAAAAACCTCTCTTTATGAGAAGTATATTTTTTGATTGATATGCTTGAGTAATTTTATGCAATAATTTCTCTCAGTGGCTATGACAAGTGTACCTGTTGTATGTGACCTGTTTGTGTCCCTCCACTCACGTGCTGTTCTGAACCTCCTGCAAGTTGTTTGGCTTTCCCTTTCCATTTCTTATTATTGGACTGAAAAACTCAGGAATTGTGGGGCCTGTGTTACAGATAAGTGTAGAGAAGAAACTGGTTAGTGACAATTTCTTGAAGAGACAAGTGTATGAAGGGAAGGGACCTTCCTGATTTGACTAGTTCTCCTATAAGCAAAATGCCACTTGGGGATTGCTCTGTTGGAGATAGGGGATAGATATTGGGCATTTTTGGAGGAAGAATCTGTGTTAAGGAAATAGTGTTAATCTTGAAGTAACTAGTAATTGGCCAAATTCAGCAGAGGATGCAAGAGGTGGCTACTTGGGTGGCCCTACTCTGCAGAGCAGAATTTCTCCTCTAGGAGCTTCCCTGGCACAAGACAGACCTGGAGCTTGGGCTGGGGCAGGGAGGAAGATGCAGTGTCCTGTCTGTGGGAGGGGGAGCAATCAATGTAGAATCAGGAAAAATGGAAAATGGATTGATACTTCTGTGTAGATACCTGGCCAAACCTGGTGTTTTAGGTGGAAAACTGGCTTTTACAGCTACAAGACCCTTTTAAAAAACAAAGGATTGCTGTGGAGAGGAGTATTTATCTGGCTAAATGGGGCAACAGCACCTTTGTCAACAGGCTAACCAACCTGATGAAGAGAGGGAAGGGGACAACTTGGGAAGTAAGGACACCATATGTGAAAATGCAAACTGGCAGTTTGCAAGAGACGCCTCAGAAATAATCAAACAGGGGAAAATACACCTGCATGAAATGTATTTATATGAATGTATGGGGCCTGTAAAACAAATGGGAGGAACAATCACTCTGGTTGTGCTTGCAAAATCTACAGTTGAGCTGTAGGGGATTGTTTAACTCTTGACTTGTCACTTGTTAGGCCATATCTAGGCTACTGCATGCAGCCTTGGACAAGCCCCCTTCTCAGTGCAAGAGAGACATTCAGCAGAGGCCATCAGGGTGGGAACCCTTGTCCTGTAGGAAGAGGCTGAGGGACCAGGGCTTGGAGCAGGGATGGACTTTGTGGTTCTTAGCAGCAGCCCTGTATGCTTGTACAGAGGTTACTGGGGAAAAAGACCAGCCATGCATGGGCAGGATGTGAAAGGCAACTTGCAGGAGCTGAAATAGAGCGTCCAGACTGCATGTGAGGAACAAAGACTTCCCCATGAGGACAGCCCAGCACGGAAGGCTGCACTCACTTTGGTGCATTCTACTTAGTAGAAATTGGAGTAGCTGCAATTTATCACAGTTCTGCCTTGGTAATCTCAGGAGAGTCAGGAGTGATTGACATGCACCTAGCTGATCTTTGTGCATGGCTCAAATGTGCCATGTCATCTCATGGGCTTTGGGGAATAATGTCACCAGCTGCTCTATGCTTGTTGTTACATTCTTAGTCCTATGCAAAATTGTCAGGGAATGTAATTCTGTCTTTCTGAGGCTGTGTTTTTCTATTCACAAACTTAGTGGATTTGCTGGCCTCTTTTAATACCTTAGAAGTGTTCCAGTTTTATGTTTCAGAAGGAGGATTATAAGAGGACTATGCTTGTAGAAGTCTGGGGAAGCTAGTTCAGCATACAGGTCTCTGCAGTTATTATTTGGTTACTAATCTGGTCTGTCTTATTTTTTTAACCATATGTGTAGAACATACAAATTAATTTTGCTCAAATAATATCTGAATCTGTGTATGGGATTTCACCATCCCTAATATAATATTTTGATTTTTCAGTAAGTGAAACCTATATTCCTTGTTCTGGGAACAGTGCCTTGATCACACACTTCACATGTCATAAATTATTTAGACAATTCCATTTAAATATTAGAGATGTGACAGTTCTATCCAAAATAAAACTTCAGTACAGACAAGTTGTGCCAGTCTGTCTTTAGGCCTCTGCCTAGAGCTCTAATTTAAGAGCTTGTGATGTTTCAGCTCAATTTGTAGAAGCTATGTAGGGCATTCAAAGTAAGAGATTATAGGATGGGCATATCAGACTCCTTCAGTCGTATCCAGTCCTCCCACAGTACTCTTTGCTCTTCTCAAGTATAAATTCAAATTCATTTCAGAGGAATAGAGATTTCAGAAAGAATTTATACTTACCTTATACATTACAAATAAAATTTGCTGCTGCTCTGTACATACTGATGAATTCACATTGAATTTTTTTGGTTACACCAGCCAGTGAGCCAGGGAATGTAATAAAAGTTCATCTGCTTCCTCACAGCAAAGTTGGTGTAATAGAATGGTGATTGAGTTATGTCCAAAAGATGGTACCTAATTTCAGTGGTGAATAATTTTCTATACATTCAAATCTATTTCTCTATAGTACAGCATCAGTTTTTGCAGACCTGTTTCTTGACATCCTCACTAGTTTGATTTGGCCTTGGGATGTGTTCTTGTTCTTGATCTCATCTTGCAGAGATTTAGTTGCTAATTGCTTGTTTGACAATAGAGGTAGATATTTGATACTAGGGAAAAAAATCTGAAGCAGACTTATGGAATATGGCCCTCTTTTCATATAGCTTGCACCATATCTTTCTGTTTTGTCAAAATAATTTTTTTCTGTATTTTTCCACTCCTTGTGACAATCTCTAAATTTTCTTATAAGTGGTAACTGTTCTTGTACTCTGTCTAGAGTAGTGTACAGAGGTGAGTATTGTTTCCAAAGGGATTCACAGGGCAGTTCACATGTAATTTCTTTTATAAATCTATTTTGTTTTTAGACTGGGTTTGTACTTTTAGTCTTGGTATGAAATCTGTGCACCCCCGCATAGGCAGTTACACGTACCCTGTGCTTACTTTGGGGAAAAGGACCCCGCTGACCAGATTATGGTAGTCTGGTTTTTATGTACTGGAAGATGGAAAATGTCACATGAAGTAAGGTCACTGATTTACCATTGAGTTAATATCTTCCTTCAGCATATTGCTAATGAATTCAAAACTGGAGCATCCAGGAAATTGATGCTGAAGCTCCAAACACTGTGGGCAAAATGCTGAAGATCTGTTCTGGGCCTCTTTCTTCTGCTCTGTGTACACTACACTGAAAATGTAAGAGTTTGGTCACATATTCAATAATTTTAGCTTTAATATTTGAGACTTGTATCTGTTAAGAGTAACATAAAGGCTTTGGAGGACAAAAAGAGCCGATGAAATAATGAGACTTAAAAAGTCAATGAAAAGTGAACCCAACCTTTGTGTAACCAAGGTGCTTTACAAACTTAATCCCCAAAAGGGATTTAGAACTCTATGGGTGTATTTTGGCTTCATGGTTTAAATGTGAACACTATTCTGATTTGAATGTGCAAAGAGTCATGCATAATAGATATTTTCCCCCTTGGCTAAATCCTAATGAGACTATAGTTTAA
Organism: Chloebia gouldiae; assembly: GCA_003676055.1. Classification (NCBI taxonomy): domain Eukaryota; kingdom Metazoa; phylum Chordata; class Aves; order Passeriformes; family Passeridae; genus Chloebia; species Chloebia gouldiae. The sequence goes on from QUSF01000001.1 coordinate 13,007,607, forward strand.
ATGTTAGACTCAAAATCTAAAATCAGTATTTTGCAGAAGTTTGCTATCACACTGATTGCTCAGCTACCTTGATGTTTTAATTAGTTGGCTGAAGATATTTTTGGTCAGAACATAAAAATGAATATGTACCTTGATGAATTTGGCAGACATATGAGTTTCTTCATTTTCTTAGGACTGGTGACAGGTTAAGCATGTCCTTGAATAACTTCTGTAATGGTGGAAAGATGTGGAACAACTTTTGGTCCTTGATGAATTTTTTTTTTTTTACCTGCACAGTTGGACAGGGCAAAGATGACCTTCAATTACTAAGCTGATAGCAGTTTGCTTGATAAATAAGGTGAGGGAAATCTAAATCTCTCATATTGGAGCTTACAAAGACCTCTAGATAGCCAACTTTGGGTGGTAAAATGCTGTATTTCTTGTGTGAGGGTAGCCTGATGGCTTTGCTGTAGGCTACATAACATTCTCCTTTCTATATTTGCAAATACTGCTCAAATAGCTTAAGCACTGTCCTGACTTTGGCTGTACACAAAACACTGCCCTGACAAAGTAAATTCTGTGCCATATTTTGAATCATCTGGAATGTTTATGTATGAGTGAGAACAACTGGATTAGTTGTATTGATTTATGACTAAGTCATTCAGCTATTGATTCAATATGTTATTGGCAAGTAACACACTGCATTGCAGAATTAATCAGCTCCGTTGTCCACCACAGAATGAGTTGTTTTTTCTTTCCAATGGAAACAAAATCCTTAGCTGGAAAAGACTGAAAGCATATTTCTGTTGCTGCCTCTCAGTTTCTAACCCTGACATTACATTTGCTGGCCTGGTTCTTGCCATGACGCTGCATGCCAGAGACAGTGCAGTTGGTGTTAGAAGTTTCACTGGGCAGACAAAGTTTAGAGTACTTTCTAAACTTCATGATTTCCTTCTGAGAAACAGGTCACTTTTCTGATCAGTTGTGTACTGCTGGGGTGCTTGGTCCTCATGGTCCTCATCTAGTAAAGCACAATGTTTTTGGATATGCAAGGAGGCAGAGTGTGAGCCTTAGTGCCTGCAGGTTGTTGGTGCCTGGGTGGGTGCGTCAGGAACAATCTGCAGCTGGGCTATGCAGCAGCTTTGCTTGTGATCTGTACTGTTGGGTAATAAATTCATGTAGAAGGCAGAGTGGATATGCTATATTAAACTAGCAATGTTCTACATTTGTCTGGCTGCTCCCATGGGATTTCACTTGTACTTGGTTTTTAAGCAGGAAGCTGAAGGGGCAGCCCCCCACGAGTGCCTGCAATTGGCACTTAGGGTTCAGGGAACAGTGAGCTTGTAATACTTTTTCATGTCACTTAAGAGGAATCAGAAACCACAGATGAATGAACTTTTTCCTTTTTTTTAAGCTGTTCCCTTCTTCATTTCTTGCAATAAATTTTAGATTCTGTAAAAATAGTTCCAAGTTATTCTCTATCAAGTTCAAAGGCCCTCTTGGAGAAAGTGTGAGATACCACACATCTGCTGGCTCTTGTACCAGTGCTTTTATCAAAGTTCTCTGAATGCTAAAAAAACCCTGTACTTAGAGGGAGAAACTTCCTTTCAATCACTGTGTTTGACTTTCCCAAAGGCTATTAAGCTGTTAGTACCTCAGTGAGGGATCAGGGGACAAATCATGTTACATTACTACAGGAATTCTGCGTTTCTTTGGAATATGGGAAGGCTGCTGTATTAAAGAAATAATAAAGTGTTTTAAATAAGAGTTTATTAGAAGTGAGATACTAAGCCTGTCCTTGTTAGAGTCTCAGTGTTTCTGTACTGAGTTATAACTGTAACAATTTCCCTTGTATGTTTCAAAAGACCACAAAATGGTCATATAATAAAGGATTTAAAATGAATATTTTTCTGGTTACATTTTGTTTTAAGGGAGCATAATGTCTTGGGAAACGATTGTGTTTTGGACTAGAGGCTTTTTTTTTTCCCAATTAAGGCTTTATAAAACACAGGTTGGTGTCTTAAGGTACAAGGTTTACTTTTAATTTCCTGGTTTAGAAACTTAAGATAGATATTTGAAAGCTGAACTTCTAGAAATTGCACAAAGAGGATTTTAATTATGATAAATATTTTAAAAAGTGTGGGGTTGTCATATTTTGAAAATATATGTATGGAATGGTTGCAAGCCTTAAGTTTAGTTCAAGGTATATGCTCAATATATAAGTTGAATTAGTAACTACTGTGTATGCAATAGACATTTGAGGTTTTAATTGTTTCACGTAAATATTTAATTCTGAATTTGTTCTACTCTAGCTGTAATGAAGATATGAGGAGCTGAGCAGCAATTACTGCAGTTGTTACAAAATTAATCATTAATGTAGGACAGGCAAAGTGAAAATTATTCTTCAGCACTTTCTCTCTGGCCTGACAGATACCCTTCAATTTCTGCTGCTGTTGGTTAAATATGTTCCCCTTTTCAAACAACAGGCACAAGCTGAGTCGCTGCGTGCTGGTGAAAGATGCAGACCTTGCAAAGAATTTAGCTTGGCTTTTTGAGCAGGACTCTGAAGTTCTTTCGTCTCTGGGTGAGAGGTAAAAAGAATGAGTGCAGTTTTCTCCTCATGAAAATAAAATAGATTTAGTGATTATTTGTAATAACAGCTATCTAGGACAGTTGGTTTTGACCTTAGTGACTTATGGAAGGGGGAAGAATTAAATTCTCCAGTAAAGCATTTCAAATATATTGAAATAATTTGTTTTTAAACCCATGCTTTTGCATGGTAACATTTTTGAGTCACTATTTTAAATTTAAGCCAAATTCTGATTTCAGAAAGAAAAAAAGTTACATTAGAGTTGATTTGTTGGGAGAAATGACTGAAAACCTGAAATCTTTCATGAATCTGAAAATTATGTCAAAGGGGTCAAAGGGTTGTTTTGGTTACAATTTTTTGGAAAAAAACCTGGGAAGGGAAGGTGTCCGGAGCAAAATTTCTTCTAATCCTCCTATTTGAAAGTCCTCAGCCACTTCTAAAAAAAGCAGTGATCTGGTGTCTTACTGTGCTGGCTGTTCTAGGGTCTGCCTGACAGGCGGCAAGCAGCCTGTGGATGAACAGCGAGTTGCTTTTGAAGTGGGAAAATTTGCATGACTAATAGCTGGGACCATTTTCAGTGATGTGTAGCCTCACTGAGGTCTTACAGGAATAAATATTTGATAACAGAGTGATGTTTCATATTTGTGTTTCTTGGTTTTGAGTGAGGTTGGCATTCCATCCACCAAGTAATTGCTTTAATTCATGTTCTGTGAGAATTTCTTGCTGAGAAATCTTTGTGTGTTTTCTTTTAATCTATTCTACCGGAAACAGCCTGGAAGAAGCAGCAGATGTTTGCAATGTCTGTACTCCTTTCCTTTCTGCCTGATGTTGAAAGTGGGAAGAGAGCTGATTTTAGAGTGCTGCTCTCTAAATGAAGAGTTTTTGGAATTCATGAGAGCTAGGAGATACATGTTGAAAAGCAGAATGGAAAATAAGGAGTAACGATAACTGTGGAACTATAATCTGCTACTTCTACTTACTTTACCTAATCTTAAAGACATTAGCTGTTGTCTGTATGATACTTCATACTTTCATAATGATATTGCAGGGGCTTAGTGGTGATCTCTCACATTAGAAAAGGAATTGAAAAAACTGCAAGTCTTGACTCTTTCTGAAGAGCAATCCTAGCTTTCCTCCCTCCCATCTTCTTTTGCATCAGCTTGCTGGCAGATCTTGGGAAACTGAACAGTCACTGATGTAAGGTAAGCCCTAGTTAGCAACAAACAAAAACATCAGTGTGCTGTCATCATGATTTTCATACTAAAGCCAAAGCAGAGCACTGTACCAGTGACTAAGAAGAAAATTAACTCTATTCCAGCCCAAAACAGGAAAACACTGTTGGTTGACTAGATCAGTTCCTTGCTTCACATTGGTGTTTGGGCAGAGATTTCTGAGAGATGTGAGACATAAGGATAACAAGGACTAGAACAAACCGAATCTGAAGCTGGTTAATGTATGTGTGCTGAAGTACAAACAAGCTTGCTTTTGTTGAGATACTTACCCCCTCTTCACACACCTGATGTGTCACTTGGAAACAGAAAGAAATCCTTCAGGTCATCAATCTCAGCTGCTCAGCCTGCAGAAGCTGTGCTGCATCAATGTTCCTGGGGGAGGTAAATGTATGTAGGTAAAGGAATTTGATAATTCCTACAAACTAATTTGTGTTGATTATAAACAGTCCTCCCTTGAGAACACTTGCTGACATTGCACCTGGATCATGTTTTACCTGCTTCACATAGAACTTCCTGCTTGTGTCTCACCTGAACTTTCCATTTTGCTTATGTAAAAGCTAAAAACAGACTAACTTAATTGTTCCATTTAAATCTGACCATTTATAAACAATTTTTAATAGAAATTTATTCTTTATTCAAACAGTATTTTTGTGGTCCAGCAAATTTCTAAGTTTTCATTCAATTTCTCAACTGATTATGTGAGGGTGAGCCTTAGTAGAATGTGTACCACCAGTAAATCCTTGCATTGCAAATGCTTTTGTAAGATTTGCAGGTACGTGCCTAGATTTCTTCCCTCTCTCCCCTAACTTTTGGGAAGTGTGGGAATTAACTTCTTTCCTGCCTGGAAGATGTTAACTATAAGCTGAATGAGAAGTTTGGCATGAATGAGTCCTTTGACCTGCCATTCTTTAGGATTGTTGACTTATCATTTATGAGATCAAGCTATTATTCCTCTCAATTTGTAATATAAATGGGTGGAGAGAAGAGGAAGCCTTCTAAGTAATTATTTGCAAGAGTCCATAAGAATTTATAGCTTGCTTGAGGTTAGTAACTCAAGATTTTTGGCATTCAGTCTATCAGTTCTGTGTATTTCTACATGTAGAGGATAAATATAAAGTAATTTTACATTCCTTGAAATCCTAATGGTTTTAAAAAAAAAGGTGTTTTTGGTGTTTTCTTTTAAACTGAACTATACATGTTTGAGTCACAACATTGTTTTTCCTGTTGGGAGGCATAATTAATATATGAGCCTCTATCCTTTTCTCATTCTAAAGTAAGAAGTACAAAAAATTATATATGCAAAGATCTTTTTTTATTCAGCACAGCAGCATGCTGGTCTGCAAGCAGATCCGCTGATTTAATGGTGTTGTTTCTGAATACTGTTAGAAGAGTTAGAACAAATTTAGAAGGTCATGTTTGATTCTGATGAGGCTACAGCTGCAGAAAAGTGTTTGAAGCATGTACAAGTTGCAGAACACAGCCTTACTTCAAATGGGCAATTATGCAGATTTGAGTGTGGTCTTCCATGTGTGATGTCTTCTTTCAGTAGAGAAATTATATATTTTAGAGCTATACCACCTTATATCAAGATGGTGTGCACCAGGTTTCACCTATTTTCTATTTCAGAAATCGACTGTTGCATTCACTTCAAAATACTATATGATGGGTTTGTGCATAAAATTTCAGAACAAAGGTTTTTTTTTTCTTGGTTATCTGTTATAGGCCTTTCACAAGTAGCTCATAGAAATGAAGATTGGAAGTCATTAGGAATAACATGTTTGTTCTCTGTCCTATTACTGGGTAATGAACTGTTTGTTGAGCAGCAGTGGTGAGCACCCAATGGCCACCGGCAGCTGATTCCCCATAGAAATGATAATACTTTCACAGATGTAAGTATTGATGCAATTTTCCCTCTTCCTTAGGCAATTATATGATGCTTATTGTTCATTATCTCTTTGGCTAACAGATGTTGGTAGTGGAAATACTGATAGCATAAATTCCTGAGTCTGTCAGGCACCTGGTGAAGTATTCTGTTGGATGAGCCTTTCCAAGTCCAAAGACCTCTAGATGAAGGAAACGCTGCTGTGTGCAGAGCTCTGGCAGCTAATTTTTTTTTTTTCCTTTCCTATCTGTGGAGAAATACAGTAAACTTCAATGATGAGCTCTCTTAATCCTGACTGGATAAGGAATTCCCTCTTGCTACCATAAATTTTCTCTTGACAAGTCTTTGCCATGGTGTTCTGTAATATTACTGGTTCTGCAGCTATGTGTGAAAAGGGATCAGTCATCCAAATTATGGGGCTTTTTGATGCTTAAGTAGGAATAAAACAATCCTTTCCTTCACCTCCGCTCCAGTATTGAACCCAAAATGTTCTTGGCCTGTTGTATTTCTCTGCATTTTGACTTTCTCAGACTTGAACTTGGTTTTTTATAGGAAGTCTACCTTTTTTTCTAACCCTTCATGTCAGGGTCTGCCTTAAACTGAAGATCTTACTTGCTTCTGGTTTTTCTGGGACCTCAACTATATCACATGCAAAATGTTTTATTTCCACAAAAGCTCAGTCTCATATTATACCTGTTGTGTCTGGACAGCATTGGGTTTACATGTCAAAAATGGTCGGAAAAATAGTTTGTAATACTTTTCTGTGTTAGCTTCATGCAGGAGAAGGTATGCTGAAGGTGTCAACTGAAGGGGGAGTTAATCATCAGTCTTCATCATTTATTAATTTAAAGAAATGAATTATTATGTAGAGGCAAGGGACAACTATTTCTTCTTTATCTGAACCTGCTGCGTGTTGCTGTGAATGTGGGCATGGGGCGGGATAAATGTCACCTGATCTTTAGTTAGCCCTTCAAAATGCAGCAAGGGCCAGGGAGCAGGGGAGCAATACTATCTTGAGAACATGGTCTATAAATCTGGCTTTCCTTTTCATGGTCACTTGTTCTTGAGGCTGAATGACTGGTCTCCTTCTTGTTCATTACTTTCTTGATAATGATATATTTTTCTACAGAGGGCTGGCAAGTCTCTCTTCTTCCAGTAGAGTGATGTCAGAACATTTTCTTAATCAGTGGAAAGAGAGGAAGAAATCTGTGAAACAATCATGGGAGTTTTTGTGGGAGAAGCCTTACTGTGACTGCTAGGTGTACATTACTTCCTAATGAGACAAGAAATATATTGAAGTGTCTAGGCTTTCACATGAAGTAAGTTGGTCTAGGGGCAGGATGAGAAAGAGAGATGCATTTTTATAAGTAAATTTTTATCAGTAAACAATTTTCTTAATTGAAATTAAGAGGAAGTGTGAACCAATACTATGTTAAATAGGATAAATGTTAGCTCGATGCAAATGCAAACTCAAGGGGTTTTTTAATGCTTCACTGAAACACTGGATTAACGTTTAATTTTGATGAGTAAATCCATTAATAGATATATTTCTTACTAACTTAGATAAATGAATTTTTCAGGCAATTTTGTTATTCCCTTAGGGACATGGTTTCCACTTGCCTGAATATTGCTCTAATTAGATGATGACAGAGTATCCCAATAGTTCTTTTTAAGATATAGGACCTCTGCTACTACACAATAAGTTTAGTTCAGCTTCTTTATTTTTAATAAATGAAAAGAGGTTCTTTTGTTTGAAGTAATCAGATGATACTCTGGGGATATGAAGTATTTAGTATCATACCAGGTAGAGTAGAACAGACTGAATTTAGAAGACATGGAAGATCTTTGCTGCAAAAGGTGGTTCCAAAAGTTCTTCTATGTTTTCCATTTTTGTGTCTCTTGAAATAATTAAATTCTTATTCTACCAAATTAACAATGACCCTACTCCCTAACTGGCTTTCAAGAAAAAGTTATTGTTTGAAGTCTATTACAAAAATCAAGGGGCACTGAGAAAGCTGAACTTGTAAAAACCAGTTTGGTAGGTGCAGTTAACTGAAACCTACAGAAAGGTGGAGTAGATGGTGCAGGCTGTTCTTCATATTCTGCGTGATAATTCATGACTGGAATGTGAGCTACTAAATGTGTGGCTGACATGGGAGGAAACAACCTGGCTTTAGATAATGGATCTGCAGGGGAAGAAAAAAAATCCTTTTGATATCAGCTACAAAGCTGAGGCTACAATGACAGGATGCATTTTCCAACAATGGTTTACATAAAGGGTTTTTGCTTGACATAAGGCATTGCTCTGTTTCTTCCACCTGTTTGTGTGACATCTGTCACTACTCTCACTGCTCTGGTTCATGAGCACACCAGAATGTGAGTCCCTGGGTGGGAATTACCTTGGTTTTCTTCCTACCTGCTGGATGTAGAATCGTTCAGCACATGTCAACACAAAATAATAACTTGTCTAGCTTTATCTAGAGAATAATATTGGGCAACCATATTTAAAAGTAAAGACCATAAATCTTGAATTTTGGAATGATAAGGAGCCAATGAAGGTCATCTAGTCCCTGCTTAAAATAGGGTTTAACTAGCTTCAGAGTTAAGTCAGGGTACTTAGGCCTTGTCCTGCTGAATTTTAAATAGCTCCAAGAACGTAGATCCCCAGACCTCTCAGGGCAATCTGTTCCAGTGCTTTTCCAGGCTCACTGTGAACCTTTATTCCCTTTTATAGGTAGCAGTAATTTGCAGCGTCTCAACTAGTGACTACTGTCCTTCTCCTTTCACTGTGCTCATCTGAGAAAATGGTGGCATCTTCTTTATAATAACCCACAAGGTAGAAGACACTATATTTATTCCTGAGAACTTGAAGTTAGACTTGATCTGACGAGAATAACAGGTTATATTGAGAAGGTATGAAGAATAGACATTTCAAGCAATAGAGATGGAAACAAGTCTGGTGATTGGCTGTTGGGATTTGGGATTCACAGGCTCAAGTTTTTGCTCAGCTTCAGTCAAAGTGTAGATCTTTCTGCCTCTGGCAAAAAGACAATGTTAGAGCTTTAGTTTGTCACAGGGGCTGTGACAGAGTTTCAACATGATGTGGACTTACAGAATCTCCAGTGCCAGTATAGGGTACAATCTAACTTTAAGGACTACCTTTGGTTGACAGACAGCTTTTTATCTGTTTTCATGAGCAGTAATAGTGTGATATTAAGTAACTATTTGCTTTCATAAAATATGTGACTTGACAGGAATCTTGATACAAGTTTTGACTTAGTTTAGGGAAATTGATAAACCAAGAAGTTTAAAAGCAGTTAAATAGTCTTAAAATGTTGAGAATAGGCTCTTTCTACTTTTTTTCCTCTTGAGTCAACTGCATGTATTTCTGTTTTAATTCCATTTTCCCCAAATAAAAAAAAGCCATTTACAGTCTCATTTTGAAAGAATACAAACAGTGAGTTCAGCAAATGAGGTGTATAAATGTGTGAATAGGACACAAAATGTCAGCACAGATTTGGCCTTTTTTGCATTTGCAGTTGTCACTGCCAAGGGAGTAAGTGACATTCAGCATTGGCTTCAGTATTAAAACATGGCATTCCCCTATGGCAGTATCCCAATGAGGCAGGCAGAGTTTCAGAGTGAGAAGAGCAGAAGCAAATATCTTTTTTTTTTCTCTGTTTCTTTTTAATGAGTGGTTTTATGATGTTTTCCTTTGTGTGAAGGAAATACTTTGAAACAGCAAAATCTAAGGCAAGTAAATTAACTGCTAGTGAAGGACTTTCTTCTAGGGCAAGAGTTTTCAGCAGACAGGAACACAGAGGATGCCTCAGTGGCTACAGTGCTGGTATTGGAGAATGGGGCTCATTCAACTTCTTTCTCTGAGAGATTTGTCATTAAATGGTTCTTTCCTCTCTACCTGTGCTGTTTGAAGGGTGCTGAAAAGGGAAGGCTGAGAAGGGTTAATTATTGAGAGCTTTGTTGATGCTTTTATGATAGAAATTCTGATTTCTAGTCCCAGCATTCTAGTGGAGTGCTGCAGCAGAATTGTCCAGGTTCAATGGGCAATGATCATCCACTAGCCTTTGCACAAGGGAATGGTGCCACCTCCCAGTCTCTGGATACAGAAGAACCTTGAAATCAGGCTAAAGAAGAAGTCATAGCATTTTGGCAATTTCAAGGTGCACAGCCTGAACGGTGATCTGGATTGTGACATCTTACCAGTCTTTCAGAATCACTAGTAGGTGCTAAAGTGAAACGCTCCCCCGAGCAGTGCTAAATTCTGCCAAACTGAATTGTGTTCAGTCTTGTACAAGACCAAGATACACCACACTGCCTTACCTTGAACTTCACTTCAAAATGTTAGAGCAAAAATTGAGGTTGTGTTCTGAAAGTTGATCTTGTGATTAAAAAGAAAAAGGATATAAGGGTCGGGAGGGCTGGCTTTTATGAGTCTCTGTGGGGAAATTTGTTTTTATTGTCTCAGTTGCAAGAACTGCAGGAAACTGCTTTTCTATCAAAGCTGGCATGCTACCATGGAATTTATTGCTTGGAATACCTGTGATTCCATCTGAGATACCTATTGAGTACATGTGCTCTTTATTTCCTGGCAAGCAAGGGAATCATCTTTCATATAAGCCTTGCTGATGCATTTTCTGGAGCACATTGGAAGAATATGAAATTTACTCTGAAGAACAGTTAGGTAATGCACTGTCTTTGACCTTGGGATTTCCCAAGTGTTGGTAGCATTGCTTATGTTGATGGCAGAGTAAGCAAGAGGGCTATTTTCCCACTGTTGACCTGCTGCACAGAGTGGGGTGTGCTGTCATACGCTGGATCCCCAGCCCCTACTCATGAGTACATGCAGAATGTGACTCACTTGCCTAGTGTTACCTCTTTTTTTTTTTTTTTTCCCCCCCCCTAGAACATAATAAAAATATTCAACTGTTCAGGAAAGAGTTTTGTATTTGTATCTCAACAGTATGTTTGATTTCTTTATTTTAAAAGTCTTGTGTCTGGCCTCAATAAATTACAGAGGGTGTGCTCGTTTGAATGTAAAACTATCTGCTTTTGTCCTTAAGTTTATGCCTTATCTTCTTTTATGTATTTTCAGTCCTCATAGGTGCAAAAGTTGACACTTCTATACACCTTGAGCTTGGATTTCAATAAATTTTATGTAATGTTTTACAGCAACAAAGATCTTTTATTTTTGTCAGCTAGTCCTTAAGATTTTTCTTGAAAACTTTGGATGTTTTCTTCAGTGATATACTGTCATAAAAGTAGGAGGAGAACATAACTGGAATTGAGTTCAGGAGAACTCTTTGGTTGCTACATTTGGTTTATTCTGATTGCTCAGAGAGCAAAGGTCTGACAACAGCTCTTTGATTAGGTTTTGCATTTGATAAGTGTTTTCAATATATTCATTTCTGTTTTAAAACCCAGAAAACCTGCCCATCTTTTTCTTCACCCTAGTATGCAGAATTGATGTCTTGATTTGGACTTGCTTCAGGGGAGAGCTTATTTATAGGTATTTATTTGTAAGTTATTTCATCCCTTAATTCCGACTTGTAGGAATCTGGTTTTGAAAAGATTTCTTTTCAGTGTCATGTTCACTGACTTCCGTTTCAGGGTTCTTGCTGTTGAGTCAAGTTTCCAAATGACATGTGTTCTTTTCTTGCCCAAATATCTAAATATACTCAACAAGATTTTAAATAGTGAATGAAAAGAATAAAATAATAAAAATCAAGTGCTCTGACATGTGGCCTCATTGGATTTGTTCAGAGCCGTGTGGGAGACTTTTAAAGTGTTAAAATGCTGCATTTGTGATACTTCTATGGGGCAACAAAGTAACTGTACCTAATTTAGTTTAAAGTACTGAGAAGGCTTGAATGTATCTGTCTTCTAGATGGGTAAGATTAAATCAGACCTTTACAGTTGAAATAATATGGTAAATAAAGTCCTTATTTTACTGACTTGCAGAGCCACCTGTATCTATTAAAATACCAGGGCCCTCCTGAAGTCAGAGAGAAACCCAGTGCTGCTGGGTGGAACTGTGTCTCCTGGCTGTGCTCTGTCTCTCCCTGCAGCTGGAACGAAATGAAATGAGTGTGATAAATACCAATTAGTTATGGCTTTTTGATGCAGATGAGACTTGGAAGACACCTGGCCCATCTCTTGCTGAAATGTTTGGGAATGAGTTTGGTGCTATAATTGGAGCATAACTGTAACTGGACAGATTATTTTCTGACTCACCCTAAGCCATTTAAACAGCAAGGCTCTCATCCTGCTGGGTGAACATGGGGTGAATCTGGCTGCTGCTGAAGAAAGTCTGTGGATTCACTGTGCAGGAATAGAGTGCCATTAATGCTTAATGCCACTGAGCAGTTGCTATACTTGTGACTGTTTCAGCAGTTGTAATTTAATGAAGGAGGGGTCGGCACATATGCACATGTGATTTGTGTGTATAATTTGATGCATAGGTCTGGATTAGTTTGCCTGCAGCTGACTAAAGATCCTTTGGATGAAAGATGACCTGCTAATGTGCTGCTAAGTTTATTAATATCCAGCAGAGCAGCTATTATCCATTTTATCAACAGATTACAATGCTTGGTTAATAGCTCCTTTTTTGTCTTCTCATGACCTGTCAAATTGCTTCCAACTGAGTATCAATGTTTCAAAGCTACAATACCTGCAGAAAGCACTGCAAGTATAGAAAATTAATCTTTCATGGTGCAACTAATTTTCTTTGACTGCAAAATACCAGTGCCTTCTTGGTGGGAGGCATTAATGCCTATCTGCATTTGTTTTTAAGGAACTCCAGACTTTTACTGAAAACTTGATTGAGCATCACTCTGACATATAGAACTTGCCGTATTGTATGACCTAAGTGCTGTACTTGTCACCCAGCAATCCAGATACATAGAGCATGCAGATCAAAACCAAGCACAGAGTTTTGCTGTGGAGTTTTCCTGCTGGAAAAAAAAAGAATTTTTTTCTTGATGTAGCTCCTGAATTCTGAGTAACTGAATATGAATGATTGAGCTTAGATAAATTACCCATGTATTAATGATTTTGGAACTCGTTTTAAAGCTTATTGAAGCTTGTCTAGTGATTAATTCAATGATCTGCATTATTCTAAGGTGATTGGTATTTCAAATATGTTATTTGAAATTTGACAACTTTTAGCAGAAAAGAGCTTTATATGTTGCTTATACTCTGTTTCTGTTCCTTGAGTAAAGGTACCTGAATTAATGATTTAATGAGTGAAGAGGAAAGGATATTGCTCACCATGGTTAATTACTACCATATGTCCTGTGCTTGCTTTGCTACCATTAATCTTCCTAAATCTTGGGAAATTTTTGTTGGTTGATGTGTCTCAGGATTAGCTGGGAGAGGACATCCACTTGTGGTGCAGCAGCCAAACTGCATCTACTGTGAGATCCCTTCCCAAGCAGGTTTCCTGCTGTCAGGATAGCTGCTCTCCATCTGCTCTTCCTTACTGCAGAAGAGTTTGTGCATCTGTTGCCACATCATATTCTTCTTGCTTTCTCTGGCATGATATGAAAAGGTATCTGTATGGAAATAAGATTGCTCCAAAACATAATGCACAATCAGAGCTGCTGCAGTAGACTGCTGCAGTTCAGTAATGGGCCCTGGCATGAAGTGTCCTGGGGACATTCCAAGAGCACTCTGAGCACTGTGCTGGCTGCTAATGGCAGCAGTTTGTACTGTCATCCCTGATGGATGCTGGTTAGTAGGTCGTCTCCCTTCCAGAGCTGTATCTGGTTTTGGCATTGCTTTACTGCAAATAGAGCTGTAGACTGGTTTTACAATGGCTTGACATTTGACTAGTGGTGCACAAGCAATAGCAATGTCCCAGATTTTTTTTTATTATTTTATTTTCTTAGTTTCCACGAACTGACACAGATTCAGGGTATTTTAAGCTGCTGAAGTACCCAGACAGGACAGTTACTTCCTGCAGACTTAGTACTTCAACCTCAAAGGAAAAGCACCGCGCTAAATAAACCTCTCAGCCTGCAATGTGAATTTTTGAGAGTCTTAAAACTGCTATTAACTGCTGTTCCAGTCTGGTTTTGTGGGCTGGATATGGATCACTTGTATTACAACATTTGTGGATCATAACTCAAGTGAGTTACTACTTTCATTCTTCTGGATTTAAAACAGGCTAAGATGGTAAAGAGCAAACAGGCTTCAGGATGGGAGGAGGAGGACATAAGACTACATGTTAGAAGTGGCAAAGCTTGCACTTCATGAAATTAATTCTATTTCTGCTGTAAAATCACTTAACAGGGCACAGGAGATTTTTTTTCTTTGGAGATTTTTGAGCTCAAGGCATTTCACTGGTTATCACTGAAAACACATATCAGCTAAGGCTGTTTGAAATTTCTGTACAAACTGAGAATTGAAGAAACTGTTTCTATAATATTCCCAGTGGAAAGTGCTTTTCTGCTAGTGCGTTTACAGGACTGAAGAGGATGGTAGACATGCATGGGCAGCCATGGATGGGATAGGAACAATGTTAAATTAGATTGCTGACTTTGAAAAGTTCTGTATAGAAGTAGTGTTTTCATAATTGTATTATCCACTTGTTTAGAAACTCTAGCTGGTTGCTGGCATCTCTGTGAGTGTTAGGTGCTAGAAAACATTGAATCTTCTCTAGAGAGCCCACAAAAATTGGACTGTTCCACCTCTATGGGGAAATACACAAATGTAAATATAGGCATGTGTATTAAAAGAAAATTAGAGATGAATGAAAATGGCAATCTAATAGAATTCCACAGCCCCACCCCTACCCCCCCAACTAGTTTAGCCTTAAGTTAATTCTGTTGATTTACTTTAGTAGGGACAGGAAAAATAGTAAAGGAGGGAAGTTTCAAAACTTATGTACTCCCTCAAAAAACTATGAAGTTAAGGACTTTAAGTTTTGTCCTTAACTTTAAGGACTTTGTTTTGTCCAATAAAGGCTCCTGTATTGTCAAGTAGACCCTACAGTGCAGGAAATATCTAAAGTAAAGCTACCCTGCTGCCTTCAGTGCTTTCATATGCTCCACAATATATCTGTGCAACTCTTTCCACTTGGAACCTTGCCTCACTTTGATGGACTGGCAAGTGAAAGAGGCAGCTGTTAATGTTTATGGTCATCCTTCATAGAACCATAGAATGATTTGGATTGGAAAGGACCTTAAAGATAATCTAGTTCCAATCCCCTCTTGGGACACTTTCCAATAGGCAAGAAAGCTTGCTGGGAATAGGAACACATCCAGGATGGATGTTGTGTTCTAATGAAGCCATAATGGCAGGGACACTGGCAAAGGCTTGTTATGCTGTTATAGCCTGAATATCTATATAAAATAATGAGAGGCTGCTAATGTTTTAATGTAACTTTAGCCTAGCTAGATCTACTATTTTTTCTATAAGTTTTCTTATTTCTTGATTTTTATGAGGAGGAAAATTGAGTATCTTCTTCCTGAGACAAGTGGAGGTTAGGTGAGACCATGTCTCTTGTACTTAGAGATGAACTTTACAAAATTGTTTTCCTCTTTAAAGACTGTAGAGGGAAATACATTCCTCCTGTTCCTAATTTCCAGATGTGTGCAGAGTTGCATTTGGAATTAATTAAAAAATTTGAAGATGTTATCTTGTAGCAATATTGAATCAAGGTTCATGAAGAAAAAGTTCTTTGTCTGATCAAGCCTAGCAAGCAAAGCCTGTGGATTTCTAGTGAAATCTTTTCTACTTTGTGGAATAATTGCATTGTGACAATGCTAGCTTTTTAAACTGTTTAATGAAATACTTCTGCATCACAGGAACTGCCACTAATATTTCCCCTTCTTTTCTGCTGTTCCCTCTTTCATTCCATTTATCTTTTATTCTTGAATAATATTTGATATTTATATATTTTCTGCATTTTTCTGGATGGTATTTAGCAGTCTTACTGCAGTGCTAATGATTAACTTTTTTACAGTATTCAAGATGTAATATCAATAGAAAGCGGCAGAAAAGCTTTTTAAAATTTGTATTTATTTATTTTTAAAATCCTGCACAAGTCATCAAAAAGCAAGCAGATGAACTATTTTTAATGCTATTTTGCATTACTGTATTTGCCTGCCTTCCATATTGGATTGTTTGAAAATGTCAGTGGGAGAAAATTTCCACTTTCTGTAATCCTCAACTTTTGATTTATCCTCTTATTTTGTCACTTTACAGCTATCTATGATATACTCTAGGCAGGCCTACTTTGAAGGAAGAAAGAGTTCTGGCAACATAAAAGGCTGGAAGGGCAGGGAAGTATTTGAAAACCCCAGGCAAAAAGAAATACCTGGACAACACAATGATGAGGAAGCAGAGATGAAAACAGAGACTCGTACCTCAGCCTGTAAGATAATGGTTCCTAAATCTGTAAAATCTGAAGACCTGTGTGTCACTCTGCTCTGAAGGTTTGCTGCTCCTTACAGCAAGGGGAACATTTTCAGGACTGTGACCAGGGCAGGGCAGCCTCTTTGATTTTAGTAGGCATAACTTTGGAAAGTTTGGAAAAGGTGGCAGTGGGTAGAAGCTGTGAAGGCAAACAGTGAGCTGCACTCTAGGGGCACATCAACTAGTGGATGTGTAGTTTGTCATGTATTATTTTGGGAATCCTTAAGGCAACATTACTTTTTGTAGGGGATCAAATTACTGGGCTTCACATGTAGGAGAGGCAAGAACATGTATTCAGTCATTGAGTATTTCAAACTAGAGAAACATCAGAAATAATCACTAATAGTCAAAATGGAGAAGTATGTTGTGCCTCTTTTCCTGCACCTCTGGAGCCTTTTACATTCATAAGGCAGCATCTTTTTGACACAGATTCCTGTGTCTTTACAGATCAGCGGGATCTTCAGGCATGATGGTAGGGTGCAGGCTTTACCTATGATTATCTGTCTGCAATTACCTGGCTTTTAAAACTATTCCAAACAAGAACTCATCACTTTACCTAACAAATGGACAGGGAATGTTTGCAAGCTGCTAAATTTGAATAAAAGCCTTTTGGAGTGAGTAGTTAGCATGGCTGGCACCAGAAGGCCACTGCAGCTTTTGGGTTTTTTGTATTCTCTGGTGTATTGCTCAAACTACAAGAAAAACAGAGATAAAAGGGAGGAGATGATTCTCCTAGAACATAATAGAACAGCAAAATGTTCTAATATGGCTGGCAGGTTTGCTTATCTACTGCTATTTTAAGCTAATGAAAGCAGTATTTCATCCTTGGATCAAGGTTTATACATATTCTTACAGTTGTGAGGGTTGTCAAAGTAATTGATGTACTGCCAAAACTGCAGTGAGGATACAAATAGATTTTTGTGTGGGTTGGAGTAGATCTCATGGTAATTTAGTGGCAATTGGTGTGTGTAGGAAGACTATTTAGTCCCTTGTTCTGAGGTAAAAACAGTCCATTTGTAATGTAGATCTTGAGGAACAGAGATGTTGCCTTCCTGAAGAGGGCCATTAATTTATCTAACTTTGTATTTTGCTTGGATCAGTGGCCAAAACAACAGAGGAGAATGCAACCCTTTTGAAATTTGAGCTGTTATGGATGTCGTGAACTAGCTTCTCCTTGCATCTGTATATAAGTGTTATGTTTTTTCCTTTTAGCATGAACAAAGTTCTGGTCCCTGTGATCAGCTGCTGGTATGGATGGTTTGTGGGAAAGGGAGGAAAGCATCCACAAAGATTTCTCTGGGTACCTAGCAAGGAAGCAATGCAGCACACTGACCTTCAGAGTCCAGCATTTCCTGCGTGCCAGCAAAAAGCTGTGCGATCTTTCTGGGTGCTGTGACTGTTCTCCTCCCTGCACACTGTTGTGCTACAGTTCAACTGTTCAGTGTCTTGTCTTGTGGTGTGTTCTGACCCAGACTATTCCACGGCTGGGCCAGAGCACATAGTACCTCTTCTCTGTGCTTCTCATCATGAGAAAAATAAGGCTAAAACGTGAGGGAGAATTGAACTCTTTCTGCCCCAGTCTGTTCTGTTACAGAACAGTACAGCTCCAGTGCAGATCACTACTCTTAAGTTTAAAATATTTCTAGGTCCCTCATTTTAGATACAGGAAAGTGTCTTTGTGCACTTGACAGAACCATTTTTTGTTAATTTATTCTGCCTAAGGGTGCTTCTAGTTAGGAGTTATAGAAGAATACCAAAGACCATGTGTTTCACTGAATCGACAGATCCTTATATCTCTTCCTAGTATCAAAAAATGTAATGGTTCTGTTGATGCTGTCCAGCTGAACCGTGTCTTTTGCTCTCTCGAAATTAGAAACCAAGCTCTTAGATACATACAAGATGTATGATTTAATACAGCTTTTTAATAATGTATGTTAATTTCCATATGAGTTTCTTTATTTTGAGAAGCTTTACTTCATTTCTGAAGCTGTCCCTTTTGAACTAATGTCCCTTCCAAGTAGAAGTGATGGGATCTTGTGATGTGTCAGAGAGAAGCAGGCAGAGAACTGGTCTAATGTTTTGGTTTCTTTCTTTCCAATAGAGAATGACAGGGACACTACAGACAAGAGTGTGGGAGGACTTTGAGCCCAGTAAAATATAGGCAAGGACAGATATGGGTGTAAATGACCTGATAAAGATGAAAAAAGCAGCTTACTTTGTTCAGCAACTTTTCCTGAACATGAACTGCGTATTTTTTGCTGTTGTTGCTATACACTTTAAGACAGATGGAGTTGAAACTCTTTCTTTTTAGAATCAGCAAGGTAGAGGGAAATATATAGTGTTTTGTTTGGGGAAAGCCTACCAGTGATCTGTTTCTACTGTAAACCCCCAGCTATTACTTACTGGCGCTGCTGATACCATGTATGTGCAGGTTGATGTTTAATGGTACAGTGAGGACCTATTTGCTTGCTTTTATTTTGTCTGATTTGGTATGCATGTGAGTTATAAGCTTTAAATGCAAGAAAAAGTGAAATAAGAGTGATAATATTTTCCAATAACCATGCATTATTCTTATTACTTTCCTTTTTTTTTTTTTTTCCTTTATTTGTTTGTTGAGGGTGAGGGCTAGGGTTAAGGAAGCGCTATTTCAAATAGTTGACCTACGTGATTTCATTGTCCTTTCATTTAGGTGCCCTTTTTGCAGTTGAGGTGAGAGCACGCTAACAGCTGATTTAAGATTTCCGTTTTCTTATTGCTTTCTATGATTTTCACAGAAAATCTGTGATCTCTCAAGGGCCGAGAACCGCTCAAGGACCGCGACCGCTGCTGCGGGGGGCGCCCGGTGGTTGCAGTGACGGGAGCGGCCGGTAGATGGCGCAGGCAGAGAAACGATCCCGCCGAGGCCTCGGCTCCGGCGAGGAGATTTTGGGGTTTGTGACTTCCAGCGAGGAGATTTTGGGGTTCGTGACTTCCAGCGAGGTCTTCGGCCCCCCAGACAAATTACCTGCTTGCTGTGATTTAATGTTTTCTTCTGTGAGAGTGCATGCTGCAGCCTGGTAATCTCAGCCATGGAATTTAGAGCCAGCTATAACTGGTGTAATGCTCAGAACGATGAGTTTGGGAGTAAATATGCAGCTATTCTGCTCAGTTGTTGAATATGCTCCTAGATTAAATCCTGTCTACCCTATAGAGTGTAGACTTATACTATGACAAATCTACTTTCATGCTTGGCCAAAACATTTTGGAGCTTTTAAAGATGACCTGCAGCTGGACCTTTTGACACATCAGTATGCTCCAATTTGGTTGTCTTTTAAACGGGAGATCGTCATCCTTTAAGGACTAAAAGTCTCTGGTTAATCTGAATTTTGTCTGAGAAATGCTATTTTCCTTGGGGTACTGTGAATAATTGCTCTGAAAACATTCTTCAGCATGGCTAAATTGATAAGTTGCAGATTTTTAATGCAGCTTTTAGGTGCTGTGCTTGGAAACATTTGGTGTGAAGGATCAGCTACTTCAATATGTTTCAAAAATATTAGGGGGCACTATGAAGAGAAAATTCTTGGTTAGTTTTCCAGAATCTGAAAGAATCTGATGGTAAAGAGCATTATTAATGTGAAGTTGTTGGAAGGATTTGGTTTGAAGTTTTAAGATGACATTCATAAAGGCAGAACATATACCTCTGAGTTGGTATAAAACTGAAAGTATAGTTCTTTGCTGTGAATTGACTATTTATTCAAATGGTTATGCACTCAAATGTTTTTGTGATTATGCAATGAAAAATTCCACCATATTTAAGAAATTCAAGGAAATATTTTATGATGACATGCATCAGTCCTTTAGCCTGTGAAGCATGCTATTGGCCATGGAACAATCAAAGGAAAACCATTTTTCAGTTCTTGAGCACAATCTAAAAATTATAAAGATGGGATCAATAGCTGTCCAAGTAATGTGATTTTTGTTTGTTTGAATAACTTCGTGGGTAATGTTGACTACATACTTTGGAAGGGCTGTTGACAAGGCAAGAGAAGACTGAAGTAGAAGGGAATAGTAGAGCATAAAGTGAGATGAATTTTTGTAAGTTTAGCTTAAAAAAATTGTTCAACAGTCTTGATGGTTGCTTAAATTTCTCAACACTAAGGCAAATATTTTCAAAAGCAATTATAACGGTTGCATACATCAATTTTATGCAGCAGGGCAGGTGTATTACAGTCTTTACTCTCTATAAATGCTCAATTACTGTTTTGCCTATTATAAAAAAATCTCTTATTTCAAGATAATTTTCAGATGCTCAGTTATCATTAAGCCACTCAGTACACTAGTAAAATCTGGTGAATTAGGCCGAGCTTGAGGAATAAGTTAATATTGATCATTTTGGCAAAAAGTGGATAGGAATAAAATTCTTGTAAAACTACTGATCCAGCGTTTGCTTTTTTTTTTTTTTGTTGTTTGTTTGGGTTTTTAGAAAATTTAACTGCTTTAGAAGACTCAACCCACTTTTTGAACCAGTCACACTGTCAGAGATTTGTGATTTGTTCAAACTAGAAAGCTTTTAATGCTTCCCCTGCATGGAATTGTCTCACACAGATCTCCAGTTAATAAATGCTGTGTTTAAAGTCCAAGCAGTGCACCAAATTCTGCTGTTGTTTTACATCTGTGAAATAACATTGCTTCCAGGATTCCTGGTCCTCTGCTGCCAGCAGAGAACACTATATACTCCCCAAGACTTTCCTACCTGTGGCTTGCAAGTTGCTAACTAAAAATTTTGCACTGGTGTGCTGAAACTGTGACTCCTGGTACGTGATACCCAAAATGACAGGGGGATTGCCTGTTTCCCCATGAAGTGTTGCCTCTTCTTACTCTGTGTTTCACTATAAATGTCATTTGCTTGGTGTTAGGCTGGGAGTGAATCACAGATGCTCTGTTTGTCAGTGGGTTATGAACTTGATGTTCTTGGAGAATTTAGGGACTTTCTAAACAAAGTGTGTTATTTCTTTTGCAAATGTTACTTTGTCATTGTTCCAAAGATGGCAAGAAACTGTGTTTTTAATCTTCAACCTTCTCAGCTCTTCATGCTGTTAATATCACACAGCTCCTTTAATTAGGTAATTAGCACTGGAATGGCAAGGCTAAGAAATCAGCAATGGGAAAAAATAATTGACTTTTCATGCCTTAACTGTCTATCTGTTACTACAGTAATCTTCTAGCCTCTTTCCCTTATGAACTAATATCCTCAGTGGTACTGTCATGTCTATAACTTTATTCCCATCAATGAAGCTGCACAGCCTAATAGATCTGTCCCAGGTAAGCAGTTTTCACTCTGCAGAACATAGATGCTTTGCCTACTCAATGGTCCGTATCAGCTATTAAGTACTGACAATGGGCTTCCCTGAACAGCCTTTTAGCAAACAGCCTATTTCAGTGAGCTTCCCTGGTGCTGCAGGAATGATGAAAGGTGCAGGTTTTTTTGGTTGCTGGTTGGAGTTATTGATAATTTAATATTCAGGATCAATGCAAACAATAGTTGTATCTTTATGTAAGTGTATTGGGTCAAAAATACCTCCTTACCCAACGTGGCTTTTTAAAAAATAGGTGCACAAATTGCAAGTTGCTTTTAACAGTTCATCCTTCTGGTCACTGAATGCATTTATTAATCATTCATACATTTTTGCTATTTTGATAGCTGAGAAAACCTTTGATGATGCATTGTTTGAGTTCATTGGTTTGGCTTGGGTTTTGTTTTTTAGCTTTTTTTCCTTTGTTTTCCAAAGGGAGAAATGGTAAAATATAGGATTTTCCTTTATGCAATGTATTCTTTGACTTTCTCCAGCCTGCTGTTACTAAGATGATTAATTGCTTATGCTGGAAGATAGGCCTCTTTTCAGAGTCTTCTTTATCTGATAGAGGCTAAATTCATTGGGGATGGGGAGAGGAAAATATATTGGTTTTGGCTTACAAAATAGTTTGTACATTTAAGAAGTAAAGTTTCAAGGAACCCCAGCATTTCTGAGAGAGGCATGAGAGAGAAAGAAAGGCAGCTCCGTGAAGTAAATCATGTTTGTTCTTTAGGAGCTATTGCAATGGGAAGAGTTAATTCTATATGTGTCCAGGAGACTTAATAATGCATTTACAGTAGTGCATTCATCTGCAAACTAAGCCTCTGGACTGCTTGCATGACAGCTTGTGCAAAGTCCTTCACTATAGTGTGAGGTCATGTCTTCAGAATCATCATCTCCAGGGAAAACTATCTCAGTCTGTCTCACTGGAGAAGTGTACTCAGTGTCAGAATTCTGGGATGGAGGATGGACTGTCATCCTGTGGACCCAGCTGGCTCCTTGGAGTCTCCTGAGAGTGGGGTCACTCTGTGGATGTTTGCTACATACCTCAGGAGAGATGCTGGATGGTGGCAGAGCCTAAAGGAGGAGCTGAGGAGATGCTGCTCAGGATCCAGAGCTGTGGGTGGATTTTCTCAAAGAGTACTTACCCTGGATGAAGGTCCCTGCTGATCCTGGTGAGAGGTACAGATAGCCTTGGGAAGGTGACAGCAGAAAAACATGTTTCACTTGCCGTGCTCCCTCCTGAGCTCAGATGCTACCTTGTATAACTAGGGCTATTTGCTGAGGATTTCCTTTAGTCCAGGGTGCATGAACAGCAAAATCTCTGTAAGAACATAATGACTTGTATGGCAATAGTCACAAGCAAGGGATCCAAAATGATTTCTGACCCACTTTGTAGCCTAGAGACAAGAGTCTCTGTGGTAACCTCTGTGCAGGGATGGCCTGTGTGGATCCCCAGCTTTCCCTCTCGGTATTTCTGCCCTTCTGCCGGTAGTGTTGCGCAGATGGGCTGGCCTGGCATAGTCTGACTTCCAACAGCTGCTTCTTCTGTGGCGCAAAATGAGGAGAGATCCATCCTCTTTAGCAGCTGTGAGAGTGCCCCTTTGGTGGTGCTGACAAAAGTTTGTCTGCAGCCCCATCTGTGTAGGAAGGTTTCCACTGGTTTGGTTCTTCTCCAAAGCCAGTCCCACTTTGTTTTTGCTGCAATAATATCTAAATGCCACTGAGAAGAGTTACAGTGCCCTAAGTGTGCATCTCTAAGCTCTCATGACAATCCAAGCCTCTTGCTTTGGTCCATGTAGTGGTGTTAGGGCTGATCTAAATCTGAGTGGCTTGGCTGGCTGTAGAATTTTTACTGGGATGGGGAAGATGAAGGAAAATCTTGTGAGAAGGGAAAATCCACTTCCTTTTGTCTCTGTTTCCCTACCAGCTTTATGAAATAAAAGTTGTAGCTTTCAGATCTGTGTGTTTTCAAATGATTGTTTTCTGTAAATGAAAAGTAAACCCAAGAATTTGAAGTCCTTCCAGAGTAAGTAGATTTTGTGTTTTTCCTTGAACAAAGTTTTGTGCATAGACTTCGGTATTTTAGAAGAACATTTAGTTTTCTATACCAAATTTGCTACTCCTGCTTGTCTTCCTTATCACCACCCCAAGCTGCTCCTCCCACTCCAGATAGAACTTAAGAGGGGGCTGGAGTGCCAGAAGTATCAAACTGATCTCTTAGTCACCTCAGAAAGTTCTGTTTTTTCAGTGAGTAAGTTAGAGAATAAAGGAGCAGCACTGGAGGAGAAAAAAATTGGGGCTGTTTTGAAATGGAAAATACCTGTCACCTCTACCAGCTCTTCTCTTCAGCCTCCAGAAATGCAAGTGTTAATCCTGTCCCAGAATATCACTGGCTAGTCTAACTCTGAAGCCCCCATTTCTGTTAGGGCTTTGCTGCCTTCCTCTCAGTATCATTCATACTGTATAATTATATTCTGAATTATGTGAAATGATTACATTCTGTAAGTGGGTAGAACTAGCCATTTGGTACATACTGCTCTAGATATAAATAATCCATCCTTAAAGATGGTCTAGATGGTCTCTGGAAACATTTCTACCACTTTGTTTCTGTAGTGGGCATGAGAAAACACTGTCAGTTTTTTGTTTACACAATGTAGTTCATAGGTTTTTGTTTTGAAGAAAAAGACAGCTTGTTTTTGATGTCAGTTTCTTCTGCCCAAAACTTGCTGATTGCTATGGCCTTCCTTTGTCCACATAAGATGAAAGACTTTTGCTGCCTGCTATAACTGACTGATGGATGATGTGCCAAAGAAAAGTAAA
This sequence comes from Chloebia gouldiae, assembly GCA_003676055.1. Lineage (NCBI taxonomy): Eukaryota > Metazoa > Chordata > Aves > Passeriformes > Passeridae > Chloebia > Chloebia gouldiae. Next base: position 13,031,883 of record QUSF01000001.1, read on the forward strand.
AATCCAGCATAAAAGTTACTTGAGTGTAATGTATATCTTTATCTAAAGAGGCCTCAAATATATAGTTTATTCAGGGGAGTTTTATTGGTCAGGAATTGGAATGGTGGAATCACCTGGAAGTGTTTCAATAACATCTAGGTGTGGTACTTGGGAACATGGTTTAGTGGTGGGCTTGGTAGTGCTGAGTTAACTGTTAGACTTAATGAGCCTAAAGGTCTTTTACAACTGTCATGATTCCATTGTTTTATGAATTTTACATAATGTGTTTACAGCAGCTTCTGAGTAAGAGGCTGTGTTTTGCCCCCTACAGTAAGGTAACTGGGCCATTTGTTATGGTTACAGAACAGATTTATCAGAACCACAGTTAAAGCTGGGGATGAACAAGAAACAGGAATAGCACAAATAACATATTGCAATGCTTCAATAATAATCTGGATAACACAAAAGTTGAAATACTATACTCCATCAGCTTTTTCACTTAGGTTGAGTAATTTGATCAGAGAAGTCAATGGCACCTTGTTCACCAGAGAAAATCTAAGCGCATCGCTGTCTAAAGAGCCCAGCTGGAAAGTGGCATGATGGCACATTTCACCCTGCCCGTGATGTCTCCTTGTCATCAGAATTGTCATCATTACTGCTGTTCTTTCAGGTGGTTGTACTTGGCTATTCATCAAATTTTGTCCTGCTTGCTTACAAAATGTATCCACCACAGCTTTAGGTGGTATCTGGAAGACCTGCTGCTCTTTAGTGTTGGGAGCAGTAATGTGGTGACATAAACAACAATGAATCTTTCTAGGGTGATCTGCAATTAGGCCATAGGTGCTTTTTTTTAGCAGTTTTATTTTCAATATTTACATAATTACCTTTTTCTTTAACATGTACAAAACTGAGTTGGGTGTTTCATGCAAACTACCCAGCTCAAAATTCCTTCTTGTATTTCTTATTTCCAGTTAGGCCAGAAAAATAGAGCCTGTGTTATGCCTCTATAATATCAAAAATTTAGAAGGAATGTAAAATACTGAGTTCCTATCTATTTTTCTTTTTCCCCTGTGGGTTTGTTTTTTTTTTTTTTTGTTGCATCTTCAGCACTGGGAAAAGTTTTTTGAGTAATGCTTTAGTCTGTCTAGGACATTTTCCATTACAAAAGACAGTCACTTTTGCTGGTTGTTGGGTTTTTTATTGTTTTGTCTATTTAAGTTTTTTAGTCCTAAAGTACCTGGATTTTTTCCCTCTCAGTGGATAATTTTAATTATTAAAACAAAATATGTATGTTTTTAATCTCAAGTGCCCTCTAGATATTGTTTAAAGACCTTCAAGTTGATTCTGGAAAAAAGTTATTTCATGATGGTGAAGATGCAAGTTTTGGGATCCTTAACCTCTTGTCTAGAACTGTTTGTGGAAGAGCACCCTTCTTATTTGCTGGATTGGAAGGATTCTGAATTTGTAGTGTGGCTGTACTTGGATTCATTGGCACTGTTGTAAAAATGAGTTAGATGGTGCCTAGGAGTTTAACTGTGTAGTATTTTAACCTTCAGTGAAGGTAGGAAAATAAGAAAAGTTGGGCTATTCCATTTATACTGAGTACAGAACATGTTAAGTTTTAATGAGTTATCTGGGGCATAAAAGGGAACAAGCACAGACTCAAAGTAGTAAGATTTTATCATTGTTGCAGAAAATAAGAGCAATATTATGTTATTTTATCTTATGGATGGCAGGATGTTGTTTTAATATTATTGGAAGGTGAAACAATGGAGTCCATGTTGGAAAATGTAGTAATGTTTGAAGTTTCATAGTAAATGCTGATCTCAAAAATACTTCTGTTGGGAAAAATAAGTGTGCATGAGCAAATGTGATCAAAGTTATGTGATCTTATGCTTGCAAAATAAAACCATGATGAAAGCCCTGGCCTTGGCTATTTTGTGCTTACAGCATGCCATTAAGCATATCTTTTACTTTTTATTTAAGTTTTATCTTCTCTGTTGTTGTGCAAGACATGTAGCAATTTATAATTAGATAGTATTCATTATTATTTGAAAAAGGTGGGGCAGAAGAGAAGCTATGGGCTCAGAATTGATAAAACTTGTCTAACCAGCAATGCAGTTAAAATGACTTTTTTTGAGATTACCTCAGTTTTGCAGCAATGCTTGCTTTAAAAATTACTCTTCTCTGCCTTGTATCAACAGGTCAAGAGAGAGGACATAGTCAAGATACAACTTCAAGTATAAGAGTAGAGACATCTTGTCCATTTTTCTGTGATATCCCTTTAAGTGTGGCATTTGCTTCCCATTTAAGTAAAATCTAAACCAACCTGCAAATTTGCAGAGTGTGCAGCAGAGTCTCTCTTGACAGGAAACTTGAAGGAAGTGATAAACTGGCAGATTAAAAAAAATGTTAGTTTTGGCTGCAATATACTTGGTAATTACTTAAAAAAGAAATCCTGATTTTTGTTTCCCCGCTAATTCCTATCTCCTACCTGCTAATATGTATATGTCATCTGTCAGAATTCTGCCAATCAGCTGACATGGTTAGACATTTTTCTGTCTCTGCTGGAGAAATGTCTTTTTCCCTCTGGCCCATGAAAGCCTGAAAAGGAAATGTCTGACAAGACAAATCTTGGTAACTCATTAATAGGCCACATAGAAAGAAATGGATTCCTTTTTACAGCATTTAGAGTTGATTTGATTCAGAAATACAGGCTTCCCCTTAAGCTATTTTCCTTAATTTGTGTTTTTCTTTACACTCCAACACCCTCCCCCGCCCCACCCCTGCCCCATGGTGTTTGTTTTATTTGCTTTTTAAAATAAATGCAGTACAGAAAGCCCCCAGGTGTAATGATGAGTACTTAGAATTTTAATTCTGACAGTTTTTAAGGGAATGAACTACAGGTTTTAGGCCCTATCTGTAACCAAGCTGGCTTTTCTCCTAGATGGGCACATCTGATAAGGGGTCAGACATCAGCGTCATAATGAATTCTTGGTTTGCCATAGCTCTGACCTGTTCTGAGGTCTTGCTTGTCCCTTTAGGGACCTGAGGGTGCCCTTATCCATTTCTCTGAAGGTGTTTGCTCTGAAGCCAGGACTGAAATTTTAAAAAGCTGTGTTTGTAGTTTTTTTTTTTCTTTTTAATATATTTTCTTTCTCCCTCTGCTAACAGACTGGTGATCTTTCCAGATTTTTTCTCTAGAGGTTTGAGAAGCTTCTTTACCTCATGCTCATTGCAAACATTGCACATCCAGTGAACACAAAAAGCCCTACTTGACCAACTGCAAATAAGCAAGACAGTGCACTTAGTCATGGGTAAATATTTCACAGAAAGATCTGTGGGAATAAAGATATGAAAAGGCCATTGTTTAATTACTTTCCACTTAAACATGAAAAGGCATCAAGACCATTTCTATTGCTGAAGACTGAACGGTCTCTGTTCAGTCATTGGTTAAAGTATGGTTTTGTTTGTGCCTTGATATTTGTTTTAGTAATGCTCTGTCTCAGTGAATACATATTTGGTATCCTGCAGAAAGCAGTTTAAATTGTGTGCAGAGAGGTGCAGTCCAAGACTCCCGATGGAGCACTTAAGGATTCAAGAGATTTGCATTCTGAATAAGAAGATCCTCATTTCTGTGTATAAACTGATATCTTGGTACACATGGCTACTGCATAGATTACCAGTGTTTGTTGGCATAGGTTGTTTCTTTTTGTTTCTTTGCTTTGTTGGGTCCAGTGCTAGAATAAAATATTTTGGTAGCTGAATGGATAACTATATTTAAACTAGCAAATACTTAGCAATAGAGTGTTTTAAAAAGCAAAACGCCAGCATTAGTGCCATGACAATACACCCCTTGACAATAATGGACAAAATGCCACAATTCAGAAGTAAAACTCTGTCATTGATTAGAAAAAAATTGTAGTCAAGCAAATATTGTACTCTTTGATGCAAGAGAAGAAATGTGTCAGCTTTTTGCTAACCTCAGTGTGTAACTGGGAGTGTAGTTGCCTGACAGTCTTGTCATGGTATTCCCCAATTAAGTGCTCCCATCACAACCACACTGCTACTTGTTCCCTCCACTTTTGATGGAGAGCAGATTTGGAGGCCCAAAGGCAAAGATCATTGGTTGAGATAAGAACAATTTACTGGAAACAGCAATGGGACAAGAAAATAAACAGTAACAGCAACAATACTAATGACAAAGTGTGCAAGAAAAGAAACAATTCACAGGGAAAACACAGCCGGTAATGGACAGCTCCCAGTGCTGGGGAAGGAACCACTTCTCCCTCGAAGAGTCTTTTTCCTGTGCCCTGGCAGTGATGTGAGGTGATACAGAACGACCTCCATGTCCTGGCCGTGCCCCCTCCTGGATACTGGAAAAAATTAACGCTGCCCTGGCTGGAACCAGGACATCTGCCCATAGAAAATCTGTCATAATTAAGTTGTTGCAGACAACTGTGCAAGTCTTACACCAGATTTAAGAGCAGCTATTTTCTGCCTTTCTTTTTTTTTGGTGTTGTTTTTGATGCAGACACTGCAGAAGCTGCTTTGGACCCTTTCCAAAAAGTTATTGAAATCAGTCTTCAGTAAACCAATCAGTAACTGTATTGGTTTTTACTGTGCACCAAGGTCACTGAGCTGCATGAGCAGACAGCTGTGTTAAAAACAGGATTTGAGGATTTTCAAAGGTGCTTTTTGCAGTTTGACTAAATAAGATGTATAAAAGCATGCATACATATAGTATTTACTAGTTTTATCCTGATCTTCCACCTCTTTTTCTCTCTAGCTCTGGTCCTGCTGGTCAGTTTTGAAATCAGTAGCAGCTCTCCAACATTTATCATGTCAAGCCTCTGAAGAGAAGAGAGGTATTGGCTGCCCCACAGCTGCTGGCACTGATAATTAGAAATACAAGTACATGTCTTTTGAGCAGGGTGGTGTTTTGTACTTCTATACAAAGGAGGTGGTAATTTTTGATGAAGTTGTTTGGTATTTTTCTGGTGAAGTATTGTTCTCAGCAGAAACAAAATCCGTATGTCAAAAATTGACTTCTTTCAGTCTAAAGCTTCAAGACAGTCATGTTTGAACTAAACTTTTTCAGCTTTTGTGTGAAGCAGAATTTTAAAAGGCCATGCAGGTGCCAAGGCTCCTTTTACTATACCCACCACAGCATTCTATCCACCATAGTGTGAGGCTTGGATTCAAACCTATCCCTACCTGTGTTAAACCAGTCACCAGAACCAGCTGAATGTTGAGACACTAAGACATGATTTGCTTTGGTGTAGATCTCTTATTTCTTCTCTTGAAGCATATTATTTCATGTTCACACTGATACAGACCTTCAGTAATTCAGCCTAGGTGGATGTGGGAAGGGAGGGGTAGAATTAATTTTGTCACGCCTGTCTTTGCTTTCTGTTTTAGGAGTAGATCTTGGATGTCTAGAACAATAGTGCCAGGATACTTTTATGAATCCCAGGTAGCTGTAGGAAAGGCACTTTTTACAGAGTTCTTTATACTGATTGAGATATGCTTTTAATTTATTTACATTAGAATATGTGATGGAGAAGGAAAATAGTTTAGAGAAAAGAGCTTGTAACGAGGGTGAGCTTCTTAAAAAATGAAGTATCATAGTAAATACCTGGAGTAGAACATGGGAACTCGCAGCCTATGAAGAACATATGACCTACACTTCATTTGTTATGACAAAAAGTTAAATGCTTATTTTATTACTTGTTTTGATTTTTTTTAATATACTATTATTGACTATTATTAAAGTCAGAAAGAAACTTCAAAGAAGCTTCAAAGCTGCAATTCCTTCAGCAAGGGTAAAGACGTAGAACCATTATTGTAGGATTTCTGTGAACTCCATATGAATTTGGGTGGTCTGTTTTATTTCCAGAATTCCCCAGAGATGACCCCTACCTTCCTCACAGTATCTTTTCATAAGGGAAACTTTTCTGAATGTACATAACTGCCTAAGTGCCTTCAGCATGAACAAGTTTATTAACCACTAATCCAGCACAACAATTCTTAGTGCAGCTGCTGCAGAAATGCACAGTGAGGAAGCACAAAAACTGTGCCTGAAGACAGAAAAATAAATAACAGTGTAGTGATAATTGCCTCCTGTAGTTACTGCAATGTGGCAGTCATCAGAAACCTATCCACTGCATCTGCCTTTCCCTCTCTCCCTGATGAGTTTCCTTCATCCCCCCCATGCTAGCCTGCCTGCAACCTTTTAGAGAAGTTCTCTGGATCCTGGCTGAAATGCTAGCAGTAATTAGATAAAACATTGCTGTCAATTTCTGTGAAGAGAAATAAATTTATTACCTTAGTTGAATTCAGGCCAAACTTCGCTTCTTCCATATATAAGTAGTTGGCTGAACAGATAAACAGCTGGGTAAAGTAATTTTGCTTTATCTACCTTCAGACAGGACAAAAGGTAACTAACTGAAATGACTAAGGAATGGGAAATCTGTCACTTTAACACTGGCTTGTTTAATCATGGTCAGATATTTCACCCTTTGCATAAACTGCTGAGTACTCACTTCTTGTGTCTTACCTTGTCAGGCTGAGGAGCCCTCCCAGAGAAAGGTCACACTTTTAGCTGATGGTAGGTTGCTGCTGGCATGAGTCAGGACAGGATGAAATCCTGATGCATGTATCTTCCAATGTCAGCTGGAATTTTTTGTGGGTGTGCAAGGAGTGGGAGATCAGCACTTCCAAATTAATCCAATGTGCACTGGGGCGTTTTGGCCACTTGGATTTGATAAGTGCCTGAAGCCCGTGGTCTGACTGAGGGTTAGTGATGGCTTGCAACAATTCTGCTTTAAGAGTTGTATAAGAGTTATACAGTGGAATATCTATTGCAAGGAAAAAACAAGAAATCAGAAATCAGTTTTGAAATTGAGTGAATCATAGGAATTAGGGCAAGCTCAAGTGACTAAGCAAAGCTATTGAATTTGATGCTCCATCGAGATGTAAGAGTGTATTTGGTGTGATTGTGACTCAGCACTTGCTGGTGAGTCATTCCTCATCACTGGGACCTCAGTGCTGTTGGTTTTTGGGCTGAAAAAGAAAAGTCAAGTGGGAAGAGATTTAAACCTACAGAGAAAGTTTAAACTTCATGAATACAAAGGAGAAGGGGAAACTTGTACCCCCAGTTAGATTATTTTCTTGGAAGATTTTATTTTTAACTTTTGAATCTGTTATTTTCAATTGAATGAGATTAATTTTCCCAGTGTTACTTATAGTGGATGTTTTTTTTTTTTTCCAGATCATTCATTTGTGACTACATAAAACTATCAGACCTTTAAGGTAATATATTTTGCTTTTCCATGGCTCTTTCACACCAGTGAGTTTAAAATACTTCATACCAATAACTCTGTTGTGAGAAGACAATAATAGTAGAGAAGAATTGAAATCAATAAGTACCAAGAGGAGAATAAAGGTCTGAGAATATGCAAGTATTTAATGAACTTTGTATGTCAAGTAGAAACTGCAGAACATATCAGCAGTGATAATGTCCTAAGAAGGTGAGGACTTGAGGGGAAATGAGAGGTGAAAAGCAGTGAAATCCTCACCAGAACTCTGTGTTCATCCCATTGCAGGTCAGTAATGGAATAACAGTGTAATGGGTTCTATCATCTCTATACAGCCAGAGCAAGGGTGTCCCCCTTCAGCCACAGTGATGGCCAGGATGACAGTGTTAATCCTTTCGTGAAGCTTCAAACTTAGCTAGTAATAGAGATGAGTTTGTTTGTGGGGAGGATTTGGTGTATTGGTGTGCTACCCTGTTTTACCAGATATGGAGATCAGGAGGGAAACCCCTTTTTCCTTTTCTGTTCTATTTGGCAAGTCTGGCAGAGACCATGGTGGATCTGTAGTTTGTGTTGTAATGTGCAGCATGGGCAGCTGCTTGGGAACACCTGGGGATCCCAATTAACAAGTTCTTTGGACTCCTGCAGGGCCAAGGCACTGGCAGTGCTATGTATTTTTTCTTCTTCCAGTGTCAAATTGAAGTTGTTTTTTTGGTCTTTTTATTGCAGGTCTCCATATATTATGATCCATTCCTACCCATGTGTATGGTACTAGCTATATGTATAGGTTATAAAGAATTTCTAAATGCAGCATTAATTCAAAAAAGTTGCAAAATCTGGGGTGTTTTTCTAAATGCAGCTTTTTAAACCATTTTCTGCAGGTGATGTGCTGCAAAATACCTGCAGTGTCAGATCTCACTGTTCTTTTTTAATCAAAGGTTGTGATAAAATCACTTAATGTGGCAAAGACACTGTCATATGTGCTCATTACTTGTTTTGATCTCCAGACTCTGAGTTTTGTTTTCAAATGTAAGTGCCTCCATGGGATTTGTGAATCTCTGATGGGCAAGTGGTTTGTACATTAGGTTCAAAAGCATGCCAGTGCTCCCACTGGAAACTTTGACTATCTAGCAATGTTATGTTAAGGAATATAAAAGAGGATGATTAGGACAGACAAGGTCTAGGAAACACATCTGGAGGATTTAATAAATGAGGACAGTCATTTTAATGGATATATCATTCTTTCCGTACACATACTCTTTCAGCACTATGGGGAATTATCACTGGCATTTGATTTATGTTTAGAAGTAATACATCTTATGCTTGTGCTTTTATTGCATATAGTTGGTACTTTTCCAGATTGTTAAGTAATTATGTTTAAGTGGTGACTGAGCTAATGTGGAGCCTGGCATAGAGTCTGAAGGAATGGATATATGGCAAAGCCCATAAGACCTGATTCAAAAAGATCTTTTACTTCAAAAAGCCCATAATTAGTTTTATGCAAATTATAGAGGAGGATATCTTGGTAAAGCAGGAAGAAACAAAGGAAGGTCCCAAGTTAATTATTCTTTCATCCTTATTTTGTTACAGCGCGCGAGTCTGGTGATGTCTCTGGCATAGGAACATCTGTGTGCTGGTGTGAGCCCATCTCTGCTACATCCCCACAACATGCTGGTGCCATGCTTTCAGATGAGATCAAGCAATGTAGTCCTGGGGGTTCTACTTCAAAATGTTATCTAAGGATTTAGATTTTAAGAGCTGTTAAAAGTAACTTTAAATTTCTGTACTTGCAGTGGGAAACAAGTGTCTAAGTAATGATTTAGTGGGTTGCTTCATTTTTTCCCCCTCTCAAAATTATAATAATAAAGGAGTTTAATTTCATATACTCCATACACTTGGGTATTGAGTGTCTTGAGTATTTTATGAGAAATGAACAGAGAGAACAACTTTGATTCTCAGCAGTTTTACAGATTCTCAGCAGGGATTACAGATTTTGTCCTTTTATTCACATTAGAAAAAGACTGGAGTGTTTTGATAATATTGCATAACAAAATTTCACAGAAATTGCACATTTTCTATTTTGAAGGACCAAGATTTTAATTTCAGCTGCTTTAGCTGAAATTAACTAATCCCACTGTATCTTGGATATCTTCCAGGTGAAAACTTTAACTTGTTTCACTGGAAATGTTCTAATTAGTTCCAGATTCAGAGTATTTTAAAACCACAACAAAGCAGCAAACTGCTAACAAATCTGAGCCAAGAGAAATAAAGTGTGCAAAGAATTAGACCCAAGGACCCTGAGAAGAAGGGCTGTGGTTAGGGCTTAGGCCAGATCTAGCTCAACCTATAAATCCTGTTGGTTTGAACAAGGTATTTGTTTTTTGCAGTTGCTTGTCTTGGAACACCCCAAAATCAAAGTGCTATGGTATTATTTGTTACTCAAAAATTGCTCAATAAATTATTATTCTGCATGGCTTCTTCACTTTTGATGTGTTTCGGTTGAGCTGAAACCAGTCTGAAAACACTTCAGCTGTGCTAGAAAACAAATACAAAGACAGTTTGCTTAATAGGCCTTATTCAGATTTTAATGGGACAGAAGCTTTTTCACTTTTAGATACAAAATATTAAGAAATGTGAATGAGATAGTGAATTTTCTGGTCAAGTAATGGTTTTGCTCTTCCAAGAGAGACCAGCCTCCAAAGTAACCTTTTTAATATCTGTTTGACTCTGCTTGCAAAATGATGACTGTTCCTTAGTAAGGAATACCTGCTCCTGTTTGGGAGGCAGACATTAAGAAAACAAGTGAAGAGAATTGCTCTCTCTACCTCATACTTTCAAGCAAATGCTTATAGTTTAATTAGTATGGGCTTTTAACTATTCTCCACATGAAAGGCAAGTGAAGAGTAAGGCTGATATTTGATAAATGCATGATTTGGGATTTTTTTTTTTTTGGTCTACACTCTTCTGGTTTGTCTTTGTATCTCTTCTGCAGATTACAGGAGTAGGATGGGAGATGTGAGATGTTATTGAGGCTGAAGAAATTTCAGTTTGAAACTCTTTTCTCTGTATAGGTGGGAGTAGATATGCTGGAAGAGAATGGATTATTTTTAGGATTTTTTAAAGGATGAAGAATCTTTTTCACTGGGAAAAGGCCATATAGGTGTTAGTTCCCCCTTTCCACCATTCACCTGGTGAATCAGAGTCCAGTTATGCACTTCTGCATATACCTGTGCTTGTGGTATATGGGGCCTCTAAGAATATCTATGATGTAAATAATATGCTGTGAATGAGTTTTCCTATGGCATTATGCATTTCTTCCTGGAGGAGACCTTGCAACTTTATGGCTTCTGTGGTGTCATCTATTACATTACTGCAGCAATGAATGGATGCAGAAGACAAGTGTCTGTTACTTATCTCTGTTCTACGTTTAAGGTGTTAGGCCACTACTTCTCTCCTTGTCTCTGGGATGCATTGGAAATATGGTAAAGGTGGAAGCTATTACCATCAAGTGTAATACAGTTTGGTTATGTAAACATCTTTGTAATTTTATTTTCCTGTGTTCTTTGCTAGTAAAGAACCACTGAAAATCTTTTCTATGCTCTTGAAATGTTAATGTTTCTAGTTGCTCTTTATAGTCTCCATGTAGCCAGACACTGTTGCTTTTATTGTTATTAGTCACTGAAAGAAAGACTCAAAAGATTAATGAAAGCCTTTTGTACACCTGATTTTGAAGCGTACATGTTTGTGTCAGCAGTTAAATCTCTGCATATAATCAAATAACCCTGCTTTTCATGGATTCTTGCTCCCCTCCATCCCATACAGTTTGCAATCAGTGTAATGAACTGGGGTTTTTTGCATGGAAATTGAATCCACTCTATTGTTCACATGCATTGGATTTAGCATGGTGTGCTACATACCGACAGAGAATAGCAATGGGCAATGTTATTCACAAGTATTTCTGTGGCTCTTATACTGTCTTGCTCTGACAGGAACCTACCAAATAGATTTTGTTTTTCTTTGTTTAGGTTTTGAGACCTGAAGTACAGAGGAAAAACTGAGTCACAATGGCAAAGACTGATCAAACCATTTGTTTTGCACAACTCCTTTTCCTGTACCTCACTTCAATTTCAAAGAAACATCTGTGCTGTCAGTTTTCCTCAATAATAGTTGCATGTTTAGTGGTTAAATAGTTTCAGAACCACTTATTTGCTTTGCACATAGACTTTATAATAATGCTACTTCTTTCTGTGGGTATTTGGCTATTGAAACACACATATTGATTTTTCACTGGTATTGGGTTTGTTGTGGAACTGGGAGAAAATGGCTTACTTGCAGCTGTTAAGGAGGGGAGGGCTTGGCATTTCAAAGCATTTGAAGATTTGCCTTCAATTAATGATAGCTCCATATTTGGCACATTCTGCTTAGTTATGAACATTCTGCTCTCTTCAGCAGAGAAGATTTTTCTTGTGTACAAAGGGAAATTGGCTTCTCCCTCCTTGGTATGCCTATCAAAATTCAAGTCTAGGCACTGGGATTCAAGATCTTGCCTAGTTACTTGGGTACCTTGTCAATAAAGAAAGCTGTTGTTCCTGTGCCAGAGGGTTATAAGGCAGAAGCAGACTATTATCATGTGAGAAGCTTTATTTCCAAATGTATTGTGCTCTGATGGAGCAGGGTCCTCACTTAAGTAAATGTTTAAACAGAATTATCACTGCATGGGTATTTCTGGAATATTAAACAGTTGTGCTGTGAAAGCCTTGTCTGTGTAGAAGGACATTCTCCAGTAGTCCTTCAAATTGTTTAGTACTACTGAAATTGTTCAATAATTCTTCATATTCTTCTAGTAAATATTGATCAATTGATGAGCAATACGAGAGTTTGATCAGTTTGCACCAAAATTGAAGGGTGATGTTGGGATCTTTAATAGAAACACATTATTTTCTCATATAATTTTTGTTTAAAACTAAAAACACTCAAAGCTCAATGTCTGAAAAAACATTTTGTCTCTATTTATATAAATAAAGTGGTCTAGAGCTCACTCATGGGGGAAGCATAGGGTCAGGACTGATCTCTTCTCTGTGGTGACCAGAGACAGGAACTGAGAGAATGGCCTGAAGCTGTGTCAGGGGAGGTTTAGGTTGGATATTGGGAATTTTTTTTTGTTTTTTTACTCAGAGGGTGACAGGGCATTGGAACAGGCTCCCCAGGGAAGTGGTCACATCACCAAGCCTGACAGAGCTCAGAAAGAGTTTGAACAATACTCTCAGGCACATGGTGTCATTTTTGGGGCTGTCCTGTGCAGGGCCAGGAGCTGGACTTGGATAATCCTTGTGGATCACCCTTCCAACAGAGAATATTCTATGACTCTATATCAAATTAAAATCCTTGTTCCAGATTATTTGCTTAGTTTTGCAACTTTGATGACTTTGCTTGATTACCAAGATCAGTTTGGAAGAAGAGGTGGCCTGTTTTTACTAAGAAAGGTATGCAGGGTATTGCTCTTGCTGGATCACTTAAGTTGTGATTTGAATGCAGTGAGTGAAATGCACAGGAGGCAAGATAGATAATAGCTACAGAAAATATTCAGAAAGAGTGATGTGGTGGGCTGACCCCAGCCCACAGCAAAACTCCTGCCCTAATCATCTCTCCCTCTCCTATCAAATATGTGTAATGATTTCTTGGGAAGACAGATGCCATCATGAATGTCCCCACACCCTATCCATTTCCTTGATAATTTATTGCTAAACATGGCATTGTGTGGAATGGAATGTCTGTTCAGTCAGTGGAGGCAGCTGTCCCAGCTGTGTCCCCTTCTAGCCTTTCGCCTGCCTCTGACCTGCTGGCTTCTGCGTGTATGGGAGGTTGGAGAGAAAACCTTGGTTCTTGCCTTGGCAAGAACTATTCAGCATTAGCCAAAAAGCTGGTGTGGTACAAACACTGTTTCACCTTCAAATGCAGAGAACAGATTACATAGGTTGCTATGAAGAAAGAAGAAAACTCAGTGAAAATAAATAGGTTTTAGGAAACTGTAATTGCATAAATCTGCATGTGCATCTTATTAGCATAAAAAATTACCATCAAAGTGCAGAAGAAGCAAAAAATCTACTAGGTGACTTCCCAATTCCATACTGACTTTAATTTGTGTACTTCTGTCTGTAAATGAATGAAATTATACCCTAATGACTGAAATATTTCTTAGAATGCATAGATTTTTGCATGATGGAATGTGTTTGAACTTTAATTACAAGAGTAAAAGATAGCTTGACAGGTTTCTCAGGACAATGTCTCTTGAGTTATTAATTTCTAATATTTTTGTCATAACTACAGTTAATAATTGCCTAAATTAAAGTAGGATGCCATCTGGGATCTCAATTCTGCGTAAGAAGTACTCAGTGAGGCTTCTTGCAAAGTGGAAGATAGGCTTGAAGTACTGGCAGAAAAAAAATCCATTCCTGTCTCTAGAAAAGCTTTTCTCTGTTCTGGAAGCAGCTGATTCTGAGACAGAAGCAGAGTTAAACTTGGATGAAGAATACTGTATTTAGTTGTATTTTATTTATTTGGTTTATTGTGGCTGGTCAGTTTTACATGTTACTTGTAATAGTATATGTTCTGCCAGTGCTCAAGTGCCCAAATTCTTAGTCTCTGAGAGAAGCAGAGAAAGATGGAAAAAACAAAAGAGATTCTGCATGTTCTCCTTGTATTTGTCCTATTTGCAGTTATTTGTTGCTAAAAACATATAGCTTTGCTTGGAGATGAAAATTGTTAATCAGTCCGTGGGTGAGGAACTTGCCATTCTGCCCTTGCTGAAATGAATGATCCTTTGCAGACTCTGCAGCACTCAAAGTTTCTGCAATACCTCTTTATTTAATCCTGATATCTTGCCCTTGAGAAAACAGTCTACAAATGTTTTTGTTTAAATCCACATTGATTGTGGGCACACACTATTGTTACTCTGAGGTTGGATGTTTAGTTAGATGTTTTTAAGCAGTTACAAGCAGACCAAATATAAGATGCAGTCTTTCTCTTACTCTTGGGCAAAAAGATGGCTTTCTATTTATTTTGGTGTTTCCTGTCTAGAAATGTTTCTTTTGACTGGTCCTTATGCAGTGATTTTCCTCAAGTTCTGTGTGACTCTGATAAAGACCTCTCCTTATCTGTCTTTTTGTTAAGACTTTTTTACAAATGGAAACACTTTGTTTACAGACAGATATCTCTGTAGCACAGTGAGGATTTCTTATTCTGCAGTGATGCCTAATTATCCAAGGAGAACAGGAAAGATGCAAGTAGCTCTGAGTGTTTCGGAAATTAAGGCTATTTGCCTTTTGTTCCTGGTTAGCACCTGATAAATGACCCTTTCTCCAGTTTGGGCTGTTGCAGCAGAGACTGCTAGTATGTTCATGTTAAAAATTGGACCAAATATTTATATGCACATTTTGATAAGCTCTTGACATCTTTTTGCATTGTTAATTCTCTACAGAACATAGACACATAATGTAATATTAATGAAGATGGTGCAATTAGTAATGTGCCACTTTGCTTGGATACATCTTCCCTGTCAATGAAGGGAGAAGAGACAGAGGGGTGAAGTGATTGAATGGATTTTGGCTCAGCCATCTCTGCATGAGGTCCAGACTAGTTCTTTTTAGGCTCTGGGGTTTCATGGATATGGCTTAATAAATGTAAAGGAGCAGTAAAATATATTTATGTAATTTCTATATAATTAAATTGTGCATTGAGCTGACATTTACTGCATACGTATGTTCTGTGTATATATGCAAAAAACATGAGTTGTATGTATATGATGTCTAAATGTGTAAATTTAATGTTTGTTAAGTCGCAGCTCCTTACGATTTAAGTAGTAGGATATTTGGTAATTAAAATGTCCAAGGATTTCTGTCTAGTGTCTTAGGCAGGAAACTAAAATGTGTATAGTGAGTTTAATTTTGAATCCATAGAGTATGATCTACCAACTGGAGACTAGAAAATCTACTTTAATGTAAGTACCCCTTTATTGATGTTTTGTGTGGGAGTTCAGGATTTTAGAAAATAAGGTTTTGCAAAATATGTTAAAACACGTGAGTAGCAGTCACCCAGAAGTTAGGACCTGAAATACAGTCATAGATTTGGTGAAGTTTTGTGAGTTACCAAAAGCGATGTCCATTTGTGTTGCATCTAATGAATTAATTCATGCTTTATTTCAGATAGAAAATCTTTCTGGCAGTGGAAGTGCCTTCATCAAGTACCTTAGTGTTCCATAGGCATAATCTGTAAGAGTCTAATGGATTTATCAGTGTTACTGTTATTGTTGGTTTTTTTCTTTATTTTTATAGAACTTGCTATGGTAACTCTCCTGCTGTTAGAAGACTGGCAACCACTCTGTGATCAGCTCGTTGTAGACAACAGTCAAGAGATGTGACCCAGCATGGTTCCTCTCTGAGTTCTCACTGTGATTTTGTTTTACTTTCCCCAATCTAAAAGGGTCTCTGTGGCTGCATAGGTATTTCCTGCCTTTCATGTGGGGAAATGTGATGCTTGACATGGAATAAACAACATGCTCTTCAGTGCTGAAAATGCAGATGGATGCAACAACGCCTTGCTGTCCTTCTCTGTGCCAGAAATAGCAGAAGGCATTTAAATTTCCCTCAAATGGCTTTTTCTTGGCAGAGATTTAGATAGCACTAGAAGCACAGAGCAATAAAGTGTGGGGTTCCCAGGCCCAGCTGTGTCTGGGTGGATCAGCAGAGACAGTCTCACAGCACCTTTCTCATGAAGACCTTGGTAAATGTTAAGCGGACTTACAGAAGGCTTCGGATCAAAGTGTCTTGGAGAGCAGAAGGGTTGGATGAAATGCTGTAAGAACACAGGGTGAAATGTGATAATAGCCCACTGTTTTTGTTTTTTTTTTCCACAGCTTCTAATTTTCTGTAGTGAAGGCTAGGCTCTAAATGAGATACCAGTGTCTGGTGCCTGTTGAACAAAGCAAATCCTCCACCCTCCAAGTGAGGCTATTCAGTAACGTTAATCTGTGTATGGGTGGATTGGGTAAGACTTAGCTTTTTAAAAATGTATAATGTCTGTATTGACCTCCAGAAAAGGGATGTAGTCTACATTTATAAAGAGAAAAAAAAATCAAATGAGCATTTAAATATAAATTTTTTATTGTGGAACAACTTTTTTTTCCTGCATAGAAAAAGATCCTGTATTTCATCATGTTATGTTCTTTTTCACTCAAGCAGACTAAAATTTACAGGACGAATAATTTCAATAAAAGTGAATGTTGGTTTTAAATGCAGTCTGTAAAACATACCCTGGGGTAAACCCAAACCCTTCTATGTACTATATCTGAATTACAAAAACAGCAGGACCTAAGTTGAACTATAAAACAGCAGGATCAAAGTGAGAACCTTTTAAAGAAAAGCTAACAGGTGATGTACAGTGGGGCAATCAACACTAATTCCCACTGAGACAGCACTAGGCTGTGCCCCTGGTGTGCTGCAATAGATTAGTGATTGTAAGGCAGCATGGAGAGAGAAAAAGAATAAAAAAATTCTTGTAATGGCATATTAATAAAGTAGGTCCACTCTTGGAATTGTCACCATAGGATTTTCAAGCACTCAAAAGTAAGCATTCAAAGCATCAATTGGTGAAATCATCTTCAGCAACCTGGGCTCCTTGTTACAAAGGAGCATGGGGCTTGCTGCAGTGTTGGTGCCCAGGCGCCAATGCTGACGCTGCCTGCCTACCATTTGTTGTGGTAGCATCATTATGCTGGGGTAGGCTTTTATGTAAGTGCTTCTTCTGAAATGCCTCAGAGCAAAGAAACTCAAAGGATGAGATGGGCGATAGATCGACAAGATGAAACACTGGCATGCTTCCAGGTAGAGTAGTTTTTTTTTGTTGTTGAAAAGGAGAGTGTTAATCAGCATTTTGAATAGAGGTGCTTTGTTTGGAAAGGAAGAAAGAGGGATGTTGTGTGAAAATCTCAGCTTTACTTGCCATGGTGGAAGGAAGCTGGGATGTATATATCTTCCCCAAAGTTGGAATGCACTGTATAGAGTGTCAGGCATATTGGCAATACTCTACGTTCTATACTTTTTCATAGATTTTCCATAGTGTAGTTATAAAAATTTTTGGAAGTTCTGAGAGTTGTCAGAAAGTTTTGTTTTTAAGTTTATTTTTTTTTGACTCGCGTTAGCACAGAGCCAGTGCACAGTGATTCTCTTCTCATAAACTGAAATTGGTGCACCCATGAATAAGTCCCAGCTCTGACAAGGATGCCTTTCCTAGCATAAACAGTGGACTTCATTAGGTCATTGTTACTTTTTCAGAATTCCTAACAAGCCAAATTGTACTTAATTACAGTGAAGATAAATCTGAATCCCTTTGCTTTGTTGAGAAAGACACTGAATCCTACACAACCTGTTATCCTCTCAGTTCATAGGATTGCACCAGGAGTGAAAACGTATTGTCCTCTTTGCCCTGGAAAAATGTGAAGAGAAATAAGACTTCACCAACTCAGGTCATCTCCGTTTTTTCTGTTCCAGACAGTGGAGTTTTTTTGAATCAAAAACCAGGCTGAGACTTTGCCACCAACTGTGCAGTTTCATTACAGTATCTATATTGCAGTCCTGCCTTGCTCTGATGGCATGCAGCTTCTGAGTCTCCCCATGAATGTTGAGGAAGTCAGGCTGGTTTTTATTCATTTTCCCTCTTTCATGTCTGACTAAAATATTTTGAGTTCAATGATCACAGGAGAAGGCTGCCTGTGGTGTGCTAACCCTGATCTCCCTTCGTGCTCAGAGGACGGAGTGGTTATATTGATGAACAGGTCCCTGGGGTGGTGCTCAAAGGTGGGAGGTTACAGTGCAAGCCCAGACAACTTCTTTGTAATCTTCTTGTGTGAGAGGGACACCAGAAGCTGTCTTATGTAACTTATTTCTTGCATTTAATAAAAATCTTTCATTTATGAAGCCGAATAGAGAGAAATGCGTAAAGATTTATATAAAGATTTAATATTTTAGTAAAACTCTGTCATCTGTAGTTGAATCAATTAGTCGAAGAACCACAAGGCAATAGCAGCCCAATTTGTTATAAGACCTGTATTTTCATCTGAGTTTCTTTAAAGAGTGTTGCTATATAATTCTGCCATTAGCAAGGTCTGTGCATCACCATAACATGCCTGTAAACAGGATGTGAAAGTGGTTGTGCTTCATTAGATGAAGACAGTAATTCACTGGGCACTCAGACCTGCATTGAGCTCTCTTTTGGGATGCAGTCTGGGTGCTGCTGATGTTCCAGTCAGAGGAAGCAGAAATCATTTGGTACCTAAACAAGTGTATCCAAAAAAGCCAAAACAAACCCAAAATCTAGCATGAGTACATACTAATTTGTTGAAGTGGATGTGGCTTCTCTCCACATATTGAATTCTGGGGTATATTTATTTTCATCATGGTCTTTGTAAGCTATTTGTGTTCAGCAGATGCTCTGTCCTCCTGGAAAGGATAAACTTCTGTGGTCAATTAGCAGTTAAAGGTTTATTTCCGAGAATTTCTGTAATATACTGGGGTTTTGCAAAAAACATATACACTTAAAAAAACGATTCACTTTCCATTCAAAACTATTTTAACTTCTCGAGCTTTGTATCTTAGTCTAACTTTGCTTCAGGCTGGACATGGCTAATAGGGGATACAACTTTGGCTGCCCAGGGTCTGAACACTCAGTTTTTATTGACATAACCTTTTTATCTTAGGCACATTAAAAAAAAAAAAGTTCTGATTATTTAATCCTGTTTCCATTAGTCCCCTTCTTTCAACTTGCCACATCTGCCCTTTGTGTCTCTCAGGGCAAGGAGAGGGAAGTGGCTTGAGGTTTTCTTTCTAGTGAGAGTACTAAGTTGAGGGATACAATTCCTAAACCCTGACAGGTGAGTGTAAAAAACCCACACAGTGTTCTCTGTACTCTTATAACTTTAAAATCTTATTTAATACACAGAAAAACTATGCACCAATATTCATAAAGGTCTTATGTTTTGACACAGAAAGATTTATTTTCAAAATGAGAATGATGCAGTACTTAGGTTAGTTTTAAAACTCTCCTTGCTAGTGAAATGGTTATTTTTGGAAATCAAAGAGAAACTTTTAGTGTAGTTAGCACACATTCTAATTAGCATATTTCTACGCTTAAGAGAGACATGATGCTATTTTAGCAGGGCTTTTTCCCCTGAATAAAAACCCACCATGTATTTCTTCTGGCAGGACTGATTCTCCTTTTAGGAAGAACCTGAAATAATTACATAATGAAAACACTCAGTGGTTGTTTTGTGGGTGGTTTTTATTTTTGTGTGTTTTTTTTTTTGTGGGACTTTGTTGTTGTTGTTCTTGCATTTTTGTGCTCTGCCTATTGTCTAATTTTTCATACCCTTTCATAATCCAAAATGCAATCTCATTCTACATACACCTCTCTTTTTAATTTTTTTAAAAAAATGTTTTACTTCTTTGTTGTTTGTTTTAGGGTGATTCACACTATGTGTTTTTAATGTTACTCCTATGCCAGGTTGTTGAGTTAACTGAGCTCATAGGTTGGTTTGCATGCCTGGCAATGTAACATGATCTATTGCATTTTAAGTCAAGGAGGAAAAAGTAGTGTTAATTATCATCTTCTTTATTAAAGTTATAGGCATTTCCTATTTTGCATAAAACAAGTCCACTGTTTATTAACTTTTTGATTGCATCAGTGTGAAAAAACTTGAAAAGGACTTTAAGGGGAGGGAGAGGTTGCCATCTTGCCTAGAGTGTATCTGTTATTTTTCTGTGCTTTATGTAACAGACATCAGCAGTGATTGTTTGGTGAGGCTGTAAGTAAAGGTCACTGTGTGGGTCAGTAGCCATCGTTTCACTGGGTCCCACTCCCTGCTGTTACACTGCAGTCCAATGTATGGCTTCTTCTGTTTCATATGAATTGATGAATTTTTCTAAAAAAGAATGTGCAAATTTGCACACAACATATAGTTTTACCCTCTATAAATTATCAACACTCAATTAAAGATCTTCTCTTTATTTTTGCCAGATGCAGAAGATTAATGATAGCCATTCAAAAAATGTTATTAATCAGAAATCTGCTGTTTTGCATTGAATATTTGAATACTTGCATCTTCAAATTTAAAGAATATTGCTAACTTTATTTAAATACCATTCATCATTAGTGTGCACAGGCTTTAACCTCTACCTGAAAAAGGGCCTTTCTCTTGAAAAGTCTCCAGAGCACATTCTGAACAGTGCACAAATGTGACTAGACTCCCTTGAAGTCAAAAGCAATACTTTTAATTGACATAGATGGGACCAGATTGACAAATGTATGTACAAGGATTGTTTCTCCCGCCAGTGAACTGCAACCCCTTCGGGGGGTGAAGCCCAGTCTCTGTTTCACCAATTTTCTGGCTGTATAACTTCATTGATTTCCACTGCACAACCATGACATGTGAAATGGAGTGGACAATCAGGCCCTAGGGATGGTGGTTGCACAGTCAGCTCTGCCTCGTGCTTTGGGGCGAGAAGCATAAAAGGAAGTACGTGCTCTCCTCACAAACACCTCTGCAAGCTGGGCACCACGCCTGTGTCTCCTCTCCTCCTGTGTGCTGTATTCCAGGCAGCTGGTATTCTCTTTGTAAAGGGCTCAGCAGAGATTTGGGCACCTGGTACAGAAATCCAACAAAAGTGCATGGTGGGGTTAGATCTAGGCAGTCATATATAGTGTTCACGTGCTCAAAAACCCAGCTTCCTTCTGTAGTTGGAAAAATCCAATGTTTAATAAAACTTCACTCAGCTAGGAGTGTACAATCTCACAGAAGGTGTTTTGTCCATCCTACTTTAGGTTCATAGATGCATCCTATAAGTAATGATGAAAAGATGTCTTTATTAACATAGCTTAGGAGGTACCAGTCAAGTAAATTTGCAAATTTTTGTCATTGTAACTACGTTGAATCAGCATAGAATAATGCCTTTTGAAAACATTTCATTCTAGAAAAGAGCCATCTATATTTTCACTGCCCATTTAATTTTCTATATGATATATTTAATCATTATGCTCTACAAGATAGACAGAAAATTTCTGCCAAGAAAAATTTGATTTTACTGATGGCAGCAACAAGGATTGATGGGAACATCCTCAATATATTTTGAAATTCATGGTAGCATATAGCAGAAAATCCTACTTGAAAAATTCAAATTTACTTGAATGCCACAGTAGCATGTGGGTTGCAGTCTATGTCATGTCTTCTATATAAAGATACTGAAATGCAGGAAAGATTTTAGGTTGAAAGGAGAAGTCCCTTCTGCAGATGTTTGCCACAATTAATACTAACTGCAGTCTTCCTAGTCCTTCTCCTTGGCAAGAAGTGAAAGTGGGCTTATTATTTATGCAGCTAGAATGCTCTCGTAGATCTAATCCAGATGTGTCTTGCTCAGGAGTGACAAGCAAAGAGCAGATCTGTGCGGTGCTCTGTGGCAGCCTGCAGCCTTGGGAAGTTCCTATTGTAAATAACTCTGTGGCACAGGCTGGGGTGCCTTTCCCTCTGGTATTAAGAACCCCTTAGGGCTGGTGGAGCAAGCAGAGATCAGCTGAGACCCAGAAATGTGCCAATGCCTTCTCCTCCCTCCTCCAGGGAGGAGGGCTGTCCCTACTCCCGTTGGGCTGTGCTGATCCCATGCAAGGCTTCCTTACATGCTACAAAGCACCAGCCAGAGCAGCTGTCAGCCTGGTGGCAGTGCCAAAATGCCACTGAAGGAACTGAGCCGGGGTGAGCATTTGTTCTGCAGCCTGTGCTGACAGATTTGAGTTACTGCTATTAAGCTGCAACTGTTGTCGAACATTTTGTAATGGTGTAAATGACTTGTAACATTTTGCACTTACCAAGGTCTTGGGGTTCCCTTCAAGTAAGTTGGATGTTGGAAGATGCAGTGTTTATCTCCAACTATAAATAATCTCAAAGTTTGGAGATGAGTGATTTTTCTGTAGGTATTAATTTGGATCAGAATGAGACCTTTCCTTATCCATCCTATAAAGTATAGACTTCATATAACATATTAATCTTCTGTTTATAGATAGTACATTTTCCCCCCACAACAGACTATTTATACCCATACCAAAGTGAAAAATTGAGTTCATTTGCTCTCTGTGTGCTGCAGCAATAGCAGCAGATGTGCTAATGCACCTTCAGCTTTTCCACGTTAGTATTTCTTGTCTCATGGCATCCCTGTGCTCCCATGGGTACTGGCTGAATAACAGGGGAAATGACTAAAAGGAAATCTTGATTTATAGCAGCTGGATGCAGCATCTCACGTCAGCTCCTAAACATCCAAGTCTTCATGAGCGGGAGAGAAAAATCTGTTTCCTGAGCTGAGGATGCTAAGGTGTTTCTGCATGTTTGCACATTTAGTTCTGTGAAAGAAGACAGATGTAGGAGCCTGGAAATTAGAAGGAGTGTGAAAGCAGTCTGAGCTGATTCAGCATGTACTGGGTTCAGGTGAGGGTGGAAAATTTGGCTGATTTTCTTCATCAGACAAGAAGAAAGACTGTTAACACAGTCCACACGGTGTTGTATTTTAGGCTGGTGACCAAACGAGTGTTTGTAACACACCAGTGTTTTTGCTATCGATGAGCAGTCCTTGCAAGGCATCAAGGCTTTCTCACTTTGCCACCTCAGTGAGAACTCTGGGCAAGATGCTAGGAGGGAATGGAGCTGGGATAGCTGACTCTAATTGACCAAATGCATGTCTCATGATGTTATGCTTAGTGATAAAATTTTGTGTGTGTTTGGGTGGAGGGCGTGGGAAGAGGGGGAGAGGTTTTCCCAGGATAGCTGTTTCTGAGGCATCACTCTGGCTGGGTATGAGTCCATTGGTGATGAGAGGTTGCTTTTCTTCCTTTCTTTTTCATCACATATTGAACTGTCTGTGTCTTGATCCTTTACGTACTTTTTGCCCTTCCAATTCTCTCCCCTGCTCTGCTTGGGGGTTAAGTGATTTGCCTGTCAGCTGTGGTCAATCTACCACATGCACCGTGATTTGAAATGAGAGGACTCTTTTACATTTAATGCTCAGTGGTCAGTATCACCTTATGAATCCTTCATTTTTCTTGTAACTGTATTATTAGCTGTGGTATCACAGACTCAGCTTATATTTTTGACTGGTAAGATCAAGCTTAGTTAGCTCTTGGCCTCATGCAGACCTAAGTAAGATCAAGTATATGTTGACAGCAGACTATCATATGCTTGTTCAATTGAATGAGATTGTGCAGAAAGCCTGGGTGAAGAGGTTGAGGTATTCTTCCAAGAGAACATCTTTATCCCCAGGGGAGGGTGTCACAGGCAATGAATCAGTCCTCTTTCTGGTCCAGTAAGTCACAAATCGTGGTTTGCTCAGTGCTGTGGCTTTAGTGGGAAGGTGAATTATGTCACACCAGACACTCTGTGTACGTTCTGCAGGGAAATATGTGTATTTCAGCCTCCTCAGGCTGAAGAGACAGCATTGGTCAGTGCTTTTCTGAAAAAGTGATTTAGCCACTGGGCTATTGCATAAAAGAAGTACTCTAACCACTGGGAAACAGAAGTATTTGTGTCTGTAGTGTTTTAAAATGTTTAATTCTTGAAGTCTACATGAAACATCCATTGTACATGCCTCTCAGATTAAATCCTTCTAGAGCGCTGTGAAGAACATTGAGTCCTGTGTGACCACTGGAATGATGTTACTCCAGACTCCATGGCCCATATTCCTGTTTTTCAGCTCATAAGGATTAAGCCCAAGAGGATATGTATTAATTTACATGGCAACAAAGTTTACAGGGTTCTTCTAACAGATTTCTATAAGGTGTGGGATTAACTCTCCTAATGGGTTATTTTTACTTGATTCACTATTAGTTAGAAAGTTTCTACAGAAGTAAGGATCCAGGTCCCCAGTTCCAGACCACTGACTTCGAAAATTGCACAGAGTCTAACCAGTAAGGCCAAGGATGTTGGTTTATATATGGGTGTGAAAATGAAAGAATAAGCTGGTGGACAGAACTTTGTGCAAAAAGTTTGTCTTAAATTGAACTAGAAAATGGGAAACACATGTCAACCTTTCACAGATATGTGCTTGGATTTTGCTTGTAGTTATCCAGCTGGGAAATGTGAAACAGCCCTTATTTTTCCTGCAAATTTGTAACAAAATGAATTTTTATGTCTCTCTATAAAAAAAAAATATTTTTTAATGTCTCAGGTTGTTTTATTGAAAAATGTACATATCAAATTGGGATTTTTAAATTTCAATTTTTGAGATTTGGCAGTGGAACAATTTTCTATTTGACATAAATAATTTTGGGAGCAGGCTTGTGTCCTGGACTTTGTGAAATACTAAGGGTCTGAAATTCTGTCATTGTCTAAGAAAAAGGAATGACTGCTGTTAGGGATGTTGTTCTTTAAGTCAGTACTCTTCCCCCCCAACAGTAAATAATTTATTAGCAAATAAATCTGGTGCTTCCTTCACATAGCTGTAAAAAAAAAAAAAAAGGGCTAATTTTTGTTATGTCTTTTTCACCTTACCAAATTGCTATCTTGTGTTACTCATAACTTTAATGTGCAGTTCTACTGTAGTCCTTGTTACCAAGTATGTCACAGTTAAATATTGTGTGATATGTTTGAATTCATTACAGAAAAAGAAAACTCTCAACAAACTTCCACATGCAAAGATAAATATGTACATGCACAGTTAGCCAGCACTCCTGTTTGTGCTTAAATGTGGAAACCTAGCCATATTTTGCATTCTTAGATTTCTAAATGGCTTTTGCATGTGATTCATACAAGGCAATTTTGCAAAAGTCAACTTTTAACTTTGCTTACTAAACAATTTGGTTTTGCTTAGGTAAATATGCTCAAATGTGGTTTTTTTTTTGTATTGCTGTCATCAGGGATGCAAATGTGCAGGTATGGAAGAGAGGGAACATTTGTTCTCAAGATGGCATTTGCTAGGAGTGAGTTGAATGTATTCAATTTTATCTTTTTGTTGATGGTGGCTAAAAGCATGAGATACCTTTCTTCACTGACAAGTTTAAGAGAAACAAAGGGAGATTCAAATATCTATGAAGATTTTTCCTTTGAGACTCTGATAGTAAATATCAAATAATGTTTACCAAATTGTCTATTCCATTTCATTGCAGGGTCAACAACTGCAAAAGTTGGCTTGTTTTTTATGGCAGTTTAGGTAGCAATGATCTTACCCTTTTATTTTTCCTCTCAAACCTTCCTTTTTGGCTTAAGTTTTTGGTTTTGGCTATTTTTCTCCAGTGTTTACTCTATCCCATCACCCTGTTTCAGGAACTTAAAACAAGCCAAAATATTTACTTTTGCCTTGGAAGCATGTAATTAATACACAATTTTCTCAATGAGAAATCTTGCTAGCCTGTTTATGTGATAACTGAAATACTGATGAATGAAAAATATAAAAGTTCACAGAAATAGTTGCTTTTTCCAAATACTGAACAGGAATTATATTATGCAAAAGAATGTTATACCACTCCTAAATGTTGTTACAGATTGTACAGTGCTGCTTCTTTACCTTTTACAACTTTATTGCCTTTTGCAATAGGACTTTAAAGAATTGTATTTGTTTCCTCAATAAAACAGGAATTCTCATATTAGCGATAGAAAGAGATGTCACTGTTTTAGCCAGTTATCACACAAAGTTACCTGAATCCTTGAAGACATTTTATATACCTATTGTATTCTGACAAATGTGACAAATACAGACTTAATAGGTGAAAGACAAATTCCAAGTGCATCATGGGCCAGGCATGGATTTGTCCATTCATACCTAATAAAAATAGTCTTCTTGCTTTAGAAAAAATATTTAAGAATTTGGGTGTGAGTGCAAATGTATATGGATTGTTAAATTAGATGCTTTCTCTGCAGCACATTGGTCTCCTTCATGTGGCAGCCCTGGGTAACAAAAGGAAGGATAAATATTTTAAGAGCAATGTCTGAAAGACTTGCACCAAACTGATGGAGCAAAAAGAAAAATCTACCTTCAGCCCTCCTAAGGAGACTGGAAGAGGCGTGGTGATGGAAGGTACAGGTGATGGATCTGGGGAAGAGGAGGAAATGCAATGAAAGGATTGGCAAACAGACCTGGAACGTTGTTGCATTGCTCAAGATGTGGTGACATATTTGAGATGCATTTCTAGCAAAAAGAAAAATGAAAAATTTAGGCCACCTATCTAAACATGGAAAAGAAACAGTCTAGAAAGGAAAGACGAAATTCAGATGGTTTGCGAGGTTTGCCTTTCAATGCAAGGCAAAACTGGTGGAAGTTGCTAAAGGCAATGGTGGTATGAGGATTTCTTGCAAACTGATGGGCAAGTGGCTGAGGTGAGTTGTACCAACAGAACAGTGCCTCTTGCTATCTCTAGAACACTTTTGTGTCAAACTCTGAATGGTGGTTACTGCACTGAAGGCAAAGCAACCAGCTGGATGAACATTTGCTTCTCCAGAGGGAAAACCTCTGAAATTTTATGGGTTTAGTTATACTCTAGAAATTTATTCTTGTCATTCTATCCTCTTGCCTTGTTTTCTCGTTTTTTTTTTTCATTAAAAATTGAAATGTTTGACTGTTTTACTTAAAGTTTTAGATGGGCAGAAGTGGTTGCTGTGAGTGCGATTAGTATAATTTCCCCAGCTCTCTGCATAGGTCTTCAAGCCTTTACCTAGGAAGTCCCTTAAATTTGAATGCATCTGTGTTCTTGTCAGCTGAATCATGGCAAGAAGGTTGCACTGGAAAGTGATTTGGATGTTTGGTTGGCTGAAGGAGTGACGTATTGATTCCCAGGAATAGCAAGTATAAATAATGCATATAAATGCATCAAATCCAATGCTGAATTAAAGATTGGTTTCTGCTTGTTATATTGAAGGAAGGAGAGACAATCTGGATTTCAGTGGCCTGCATATTTCTGTGCACATTTCTAAACACAAGATTAACTGGGACTCTCACATTTATATTTTGTTTTAGGGAAAGGTAACAGTAGTTAAACATTGAATGAAAGACTTTTTCCTTTTTTTTTTTTTCTTTTATTAGCCTTGGCAAATATATTTGTAAGCCTTTCTGCCTTGAAACAACAAATGACTGCAACACTATTTCAAAAGCAGGTATCTCACGTGCTTTCAGTATCTACAGCCCTTACCCAGAATATGCAAGCAAATACTGCCTGTGGTAACAAAGCTGTCATGCTAGTTCAGAATTTAGGAGATGTTTTATGCATTGCTGCACTCAGAGAAGTTCCTTTCAGTGGAGTGGATTATAAAACCAGTTGCTGAGGAACATTGTTTGTGACACATTTTAGGTGATGGCATTTTGACTGTTGTTTTAACACATAAATTTGCCTTTAGCAATGAGTAACTGTTCCAGTTCTGCTGTCATCTCAGTTTCTTTAAGCCTAAACCCAAAGAGACATAGAGATGGAGCTTTTATATTTATGTTTTTCTGTTTATGTTTATGATTGCCCTCTGGTTATTGGCTAAGTGGATTTAAATCTGACATGTTAAAGGTTTTACTTTAAATTTGTTTTTTACCTTTCTAATCCTGATGTGCTACTCATGTTGCTCTTACTATTGCTTGCTCTTGAGGAACTCCACTCATTTTCTTTAGGATGGCTTTAGAAAGTCTTGAAATTTGGCTGACAAAAGTAGTATTTCTCAGAAAGACTGCTGAAGTTGTCAGTTTGGTTCTCTTAGGGTTGTGAGTCATTTAGCTGCAGTGTCTACAGATCTGTCAAATTTCATGCCTTATACATAGCACTCATTCATTTGGTCCCTGTCTCATGCATTTTCAACAGTTCTACAGCTTCTCTTCTACTCTTTGAGCACTGACATTAAGGCAATCATTGACCATACACAC
Organism: Chloebia gouldiae; assembly: GCA_003676055.1. NCBI lineage: Eukaryota > Metazoa > Chordata > Aves > Passeriformes > Passeridae > Chloebia > Chloebia gouldiae. The sequence goes on from QUSF01000001.1 coordinate 13,060,096, forward strand.
AGTCAGAGGAAAATTTGGATTATGCAGAGGTAATGACAAAAATATTGCCTTCCTTCAAGCTGATGGTGCCATCTATACTGGGGAAGAGTGATTGTTTTTCCCTTATTGTTTGACTGATCTCCCCTAGGGCTGGAGTTATTACTTTTCTCACAACAGAGTAGATCATACACCATGTATAGACAGACAAACACATACATATGGGCCACATACTCTTGAGCATTATTGAACTGACTTTATTAGGTACTTTCTTTCCACCCTGTCCGTTTCACTCCCCTTGTTGTGCCTTGCTACTTGGAACCTTAGCAATCAGGGCAACCTATACTTGTGCTCCTCTCTGAAGGCTTTCTGGGTAGAGATTTACATGGTTTTCTTCACTTTTTCCAACTCTACTCAGCTGGAGAATTGCTTGGCACAAATGGCTCAGTTCTCTGGTGGTGTTATTTTGAGATAAAGTGCAATATGTTGCTCTGTAAATATGGTGCTTTGTAGCAAGGAAAAAATATCAGCCTATTCCTAATTCCCTATGATGGCATCTTGTTCTTTGGGATTTCTTGGCTGGAAATAAATACACATTCATATTTTTACAGTGAACAGTGATAATGTCGTGTCTCAGATACGCTAGATGTGTTGAACACATGTAATATATGAAATAGAAAAATCAAAGTGGGAAGATAAAATGCACCCAGGAAATTCCAAATATGTGTCAAACCCCTCTGAAGTGTGACAGAAAGCTTTAAGAATGCTGAATAAATCAGTAAAAAATGGGGTACAAAGGCAACTCAATCCATGTAGAAGAGGAAGGAATAACTGTATCAGTTTCTGATAAACAGAACAAGAACTAACTTATCCCTGTGTGTTGGTACTACAGAAAATTTAAGGTGATTGTTGGAATGATATTTTGTGTTAGGGCTTGGGCTTGGTTGTTCGCTTTTTGGGGAAGAGAGGGCTTGTTTATAGTGTTTTTAATTTTGTTTTCTCAGATCAATAGCTGAAAAACTTAAGGACTTCAGGATTTGATGTAGTGAATAAAAGCTGAAATACATATGATCCTGTGACATCTTAGAGCACTAATATAATTTCTGTTGATTTTTCTTTTCTAGTGACATCTGTATTCTTCCTGCAACACATTCCTTGAGCTACCTCCTTGCTGTCCTCAATAGCTCATTATTAGGTGGCATGCAAAAGTAAGAAGCTGTGTAAAAAGGAGTCAGAATGACATTTTGAATAATTTGGCTCATTGCTGGATGGAAAAGTAGCCTGATGTTTTTACATCTGGGTCATGGGTATAGTAGAGTTTGTCAGGTGTTTCTTTTCATCGTACAGTAGCATTTTTTAACTGTTATTTGGATTAATAGTTCATGCAGCAAAATTTGTCGTGGTATCAGAATTCCATTACTATCTTAACAAAACAACATAATCTGATTTGGTTTTTTTTATTCTTGAAACTTCTCATTTGGTCGCAGTTGTGATACAACTTCCCCAAACATGAAAACAGGATTCAACTGCACTGTTAGAGCAGTGGTTATAAATCCAGCCAATGGCCCAACTATGCAGTGATTAACTACATCCTGCAACTGCATAGATCTCTACAGATAGCTGTAGCCTGCAAGGTGAAGTGATTGCTCATAACTACTGAGCATATATCCCCATACATCACTGCATGAAGACATCAATCCTTTTCAAGGTTAAAAGGATATTTCTCAAAAGCAGCCGTTGCTGCAATTCACAAAGGCAATAGTACAAGCAAGCTTTCATTCTTGAACTCCTTTGTTGCTGTTAGAACTTTAGGATTTTAAGCATTTAAGGCATTTTAAGCATGCATGCCAGCACAAAATACATGGGGTATGGTTGCAGAGTACCTCACCTTTAGGGCTCATCTTCTCTCAGTTTCCCCAGTTTTCAACAGCAGAAATGTATCTTTGATAGAACATGCAAATATGCCTGCTACTTTCCTTCTTCTGGGCTAAACCTCTGTCTCAAATAGCAGCAAAATATATTTTTGCTATATATATGCATTAGTTTTGTGGGTTCTTTTTTTTGTTTGTTTGGTTTTTTTTTTTTTAATTGCATCACTGTTGCCAAATCCATTGTTACTATGAAGAAAAACTGACTTCATAAATGAGCTGTGTACATATGAATGTGGGTTCAGTTTCCAGTGTTGTCCAAAGCATTTTTGAGTGATTTTGGGTGAAGAAAGTATATTTATCCTCTGGTAAAGTGACAGTTTCTATTTCTGTCTTGGAACAATTTGTGGAGAACAAATCCACTATTATATGTAAGAAGTTCAGAAATGGCACTGACAAGGATCTCAAAAATCTGGACAAATAGCAGAAACCTTTCTGGATAAAAAAAAACCCTTCAGAGTTACATGATTTTGTTCCTTTTTTCCTGTCCTGTACTTTTGTTTCTGTAATTCTTTATTTTCTACATAAATTCTGTAATTTCAAAGCAGAATCTGGCATAACCATAATATTGAGGAGAAAAGGATGTAAAAACGAAAGAAATAATTTTGTTCAGAGTGTTGTAATAATGATCTTCAATTCCTTTTAAGCAAGAATTCAATTCTTCTATGTTCCAAAAATGTAGTTTTCTACTCAAGATCACATAATGCACTCTTAGAGTCACTAGCTTTCCTAGAATGTACAAGAAAAGTAATTTATTATTTTGACTTAAAATCAATTTAAACACAATCCCTTTTAGAACATTAATATTTGCCAGACCATTTTTTTGTTCCTAGTGGTCTTAATGGAGCATCAGAAACTCTTTAAACATGATAGGTCTTTGTTCAGCTTCATTTGCAGATAATTATTTTTTATTTTGGAAAAATCCTGGTTTTAGATTTTAATTATATCTTATAAACTGGCCTTGATAGAGGAAAAAAGTACTCCCATGGAAAAATTCAGTGGCAAGAAACACCACATTGTAGAGGCACAGTAGCAACACATTTTCATGACTAGAGTATCCAAAATCCAACAAATTTTCTCTTGCTTAGAGAGATATAATTCATATGCTAAATGTTATTTGTTTAATTATTTAGAAATTAAATATTTAATTATTTAAAAAGTTAATTTTTTTTTCAATTAATGTGTCCATCAACTCTAATATAATTTTAATTTTGAGGTATATTTAGTTGTGATAGTGTGTGTGAGTCTGTTCTGTCAATTTTTAGTAAATCTGCAAAAGGTGTATGAAAAATGTCATGTGCACCATTTGATAGTTATGTAAGAGCTTGATGTAAAGCCTTCCAAACTCAGAGGAAGCATTCTTTGGAGGATGCAGCTGAAGTGCCAAATGACCAAGTGAAGTCAGAGGTATCAAACTGTGTCTGTGTGGTTGTGTGGACACTGTACACCTTGAGGAACATCAGTGCCATTGTTTGCACACTACCAGTGAATCCACAAAAATGTTTTGCACAATCTGGCATGGTATCAGTGTTTCCAGGCTCCCCTACCCCCTGCATTAGGCTGTCCACAACATTTCATGTGATTTCCCTGTAACCTGTCCTTTGATGTTGCCTTTAGGCATTTTGTTATATTCTGTAATGAGGACATTTTCATCCTTTATGAGCATTGAGCATTATGTACAAGTGTCATTCTGACTCACTTGTGACATGCTAATGTTGTAACTTTGTGGAGGCAAGAATACACTTGAGAATGCAATCACAGTTTTTGACACTACTGATTTATTTTTAGTATTTTGTTCACATTATATCTTTTCCTATTAATCTGTCACCACACTTGATGGATAGAATAAGGCACCCTTTTTGCTGTTTGCAGGTGTTAGGTGAATTTGAGACATAAATCTAAAAATAAATATTTATTTTCTCTTGGACTTCAGGGTTAAAGGCCCAAGAACCAGTAACTACAGTCTTTCTTGACTTGCAACAATTAATTAGAGGTTTTTATAGTCATAAATGAGAAAATTTGAGTTGTTGTATAGCATATTTCTGGAAGGTGAGACCAGATCAGCTCTCTAAAATTCTTTTCTGCTTAAGAACCAACTTTAAAAATGAATGTAAACAACTTTAGCCTAACATAACCTGTCTACAGCTGTCAATGCTAATGTTAAAGATATTTGCCTGAATTTGTTTTCTTCTAACAGAAATGACTGTGAGAATTGTATGAAAATTACAAATGGAAGAGCTGGGTGCAGCATGAAAGGTAATTGATCTTAAGAGCAGGAAAATAGAATCTGTGTTCTTAATCTGGAAGCAAGAAGAGATGCTCAATGCAAAATGCATTCTGTGTTTATTTTAAACTATAAACTTCTATGTCAGTATGGGAACACAGCAGAAGGGAAGGAATGTCCTGTGATGAAAGTTTCTTTTCAGGGTTAGGTCCCTTCTCTGTGTTCCCCAGAGAATTGCACTGCACTCATACCTTCGGAGGTGTGCAGTGGCTAACCCCTGGCTAAATCCTTTGAAATATCTTCAAGTATCTCTTGCCTTATTGAAATAGAGTCCTGTATGAGCTGGCTGATTTTGGGAGAAAGGTGAGTGTTGCACAATGGATATGAAAAAACAGGTGACACTTGTCATGTTTTTCATCCCTTTGCTGGCATTAGTATTAGAAGAATAATAAGATAGAGCTGGTGGAATAATAGATTAGAATGACAGCATCCATAAAGGGTCTCCTTCAGGTCACAGGTGTTTCTTCATAATCTTGTTATTTTACAATTTATTAAAATATTAAATTATTGCTTTGGTTTAAAGAAACTATTTTTTCTCATTGGTTTATTTTATATGTTGTTTTTGCTATGGTGACTTACATAACTTTGTGCAAATGGAAATATTTATTTGGATTTAATTAATGAAAATTGAAATTAAAAGCTCCAGGTCATTTAAATTATCATTGGATAAATAATTTGCTTTCATTTAAAGCAAGTCTGTGCATCTCTGATCTAGAATTTTTCCTAGCTTTCAAAAATGCAGTAAGATACCAGAGAGCCTGTGTAGCTGCTGCTGTCACTCAATAAACTGATTTAGAAGTGCCTGAAGAGACACCATTTTGCTTGTGCTGGGATTTCACTGACTCTTGGAACACAAACTCTACAACTCTGTTCCCAGAGCAACTGTTCAGTAACATCTCAAATATTAGACCTGAAGTTGTTCTTTCTGCTCTCCTTCGTCTTTTCAATAATCTCATTTTCTCCTCTTTATTTTCCTGCATTTTTCAAACTGTATTAAAAATAGCCTTGAACTACCATCAAGGCAAAAAATAGCTTGCTGAGTAATTTGATGTACCTTCATTTGACTTCATCACATTCTCCTCTTGTCCAGCAGAGCCAGCTGTAGAGCTCTGCTTGGGCTGTTTCAGGAAATGTGGTGGTAAAATTCTGGCTGCTTTAGGCAGAAACACACTGAGGATCTTCATGTGGGATAGCAGATTAAGTAACACCCAGTGCATTATAAGGGTGGTTTATAATTTACATCACTAAATGAACATAACTGGTAGGTTAACTTTGCCATTAATGCTGTACTAATTAGTTTTAGAACTCAATAAGTGGAACAGGAGGTGATGGACTGATAGAGTACATATTTGTAAATGCCAAATTTACTTAAAAAAGATTTGGCACAATCTTAAAGTCTTTTCTTTGTAAGCAAAGCAATATAGATTTTTTGAACACTTGTTAGCAAAGTTAATACTAATATATTGATGGAAAAAATACAAAAATTACAAGCAGTATAATTATGAGTTGTTCAAGAAATATTTTTCTTCTCTATGTGGAGACCTTAATTTGAATACTACTGCAGAGACTAAATCAAGTATACCTCAAAGTCCTTGGCATGTGGTCACATTGTAACTTATGGAGAAACTGAGAATTACAACCAAAGTAAAAGTTTTCAATCACATTTTTATTATGCCATGGGAAGCCTGCTTTGAAGAGAGGGAGATAGATGGAAAATTAGGAATGAAAAATTCCTATGCAGTATTCTGTGCCAGCTTCTACCTAATAAGATATGCAGGAACATCTATAACCTTAATTTTGCTTTTCTTCTAACTGATTATAGCCTGGCATGGGATTTTATGCTGCAGACATATGGCAGAATGGCTAAGATGAAGACACCTTTCAATATTTTGACAGGAGAAATTATCTTGGGGCTTCATGATTAGGTTAAGGAAATAAATTACAAGTGCAGAAAATGTAGCATTAACTTCAAAGAAGGCAAAAGTTTGTGTTAAAGTTCCGAGTTTTAGATGAATAAAACATTCATAACATATGCTTAATTTTGCTATATAAATAACAACATGGTTTCAATTAAAACACTTTGATAAAAGCAATGTTAAGATAAGGTTAAGATGGATTTGAAAATGAATGGCCTTCTCTTTTTAAGAATGTGAATTGAGATGGATGGAGAAGTATTTTTTTCTTGCTTGTTAACTCTACTTGGCACATACTCTGGTGAGGCAGTGACTAAGATTGAGAATGTCTTCTGAGAAAAAGCAGAAGGCAATCAAACCTGGTCCATATCTGTCTATCACACTTCGGTTTTCTAAAAGTGTGATGTTATTTTTTTTGCCAATGGCTGGATGTGGAATGTGGATTGGCCCTCTGATTCATCCTGACGGTCCAGAGCCTCTTTTCAATTGGTGGTATAGGCTGCTGTTTGGAATTTTGGAGGCTCCAGCTCTGCACTCTATCACTGCTCATCACAATTATTTTCAACAAAAAAATCAGTTTTTATCAAGAAAATCACCAAGATGCAGGTTTTGCTTGTTTCTTTTATTAAATCACCTTGATAATAGCCTGTATAACCATATGCAAAATTATTCATCACTAATATAATAATTGTGTTACTTATCACTAGTATAATAAGTGTAGAGCCTTACATCAGGGAATTTATATGCTATAGGTGGGAAGCAAGCCAAATTAACTGCATGCCAGCTGAATAATTTCCACAATAATTATTATTATTGTTGAATCAACCAAGTAACTTCTCAAATGCTATTGTGATTTCTCTTCTAACACTTTGAATTTTGGAGGTTTCAAGCTTATAATTTGGCATTTGCCCCTTCAGTTTCTTTTGCCTCACCTTTGTTCCTATTGCAAAGCCATTTGGCATTCTTGTTGCAATGCACTGTGAAAAACTGTTCTAACTTCTGATCTACACATATGGTTATAGGCTCATTTGGTACCCTGTTGGTTATTAGGTGTGTTGGGATGCTAATAGGTCAAACCATAATTCACTATTGACCTGATTTTGCATTCTGAGGTTAAGGCATGTTTGTGCATCAGGTGCCCTCTATAAAGATTATTCTAGAGATTGAGGCTTGCCTATTTTTTAATCTGTTCTGTCACTGGTAGCTAAAATCCAAAAGATTGAACCAGGTTATGAAGAGATGTACTGGAATATATAATATATTTTCAGTGAAACTTACAAGGGAGTGTTGATTAAAAAAAAACCCCAACATCTCGTAGCACAGAAAGTTCATTATAAGGATTTTGTGGGAGGGGTACGGAAGGGGGCTTAAAACACTGGATTTTTGTCATTATCTCTGTCTCCTTGTAAGCTCTCTAATACTTCCCAATCCCTGCCACTGATGACCTTTGCTTAGAGAGTTGGATGGCAGCCCTTGACAGAGCCTTACAGCCAGAACACGCTAGTGACAGATGAAAAATCACCCATATATCAGAAAAAATAAAAGGGGAAGGATGAGGGACAAGAAACCTGATAGTTCCCTATTTCTGCTCCCTCTTGTCTGCTTTCAGGTGTCAACTTGAAATGCAGTTTTTAGCTTTGTTAAAATATAGAGAATATGTACCTAATTTGAAAAAGCTAAATCTGATCTTCACATGATTTCAAATAATCTTTTCCCACTGTTCTGTAAATCTGTTCCAAATACACATGGACAGCATAGAAGTAGGGACAATTGGGCTCCTCATAAAATGAGAAAGAACCCTCATTTAGGCCTTTGCTTAGTCAATTTTTTGAACTTGAGAAAGTATTTCAAAAGTAGACAGCAGCTGTTTTCATTTCATGAAAACTGTGCATTTTTTGTGAAAGCTGATGCCTTTGTAGGGGACCGCACATTTGGCTTTTATAATGGGTGGGAAAGAGATTCCCAAATTCAGTGAACTTCAGTAATAATTAGACATGTCATTTACTTTTGTAATTTTTAAAAGCCTTTTGTAGAACTTCAAGCATTTTAACTTTGCTTTTTCATCTTAACTTTTTGAGGGCTTTAGAAATAAATTTTCATGCTTTTTTTGTGCTTATTAGAGTAAAATTACTCCCAACTAATTGAACAGTCCCAGAGTAGGTATATAATAAAGATTAGATTTTGCTGCATAGAACTAGAAAAATAGGAGCAATAGCAAGTATTTCCTGGATGTTTTGATGGTATATCACACCTTCTGATGATTATTTGTAAATTTTAGTTTTCACAGCTGCAAAACTGAAAAGCAAAGGACAAGAACTTTTGACACTGCTCTTACTTATCAGGGTCAGTTGTAATTACTCAGCCTAGTATCTCATGCATGTAAAATTCACAGAGCCATAGATAAACTTCTGAGAGAACTGGACTAAAGAACACATGCAAAAATTATCAATTTTATATAGGCATATGTATTAATCTGAATACTAAGAAACTATATATATTTGTTAAATTAACATACAGCTCCTGGTTTTACACCTCTATGTTAGGTAGGGTGGGTGTAGGTGGATGTTGAAATACTCTGTAGTTAATGCTTTGGTTTATAAGTCAAAACATTTTGCTAAAGAAAAAAAGGACAGTTTAAATATTTTTAGCTCTTGCTTCTATTTACTAACAGTAACTTGAAGAGTAGTATGAGGCTGTTATGACATTGAAAAATAGTATGAAATTATTTAGATGAAAATCAGATATTTGCAGTAGGATTTAACTCCTTCAGATGTAAGGGAAAACTAATCTACATTAAAACCCTCATGGAACATTCTCAATAATGGGTCCACTGAGACTGTGGTATGGTATAGGAGTGTTTGTTGTTAGTGGGAGGGATGGTATCCACTTTTTGCCCCAACACAAATTCAGGCAAGTATTACCTTGTGTGTCCTCCCTCCAGGGAGGCCCAGAGAATGTGTGATCATTTAATGTTCTGTCTGAGAAGTTCTAGTCACCTAGGCTTATTCCTTAGCAATGTCTGGCAGCTCTTGGATAAGTATTTCTTTATAAGAGGTGGAATCATTGTGTGGGGTGATAATCTTCCACCTCTCACTAGGAAAATATACTAACTATCTGATTTACACCATTGATTTGGTTGTTAAAAAGCAGGAGAAAACAGTTTACCATTAAAATTGGTATGAGTTGCATAAATTACATTATCCTCTGAAGGTACTCTATCATAAACTAGAGTTCAGGGTATTAAAAATTCAAAACACAGTAGAGAAATCAGGGTTGGTTGTTTCCCAATGCTGTCTGAAAAAAACAAGATTATTAGAGTTAGAAATCTATTGCCTATGAGTAACTGTTGCCCTGGTGGTAAAATTTACAATTCCAGATTCTTTAAATGAGGACTTTTGCCATTTTAGCCAAGTAGGCAACCAGTCAGCATTCACAGAAAATACAAATAACAATAAGACAATGTTTAGAAGCCAGATTTGGGACTATAGCAGTAGGATAAAAATTCTGTACTTCCTTCTCCTGGCACCTGTCACAGGTGCCCAGGGACACTCATATATATTTTTGGAATTAAAAAAATATATGCAGATGGAAAACTATGACGTTGTTTCATTTTCCCCCCCTGGACCTTCAATGTAACTTTGAAGTTTTCATTAAATGAGACTTTTTCCCCCCTCTAGCTGTTTCATTAAAAGGAAAACACCTTTTAGGTCTGTGAAGGAAGATAGTAGAAACTAAAATGCAGACTTTGGAAAATATCTGGAAAATTGCTAAATGGCATCAAAAATAGGATGGTCATGTTTGACACAAATTGGGTAACTTGATTTTTTTTCTCCCCACTACAATTAATTACTATTTTTAACCAAAGGTTTCTACCTGTAGTTATATGTTAGATTTCATTCATATGAATAAGACTACAGAGAGTGATTTGATTTTAGACATTTCCTTAGTATTCATAGGCGAGTTTAAGTTGGAAAGTGCCAAAGAGGGTCAAATTTTATTAGGTTGTTTGATGCTCTCTCCAGTTGAATGTTGAACATCTCCAAGGATGGAAATAACACTGCTGCTCTGGACTCCTGTTCAATTTTTGAGTAGTCTTATGCTTAAAAATTTTTCCCTGAATCCTGATTGGAGTTTTCTATGTCACAGTTTGTGTTTTGCCTCTCATTCTGTCACTGTGCACTTCTGAGACGAGGCTGACTTCATGCATCTTCACAGATGCTTTCCAATAGGGTGAGCCCTGGACCTGCTGCAGAAAGCCAATTATTTCCTTGACTGAAACTCCATGTGTGGGCACTCCAAATGCAGTCTGAATGGGGAGGAATTCCACTGACTGGATGTTCTTCCTAAGGCAGTTGGGTTTGACTGTCCTTGCTGCAAAGACATGTATAGACCCATGCTCAGCTTTTTGTCCTCCAAGTCTCCAGGGTCCTTTTCTACAGTGCTGCTCTTCAGCCTGTTCTGTTGCTTCTAAATGTAGAATTCTTTGTTTGTTAAACTTCGTGAGGTTTCTGTAGGGTCATTTTTTAGCATCTGGGTATTTTCAGGGTCTCTGAAAAACATGTCTGCCTTCTCCAATGCCAACTACTGCCCTTCATTTATTATCACTTACAAAGTTGATCTTGAATTAGGTTATTTTGTTAAAAACAACAGTTAGATTTAGTACCATTCTGAGGAAGTGAAAGTCTCTAGATAGCTCATGATGTACTTTATTTTTTCCTTCAAGGCTTTATTCTGGAAGAGATTGACATTGCTTCGCATTAGAGTTGTATGGTTGAACAGAAATTACATTGGACTAAGTTTCAGGAGAAAGGACAATACAAATATGCAATAGAAATGTTACTGGTGGTATAAAGAAAGAACAAATATAAATGTTTCAGTATGAAAGCATCAGTGAAAACAGTGAAAGAAGAGATAAGAGATGTGTTGGTAGCATCTAGATCATGAAATTTGCATATGATGTATAAAATGATTACATATGATTTACAATGATGCATAAAAAGAATTGCAGCAGCAACTGTACATAGGAACTTAAAAGTGGCCTTTTGTTTATTTTTAAAACCCTCAACTTTGATATAAAGTCCAAAGAGAATTATAAAAATATACCACGTGCACCTACTGGATTGGAAAATTTTTACCATCAAAAAGTCAGAATGTACTGTTACAGCTAAATGAGGGAGGACACCCATCTACAAATGTCATTGCTGTTAACATTACTTCATATATATATATATATAAAATAAAGTCTTCATTGCAAGTGAATTGTCTACCTCATTTGTTGCAAGTTATTTTTTTGGCTTTGTTGTTTGTCAGGTTTTGTACCTTAAAATAGTCATTAATTCCCATCTTGAGAAAAGAGAAACAGGAGAGATTTTGCATATTTGGATAGAGGCTCTGTGAAGCAGCAGTGTGGATGATTATTTTTTCCCTGATTCCAGATCATCCCGAGTACATTTTAGTTCAGTTAGAATTTATTGATGCCCTTGGTCTAGACTATCTTTGCCAAATCTTGAGGCACTGCTCTCCAGCAGCACCTACACCCAGTATGCCATGGGGGTTGTAATAAACAAGTACTTTTGTGGTTACCTTCATGTAGTTCAGTGCCAAGGAGAGGAAGAAGTGTTTCACCAGGCTTTTTTCCCCTCATCTTTTTGTTCTTTGTTGACTGTGGCACCACTTACCTTCCCGCTGTTCTGTTTCGCGTGCCGTTGATGTCCTCGCTGCTCTGCTTCTGTTGTCCTTGATATGAGACAGGGAAAAAAAAAAGGAATGTATGAAATCCACAGAATGAACTTCCTGTCAATGGAAAGGGTCAGAGGGCTGTGGCAACCTGAAGTGAAGGCCTGGTGGAAACAATCAGAAGATTGGCAAAACCTGTCTGGTCTCTGCAGAAACAGGCGTGGTACTTTGGAGAGTGTTTCTTTTAGTCACCAACAAACACCGTTTGCCTCTCTTGCCAGATGTTTTGCCAAAGTACTAGACAAGAACTTCAGACAAAAATATAGGACAGCAAAATTTGTATCTATTTAGTTTAGACTCCTGGTGGTTCTGAAACTGAGGAAAACCAGTTGTTGAGAAGATCACAAGTGGGCTGATTTTTTTGTTTGTTTGTTTTATGTTTTTTGTAATAACCTTATTAGAAGCTAGCAGAACTCAAAGTTTGCACTTGTTTGTCCAAGGAATGCATATTCTAATTTGTTTGGCAGCTCTGTTAATTGCTGTCTAAAATAAGCAATATGACAGAAAAATTTTCTGAAATTTGTGTTTTTGAACAGCTATTGCCTTAACAAAAACTCCTGCTGTGATTCCAAGACACACAAATATAACAATTTGCAATCAGGTTTTCTGCACCTGGTTAGCTGTCACTGTGTTAACAAAAGAACAGAAGTGAAGGCTGCTCCTGTGCATTTCTGCAGCTGCTTATTTTTTCTGGTTTCATAACATAAGGGCTAACAGCAAAAAAGCCATGGTAAATATTATTTTTAAGTAGTGTAGATAAACATTAATGATGGTGATTGTGGCAGACAGCATATCTGTGGAAAATTTGCCTCATAACTTATTTAGGAAGATTCTTCTCTTTTTCTAACATGTCATACTGAATTCTGCAGTGTTACAAAGAGCAATGCCTTTATATTAAAATATCCCTGCACCCCTTGTTGTCTGCTTTAAAGATCCATTCAAAAATTTATGCATTTTATAACACTTGATTTTTATTTATGTGTTAAAAGTGTAAACTTGCAAAGCACTGTAAGTCTGTGCTCTAATTACCAAAAATCCAAAACCTTGACCACTTTCCTTTAACCTTTCCAAAAGCATGCTTTGATTGTTGAAAGAATAAATCTGGCAGTTTGAGCCAAAGTTGTAAATGTGTTCCAGCAAGAGGTTCTATAAAAGAAAGCAGTTGTAAAGTACACCATTGCATCTGCTCCCACACTGTAAAATTATAGTGAAACAACAGTGGATCCTTGCCCACTCTTTTGCTCGGTTTGGTAAGAATCATGGCCAAATAGAGAGTTCTCAGACCAGAACAGGAGAGCTTGCATTAAATTATGTGTGACTGACATGGTAGGTAATAGGCAATAAAAATTTCTGTTATGATGCTATTAGAGGGGGAAAATAAGCTTTTTCCAAGAATAATGAAATCTTGCCTAATAACTGTGTCTATTCCTTTTACAAGAAAAGTGACCTTACTGTGTTAAGTTCAGGAATTAATGATTCTGATATTTCTTTAATGGGAGTTTTCCTCCAAGATATTTGGAAAACAAAGCTAGTGAGTTTAAATTTTAGCTCATCTGAATCAAGCATCAAGTTAAAGCATCTGAATCTTATGCTTACGTTGTTTAATTTGGGTTTTTTTCCTGACTGAAAATCCATGTTTATGCTTTGAAGTGAGGTGGATTTATTTTTCCTTACAGTGAGGATTCCCAAAACATGTGGCCCTTCCACCCTGGATTGTATGATTCTATAAATTTTAGGAAAGGTTTTACTGGGAGGAAAAATTTGATAGTTAATTTTAAAATAGAAAAAATCCAAAAGGTTTTATAAATAACTTTGTCTGACCTGTCTCCTGTATCTGGACTTGCCTGCAAGGTTTGATGTCTTTTGTATTCCAGCAAAGCCTGTGTGTTCCTATGGGGTGTAGTCCACCAGGAAGAACTGGGTTGCATTTCCTTCCTGTTCCACTCAGAAATGCCTTAGTTTCTTTACAGTGCTGGAGACTTTTTCCATGCTTAGTCTCTTACTCTGCCTTTTCCCATCTCAAACTCAGTGTGCCTCATCCTGATCTAAAAAGCTTTTATCTCTTAGCATCTTCTATAGAGCAGAAGTAACTTATTACTCCATCATGAAGGCTTTCTGTGATTCTGTCTCTCCCATTTTGAGTGGATAATAGTTTCAAGCTAAGAAACAAAACAGATGATGTCCATTGTATTGACTCCTCATGCAATTTCTATACTCTAAAGACAGATATCTTAATTAAATTTTACACTTTTTCCATATGTAGGAAGCCCTAATTGGTATTTGTAACATATTTTAGAATGCATGAGATGCAGCTCATTATATATCATAAATGTATTAAAAGATCTTCAAATATCACAAGAGATGCAGAGGAAAGACTTGATATTAAGGGAAATATTGCAATACAGATGGTCTCACTCCTAAAAGTAATATCACATGTATTAGGCTGTTTCATCCTGTCTCTTTTCTTTTGCCTTATGTACATTAAGGTTTCTTTTTCAAGTCACTTCAGAATATTCTGTCTGTCTCAGCTGGTGAGTGAACATGGTTTTTATTGCAAGGGATGGGGTAGCAGGGAAAAGCATATATTTGCAAAACATCCTTTCATTTTAATGTCTGTACTTACTGGACAAAGGGATCCAGATGACCCTATCAGGATCCAGATGATCCCACTTTTGGACTCAGATCATTTTCTGCACCTGATATTTGCTGTAAAGCCAAAATTTACTTTCAACTATAAATGCACAGTTGAGTGTCTGTAATAGTGACACGTGTAATAATGATGAGGTAGTTTGAAACGAAATTTAATGCATTTGAGATATTTAACCTTGCATCAGACAAATTTTAAAGGATCTAGGGTAATGGTGCTTGCAAAATCTTCTGGACAATAATGGACATACTGGGCAAGACCATAACTAACTATAGGAAAGTAATGTAATTGCATCTCCTGCTTTGCTCTTTTATTTGCTTAAATGGGTAATTTTTGCCAAAGGCTTTAACTGCTGGCAGCTGAAATCAAGTAGATTGTGGGGAATCCTGCACCATCTTGTAAATGAATATTTGAAGTCAGTGACAAGTTAGCCTGCAAGGTTAAAAGAAGCAAAGATTGCTACAGAGCCAGCCTAAGATTAAATATCCTCTAGGTTTCATATTTTGATTTCTCCTGAATAATCAGCTCATAAGTAACCACATCATGGTGCTCTGTTAGGAGTCCTTTTAGTTGGCACTGGTTTTCATATCATAATATAATTGATAGCTTCTTTTGTCAGAAATCACTAGGCAGCCAAATAAACAGTATGTCCTTCTGTCTGTTCAGAAGTAGTGTAATGTTCAGAAATATTGATCCCTCATGTCAGATAAAGCTATAATGAGGATAATAGCAAATGAACAAAAAGCTGCTTCAACATGTCTCATCTCTTATGCAAAGAATTGTAAAGTTACTACCATATTGACCTTGTGACATGCTAAAAGTTACTGCTGCCCGTGCTATTTAGTATTTTCAAATGGCTGCTCTTCACGGGGAGAAAAAAAGGAAAATATATAGCTTTTCCATGACTGCTTTACTTTTTATTGATCTCCCCACTGCTGATTTAAATGTGAATACTCAGCGATAAGTCATCCAAGTCATCTTAACAGAGGATGGCACAAACAACTTTTGGCCAAAATTTTCTGATTATGGAGATTTTGGCAGCTTTTTGTTTATCACCTGCCTTCTTGCCCCCTTTCCCTCATTTGTTTAATTCCTAATTAAGTGAATGCTTGACCTATAGTAGTGTTCTAGACTTAGTTTAGGAGACTGTCAGAAATAATGCAATGCCAATCCTCTACGTTCACTACTTATTCTTCAAAACCTTCCTACTGAACTTCAATTTCCACTTAAATTCTATTCAGTTATGGAGAGCTTATTTCATGCTAATTATGAATTAAAATATCCATTGGAGTGAATAATATAGAATGACTGATTAAAAGTGAAAAGATTAAAAGACTCTCCATCAAATAAGTGCATTTAAAAATTAAAATATAGAATCATCTGGGTTTTGACTGTGCAAAAAGAACATCTAGTAAAAACTAGTAAAATGTAATTTGGTACATTTTTTAAACATCAAGACAGTAAGTAGATGAATAAGCTGCTAATGGACATTATTCTCAACTCATTGCATGGATTGTATTAGTGTTATCTAGAGTTTTGCACTAACACTGAATGCTGCAAAGAATCTTTAATTATGCCTTTGCTGCTAAAGAAAGGAATGGCCTTGGAGGATCAGTGCTTACACTGCTCATCAGCATGTTTGGTTCCTGCCAACTAGCACTATTCCAGCTGCTGCCTGGGCACAGTTCTTGTGAGTTGTTTCCAGCATGAAGCTGGGCTGTGGCTGTTTTGGGATATTTTGAGCAGAGGACAGTGAGCCATGTAGGTATATACTAAGTTGTGCTCTGCTGCTTGGTTCCTAAGGGGAGTCCCATGTCTCTTATATTTAGTAGTGTGGCAGTAACCTTTGTGTTACAAGGTTTTCTTCACAGGCCTTTAAAAAATTTACTGGAATTAATTGATAAAGTAAAAATGTTTGTGCACATGTCTTTTCATTTGAACACTTAATAAGTCTCATGAAGGAAGCTAATGTAACATCACTAAGTTTTCACATTTGAAAAACTTTACTTTGAACTATATATTTTTATGTTTTTACATTTGGCTTGGATTTAACCTGGTTTTATCAAAAAATCCAAATTAAATTCAATAAGACTCTTGATTCTTTGCTGTCATTAATCCTTTTCACCTTGTATATCCCCATCTCTATCAAAATCTGCCTCCAGTGCCCAAGTATACATTAACTTTCATGTTACAAACTGGATTCTGAAAAGACTAAAGCCAGTGAGATGGACAACATAAATCAAAGTTTGGGCTCAGATTATAAAGCTGTTTATGAAATAATTTTATTTTTTATTTTGTATTTACACTGAGATGTGAGTTGTTACTACTTTTAGAGGTGTCTAATTTCTCCCATAAACAGAGTCTTTTGTGCTGGCCAAGGCCATGGGCTGTTACTAAAATGAGAGTTCAGAAAGCTGCTTCTGAAGTTTCACAGATAAAGGCAGTTTTTCTTCTCAATACCATTAATAGAAACCCATGGAGCCAAGCTTGCACAGAGCATTACCTTCGAACCCAAAATAGCTAATTAAAGTCTGAGAATAAGCCTTGTCTTCTCTGCAGTTCACTTGACTTGCAAGTAAAAAGATCATTCTACTGCCAATGCTGAACTAGCATCTAGGAAATGGAATGTGTTAAAATCTTCCTACCTCTTTGGATCTGTTTTTGGGCTTGTTTATTTATTTAAAATTCTGCTTAGCACCTTACTCCTTGCAGTTTCTGGCATATTTTCAATGGTAGCTTTTTATCTGGATGTGTTTGCATGGGAATTTTACTAGAATTATTTCTTAATGAATAGACATACTGTCTGGAATATAGTTTCAAGTAGATCTGAAACAATAGCATGGATTTGGCCATTATTGATGTCAGAATTTTGTCTGGGATATACACAAGCACATAGTTACCACTGAGATTTAGATTTAATTTTTTTTTCTTTTTTTTTAAATAACAGTGAAACTCTTTGTGTTTAAGCTGCATGTGTGATTTTGTTTTTGTAGTGGTATCTCTGAAGAATCCAACTGTATGATACTAAAAGTAGTAAACCAGAGAATGATTATGTGATTGTAGCCAATTTTGCTCTCCAGTTTGAGAAAAGCCAGTCTACACTGTCCTTTGTAGACAAGTCTTGGAATAAAAGTTCTTACAATACATTCTTGATAAAATTCTCATTGGTGTATGCATTATTCTGCTTGTTTTTTTTTTTTTCCAGAAGGAAAAAAATGCAAAAAACTGATCTTTGCACATTAAGCTTTTGAACAGTCTGTGGTACAGTTTGTATCTTAATGTAAAAATCTGAATCAAATAATATACTTGTGTAGACTGAAGAGGTGTCAAAACACAACTATTACATTATTGCTTGAAATGAAACATAAACCACTCAGCTACAGCCATGTAGCCTTTAATCCTGTATAGGTACTATGTGCATGCTTAGTTTTATTAAAACATAACAGTAAAGCTTTCTATTGCACATTTTTTTTTTTTGGTGAATATACTGTTGGGTAAACCTTTATCCAAAAATAAAGTCTATTACTTTTAAACAGGAGCTTTATTTGTGGCTTTGGCTTGGAATTAATGGGTTGTTCAAATAGAGACTTTTCTGAAGTAATGCCCCTCTAAAAATCAGTAAAATTTACTCCATTTGAACTAACAAGACACTTCTAGACAACTTCCTACTAAATTGAGCTTCTTTATAATAACTTTTCTATGTTAATCTCAGACATCCCCTGTGGATATTCCAGTTATGACTCAGCAAAGAAACATGTAATACCAGTAGCAAGTGACAGTCCTCTGCAGCACTGATGGAGAAACATGTCTTGCTATACCCAAGGCAATCCCCATGGAAATCTGAGATTGTAATAAAACAGAAGAGAACAACAAAAAATGTATTACAATAAATGAAATTATTTAGAATATCCTTAAGGCCATTAACAGCATTTGAGAGAGAGAAATCTCAAAGGTAGCAGGCTCTGAAGGGTAACAGACTAGTTATTTCTGTATTGAAATTTCATATTAATATCATATTTTTCAGATGTAATCCAAGTGTGTGGAGAAAAGCCATGGTGTTTTGAGAAATCTTCAGGAATGTAGAAAATGTTAAATTAAACAATTTTGTTTTCTTGGGTTGATGTTACCCTATGGGAACTGAGTATTTAGGGTACTGTAGGAGTTGAAGTAATTTTTAGAAAATAATATAATCTCTTCTGAAACCAAAACACTCTTTCATGTGATGCCATGAGAAAAGAACTGTGAAACTTGAAGGTTGCTTTTTTTTCCCCCTATGATTTTATGAACTTTATTTTAAAGATGAAGGATGTATTTCGTACACTCTGAAGTGAGAAGAAGCCAAGTTTGATAACGTATTGTAAATGGACATCACTCCTACTGCTCTATGACCCTTTAAACTGGGCTTTTCTCCAGTGACAGCTGAATATTTTTAATAATTCTGAGAACCAGATCATAACATTTTGAGTTCTAAATTAAAAGATGCTTTTGTCCCAGTTGCCAGATTACTAGATAAAAACCCAAGCAAGCCACACTTCATAGCATTTAGACCATTTGATCTTCACAGTTATCTAAATATAGGCACAGGCAATCTTTCAGCAATCACATCTGAGACACCCAGAAGTGATGAGAAGTTAAAGGATGAGACTTCATTTTCAGTTGAGAAAATCATATCTGTAATACTTCAAAACATTTTGGAGCCTATTAAAAAGCTGGTGAAAATTACGTGCCAGTCCTTGCATCCTACTTAATATTTCCTGCGTGAGGAATTATGTTGCTGTTTTGTAAGGTTATTCTTTACTGGACTGTACTTTTGTGTAAAGCACAGAAATAAGGTTTACATGCATTGTTAAATACTTGATCATCTTTCTTTACACAGAGTAGCATCCATAGTATTATAGTCTTGTCATTATATTTTAATTGCTGCTGATGTTACCAAAGAGATGGCATTTTTCAGGATAAAAAGTCCCAAGGAGGTGGTATTTCTTTAACCATTGTCCCAGCAGGGTGTTTGCAGTTATCTTAATTCTAATGATATTCAAATAACAAAATTTCTGTTGACATAAGGAGTGTCTACATTTCTTTTGTTAATTGCAGAGATATTGATTTTTATTGGTCTAGGTGTAGACATTGTAGTTGGAGTCAGCAGATTTATTCTCCCATCACTCACAGAAGCCTATTTCAAAAACTCTTATTTCAGTCTGTGAAAGAAGGCAATAATGTGTGTATGGAGGGAAAGAGTCTTGCTTCAAAACCAGGAGACATTTGTCAGTCCTTGAATTTTGGGCTTTGACATTGTCAGTGTCACTAAAACTAGAAAAAATGTTATTAAATATTGACTTCGCTCATAGTGAAGCCTACACTCAAACTCATTTTTTGCTATCAGCAGTTGTATTAGTGCAAGAGAACTTCTGGAGAAACATTCCCATCATCCAGGCATGAGATAAAGGAGGAAGTGCCATAGAGGAGCTGGAGATAAGAATATTCCACTGATATCTCCTCACATCCTTAGAAGTCAGCTGTAAAATTGGGGTCTCGGCACTTCTGAGTTGTGATGATAAAGAAGGAAAAAAAAGGCAGTGACACCTTAGAAGCAATGTAAACAAGTAAGAACAGGGACAACACGTGAGGACGTGAACAGCATGGGGTCTCTAGGAGAGCAGATGTTGCTGTGGGCAGGAGAACTTCAGAAGCTGGTTGGGATCCCTGAGCCCAGCCTCCGTGGTCAGCTGCTGTGCAGCCACTGCCATGGACAGCACTTCTCTTCAGGCAGAGGAAAGGGTAGGGGAGAAATTGGCTAGCTGAGAAAACTAGTGAACATCTTCCTAGCTCTGAGATCAAAGGATTTCAAACTTCTGGAGGAGAGGAGGAAGGGAAAATTGGCTTTGCTGCTAGGAGGTTTGATAGATCAGACTACCTCTTATCAGCAATAGCAGCTTTGTGACTTGTGTACTGAGAAAAGAGCCTTTCCAAAGAAACTGGCTGCCACTGGAGCATTTCTCTGCAGGTCCCTAGCAGTTCTGAAAATTCATGGATTATGAAAACTGGTAAGGTCTGAACACACAATACAAAACATAAATTTAACATATTTTAAAAGGCTATCATGATTTATTTTCTTGTGTGTTTTCTTACAGTTAAGTGACACTGCATTAAATCTTACTTTAATGTTCTGGTAAGCAAAATGTTCTTGTTAGCATTATTTGTTTCTTTTTACTGTGTGCACAATATGTTTTAGAAATACATTTTTTGGAAATATGGAGGATTAGCAAATATTAAAATCTTAATATTTTATTTATTTTATTTTAAGGAAAGGTTGCTAGCATCTGATAGCAATGTCTGAGCATAAGTTTAGGAGCGCAGGAAAGGGAAAGTACCTGCTACAGTAAATTAGTAGAAGAGGAAAGTCTCTGCTTATCCATTTGCCAGTTCAAAGGTTGTAAAAGAGGAGCTAAAGCAACACTGTGGCTGGGCCAAGTTCATGTGGTGTGACCACTAACTGTGCAAATGGATCAGAATATAAAATTCATATACATTAATATTCATATACGCCATTAATTTGTGTGGAAAGACACAAAAAATTTGTAGAAAACTGTGTGTGCACTTGGCAAAAACCAGATGAATATATAGCTGTACTCTCATGTCCAATGACCAGCTGATATTTCTCTTCTACCAAATGCTTTTCTTCTACTCTCATTATACAGGTTTGTTTATTCAACCTATTTGCATATGAATGTATTTTTGTAGGATTCCTGCTCTTATGAAGCTAATATCTAAAACTTTAGAAATTTTTGTTCTACTTTTATGGAAAAGTAAAAACAAAATAGGTACTAATTATGTGGATGAAATTGTGTGTAAGAGTTAACCCTGGCTGTGCAATGTATTCAGTCCCTTTTCTAATCACCAAAAGGCAGTTTCCTGCAGTTTTTTGTGGCAGGAACAATTTTAAAACTGGCTGTGCTCTCTCAGCATGGAGTGGTGGTACCTGCTAAGGGGATGGTGGTCTAATACAGAGTTTTTTTGTTTTTTTTTTTTTCCTGTGAAACTAAAAACAGAAACAAAATGCATTTCTTTGTCTTTAGAGGAGATGAAGTATCAGAATAATCAACAGGTAACAAAGTGAAAATATTTAAGATGACAAGCAATAAGTTACCAACAAAGATTCAATTCTTGGTATTGGCAAAGTGTGAAGTGTTTAGTAGAAATATTAACTTATGTAAACTTGCTCCCTTACATGTATTTTATATGTAAATATGGGGTTGGGTTTGATTTGTTTTTTTTGCTATTGCAGTACTAAGGAACAGAAGGAGTGAGCAATAACTGGGGCAATGTATGGGGCCATGACCAGTACAGGATATCTAGTAGAGAAGGTGCAGTTGGAAGCAGGAGAGATTTAGTTTCTATCATGGAGTAATTTGATGAATTCTTACAAGCAAGTGAGAATTGCAAGATTGGGTCCTTTTCTTAGTTCTGTTTGTACAGTGTAATCTAGTAGAGTTGCTTAAAAGATGGCCAGACAGATTCACAAGAAAGCATTAAGAAAAAAAATTTGACATGTTTTTGAAATATTTCTATTGCTCCAATTTGGGAGCTGTGGAAATATGACCATAGTGTTGCAGAATCTAATGATTTACAGCTCCAAGAATGCAAGAGCAAATTTTCATTTTTTGGAACTTTTCTGCAAAAATATATTTTCTTAATCTGTTGTGTGCTTGGTAATGACAAGAACAGCCCCTTGTTAGACTCTTGTCAGAACAACTTTTTACAGAAGCAAAATGAAATCCCTAAAGTAGAAATTCAAGCCTCATATATATAGTCAAGGATTTGCTGATGATTCTGGTGAATTGTGCTTTCCTGCAGCCTGCATGCCTTTATCTGTCTTCTGAAGTGGGGACCCTGGTGTGCCACTAGTTCTTGTGGATACATTCAGAAGGTCTCACTTTTATATGCTGCAACCTAGTCAAATGCTCTGTGCTGCTTTACA
Organism: Chloebia gouldiae; assembly: GCA_003676055.1. Lineage (NCBI taxonomy): Eukaryota > Metazoa > Chordata > Aves > Passeriformes > Passeridae > Chloebia > Chloebia gouldiae. The sequence continues at coordinate 13,082,558 of QUSF01000001.1, forward strand.
TAATAAGAAAAAAGAAACAGATTTGCAAAAGGCATTGTGCTTGGTTACAGAGTAAGCAATAAAAATAGTTTTATACTAAATTCAAACCCTTTTAGTTATCTAGTTATATAGTGTGCATTTTCTTGAGGAAAAGGTTAATGAGATAAAGATATGACTTCTATGCCTGATTTTGAAGGAATCCTTTGTATCAAAGGAACATTTTGTTACCATATTAAATTTGCTACCTTACTGATGATAAGGCTAACATTAACACGTGGAAAACATTTACAGAACGGCAAAGTTTAAAAGTTTTTGTTGTCTATTTTTATCTATATTATACAATTGAATTCTGACATGCAGGCGTGGTGCAATTTTTTCTGTAGAAAGCTTGGATAATACCTGGTAGAGAGAGAAGAAAGTCTCTTTGTGTTTGCTCCAAGTGGCCATGATAAGGACACCTCCAAAGATTTGCTTAATTGTGCTCCTGCTCCTTCTTGGCAGAAGAGATGCAGAGTGAGTTTAACAGATGATTGCTGTTGTGTTGCTGTATTGGAGCCCTTCAGCTTCTCACAGACATTCTCTTGCATTTTCTGCACCTGGGCTGTTTCTTCAGCTGTCATGCTTGTCAGTAATAACATAGGCCAAAGATATATGTGAGGGAAAACACGGGCAAATGACACTGCTGTAGAGCTGCTGAACAAATTGTCTTGTCATTCACTTGGATGTGTATGAACATACATATGCACTGCCTTCCCATTTACTTTAAAGGATGACACCCTTATTGCAGAGCTTAAGTCTTTCTGCGTACATCAGACCATTATGCTTGTAGTATATCTGCACACTAGTATCATTCTGACTTTGCAGATGGATGTAATCTGAATTTCCAGAAAGTGTGTTGTCCTAGGATATGTATAAAGTCTGTAGCTGAAAGGGGAGATTAAAAAAGTAGCTGCCTGCATCATACTTTTGTACTTCAGCCATTTAGTATAAATAGCTGGATTTTCCTCACTAATTTTAGTGTATGCATGATGCTACTGTTTGCCATCTAAGAATTTTGCAGACAGGAAATAATAGGTCAATGAAAAAAAAAATAGTAACAAAAAATAATATTGTACAGATAACTTGCTCTGCCAGCTGCCTTACGTGTAGTCAGACCCAACACCCACATTGAACAGGGGATGGACTGCTCCCTCTGAGGAGGAAGCAATGACAGAAACAAAAGGTGATGAACTGACTGTAACTCCCATTCCCTGTCTCCTTAAGCTGCTGAGGGGAAGGAGATAGAGAATCAGGAATACACATAAGCCTGGGAAGGGAGAAGGTGTTTCTTTAAGATTTGTTTACCTCATATTATCCTGCTCTGAGCTTGGTTACTAATAAATTCAGTTAATTTCCCCAAGCTGGGTCTGTTTTGCCTGCGGTGGTTCCTGGTGAGTGATCTCTCCCTGCCTTTATCTCAACACTTGAGATTCCATTATAGTCTCTCTCTCCTGTCCACTAATAGGGAAGGGAGTGATAGAGTGACTTTAGTGAGCATCTCACACCCAGACAGGGTCAAAGCACCATGCACGTCCTTTCAACACTTGTCCTATTGTGAGTTTGGTACCATGGGTATACTGTCACCTGTAGATACCACTGCTTATATTGATGCAGGGTTTCTGTTATTTTATACCAGCACAGTCTTAGCAGAAAATTGTCCCTGAAACAGCCCAAAGATGTCAGCTGACCACCTTCTGCATGCTTCCCTAGAACATATATTTGCTGTCAAATGTGACAGCTCAAATAGACCATGCTGGTTAGCCATTTTCCCTCACTCCCTGGTTCAGCTGAAATCTTTCACAGAGCAGAATTCCCTGTTCCAAATACTTAGGACTAAGATATAATATTATCTCTGCCTGTTTGTCCCTGTCCCATAACTTCTTTGTGTTGAAACTCTGCATTGCTGGTTATGAAAAGAGCTTCAAGACTTCCTGGCAAAGATCACTAGTTTCTAATTACATGAAGCACCTGGAAGAAATTATGGACCTATCTTGAAGGTGGTGGATATATCTGGAAGTGTGTGGGGTTAGGCTTCTTCTCAGGGCACAGCGTGGCATGCGGGTCAGAGAGTACAATTAGCGATGCTTACTTGCCTCTTGAACAGGTTGCCTCTGTTTGAACTGAGAGATTTAGGCAGAAAGATGAGGTCAGCTTAGTTCAGAGCCCAGAGAAAGAAGACAGGCAGATCTCTACATCTAGAGGGGCTGTTAAGGAGAGAGATGTTACAGCTGACTTGGAGGAAAAGACTATGTGGAGCACCAGAAGGGAAGCCCCAAAGAAACAGAACTGTATCCAGACTCTCCTTATGGATTCATGATCCTGATAACCGTTTTCAGGTCTGGGACTCTTAGATCCTCTCTAAGAGGATCTAAGTTGTCTTGGGTGGAGTTGTCTTGGAAAGTGGGCCCCAGACAGGTGTGTCCATGCATTGGCTCTGATGTATGTCTGTGCTCGGTACAACAGTCACTTTGGTCATGTCCAAACCTGCCAGACTTCTCTGCTTTCTTCCTTCCAGGAAACTTTGTCCAGTATCAGATTCAGCTGCTGAGTGACAAGTAGGTGAGATGCTGGTGAAGTAGGAGCTGTTTATATGCAGGGTGGCAGTTGATGCTGTCTTTGTATGGGAGTCACATATAAAACAGATTTGGATCTGTTGTTGATATTATTCCCTGTCACTTACAATGCTGATGAGAGTTGAAAAGAAATATTTTCATATGAAAACCAGAGGAAATGTTGGTGCAGGAACAGACTGTATCTGTCCTTTCCAAATTCTGTTTTCTTTGTTTAGAGTGGGGTGATATTTTTTTAAGGTATTCTGTCCAGGACTCTGTGAGGGTAATTCAGAAAGGTCTTAAAGATTAGGCACAGCATGGATAGACAGAGACCTTAGCTTGAAAGAAACTGGTGAGAACACTGTATCAAGGTATGATAGTTAGGGGTCAGAGGGTTGTTCTGCTTTCAAGGTGGATTTTTAGAAGCTTCTTGCTTCTGCTACAGTGATATACACCCATCCATCCATATGTCGTATCTATTTTCTTTCCTCAAGTCCTGCAAATCTGGTCACTTTCTTTGTACCTTGAAGATATTTTGAGTCTTTCTACCAAAACTCCTTCATAAAAATGCTAAACTGAAGTGTCTGAAGAGAAGCTTGATTGTAAGAGTAATTTGTTATTTTCTATGTCTCATTCTTACTATTGCTATTCTAGTAAATTGTGGTAAATTCTTCCCCTCCTGTGTTAAGAATATGCAACATTAAATGGAAACTAAATTCAATTAATTTCCTTAGTTTGAGACTACATATTTGGGGATTTTTTAGTCCTGATATATTCTCCACTGGTATTTTTTTCAGAAGCTGGAATAGTATGAAAAGTATACTCAAATAAAATTTGCTTGGAGGGGTGTTCCATTTGGGAACAAAATGAGAGACTCTGCCATGGGTGAATACAACTCCTGACTATCCTCTGACAGTAGAATTTCTTAATTTGGCTGGTTGAACACCACTTGGATAAGGTTCTGCCTTTAAGCAGTGTGTCATTTATCCCAATACCAATAGCTATAGTTTGGTAACTGTAGCCTCAAAAAATATAGGTAATAATTTTGTGCGTAAATAATAATGTGCATTCCATAGGAAGAAGAGAAAGAGAGTTAATGCAAAAATGTGGGTAACTTCACTGGGTTTTTAAAAACAAATAAAATATGTAGAAATTTGTTGATAAATTGAAAATCAAGAGCTATAATAGCATGCATCTGTGAATAAGTTTGGTCAGAAAGGCAAGTAAAGGTGTATCAAAATAATTAGATAACTCAGTGCCATATGATTTTGAAAGAGGAGGAGAAGGTGCTCATGCTCATATCTTGAAACTATACATAGGGGATTTAAAAAATAAATCAGTTGTGGCACAGATGTGGAAAAGAGAAAGTGAGATGTCCAGTAGAAGGAAATAGATGTACAAAAATGCATTGAAGTGATATAAGCTAAGACAGCTGATCCTTTTTAACAGAAAGTCAGAGAAGTATAAAATATCACCTCCCAGACATTATATGAAAAATGTATTTTCTGACTAGGGCAGTTACCTGTTAATCTTAACCCGACACAGCTGAGCCCAAACTTGAGAAATCCTTCTTACATAGCCATACAGACAGGTTTATGTGACTTATTCAATTTTCTGTCATTACTTTTTCTATCTGGATTCCTGCTAAGCTTAAAAGCATGCACAATAAGGACTGAACAATTGCTTCAGATTTACCCACTGACTTTGGGTTTATAAAGCCCTGTTCCTGAGCATAGCAAGAAGTGACTGCCTTAAAATCTACCAATTTCATTCCTAAACTTCCTCAGAAACAAGAAAATAGGATCCAATATCTACCTGTCTAATCTAATGAAAATTTACAGAGATGTGTCTGAACTCCAAGCTGCCTCATCTCTTTGATTTTAATGTAACTATAAGAATAAAGCAGTTGGAGTTTGGCCTTGAATTAATTTTGAGGTAATGAAAGCTAGTAGCAGTGTGAAGGTGACAGATGCACCTGGAAGTCACTCATATCCCACAGTTTGCATATGCATTGACACTCATGATTGGTGTGCTTGTGGACCTCCCTTCTGAGCACTGTGAAAATGACAACATACATATGGAGCATTCCTTGATCTGTTTTCCATTTTACTTTCCATACTGCTGTGAAAAGTAAGATGGAAAACATACTCCAAACATGAAGTTTAAAATTGAGAAATGGTTGCATGCACTTACAGTAATTAACCATGGCTTTGGCAGAAAGTCACACAGCACAGATACAGAGGAATCATAGTTATAGATGGTGATGGAAGGCAACAGCATAATATGTTTAATGTTTCAGCACAGAGTATTTTGATTGTTAGCTTCTTGGGGGATTGGTTAATTGCGTGTTTATCTTCTGTAAAATTTGTTACTAAATAAGCTTTTAAAAGCATAATTCTGGGAAGGAGCCAGTCTGAATCTAATCCATATTGACAACATAAAGCCTACTGCAGTTACCCATTAATGCCTAGCCTTGCTTGCTGTGCTTTAATGGAATTGTGTAAAATGGCTTGGATGGAGTCCAAAAAGGAACAAATTTTACCAAGAGTTGTTAAATCTTTTTCTGGGGTTTCAAACAGCTAATAGTGGTGAAAGGGATGGGAAGCAGTCTTACCTATACTGACTAATCAGTAAAATAAATATAATTACTTTGCATGAACGTAATGACACTAAAAGGAACTTTGTGGATCAGAGAGCAGGTTTGCGAAGTTAGGTAAACTCATTTCAGTTCCAAAACTATTGATTAATACTTCTTTCAGTCAAGCAGTCTGGCCTGCATTGAAGGAGTTAAATGGTGATTCTGAGACTGTAGCTTGACCATAAAGTGACTTAGTTGGGCTTTAAAGCTTCTCTGATCTGGTCAAACCCCCCATAACTGTGTGATATTGAGGTTTGGAAAACTGATAAGCTTACTGTGATAGCTCACATTTGTTGCAAACATTTAAATAAGCTAATTATGCATTGAAGGCATTACAATGGATCTGCTATCATTTCTCAGTGTGTCTCTGCCTTTATGACGCATAAAATATCATAATATTTTCTGTACATGACATAAGAAAGCATGAAAATTCCATGGACCATAACATGGGATATAGCAGCCTAATCAGATAAGATGCAGGAATACTATATTTAATTTTTAGTATGTTGTTTGAACTCTTGTTTTACAGTATATTCCTACTTGAGTACAGGGAATAGAGGTTGTTGTGTAATCAAAGTAGTGTTCATGTTTCCTTAACTAGGTGTCAATCATTCCAAACTCCAAAAGCTCAATTATTTTTGCAATTCATTTTTATATTTTGTAGCTGTTAGCCCAATAAGAATGTTTTTTGTTTTTTTTTTCCCAGCTGACACTTGCCCAATTCCAAAGAAAAAAGAAAATTAGAATGATGCTTTAAAGTACAATGTATAAAAGTATGCAGCTGAGTGTTTCCTGTTTTTACTTTGAAGTATATAATTTTCTGCATTTTGTTACATAGATTTTTCTCTGTTTCTGGAATCACTTTAAAAACTGTGTCTGAGAGAGACAAAGTGAAAATATTTATTTTATGGGGCATTCATATACTTCAGAAAGAAAAAACAAGAGCAAATATAATAGATTCCTTGCAGTGTCTCTGAGCGCATGCCATCTCCCAAGTGGTAAAGTTTGGCAGGCAGAGGAATGGTGAAAAGAGCAATATTAATCTTGAAATATTCCGAGTAACATTTTTTTATATATTGTTTAAAAAAAGATGTCCTAGCCAGCTGACAACGTTTACAGTTTGGTGAATTTTCTAGAGTGTGCATCTTGGTGTAAAATGTTAAATTGTGTATATTTTATTTCCATGAAATCTTGTCTATTGCACTTGGTCTCCTTCCTCCTCCCTCTGCCCTCATATTGTGGGTGGTGTGAGGGAAAGGGACACTTGCCGAGGCAGAGGATGGTGTTGGCATGTTCTTCCCAGAGCCAGTATTGGCTGGATGAAACTCTTGGAGCTCTGTAGCTAGCTGCTGCTCTGTTTTCTGCCTTCTCATGTTTCCTCTAAAGCTGGTGAGCATAAAGACATCTGCAAAAGTGCATAAGCAAGCTTTACTTTTCAAACTATATTAGTTTCTCCCCGCTTTATGCCTTATCAAGTTTCTCTCGATTTGAATCTATTTGTATAGGCTGAAAATGGAGACTTATGTCAAATACCTTCCATGAAAGGATGCTATTAGTGGGATAACTATGGAAATGTGATGACCAGAACATTCTTTAGTCAAAGTTTGCTTTGGCCTGTGTGAATGGTCTCGTTTGGTCTGTTTCTGGTTTTGTTCTGTTCGTTGCAGGAAGTGGATATTTACAGGACACAGTTATGGGCTGTGACATTCTGGTACAGTTATTAGAATGCAGCTCTCACAGCCCCTTGTTAATGTTATTTATTACTGTGCGGGGATACTGACCTGGGATCTTAGTTGGCTATTTCTAGAAAGGATGGGCACAAACAGTACAGATATTTTTTGGCTTGTTAAGTTGACCCTGTCCAATTTAGAACTACCATTTTTGAACTGTAATAAGATAATGAAAATAATATTGCCTTTTTCCAGGATCTGTAATGCATGGCTGGGATGAAGAAACTGGGAAATGGGCAAAAACATTCCCAGATGTTTCAGGTTTACAGGTATTTCACAATTATCTGTTTCAGTGGAGATTTGAGTTACCAGTCTGGTTACTAGTGATCTGTGAAATTGAGTGGCATTTAGTACTTGTGGGTTGGACAGGCTGTCAAGTACCTCATCTTAAAGTCATTACCACTATTTTGTTCCTTTATGGCATTTTCCAATGCTCTGTTCTAGTCTCTAATATTAATTATGGGATAGTTTTTTTGTTTATTTATTTTTTTGAGAGTTTTTTTGAACCACAGGCATAGCGTATTTGTCTAATCTCCAGAATTTCATAAACAGACCTTACAAGTCAATGCTAATCTTTAATGAAAAGAATTGGTTGACTATTTCAAGAATATTCCTTACATGAGACCCCTCTAAGCAGCTTTTGCCACAAGAACAGTTTAAGTTTAGTAGTATAACAGGTAAAAAAAAAATAAAGTTTAAGGGGTAGATGATTTTTAAAATACGTGTATTTTACATCTGTTGCCAAAATCTTGTTTTCTGTCTAAGTGTTTCTTTTGGTAAGCCTCTGGTGTGGTAGAGCATTTTGATTGCAACACCAATTTACTTGGGGCTGACGTGATTGATACGTTTAAATTTTTCTGTGTTAAACAAGTTCTCTCTTTTATTAGCATAATGAGATGCGGTACAAAATTGTTCCTGAAATTGAGAGCAGAAGAATGAGATTAGTGGATTTTAGGATAAGAGAGAGGACATTTGAGTTAAATGAATCTGCTGGGTTCTATATACTTAAAGAAATTACTATGAAGAGCTGCCTGAAGAAATCTTTGACTTGATTTTCCCCAGCGCAGTTGAGAATAAGACCTGTTCTCAAGAACATCTTCAGGGAAAATGTGAAAATTGGAAGCAAGTTCAAGAATACTCCAAGGATTAAATATGAGAATGTATTTTTTTCTACACAAAGCAGGGATATGTTTTACTGGGTTGTGTTTCTCCTTGCATGGTGGTAAATGATCCCACTTATCAATAGCAAAGTAGAGGAATGTGCCTTTAATTTCAAGCCAGTACCTACTTTTGTTGGATTAAATGGTCAGCTCAAGTGCTTTTCTGAATCAAGGCTTGTATGATGTCTTGTGCCTCACTGACAGTGCACAGAAAAAATATTAAAGGTGCTGCAAAATCCACTATATAGGTAATCTGTCACCTTGAAAAGGTCACCCACTTTAAATTGTAACTCACTTGGTTGCAATTGAGACACGAGCAGAACCTGTGTGGTGTCTTGAAAAGCTCAGGAAAGGAAATAAGTATTGTCATTATTTAGAAGTGATGCTAATAATTCTAATGCAATTAAAGGGAGCTGAACTGTTTCAGTGATGAGCAGGCTAGAGTCCCCGGGCATGGCACACTCCTTGTTTGTGTGCATTCCCCAGCTGCTTAGCTCCAGTAGCAGCTACAGCAGAGTTAGCGTGGAGAACAGCTCCAGCCTGAGTTAGCTCTGAGATGTGCTTCCAGCTGTGTGCTGGGGGCTGGAGCATCTCCACAGGGAGCACTGTAGCAGGAACAAACCCCTGCAGCTCTGGGCAATTGATACTGAGACACTTCCCAAAGTTGTCCATGTTTTTTCTTTGTACTGAGATCAGAGGAGTCATTGCTCCCATTCCTAAAATGGGACTAAAAGTGGAGTTGTTTACTACTTCTAAGTAACTCTGAAGCAGAATTCAAGCTCTATTCTACTTAGGGCTTTAAACTGGATATAAATTGGATTCTTGCCCCAGGCTTTCTTAACATTATTTAGGTTTCCCATATAAAAAGGCAATACACTACAGAGTAGAAGAGCTACTTGGGGAGAGAAGCTCAAGTACACAAATGGACTTATTGCAAATCGTTGTTTTCAGGAGAACTAAATTTTTTTGGCATTGCTTGATAGGAGATCTGCATTACTTGGCTTGCTCAAAAGTGAAAGAAAAAAAATGGGATATGAGAAAAATCTAACCTCCTTTACATCTCTGTTTTGGTAATCTTTACTAGATTATTTTAATATAAGGCCTCCTGACACACAGACTTCACTATTTACATTATGGAATTATTATTTTTATTAATTTACGGAATGATTTTTATTCTAAACTAAATAGGTACGTTCTCAGCCACCTATTTGTCTAATTTCTAAATCTGAATAGAATAAAGCTAATTAAAGCTGCTCTCTTTTAAAGTTTGCTGGTTAGTCAATGAAAGAGAAAATACTGAAACAAGAATTTGAACATCAAATATTTACCTGTGAATTGTATTTAAATTTAATTAAATTATATAAAGCAATTTTAAAACCTGTCAATGAATGTGCTGTATCATTTTTTGTGTCTACATTTTTCTGCAAACTCTTAGGAGTGTGAGGACTGTTTCTATAAAATCATTTATTTTGTTGTCTTTATGACCAGGATCTATCAAAATAAGATGACATCTGCTAAAAGACTGTAGCCTTCATTTTCCCACAAATGTATTTTCTTCTTTGGGCAACAAACCCCTCTGTTTCTGTTTGGTAAGCAGTGGGAAATTCAAAAGCAGGAAATAAATGAACTCATATGCTGACCAATGGTATTTCCCTTTAGAATTACTATTTATTTTTTGCCCATTTTCTTTGACTTCTTTAAGCCTAAAGCTTCCCCCAGCATGTTAGAGGACTATAATGTTGTACTTCCAATCTATGCTGCAAACATATTTTTCCTTGCTATGAAATTTACTGAAAAAGGGATATGGCAAAGAGATTGCTGCTGCATGGAAAATAAAATTATTCAGTATATGAGCCAAACACACATCTTGGACAAGATACGTACATTATACAAATAGATCTGACCCCATGACTTTTTACCAAGTTCAACTTCTGGGATGTTTGATGTGAGGCTAACATGGCTTTAATCTCCCTTTAGGAGGAAGGTGAATGGAACTGAGTCTGGAAAGCTTTCTGTCTTTCCCCCTCTTTTCTATCTATTTAATTCTTTCTCTTTTCCCTTTCCTTTGTATAATCAAGGATAATCTATAATAATTTCCCTCTGCTCTTTTCTTTTGTGAAGCTGTCTACAGAATCCAAATTTTCTTTTTCTCTCATTTGTCTCTGGGAGAGGGGAAACAAAGTCAGTTTGTCCTATTGCAAGACATGGTGTCACTGCCTTCAGATGTGCAAATTGGATATTTTAGTGTTAATAGGAAGCAAAGAACATATGCCATATACCACAAAGCTCTCTAGCTGTGGATCTAAAATGTAGTGATAAAATTTAGCTCTTATCTCTTCAGAAGCAGATGTTTTACTGGCTTTGGTTATCTGGGAAAAACCTTTGTCCTTGAAAGGATATTTAGAAATGCTGCATAATTATTCTTTTTTTAAAATATGTATGTTCCCCCCCCCAAAAAAAAAATGCTAAATCTATCTTCATTGGGATTTTTAAAAGTATATTTTCGACTTTATAGAGAAGCAATAAACAAAATGGCTATTAGAATAACACTGAGAAGTGTCTTCTTGAGAATACTCTGAGTCAGTCACTGAATCTGGCATTTTCTGGGTTTAGGATTAGGGTGGTTTTCATAACTTAAAAAATGTGGATGGATCTGCACAACAATTTTTCACTAAAGTAAACCATCACACACAATCAAAAAAGAAGTTATTAATGGGAGAATATTTCACAGAAAAGACATGGGCTCTTGCTCTTGATCCTCAAAGGAAGAACAGAATCCAAAACCAAACATGGAACATCAAATTAATGATTCAGTTGAACTCTAAATTTTGTGACTAGGAGGAAAGACTGGTTAAAAATACTGGAACAATAACAGAATTGAAAGAAAGAAATCAAACTTTCATGACCTTTTTGCTGTCATTACAGGAGGATGTGTTGACACTTCTTCTTGACAATTACCCCAGACCAGGTCTACCTGCACACAGGTGTGCATCCTGGCATCTGCACTGCAGGATTTAGGAAAAGCAGTATGGCTTGATTTTCTGCTGGAGAAACACCCAAGTTATATTTGTTGTCTCTATGTTGGTTGAAGTATCTAGCCAGAGAGAAGGGTGGCTTGGAAGGTGTGGTACCTCATCCTGTAACATATATCACGTATTATGCCTCTATGCAATGAAGGCACATGTGTGGGGGTTGGGAGTGAATTCTGATTTTGGGATCTGCCTCTAGAAAGCTTTTTCTTTTTTTTTTTCCCTCATTCCTCTCTTCTCCAGCACTAGAAGATACAGTCTTCTGATATTTATTACCTTGTATTCTTAAAGGCCTATTCTGTGATTTGTACGCAGATCTGGGATATTGGAAGAGATAATACGAGGATGAATTCACAAATCCTTTTCACAAGGAAATTGGTATTCTTTCCTATAAGGATTCCACAGAAAAATCTTGAGGTGCTTTGTTACCCCCTATGTTACTTTACAGTGGTGCCTATGATTTAATTTACATTTATTTCAACATGGTGAAGAATGTTTTATCAGTTATATAGTCTGATATAAAAGGGTTGGTTCTGACTAAAAGGGTGTGTGTGTCATGGGGTGGGTAATGCTTGAGAGTAGAAGGAGATTCAAACACCCCAAAAAGCAATGCCAAACAGTTTATAAATATATTAGAAATAAAACTTTGGAAATAAGAAACAGAGTATTTATATTTATTTTATTTACTTAGTCCCAGCTTTTGGATAAAGATGTTATCCAGTGATTTTGATTTTAGGAAAATAAGACCCTTCATCTCTGAAATTCTCTGTGAGTTGCTAAATGATATCTGGTATGAATTTAGCTCCTCTAGGATAAAGGCCATCACTGAGGAACTTGTATTTTTACCACATCAACTTAATTTTAAATTCATGCTGCCTAACTTCTTAACTTGGTCCTGTGAATGTTGATTTGGCTTCTTGGTTAGAAGTCAGCTTTAGAATCAAAGTAAATGTAGACTTGATAGCTACTGGCCTATAAGAAATTAACATTAACATTGTAACACCATCAACAGTTATAAAAAGCCATGCAATAAGTGCATAGTGGTATTACCTTATTTAAAAATGTTTGGTTTACATTTTTACAGAGTAAAAGCTGGATTTTAGCACTGTCACGAATAAATTTATGTTTCATGGTGACAGCAAGATACCACTGTTTTTTAATGCAAAGGTGTCTACATCACCGTAAACATTTGTTGAAAAGCAGAAACTAATCATATAAATAAAAAAGAAATTTGCTTACATGATCTCAGATTTCACTTGATATATTCTGATTGTGTATTGGTGAAAATATCTACGCTTATTCAAAGTGTGTGTTAAGTGTGGATAAGTCATTTAAATGTACTCTACTAGTCAGTAGACCTGAGTCATTCTCAAAAAATGGAACATAATCAAAACCTCTTTAAATGTAAACATAAAAATCAAATATTTTTGGCAGTCAAGCAGTGCAGACTTAAATGGAGGAAGAGACTGTGCTTGGAATATTTATGGTATAAACAAAGTGGAGAATATGGAATAAATTTCAGGTGATGCCACATTTTTCTTAGCTATCCAGTTGTGTCCACTCAGGAGGTTTTGTAGGTTACAGGATTTTTTACATTAGAGTTGTCTGTGGCATGACATTTCAATCTGAGCAATCATAACTTTTAATATTAATATTTTCTGTATTACTTCTGTGTGGGAAATGAGCTTTAAAAATCTGAATGGATGAAATGGCTCAGCAACCAGTTTTTTTTTGTATTTGATGTAGGTTAATGCACAGAATCTGAGGCGCAGGTGGTTTGGCTTGTCTCAAGATTAACAGCCAATGTGTTAGACAGGAAGAGAACTCAAGATTTCCATTTTCAGGGATGCATTGTTTAAATTGATCATGGGATTACTAAAAAATTCATGTGTTCATGATAGATGGTTTTATTTTTTACTACTGCAGTTATTCACTGAAAAGGACAGTTTTCTGCACAGAACTATAAATCTCTGCTTGAAATGCAGAATTAATATTTTCAACAGCTGACCTTTACTGTGTTTTTCAAATGGGAAAACCACTAATCTGTAAAAACCTTTATGTTAATAGGCCTCGATCCTTAAAACAAAGCATCACTGTGAGTTAAAAGCATTGGTCAAGCCTTTGCATCCCAAAAAATGCCCTGGGTTTGGTTCCCATGGTTACTGAAGGAAGTACTTGTGTAGCATCCAGCAGAGAACTCCAGGAAGAGGCAACAAGGGAATCATGGTTTTGGAAAGACCAAGCTATAACAAGCATGATTCCTGTTAGGAAGATCCCTTACAATCTATCTTCCAATAGTGCTGCTTCTTACTGGTACTGAACCAATTAATAGGTAGTGTCATAAAGATACAAGTTAAATGCCTCTCAGGACCGAGGAGAGTTGATTTAAGGACTGTTTGAAACACCTTGTCATTTGCTATGGTTCAGTGTGAATTAGTTTTCAGCCATTAGTCACTATAATAACTTCACTATTTTACTTAATGTACCAAATTGATGCCACTGTAACTAAAATGAGAATTTAACTGCGAAGAACAAATAGAGCTTCTTAACTCCCTTTCTGTTGCTGTCCTAGGACAAAATTTATAGAATAAAATGACCAAAGGCAGTGAGTTTAACTGCTAAAAATGCAAAACAGATGAATATTAAGTCAAATGGTCAGTGGCTATTTTTTTTTCTTTAGCAGCTGAATATTGGTATTAAAGGGCAGAGGAGGAAAGGTCAAGTCCACAAAGATCATGATGACTGAGCTCCTCTGAGAATAGAGCTTGACCTGATGAAACATGAGAACAACCTTGCCTTAAACTCAGATTTCCCCCTGCTAAATTCAATAAGTGCAGGGAAGCTTCCCTCAGCTCAGAAGCCATGGAAGCACACACCTAAGAGTACAAGTGCTTGATAGCTTCACTATCAGGAGAATGAAGGCTTTCATTTTGCCTCAACTCACATTCTAAAAGTAATCCCAAAAAATCTACAGAGCCTGGGATGCGCGGCCCTGATGCAAACTTTCTCTGGAACAGGTGCCATTGCAGCCAGCTCTTTTCCTCAGCTGCTGCTTCCCAGGCCCATGCACTTGCAGATCTATCCTTTTTCTTCTCTACCTTGATAGTACCCACAAATTTTTCTGGAAAATATATTTTTGGAGTTCTCACTAAGATTTGGCAGGCCTGTGCTGGGGCTTTCTCTTGCTGTCTATATTGACCTTAGCCCTAATATTCCTAAAAAATTGGAAAAAATGTTGGTGCCCAAAGGCACCAAACCATTTGCTTGATGCAAAACTCCCATTTTTACCAGGCCATATTTACCAGTGACTGTCTTAAAAATTTAAATATATTCCACTTTTTAAAAAGTATAATTAAAAAAAAAATTGATATTCTGGTTGTAGTAGTAAGCTTATATAAAATAACATGGGCAGAGTTACTTCTATAGTCGAAGTCACCAGGGTAACCCTTTAGAACACTCAGCTAAATGTTATCATATTAATTCAATTTTTAAATCCTGTTTTTTTAATCACTGTTATTTTTTTGAGAAGCCATAGTGAACAGCTTTTTTTAATTAGAAATTAGCATCTCTGGAAATAAAATAAATTATTATGTGGATAAAAATATATTTAAAGCTATGCTGGCTGTAAAATTGAACATCAGTACTGTGGGGTACAAAACTGAGATTTTCTTTTTTTTTTTTTCTAGTGCACAAGTATTATCCTCATGACATTTGAATCTATCACTTAATTTACTTACTAACAAAGTACTTCATCCCCTTGTCCCCTCCTGCCTATGACAAATATAGTGTGATCTTCATTTCTGTAGTCAAGATGAAAATACTCCCATTTTTACAGTTGCAATTTCTGGTGTGTTATTTTAACTTTAATTCTGGATTTTAGCTAGTATATGATTTGGGCTTTTAATATAATGAAGATTCCTTAGACTTAGTTTATGTATGCTGCTGTCTTAATTACTTTTTCAGAGGAGGGGTTAGTGAATGTTTACTTTTTAAAATACTTTAATACTTTTTAAGAGTAGATAAAATCTTGCTTGTATGGCAGTGATTAACTTACTCTTTGTAAATATATTTTATGTAGAATTAAATCACTATCAAGATCCTCATGTGTATGAGAACTTTAATTATCCCTATGTGGTGTGTCAAACTATTTCTTTTATGAATACATTTGGAGCACCACTATGGGAGGGAAAGAAGCTTGTTCCAAAATGAAATTAAAATTAGTAATGAATCTCTTGGAATGACACAGACTTAATCCAAATGAACTCTAATTCATAATAATTGCAAACTTTTTATGCTGAATTTGATCATGTTCCCAGTAGCTCAGGGTAAGGAATGGTTTCCAAGTACTCACCAATGACTGATATTCTAGGAAGCAGAAAAAGATGAATCCTGCCCTAGATGAAAGTTTCCAGCGAATGTACCCTTGAGGTGAGTATGATGTACCTGCCTTCCTGAGGGGTGTATGTTTAGGGTTTCAGGTTTCAGGTTTAGTATGAAAAGTGGCAGAAGCTCCTCTAAATCTGTGGCTTTTCTTTATGTCTGTGCTTACGAGCTCCCAGGAGTTTATGCCTATGTCCACAAAGGCGTTTGGTACCATTTAGTTGCAGGTGATTGTAGGCTGACAGCAAAATGTACTCACAAACAATGGGTAACTGCACTACTGAGTCCCTTTAAATCCCTAATGATGCCTGCGCTGGTGAATTATACAAGTTGATTTCTGAACCCAAAAGTAAATATGAAAGAAAAAGAAACCACTCAGGTTTTTCACTCTTGCTTACATCTTACCTGTTCTAATTCTTATAATTAGTCCTATGGTGCTTTCAAGTTGCAGCTATTTCCATTGTTTATGTATTGTGGTTACAGTCTCTCACTTCTAGATCCAAATACATGACAGAAACCCAAGCCCAGAAATGCAAGTGAAAATGCAATTTCTGAGAGGTGTGATGCTATATTTTGTTTTATGTAGTTCTCTGAGAGCTGACTTCTGTAAATATCCTTGGATGTTGGCATTCTAATAAATTTCAAAAAAATGAACACACTCAGAAGATTTAAAAAAAGTTATATGAGACTTTAGTGACTTGAGGCCTGTAAAACTGATCCTATCTCAAAACACGGGTGAAGTAGGATTGACAGCTTCTTTCCAAGTTAGAATTTATATATCCTGCTTTAGTTCTGTGTTTATCAGCAAAATAGCGTGTTTAAAATGTCTATTTATCGTTCATAGTTTTTCAGGTTTTTGAGCTTTCTTTTTTTTCTTTTTCTTTCCTAACAACCAGTCAGGTGATGTAAACCATAATTTAAGAGATCTGTAATAGCAAGGAGAATGATATATCAGAGGATCAGCTGAAGCTTGTTTGGGCAGCCTGACTACACCAGGACAGCAAAATCCCAGTTCTTTAGAGCTTGCTCCTTACACACAGCCTGAACTTGGCACTTTGGGTTCTTTTTCATTTGAGTGGACTGAACAGAAGTTGTGCTCCTCTCAGTTGATAATGGTAGTCATGAGAAATGGGCATGAAATGGAAAAAAAAAACTTTACTCAAGCTCTAAAAGTTATACAACTTTGGCATCTAGATGATAGGCAGATATGGCCATAATATGTGTATTACACATTGTTGCAGGCAGAAGTAGCTCAGCAAGGAATTTTACTTAATTTTCCTAATTAATTCTAGTTAACACAAACATTTCATCACAGATTCCGGTTATAAGAGACAGAAAATAAACAATCAAGCACCTTGGGAAAGAAATCTCCCTGTTCTGAGCTCCATATCAGTCCAACACCATTATGGTCTCACCTTCCCTTTTGCTGGTGTTGCTCTTGTGCCTCACAAGCCCTTGGTGCAGGAGGCTGGGGACCCTGTGTTACACTTTACCTCTGTTGCTCCTCTGCTCTTCCTGCTCGTTTTCCTCTGCTCCGCCTGTGCATCACCCATGGCTGCAGTCCCTTAATTCTTGTGTCCCTGCCCCAGTGGGAGTTGCTCAAGGCCATGGTCCCTTAGAAGTGGTAAAAAAATTCTTTTTTGATATCTACTATCTAACATCGTTTACCATGCTGCAGTTTTTCGTTCTCCATTGATAATTTTTTTATTAATAAAATTATTAAAACCCCGAAAACACTGTTGAGACAATGATTTAGGCTGAGTTTGCTGCAGCATCTGGTCTGATTTTGATAACCAGTATTTCTGTAAACATTTCTTTTGCTGGATGCATACTTTTAGCTACACTTGGGAAACAGATGTAATAGTCCCCTGAGAGGCAACATTTGCACTGAAAGTGAGCAGGCAAATTACTAATTCTTCAATTCTGTCTCCACCAGAAGCTGACTTACTGAAAAGCTAATTATTTAGCTACAGGCAGGAATGGATGAAATTGCTACCTGGAGCTGGGAGACTGGAAAAAAAACAACACATGTTGTAATCAACACCCTTTTCCATCAGTGCCAATGGCAATATAAAAATCTTATCATTTTGTGTTAAAAAAACAGGAAGAAATAAAAATGGGTGAGAGTTCAAAAACCCATCCAACAAATCAAATATTTCTTATGATTCCCTTAGGAATAAAGATGATGCATGATATCATAAGCAAGTCTAGGAACTAATTATACTCTATTTTGAATGCCTGAATCTGACCCTATAGATAGAAGGTGATAATAGCTGTTAATGGCAGGAACCTTTATTTGTTTTGATATGAAGCTCATTAGCATTACTAGAGGACTTTCCACTGACTGATGTAAGCTTGTTTAATGTTTAGTGAGGGCTAAAGTATTTAGAAATCTAGGGAAGGAACAGCATATTTTTGTTGTTTATTGCAAAAAGATAGATGTTTTGTATGCATTTTTTAACATGTTATCTCTAAGACAAATGTAAGGGTATTATAGAAAATTCTGAGATCAGTGTCATTGCATAGGCTTGTGGTGAGCTTGTTTTCATCTGCAAAATCTTCCTCTTTTCCTAAAGGCTTTCCTTGCTGTGGTTTCCTTGCTGTGGTTCAGTATATTTTCTGTTGTGCAGATGCAGCTATGTGTAGATTTCATTGAAAATCAGAATCACTGATATGCACCTGGGATAAAGAAAACACCATACCTTTTCCTAGAAGAAACCTGTGTACTTATCCTTTCCTATCAGGTTTCTAAATAGCTACATTATTATTTTCAGTTTCCAGAAATTGCATTGACACATCTCATTCAGCTGCCTGATTGCCAAAGTTGTCTGCCACTAAAAAACCTGGCATAAATAGGAGTGGTTTGCAGTAAGCTTGTTCACAAGCTGAGGAGAGGAAAAAGTACAGGTGCTGTGCTCCAGCTTCAGAGTTTCATGGTAGCTGGGGATCAAAATGTTTTTTGGAAAAATAAGAGGTAATTATACTCAAGGTAGAAAACTCCTGAATATGTCCCTGTGGAAATTTCCAGCATCTCTTTTTTATGTTTGTGGCATTTTCAGCCCTTCTTTGATTAAATCCCAGGAAGAATTCTGTGGCACTGTCTGGTTATGTTTTGCTGAAGCTCCACTGAGGGGAAAATAGTATTAGTCCTTTGACCTGGTTTTGGATTACCTGACTGGTTTCATGTAAGATGCCACTCGATCCAAGTAGTCTAGAAAGCATAAATAAACTTGAGCTAAAGGGGGTAAAATGTGTATATAAGAAGAATTTGACACTTTGAAATGTTGATCTTCAGAGCAAACATTTTAAGATTAATCACTTTAGGATGCAGAATGAAAATTTGTTATAATTTTGAGGCTCCGGTGTTTGATCTTACAATTTTTGGAATCAAAAGGTACTTTGAACTTACTGCCTAGGAAGGACATTGGACACTGGACTGGATCACTCTGGAACACTACCTTGTATAAACAGAGTAAAAAAATGAATCAAGAGCCCACTAGTTGACAGCTTTACTATGAAGCCAGTTCCAGTCAGAGTATAAAAGAATTAACCAGCATAAAGGCAGCTTGATCCCTGTTCAGCTGGCTTCAAGAATTGGCATAGTCTTGAAATAATTGAATTATTGAAATAAACCAGAAAATTGGCAAGCTTTCTTCCTTTTCACTGTGCCACATTTCATCTCAGTACATTTTTTTTGTAGTCACTCAATTTCTAAATTTTCTTTTTTTTTTTATCACAGTTGCATTTATTTGATCATATCTCCTTGCAAGAGTGTTTGTTCCACTTTCTTCTCCGATTTCAATATTTCATTCCCTTTCCTTCTTCCTTTCAGGAAAGGGAATGAAATCTTGTGATTTCAATGAGGATCAATTGGGCAAGCTATGGTTTGTTTCCCTGCACTTCATGTCATCTCACTCACTTTTATTGTTTTCACTATGTTTCGGAATTTTCTCTCTTTTTTTAGCACTTTTTTCCCTTCAGTTTCTTCTCCTGTCTCTATGTTTACTTTTCTTCCCTGATCTTGATATTTTGATGGGAATAATTTTGATAAGTTTCAGTGCTTTTCACTGCAGCTCATTTCATCTCAGGATACTTGGTTTAAGTCAGTCCATTTGCAAATTTTCTGTTGGTTTTTTTTTTTTTTTTTAATTTCATTTTATTTGCTCATATCTCCTTGCCAGAATGTTTGTTCCACTGTCTTCTCAGATTTCAAGATTTCTATCTTTCAGGAAATTGAATGAAATCATGAAAAGAGAAAAGAATTTGAACAAACTCTCTGGAATGGAGACATGATTAAATGAAATACAATTGTAAAATAGAAAGTAAATTTGTCATTGGTCTGACTGCAACCCAGTGGATTGAGTTGAACTATGATGCAGCAAAATGGACTGAAACTTGCAAATATTTTTGCTATTGAAATCCTGAAATCCAGGAAGGTAGTTACAAAGAGACAGGAGGAGTTGAAGAAAGGAAATGCTAAATAAATAAAAATCTGAAACAATGTGAAAACTTATAAAAGTGACTCAGATGACATAAAATGCAAGGAAATGGACCAAAGCTTGCCCAACTTATCCTCATTGAATCTCAAGATGTCATTCCCTTTCCTTTCAAGAAAGGGAATCAATCTTGAAAGGAAATTTTTCCTTTCAAGAAAGGGAATGAAATCTTGGAATCAGAGAAGAAAGTGGAACAAGCACTCTAGCTAGGATTTATGTTAATATCAAATGCAATTGGATAAAAAGAGTATATTTGTCAATACATTGACTAGAATATTGACTGAGATGAAATGTTGTGTAGGGAAAAGGACCAAAATTTGTTAAAATTATGGGCATTGAAATCGCAAAATCAATGAAGAAATGTAAACAAAGAATCAGTGATGCAATTAAGAAAATGGAAAAGAAGAATTTCCTTTCAGGAAAGGAAAACTTGAAATCAGGGAAGGAAATGAAACAAACTACATGGAGTGGACTTTAAAGGAATTTAAATTTGAGGGAATGAAATAAAAAAATTTCAGAAAATAAGTGGTTGTAATCAAATGTATTTAGATGACCTTAAGTACTCTTGCATGGCTTTTGTAGTTTCAATATCTTTGATGATCTAGTGTTCTTTTATTTTTTAATCTTTAGACTTATCCATCCCTAATCATGGCCTTAAAAACAGCCTTTTGCTGAGGTGCAAATCACAAGGGTGTTTCCTAGGAGAAATGTGTGGAGGGATCGATGTTGGGGCAGTGCCATGCCCCTCCTGGCATGCCTTTTGTGGAGTCAGTGTCCCTGAAACTCTAGGCTTTGTGGATTATTCAAGCCTAACCCTAAGCATATCAGTAAAACCAGCCTTTTTCTGATGGGCCCAGCACATGCGTGATGCTAAGAAGAAAGGAGTCCAGGAGCAATACAGGGTAGTGTGATGCTCCTTTTTGAAGTGAAATGCACTAAACCTTTCCAAATTGATACTCCTTGAAATTCTGAAATCAGGGAAGAAAGTGAAAGCAAAAGACGGGAGAAGAAATTGGTGTAATGAAGTACTAAAATAGAAAGGGAATTTTCTGAAGTGAAGTGAAAACAGTAAAATTGCATGGGATTACATGGAGTGCAGGGAAATGGACCAATCCTTGCTGAACTGATCCTCATTGCAGTTCCAAGATTTCATTTCCTTTCATGAAATGAAACTGCCTAATTCACAGGTCCATCCCAATTTCCCCGCAGTCTCTCCTCATACCTGTGAATGATTGCACCTCCTCTGATTGTATTCACTGTGGAATTCACATTTCAAACCTGCTCACATTGAGTGCTCTTTGTTTAATTCACCGATTATCTTGGAAAACACAAGTGTTGTTCTAAGTCAAAGCAATTTCAGTGATTGTGAAGATTATTGAGCTTTTGATTAAATTACTAGTAAACACTTCTAGATTTAATTTGTTCAGAGTGTGTGAAAGACAGGGAGGAGGAAGACAGAGGTAGTTACTATGAACTGTTTAGACCATCAATTGCTTTTAACAGAATGCACCTTGCAAAACATCTGTGCTCACTGAGGTCAGTACAAAATCATTAATTAACATCAGGTGATGACAAAAACTTTAATTGGTTTTGACTTTAAAGAAAATGTCTCCAGATTTTAAAAGTAAACTAGAACCTCTGGCTGTATTTTAAATGCAATTATCATCAGGGTTTCAGGTGGTTTTTTTGTGTATGTATTGTTCTCACTGTTGAATAGAAATATGACTAAACTAATTTTTTTTAACATTTAGCTGATCATTTCTGTTATGATTTGTGGATAGATTCTCTAAAGCAACCATTAACATTGGATTTTTTTACTCCTCTTTCTCATAAATTGTGTTTTCAGTCTGTTTTGCATTTAACAAGAGTTGGATTTTTCTAATGCATTTAATCAAAACTATTTTCATTACAAAACTATGGACTTACTACAACTGAAGAATAGGTAATGGTAAAGTTGGGTGGGAAGACTCCCAATAAAGAATCAGTTTTCAGATGTTTTGAGAAAAGGTATGGAAGAAGTAAGATTTTATACATTTGATATTTTCTCCAGTCTTCCTATTAGCTTTTTCTCAGAGAATGGGTTTGAGATATTGAATCATTCTCTGGACTCTTTGTCATCTATTGTGCCTTTCCTGAGCTGTGGATCATGACTGAGTAAGATCTTATTATTAAGGACTTAATAGTATGGTCTGGAGAAAATGCATTACTTGTCTGCTAGACTCTTTTCAATGCATACTGCATTGTGTTTTGCAGTTCTTTTACAACACCCTGTTGACTGTTTTCAGGTCAGAATTCACTAGGGACTAAATTTCAACATCAGTTTTGCCACTCTCTACTTGTGCTAGTTGGTTTATTCCCACCAGCATGTATCTTTAACGATTTTTGTATTCCTCTTTTTCAGGTCATTGTTCCAATTTCTCTGGAGTTATAATCTTTTCCTCAGTGTATCTGCAGTCTGTTCCAGCTTTACTTCTTTCAAACTCACAAGCCCACTACCTTTACCATATTATGTAGTGAACAGTACCAGAAACCAGTGTAAGCTAATACACAGTTCACCCCAGCTTCACTGTGAACCACTGGTATTCTGCAAGTGATTTTTTTCCCCTATTTGGCACCCACCTAGCATCAATTTTAGCCTGACTAGTTTTCTGTAGCTTGCTTTGAAAATGCCACATGAAACAATGCCAGAGGCTGAGCTGTACAGCACCTACAGCACCTCCTCTGTTTGTAAGGCCTGCCACCCTGCCCTAAAGGCATTTAGATGTGTTTAACAAGCTTAATTCTTGCCAAAGCCATGCTAGCTGCTGCTCAAGACTTTTTAATTTTCAGAAACTGTTTTTTTGTTTGTTTTTCTGTGTTCTTACCAACATCAGACTTGGTTTTGTCCAAGGCAGAATAGTAGCCTCGTCCCCTAAAAGAACACAGAATTTAAAAAATAAAAACCCCTCCAAAACAAACTCTCCTCCCACTAATATATTCTAAGGTAGATTAAGAAAGAGAGAATCAGCATTTAAAAAGTGAGAAACAGCTATAATTCAATCCCATGTATTGGAACCTAAACGATCTTCAAATATATATATTTTTCTAGATGTTTTTGAAGTTTATAAATTAGAAGATGTGAAACTGTATTAAGAAATAAAAAGAGTTTGGTAACCTAATAACTTGGAGGTGGTTTAGAAGTTATTATGATCATCAGTAGCTGTTTCAGAAAAAATGTTTATTTCCCTAAAACATTCCTGTGAAGTATTTGCCTAAACATCTTTGTAAATAAACATGCCTTCATAAATCAGGATGCCACTGTAAGGAGGTGTAGCCACAGTTAAGCCCGAGATGACAGCTCATTGATCAATTTCTAAAATGTAGTGTTTTCTAACATTTTTTTCAAAAAAGAAAAGCCAAAGGAAAGCAAGGCTGGTGTTATGCGCTGGATCCTACAGCACAGAATTCAAGGGCAGTCTCATATACTTCTCTTAATAGCTTTGCAAACATTTCATCTCCTACTAGCATTTTGGTTTCCACACATTGAAGAGTTGTCAGAAGACATAACATAGCTCAATTTTGCCATGACACTACATACTTATAAGAAAAAAAATTAATGTCCTTCAGCCACAGGAATTTGAAAAACAGCCCTTCGGGGTTCTGCAAGGGTAATCTGCTGAGTGTAAATTTCAATGAACACTGGCAGAAATTGGTGGGGCTTTCCAGTGGCTCCATGTGTATAGGCTGTGTGGAAATGAGTGGCTGTAAGTACATTAGAAAACTGTAGGGGAAGAATCACAGTTGTATTTCCTGCCTTTTAAGTATTATATTATGTAATGGTTTTTTTCTGTCTTCCCACTTTCAGATACTTCCTACAGAGGGTTTTAAAAATTTCAGCTTATTGGTGTTTTGTCTTTCAGCTTTTGCATCCGATTATAGTGACTTTAGTCTTTCCTCTTTTGTTATTTTCTTTGACTGTGTCTTTCTGATTTTTGTTTTCTCTCTATCTGCCAGAGTGGTTCATTTAGAGCTATATTTAACGACACTTTGTACCAGCTCTGTCGTCATTTCTGGAAATAAGGTACCATTTATATAATCAAGTCATGGTCTAGTCACTGCTTTGTGGTATTTGCAAGGTAAAATGTAAATTCTATTTGTGATTCATCAGGATAATTATAGCATTCACCAGAGTACATGTGGGCAGGTAAGTACATACACAAGTTAGATAACTGGGTCAATAGTGAACAATTTGTCCTTAAGAGAACTTGATTTAATAAAGACAGGTTTAATCTAAAATGAGATGACCTTTGATGGAGAAGTTTTCACAGAACTTAGTGTTTCAAAAACATCTTGCCTATATTAGAGAAAAAAGAGATATGTATGACCTGTATCTTGGACATACACATTTAAATGACATTTTTTATGATCAAGTCAGACATTTTAACATCCTTCTAACTGAAAAGTGTTAATTATAGCTTGAGAACCGAATCTGGAGATCAAAAAATGGATCTCATAATTTGAGGGATTTTTGTTTGGTTGGTTTTTCTTCCTTTTTTTTTGACATATATATCTATGTTTAACTATCTTTGAACATTTTCTGTTGATGTAAACACACTGTCAAGGTGAAGAATGAGGAAGAAGTGGAAATGCATATATGTTTATATTATTTTTTCTCCCATAAAAGAAAGACCTTCTGCCTCTTTGTTACATGAGTGTAATAGCAAGCCTGGCAGATTGGGGAGCCGTCACAGACTGATGAGAGAGAGCACCCATGGTACTCTGCTGGCTGCTGTAGTGCCCTGCCTTGGGCAGCCTGAGACTGTCCTTGACAGCAGTCAAATGCACAGAGCAAGGCTGCAGGTAAGGCTGTGCTTTTCCAGAACAACTTGCAGGGTTCATTCAAGCTTTTCTCAGCCGTGTTTGCTCTAACCCAAAATTGCATCTCTGACATCACAAGATAATTTTCTGGACTATCACAATAAATAAAAAACTCCACTGCTTTTTAATTTAAAATCACTTCATCAGTACTAAGGTATTTTCTTTTCTCTAAACAGGAACTTTCATTATCTACTGACCACCTGCAATCCTTGCATGATGTTTCAAATCAAATTTTTATCATCTACTGAGCTCAGATTAAAAACCAGAATTATTTGTTATGCTACTGAAATAACTGGTGCCAATCACAAGCCTTGACTCCATTTCCAACCTTTAAAATGGAAACTGTACTGACAGGATCTATATCACCAAACTTCTGTACTTCAAATTTGAATGGGACTATTTTCAAATCTGCTGCACTTTTTAAATGTTGTAAGGAGAGAGAAATTTTCTGAACAGAACCCTTAACTTATTGACTATTGTGCTAGATACAGAACTCTACTTCACTCTGTGATGGTGTACAAATTTACATGTTTTATGTCATTAAGTGGATGTAAGATATCACATGTGAAACTACACAAAATAATTGGACTCCACATCGATTCAATAACTATTCTTCAACTTCTTACATAGGCCAAGTATGTTCCCAAAATTACTCAGATCAGCAAGATCTCATGAGGAAAAGCTAGACTGGTTTTTGGAGTGTTAGAGTTTTGCTCTTTCCTTCATAGACTTTTACAGACATTTGGGCCACTGACTTGGTTTAATATATGTAGCATTCACCATATGAAAACAAAATAAAAAAATGTATTAATGTTTGTCTAAGTTCATTCTTTAAGAAGAGGATTTTGCCTTACAAAATTTAACAGTAGTTTCTCGTTTCCATAATTATAAGTTTAGAATGCTGCATCACTTAGACAGTAAAAAGTTCCTAATATTTTAATAAAAATGATTCATGATAGTAATGATTCAAAATGTGTTAAAGGGAAGCTTCCTTTAAAAAATTAATCTGTTTCCTTCCAGTTCTTGTTCAAAAGTTTGTTTTTGTCCAAATTCACTGTTTCTCATTTCTAGATATGCTCATTTTCTTCCCTTATGCTTTTGCCCTAACTTTAACTTTAACAGCTAGATTAAACAGTACTGAAATAATTTTTATTTAGAAATAAATATTCAATTAAATTTTAAAAATTTGTAATTCTCTTGATTACAGATCCCTCTCTCTTGCCCTAAAAGAAATAGGGATAGGTGTACTTTGAGATAAGTTCCAATGAGGGACTCAATAGAAGTAGAGATCTCATATCAAGAAAAATTTAAAGAAATAATACTGTCAAATAATTTGTAGCCAAATGTTTTCAGATGCAGCGCTTATCATTACCAACTTTATATATAATGTAAAATTATTTTAATGTAAACTACTGTAAATCTAGGAAGCTTAAACTGGATTCCATTGTACTGCTCTTTTTCAAGTGAGTAAAAATCATAGAATCACAGAATGGTTTGGGTTTGAAAGGGTCTTAAAGATCTTCTGGTCCAATCTCCCTGACCATGGGCATGGACACCTTCTGCAGACCAAACTGTCCAGAGCTCCATCCAGCTTGGCTTTGAACACCTCCAGCAATGGAGCACCCACAACTCCTCTGGGCAATGGGATGTACCAAAATCACAGCCAGGTGCTGCATAATTTGGGGACTCTGTAGGCGTGGGGAGGGGCAGGGACTCCCCAGGGACCAACAGGGCAGTGTGTTGGAACTGGGCTTTTTTGGTAACACAAGAGTGCTCTAAACCCAGTGGATCAGGATTCCCTTTGCTGTAGACATTGTTAGAACAAATATCTGCTTTTAAAAGCAAGGGGACAATGGGAAACTAAAACAAAGCACCGGATGATACTGGTTGGTGTAACACTGGTTTCTGAGCACACCACGTCTGGATGCTATTGTGTTTATTTGTAAGCTTCTGGAGGGACAAAGGTTTGGGGAGAAGAATAATCAATTTGCTTTGCAGATGGGGGCTTCTCTCAGGCATGAGTAATGGGGAAAGCAGAAAGGTCATACAGTTTCATTATTCGTTTTCCAGGTAGAAGTGGCCGTTGAGAAACCCTGTGAGCTACGTACAGAATTCATACACATAAACCCCCACTTCTTTCCCCAAAGAGATCTGAATAAGCTGTATATAGCCTGAATAAACTGTATACAAAAAATATCAATTAGACGGTTTTAAAAATACACAAAAAAGTCTACAGTGAATGTGGTTGAACTGCATGTCCTGAATTCCAGTTTGGTGACTTAAAAACTAAATCATCTTTTCTGACTCCTACTCTGACTCCTAGGAGTTATATTTCGTCCCCCAGTATTCCCTTTAAATTAATCTTTTAAAACTAAAGAACTGACAACTGAGAGGATATTCATAATTTGAGTGTACATAGCAAAGTGGTAGTTCTATTGTGAGTTTTTAATGGTGTCAATGTGATTTTTCAAAGTCTATCTTACATTACATATCTATTAGCACCCAGGCAAACCACCTGACAGAACTGTTTCCAGCTTGGGTGTGTAATCATATCTTACCTCTTCATCACTCACTCTTTTTTGATGGCACAGCTGAGAAAAGGGTGGAGGGAGAAAAGACAGCTATACAGACAATATACATTAATTTAAGTGTGTGTGTGTGTATGTGAGAGAGGTAACAGTATAGGCATTCGAGGACATCCTCTCAACCTGTAAAATCTTCATTACCTGCCTGATTTGCAGCACAGAACTAGCAAAGCAATAGACCTACAAGGTCATTTGTTTATATGCTTTGTGAGTTGCATGTATGATAACGAAATTTGCAGTTGCAGTTTTGATTGGCACATTCATTTGTAAATGCAGGGAAGGGGCATAAAATTCAAGACAGGTTCTCCATTTTAGTACATTCGCTTTTTATTTAATTTTTGTGTGTAACCAATTTTTTATATTCTAAAGGCTTTCACCTATCTCATAATACTATATTTAACCATTTCGTGATGAACTAATTTCGTTTTCAAAACATGCAAATTATAGGAACAAGCTTTTTAAAATGGTCTTTATCTAATAAAATGAGTCATTTTTCACTTATCAAGTTCAGAAATAAAATTGCATACAGCTATTCTTGCTCTACTAAATGAGAAGAGGAACAATATTTCTTTTATTACCTGTCAGCTCTGAATCACTTTAAGTGCACTGTGGGTGGACTGTGCTCCAATACTTTCTTTTCAGCACAGCACCCATATATCAATTGAGGTCTAAAACTCACCCATTTTATTAGGGTCTAACTGGTGACTCAAAACAGTAATGCAGCTATACCCTATGATTTTTCTTTGAGCAAAGTAATATTTTGTTCCAATTAATGCCTCAGTTTTAGTTAAAGTGGAGCATGTCTCTTTGTTCCTCAGCTGATGCTTGCGAATTTGCTGCTAACTAAGAATAGTTCACTGTATTGACTGTGCTCGTTGTTAATGCAGTAGAATGTGAGATCACCCAAGTACATTTTCTTTCTCCACTGTAATCTTGTGTTTTTAAAAAATTGTAAACTGTAAGGCGAATTTTTGCCTAATGAAATACAGCATGTTTCTTGAGTGGAAAGAAATAAACCCCAATTTCTAACACACTCTTTGCACTCAGTATTCAGAACACAATTTCACTGGAGGGAAATTCAACTCCAAATTATTTATTAGTAGAGCTTCTTATGAGTTATACTCTAAAAAAAAAGTATATCCTATGACTCCGAAAAACATACACTCATCTTGTCTACTACTATTGACATTGGAAGGTGTGTTATGAACTATTCATGAACTAAAAAATCTGGTTCATAAACTCTGGTGAGATATTTGTTTTCTTGTTTTTCCCTTGTAGACCGGTAATATGTAGAATTTTTATTTTTAAAAATGCCATCTGAGTGAAATGAACAGTGATAGAACCTGTGTAGTATGTGCTGAGTGGTTTGATATTAGAAATTGCTGTATCTGTTAATCTAACAAAATAAAAATGTTAATGCTTTGCATCATTAGGGATGCACTGTCTTTGTCTTGCTAGGTCTTATACCTGTTTTAGAAGAAAGATCTTTGTAAAAATACCTCTCATCCTATAAACAAATGGAGGATAAATAACCCATCACTGCTCAGGTTGCAAGGTTTGGCTGGAGATCAGATGGGTGTATCTTGATTAATTTTACATGGGATATTTTGGTACTGAAGATGTTGTGGAGCAGTATGGGTTGTGGGAACCATTTTGACTAAGGCCTCTTGACAAATTTTGCTGGCTTTTGAAATTCAAGAAAACTTTTTAAGCAGCTACCAAGGTAATATCTGTCCATATTATCAAGATTTATACCTCTGAAATAAAGAACAGGTTGATAGACATGAAGATAGTCAAACATGCCTGTCATATATCTTGGGCATGGACTGTGAGTCTGGAAATTTGGCTAATGCACAGAAATTTTGCCACTCTTAAATTTAGGTATTGTGGTTTAGATTTTCCAACAGCAGATCCTTGTACAAGAGCTTCATCCATCATCTCTTCAGGAAACAAAAGAACTGTTGAAGTCATGACCTAAAAGCCCTTTCA
Organism: Chloebia gouldiae; assembly: GCA_003676055.1. NCBI lineage: Eukaryota > Metazoa > Chordata > Aves > Passeriformes > Passeridae > Chloebia > Chloebia gouldiae. Next base: position 13,111,992 of record QUSF01000001.1, read on the forward strand.
TTTCAAGTTAGAAAGCAATTACTGAAGAACTATGGAAGGGTAAATGAGCAAATTGTTTGAGAGATTTCATTCCTGTTTATACTTTCTGAGAAGAAGTAATTCAATTTTCAGTAAGAGCTGGAGACCCTGAATAATTTTGATAAGCTTTAAGAGTAAACAAGTACCAGGATCCTGTTATCAGTTTTTCATACTGAAGCCTCTTGTTTGCATCCTCTCTGTTCAAGGTGATTTATTTTGCAACAGATTTTCTCTCAAGTTGGTCTGTTACATTTCACCCATTCCTCAGAGAAATACATGGGGAAGAGTTAAGGTTTTTATTTGTTTGCTTATGACAGGAACTGAGGAAAAGAAACATTGAAATTGTTTTCTAGTTCTGCCTCTTCTTAAAATCCCCATGAACTTCATTACAGATAACTCACTTACTATCCTGGCCCTGTCTGAAGCCCATAAATGCTATGAGTCTATCCGCTGTCTCTCCACTTGCAAGTGAATGTATATCCTCTTATTTATGCAGGATGCTCTTACATAGTGGCAGATGATATGTCAGCAATGATTAGTAAGTATTTTGCTTTTTTGAACAGAAGATTAAACAGCCTTCTGTCCAACTAAGCCATGTACACTTACATGAGTAGCCTTGTTATGTGGCTGTCCACACAAACCCCAAACTGCTTTGCTTTTTCTGAGTTTGTCTGTATCATCAGCTCTTTGCATGGTCAGCATTCAGGGCGTCTGCTTTTGGTGTCTTCTTTCTCTCTTGAGTGGCTGTGGATGCAGTTTGCTGTATTTTAATGCTTAGAGATCCTGAAGGGCCCAGGGGCATAGTTAACATGCCTACAGGCATCCTTACACTGCAATATGAGTGTGGTTGTGGATTAACCACCTAAGCACGAAGACAAAGTCTTGATTTGCACACTTCAAGGGTTTGTTTTGCTTTGTTTCATTTTTTTCCTGACTAGTTGATGTTATTACCTCGTGTCTTGCTTATAGTGTGGAAAGTGGAGTATAGTATAAGAATACTTGCTCTCATTGTGGTGGTATTTTCAGACACAGTGTGGAAAATAATTCAGACTCATTTGTCCTGCAGAGTGTATTTTTGAATATTTGTGCAGGTTTCATAATCTTACAGTTTGGTACCTTTCTGTACTGAGGTTATGTGCAACAATATGACTTTTGTTGACACTTCCTGGTGATTAAACTGGTTTAAAGGTTTGTATAATATTATACTTGGGCATTTTGTGCAGATATATTTAAAGACAAATTTGCTGAATCAGCCCCCGAAATCCTCAGTACCTTGCAGAATTAAGTTTCTGACAAAGTGAGGCAGCACAGCAATCCCAGGAAGATAATTCACCCAGAGTGCTATCAGTAGTAGTATCATTCCTGTTTCCTGACTCACTCCCTGCCAGACAACTCCTCTCAATCTTACCATAGGCACATGGCATCGTCTGTTTAGCTGTCATTCTACAGCAGCAATAAAAAAAAAAAGCTGCTGCCTTTCCAATACTGAAGAAAAGAACTGGCCTGTAACAGTTCTTATGTAATTTGTAAATCTCTATCTTAAAAAATAAAAATAAGTAATTTTCCCCTCAAATGTACTATAGGGTATTGTCATGAAATAGAAGTTTCTTTTCTGCACTTGTTAGGAATATTTAGAATGTCAAAAAAAAATTGTAGTGGTTCTAATAATTTCCAATGACAAATGTAAGGATAATTAACTGATCTGTACCATATCCCTCCCCAAGTTATGGAGCTGATGCAAAACAATAAACAACTGCAGTTCCAAAGGAGTTTATTTGACAAAAAGACACCTCACATAAATTGCTAAAATTGGTGCTTTAATCATAAAAGGTCTTGCAACCTTTATTCTCAAGACACTCAAATTAGATCGATTTAGAACAGACTAACTATAAATCTAACAAATTATTGTCTCTGAAATAGGTTTAGCAGACAGCTCAGTTTTATAGTAAGGAGAATTAAGTTCATTTTAGTTGGTTTTTTAGGTGAAGTAAGAATAAAAAGTTATAATGGAATAGAATTTAAAAAGTTAACTTTTATCATGGCAAAACATTAAGTAAATTACAAAATACTTGATGTTTAAATTCTGAGAAGCTAGTTAGGAGATAATCTGAAGGTATTTTTATGCAAACTAATCTGTTGAACCTCTTCAAGACAGAACTCAATAGGAAAATATGGGTAGAACAGAATTTCTCAGAAGGAATTCAACCTCAGTGGAAGTTAGAACTTAAAATGAGACATTTGCTCATCTCAGCTTTTGGAACCTATTCTCTTTTGTTGACTTTGGAATATTACAGCAATGGAAGAACAATTCTTCTTGCTGTTTTAGGTAGAGAAGAAAATATTATATTTTCATTTTATGTTCTTAATGTAGTGTTAGTTGGTGAATTATCATATCTAAAATGATAATGGATGACATTAAAAACACTTGACAATGGAAATTAGCTCTTTGAAGTCTAGTGAAGAATAGTGTACAGTACCAGAAGTTTGCTTTTAGCACGTACAATTCTTAATGTTGATTTCTCTTCTGCTATTTTAAGTCTTTTTTATCAGGAACACAAGTGAACTCTTGAGGGGTATTGGCATCTGTTTTTGTGCTATGCTAATAAGGTGATGGTGATCAATGAAACAGAAAATGAACAATTTCTTTAAAAACATTTTTTCTAGCAATATTATTTTGATACTGACCTATTGACTTGCTGATACTGAGATTTCTTTCTCATAAGCATTAAGTTCTCTTTTTTCTTTGTTCCACAGCAAGTATACCCATCAATGACTTTTTAATATGTCATAAAAAGTCTTGGGTTGAAGGGACCTTAAAGGTCTCTAGTTGAAACCCTGCTACCTTTGGCTGGGGCACCTTCCACCAGACCAGGCTGTTCAAAAGCCCAGCACAGGCTAACCTTTAACAAACAAAGTGGTGGGTCATCCACCACTTCTCTGGGTGTCCATGGCCTCAGCACCATCACAGTAAAGAATTTAAAGAATTTCTTCTTTACTGGCTTGCTTGTGTCCTGCTGTGTTGTCCTTCCAATAAATGGCGAGGTGGCTGAAGTCCCTCGTGAAGCCCAGGGACTCTGAGTGTGAGGCTGCTCCTATCTGCCACAGCGACATGACCTGCTCTGTCTCCAGTGTGCAGACAGCCTGTAGCAGTCCTCACACTCTTTCCTTAAATCCTCCCTTAAATCCTGACCCATAAACCCCATAAACTCTTGCTTGGCTTCTCTCCCTATGTTACGCATAACCAAGGACCTTTTAAAAAAAATATATTTTTTTTTAAAAAAAAAGTTATTTATTTTTTAAGATGTGGAAATAAAAATAAAAATGGGGTAAATCTAAGGGTAATTCTGAATTCTATATAAGAATGTATAGACAGTCTAATCACAATCCCTGAAATCTTTTCCATTGCTACGGGTCCCTTTGATTATCAAATAATTTATTGTTGACAGATTCTTATGGCTCTTCTGGTTTGACTTATAAATAAGTGAAAAAAAATGCAGGGCAACACTGCTTTTGTTTACCTAAGTATCAAATATCTGAATTAGAGCAAGAGTCCAGAGAATTGTGGAAAGGGGATACCATCACCAAAATCATCAGAAATTTTGTACGCACTTTAATGCTAGAAATACTCTCTTGAAATATGTTTTTTTTTTTTTTTTGGGGGGGGGGGTGTTGTGATAAGCATTGTATAGGCAGTGCACATTCTGTATAAATTAGGGTTTATAGAGGTGCATTATTTTCAGAGTGAAGCAAGACAAACCAGAAAAAAAAAGCACTTTAAATTATCTTAACATGGAGGATTTTCTCATATGTATGTTTTTGTTCTGCTTGTTTGTCACCACCTCAATTGGAGACATTTTGATGCCTATCTTCTCTTTCAATAAGCAATTAATGGTATATCTGGAGAGTCATTGCCTGGGGATTCTTTCTTCTTCAGATCTAGTGATTGATCAGAGCCAGTGTCATACTTAAGGTGGAGTTCTTGGGTCACATTTTCCTCCCTCAAGTCTTGCTGCTGTTTTAATTAAGCCTGCAGTCCTTGGAGAAAAAGAGGGATCTTCAGCCTGGAGCCTGGAATGAACAGAACAATTATTCTCAAGGTATATGTTTAAATATTGTTACAGGAGTGTATTGTGGCATGTTCTGGTGTTTCTGCATTATCAAAACATTCTCAGGAGACACTGTCATTGCCTGTAATTGACACTTTCTTAAGCAGAGATGGAAATATTCAAACATCTCTGAAGGAATTGTAACTTTATATTTTCAAAAATATCTTCACTTTCAATTGTCCCGAACACTTAGACTTCTCTCTATGAAGATGAACCCTGCCATGAAGCTTCTTCCAAGAGCAAAATTATAAGTACCTTGTGTAAGTACAAATCACAAAAGCATTCTGGCCTCCCTGGGTTCACAGACTCTCTTTTGCCCCTTCAGTGCCATGAAAGAAATATGTAGAGAGGCAATCTGCTGTGTGGGTTAAAGGGTAATAAGCATTCTGACTTTCACTTCTTAAACTATTCTCCTGTGGTGTATTGAAGTGTTTTTTCAGCTATGAAGGCAGAGACTTTAGAAATTACTGAGTGTTGGTCTTCTCATATAGTTCCTTAACTCCTAGTAAGCTGGGTGTCAGATGAAGAAGTATAAAAGCACACTGTGTAATATTTAACATACAAGGCAGGAACAATGACAGGCTTTTTGCATTTTCATTACCTTGATTTCATGACGGTGTGCAAGTGTCTTGTGTGTACAGCAACATTAATTTTATTTCCTTTCTTTTCATTCTTTTCCTGTGGGAGTGAACTCATTCTTTGTCACAGGTGACTGCATTTAGATGTTGTGGGAGGAAAGCAATGAAATCTTGTTGTAGAGCAATTAAATTCAGGAAACATGTAGTCCAAAGGCTGACCTGGTCTACTCTGTGACATACACATTATTTGCATTCTTGCCACTTGTTACATATTGCAGAGGTTTTCCTTGTAGATTCCCCTCCTATGAGTGATTTTGACACAGCAGACAAGTGACAAAATTAAAAAAAGACACTGTAGTATCTAAAATCAGACAGTAACCAGCCAGCTGCAACCAGGAACTTTGACATATGCCCACATAATGCTATGTGTATTGAGTCTCAATATTTTATTTATACATAAGAAGAGGTAGCCTTGTTAAGATCTATGATAATTACTTGTGCAACCTTAGTACAAAATTCAAGCCAAGTTCCTAAGATGCATGTGACTTGGTTTCAGGGGGAATCATCTCCCTGTCTGGAGTGTTCACTTTTAAGGTTGTACCAAATAATTAAATACCTAACATATTCCTAATTGCAGAATGTTTTCCATTAATGGTGTATTCTTTCAAGGAAAAAAACCCATATTTTGATGCTTTAAAATTTTTTTTTAGCTTTAGTCAGATGCACTAAAATGTATATTCTCTTCCACTGAATTAGAGAAATAATAAATAATACAATCAGTTATTACAATGGATATGCAATTCTGTTGGGTTCCTGATTTTATTTAAACGTGGAGATTCAGAAGCTATATGACTGATGGTAAAAATGGCTAGAGACTGTACAATATAGAGGGTACATTGACCATTACCTTTTGTTTACTCAGCAACACAGTTATTAATCCTGGCCAGTACAATTTAGTCTCCTTCGGTTTGGGTTTTATTTTAAGATGGGATTGGAATACACTATCTCACTGGACAGAACCAGTTTTCTTCTGAAGTTAAGGGCTCTGAGAATATTAAGGAAATTTTTATATTTTTGCTCAATTTTTGTACTTAAGCTCTTGCTGTTGGTAGTCATCAAGGACAGGAACAGGTGGCCAAAGTGGAGCTTATTCTGGTCAAGCAATAGCTTGTCTGAAGTAGTGGTATTTTATTAAAGTCTATGTATTGAACAGTGTGGGACACAAGTAGTGGATATCACCTGAATGTTTTCCAAAATGTAAGGACCTTTTCTGCTTACAATTGATTCACACCCTTTGCAACATGACTAAGAAGTAGAATTAGCTGAGAGAGTAAAGGGAAGTTTGCCTCTTAGTGCCCCACTCCTCTGCCAGAGCAGTACCAATACGTTGAAGCTTGTTTCCATCTTCTGGGGCAAACTGCATTGGGAGCAATACAAGAAAGAGACAGACAAGTTTGGCAGACCCAGCATTGTGGTGTGTTTGGAAAAATGATTGAGGTGAAAAGGTAACACTGAGGTCTTGGTATTTTATTGGGTGAAAAGGGATCTGTATTTTTCTTTGCTTCATAAAAAATTGGTCAAGTCCTACCCCTTTAATGGATAACAAAACCCTTTTGGAATGTAGGTTATCAGGAGATGGCTGTTTTGTTCTATGTGGTTTTGAAAATTTTATGTCAGAATTAAAAAGTGTGACTAGTTAGAGTTGGAAGAGACTTACAATATCGCCTACTCCATCTGCCTGACCATATCTGGGCTGACCAAAAGCTAAAGTATATAAGCATATTGTCTAAATCCTTCTCCAACACTTAACAGGTTTGAGGGATTTATCATCTTGCTAGGGAGCCTACTCCACTGTTTGGCCACACTCTCAGTGAGAAACGTTTCAAAATTTCAAGTCTAAACCTCCCCTGGCATTGCTTTGAACCCTTCCCATGTGTCTTGTCACTGGATGCCAGGGAAAGTGCTCAGGACCCTCTTGTCCCCTCCTCAGTGAGATGTAGAGAGAATGGAGGTCATCCCTCACCCTCCTTTTCTCCAAAGCCAGCAAAGCCAGTGTCTTAAGCTTGCTTGGTCATTCTCTTTCATAAGCTTTGTTGCTCTTCTCTGCATGAGTTTAGGTACCTTTTTAAATTTTGGAACCCAGAACCGCACATAATAAGGTGAGGCTGGACCAACATTAAAGAAAATATTTCAAAACCAATTTCTGCCGTATTGGGGATAAACCATCTGGATTTCAAGATGAAAACTGTTCCAATCATATACATAATTTTGACTGTATCATGTTAGACCTTCCTTGGATTTTGATACTTGTCCTGTTATTTTTATATTCTGTCAGAGAAGAATATCGTCTTGTGTCTTTTTACAATTTGTGTGATTATCACCTTGGTTCATTGAGGTACTAAATGTATTCTGGGTCAAAATATGGTGGATGTTATAAGACTACGTACATACCCCTTCCAATTCAAGTGGAGTGGCATGGTCCATTTTTAGCCATTACATAAAATGTCCAAAACTTTTTATAGCTATTGGTGTTATATTTGTATTGTATTCAGCTGTTGGTATTATATTTGATGTGACACTCACACAGCTTTAGCTGTTTCTGTATTCTTGAGACTAATGCAGCACCCTAGCCTAGACAGAGACAGATTAAGTCACAGAGAAAACCTCCAAACCATAAAATATTAAATACAATTGGAATAGCTCCGGTCCTCTGTATTCAGATGTCAAAAAAAAATAAACAGCACAAGGTAAATGAAAGGTAATGGAAAAAGGATATTATGCTTAAGAGAAAAGTAAGAATAACTAGTTTAACATTTGATAAAGTAATACTTGTAAACTTTTATGTACTCTCTAAACAATGAGTAAGTAACCAAATACAAGCCCTACTTAAGAACTGGAGACCTAGACCTATTATTGGTTTATTAAATCCACTCAGGAAGTCTTTGCTATGACCTTTTCACTTCAGGTACTTAAAAGATAATTGTGTCTTGGAAAGTTGAGAAGCAATTGTATTTTTTAGATTAAGCTAATGCTGTAAATAAACCATTCCTGTCTTGAAGCAGTACCCAGTGGTACATTAAAAATTTTCATGAGAATTTTTTTGAAACAGGTCACTCTTTGGATTGCATCCAATAAATACTGAAGAGTTCATCTTAAAAGACTGTGATCTGAGCTCACCCTTGATGAAAATGAATTGGCTTTAGAGGAGTTGCAGCAGGGAACAATCTGTTCCAGAATGCATTTTTACCTTAACTGTGTCATATGGTGATGTAATGCCATGGCTATAGAGGACAACCACTGCATGAAGAACAGGAATAAAACTGGTTATTAAGCAGAAGATAATTATTGGGGGGGGGGGAGTAGGTAGAATTATCAAAGATGCAAGTATGTGGGCAATGAGTAATTCTATCACATGATTTGGAAATCACACAGGATGGCACTTTGCAAAGACCTAAATCTTAAGAAAAATGTACATTAAGAAATGTTCTAAATAGCTTACATGTGTATTTGAACAGAATCTTTGCTGATTATAGAACCTGTGATTGAATTTCAAGGTTGCATGAAGCAGATCAGTGACATATCTGGCTATCTTGTATTATGTCCATACTTGAGACTAAAGCAGAACTTAGGTATCAGGCTGTGACTTATGGAAAATAAGTACTCTTTGTAGACAAGAATTATGTTACCCTAGGTCAGTTATTCAGATTTAGCCTGGCTTGGTAGCTCAAACAAGAACATTTCAAGTAAAACAATACTGAAGAAGAGATCACACATCTTTGCCAAGGTGTGATATTTTTATGATACAATGTCAGATGGTTTCTTCACTCTTGATTAAGATATTTGGGGAAAAAAATTGACAACAAAATTGGAAACTATGGATAACCAGCTAGCTACCTAAAAACCTTTGAATATTTTGATTAAAGCTTTGAGGTATTTTTAAATTTTGTTTCTTTAATTCTCTGCAATTCATCATGTCCTTCCTCCCCCTCTGTTCCCTATGCCCCCCTTCACAACCCTTGTGTATTTTGTCTGATATTTCTTAGGAAAATATAAAGAAATATTGACACAATAGGAGAAGCTGTTGTAATGTTTCAATCATTGTTAAAAATAAGTTACTGGATCTGCCAGCAGAGACCTGATTCTCATGAGCTACTCAGCTCATTAGGCTGGAAGGGATATTAGGCTCTTCAGATGTTTCTCTCAATTAAACCTTGAAACCTTTTGAGATTGACTTGTTATTACTTATCCTGAGCTTGGATACAGCAAGCTATTAAGCACAAAACCTTGAATTATGTGAAACTGAGAGAGAAAGGAGGGCTTGTCAGTCCCATGAGATGGCTCAAGACAGATGCTAGGGCAGGTAAAGTGCCTGAAACTTCTGCAAGGTTAGAGACTATCAGGATTTGTCCTACTCTTTGGTTTCTTTGGCCCTTCAGGTGAACCCTTTAAACACTTTTTTTTTCCTAATAGTTATGCCCTGACCCTGATGTGAGTTTCTTGCTGAGATTCTAGGGGAGAAAAGTTGGATTAAGAAAGCTCATCCCCCTACAGAACTGTAAATACATCCAATGTAAGTACTTCCAACGATCTTTTTCACTTATAGATGAAAAGTTTGTTCTTCTTCTGCAGGAATAGGAACACTCTCTATGTATACCTATACCTATAAAGTAGGTAGAGTGTGTGTGTACATATATATACATACATATATGTGTACATATATATATATATATAGACACCTATACTTCAGGTATGAGGAATCCTGAGCAAATTCTGCAGGAAAGGCCAGCCTCCATGTACAGGCTTTTAAGAGTCTGGCTCGTATTGATGATTCTCCTGGAGCTGAGGGAAGATAATGACTTCTGCCATGCAGCATTGCTTGATCTCACTGCCCGATACTGCAGCCTTGTTTGCCACAAGAATGATACAAACACTTCCTTAAGGTTTCCCTTGCCTTTGTGTCTCTTCAGTCTCTCTTCCCACTGCCAGCCTCTGTCACCATGTGCTCTGTCAGGCACAGGAAGGTGGGCTGCCACTGTCAAAGGGGATGAAATGGAGGAGGCAGTGGTGGCAGCTGCTGCTGCCAAGTCTCTGCTGTGCCAGGGGCAGCCCCTTTCTCCTGGGTTGGCTTCTCAGGCAGTGTCCTCTAGGGAGCTGGCAGCCAGGAGCATCCTGTGGGCTTCAGTCCAGCTCTGTGTGGCCAGCTGGCCAGCACTGTGCCAGTCTAGCAAACGACTGGGTGCCAACAATGGGGCGATTCAGGCCCTGGAGCTACAGCTGTGGTGCTGTGCAGGAATCAGCTGCATTAAGATGTCAGACTGCAACTCTCTGTGTGAGTTCTTGTATTTTCCTAATGTAATGAAGGCTGATCCATCATTTTGGATAGCATTGGGGGTCATTCTGAATCAGAAAGGGCTGCTTTATTTTAAAAAGCTTTTCTTGCCTGCTGTACAAAACTCCAGCTATGAACAAAACTGCCTGGTTATTTAGTATTCATGTGTTGATGGTGATGAGCATCTTGGGACTGCTTTAAGCAATAGTTTTCAGATTAGTTAGGTATAAATGCACTTTATCAAATTCATCTATAATTTGCTTTTCAAATTCTTCATCCACAGATTGTGAATTGTTCATTTTTAAGGCAAGCATTTCAGAATTCTTTTTTCTGTATTATACTTCTTTACACAAGTAAAATACAATGCTATAATTCTTTAGGTTTTCTTCAACAGCATTTCATTACACAGTTCTGGTCTATTAGTGTCTAAAGCAAGTTTTAGGCCAAAAAACATTATTTTTTCTTACTAGACTAATATAAAATTTCTAGTCCTGCCAAGGCAAGTTGTGTAATTAATATATGCTCTTCAGAAGTTCACATTTTTTTTTTTAAATGGATTTTCAGGCATGTGGTTTTGACTCTATGGTTTCTAATAACATCTGTAAGCAGTTGAGTGGGGGTAGTGTTTCACTCTGAATGATGGGATTTATACATTTTTTCTTCTCACCAAAGAGAAAAATAACTCACTCAATTATTCATGTCATGCTTTAAGTGATACAAAATAAATCTGTCCTTGACTTTTTTCTCTTTTGAATGTGTAGTTCCATTTATTTTTTGCTGAAGTTTATGCTAGATTGACAGGAACAGAGGCCTGTTCCAGGGCAAAAAGTAGCAATACAACTTTCACCTTTCTGATTGAGCAGGGAAAATGGAAAATATATTTCCTATTTTGCCACAGTGCACTTGACCCACATACTTTCAGCCAAACTGACAGAAAAGGCCGTTTTATGGTCTAATACATATATTAGGGTCATAGGTAGTCTATATTTATTGTGTGAGTATTTTTGCCAGATAGGGCACTTTGCATTACCATGAGAAGGACAATAATAGTCAGGAAGTGGAACAAAAAGGTTAACTCAAATGCATTCCAAAAATAGTTGAAAACCTTGTTTCCCATTTCCAGTATGCATTCAAAATAACCCATTAGGTCTGCTTGAAGACCACATATGACCACAGCAATTTTTTTGTTGTCCCAATTCAGTGCAGCTGTCAATGAAACTTCAACAAAATTTCGCTGACTGAAGAAACATACTTTTATCAGGTTGTAATAATTTGATATGTCATTAAATGTAAATATGTTTTTATTCTTATGCATTATTCTTGTTGCATATTTTGTGGGAGCTTTAGTTCTAATATGTTTTAGCTACTCATTAGGCTGAGATACTCAGAGTTCAAGTGAGCTGCCTGGAGTTTCGACTCAGTCTGGTGCATTTTCCCTCTTGGCACCCGAGGGCTCATCTCACCTGTCATCCCTAGGCAAGAGACACAGTAGCAACACGAATTCTAATCCACATGCATCATCATTTCATCCATATGAAATTTTGTATTTTTTATCAGTTGAAAAGAAATAAAATAGACACTAGTTTCGATAAATGCTTTATAACTGGTTTTTTTTATACTTAAAAGTATAAAAATTTGCAGTCGGATAGTAAAATTTGTTTATTTTAAACTAGACATCTGAGCATGTGTTTTAAAGATTTTTGCTTTTGTAAATTTTTTACCTTATTACCAGGCATTTGGACAGAGAGAGTCAAATCAGAAAATAGTCCAAAAGAACTATTGATTCAGAAACTAAGAAGCTGCATTAAAGACAGGCATGATCAGGCTAATATTCTCCACTTCTTCTAGAGCTTTAGCAACATGGCACTCTGCTGATATGGATGCTGAAGCAGGTCTCCTGTTTCACCTGGAGGAGAGTGTGTATGAAGCTGATGTGCAAACACGCTCCTGGACATAGCCTAAAGCTTACCTTGAGAAATTCAAAATGGTTTCTGGTGTGTGAGAGGAATTAGCTCTAGTCCAGGGTTCAGCAGGGAGTAATTAGAGGGAGCAAAAGAATACCTCTGTTAAAAAATGCATTTTGTCTACTTGGTTATTATTGTTAATATTTTGGGTTAATATTGATGTAAAAATTATACATTTCTTAGGTGTGTGTGTGTGTGTGGGGGGAACTATAAATAGATTTAAAGATTTTAGACAATTAAGAGGAAAGTCTTAAAAACGGTAGCTTTGAAACAGTCTTTCATTAAGTTTGTACTATTTTCTGATAAAGATTTGAGAATGTAGGATTGGCATGAAAGCAACTAAGACTAAAATCAGTGGGTTTTTTTTTTCTTTGAAATTAATCAAATTTTTCTTATCTCTTGTAATATTTTGACAGTTTGGATGAATGGCTATGGTGGATATATACTGGGAATTATTTTCAGAGGAAATTGCTTAATATACCTAAAACCAAGTTTGCAGTTAATAGTGATGCATAGCTTTCTGTTGTACTTGGTAATATGTTTTGGTTTTTTGTGAGGGTTTTTTTGTGTTTGTTTTTTTTTTCTTGTTTGAAAATGAACTTACCGGTTGTTATACAAATACCTTTGTGTAATAACTTCACAGTGTAAAATAATGACAGAACTAAATAAGGTATTGCAAGGAGGGAGACCATAGGACAGATTTACTCAATCAGTGATTAAATATTCTGGGTTTTGTTCCTTCAGTTTTTTAGCAAGTAAAATATGACATATATACCACATGTTAGAGTTCATATAGAAGTATTCCTGATGTCCTTCTTGACAAAGTACTTTTAGTGCTGGTTTTAAAGAAGGTATGAAGAGAAAAAATGTGATAGGAGTACTTTCCGTATTTGAGATCAAAATGTCAAAATGAATAGCAAAAGGGAAGTGTTTTCTAAATTAGTATTTGTGCTCTATACAGGCTAATAATATGTGCCATATTTTAATGACTTATCTTGAATTGTGAAGGCAGAGAATAACTGTCTTTTGAAGACCTAATTAAACCAATGTAAAATAGATAGATGTATAATAAAATATGCAACCCAATAATAACTCAGTCCAATGATATTCTGCACCATTGTTTGTGAAAGTTTGTCACTATAATTTCTAAGGTGAGACTGAAAGACATAAAAAGGTACATTTCCCATATGCTTATGGGAATATCTGTTATCTTCAGACCAATATAGAGGAAATTGAGGAATGCAAAATAACTGTTCCTATTTAAAAAAAGGAAGAGGTCTTAAAAGAGGTCTTAAAAAAGAAGAACCTCAGTAAACCATGGTCATAAACTGCCAGATCTGTCTGCAGTAAAAAATATATTGCCCAATCAGGGATTTTCCAGGCAGTATTCTTCAGGCAGTAATAAATAATATTAGCCAAGATGTTCACCTGAATATATAGTTTCTATTTTATTTAGTATATTAGTATTAGGTTTTGAGGGTTTTTTTTTGGTGTGTGTGTTTTTGCAGCTTTTTTTTTTTTTTTTTGCTTTCACCATAAATTTTAGGAATAAAGAGAAGCTTACTGATTTCTGTGGAGGATTTGGTTTTTCTTTACTGAGTATAGGGACATGGATACTATTGTTTTGCTTTTCCTGTTTGACTGACAACAAGGATGATCTGAATTGAATTAATATTAAGAGTCACATAGGAGATATAGAAAAGAAGCTTCCATATACTGTCACTGCTTAAATTTTTCAGGAGATAAGCAAGAACCTTCTTGAGCTGTCAGCTATTAAAGTGAGTTAAGTGGCTATTTTCTATTAAAACAACATACAGTACTTTAAGCAGTTATAAGATTTAGGATTAGCCCTAGGGCAATACTATAGAGATACAAAATTCCATTCTAAACTCCATTCTTTTCATTTACTAAGGCACCAGTTTAGAGTACAGAAACATGTATTTGCAAGACTTATTAACCCAATGAAAGAAAATTGCTATTGTAATATCATAAAGCTGACTTTTTCATCTTTTTTAAACTCTCAGTTAATATATAATGCATACTCCTCACATCTGTTTTGAGATACTTTTCAATTTAAAGGTGAGGTTGTATTTTAAAACTATTTAAACTTACCATAAATTTACTTTAGTACAAGTATCTTTGAATACAACGTGAATACATATAATGACTTGATCTGGACGAAGCACATTTTGGTGACGTATTTCAGTGGCTTTTTCTGCACATAAAGCAACACAGAACACATTGAGAAATTCTGCATATGCTTAGTACTTTCCCAGAACTTTCTTATCCTTCTGCAATTCTCTTGAACTTTAGTTCAAACACTAAATAAATTTTGTACACTAAGGTAACTCTTGCTCTTAGCTGTTCTTATTGCACTATGTAAGCTTACTTCTGTGTTGTTATTATAAATGATAGGTTAGAATATAAATGACCTGTATTACATCATATACAATAATAATATAGCATGTACAGGCTAGAAATACAATACTATTTTCAGTAATTTTTTCTCCTTTTAATTTTCCTCTTTTAGAGATATTTGGCTAAGTACAAAACTGGTATAATAAACAGTATAAATACTGTGTATGCCCAAATATTCCCATAACCGATATGGTACAAAATATTCACTTGCCTCGTTAAGCTGGGAATCTCAAGATTTTCACCAGCTTTACCACTTAATTTCCTTCTGTGTCTTATCCTGTGTTTCTGCAATATTATTCAATATATTAAGCTGATGGTTCTGGTGAAAACTGATTTTACAATTATGATGCCTGACTGACACACATTAAGAGCACAGATTTTATAAATTAGAATTGCTTGAATTACTGACAAAATATTACTTTATACTGATGGATGAAGTGAAAGACACTGAAATGCAATATCATTATTTCGAAGGAAGAAGCTCTACTGGTGACATTTAGACCTTTGAATATATGTTCATGGCAGAGTGAAATTATTATTCAAGCTGTGAGTGGGAAATAAATGTGGAATGGCAGCAATTTCTTGCTGTTATATTTCTCATAGCTGTTTTTAGTGAGATAATATACACACAGGATAGACGGTCTAATGTCACAGTGAACATTTTTGATTGAGAAGTCCATACCCTGAATAAAGAAGTCCATACCCTGTGTTGGGTTGACCTTGGCTTGTTGTCAGATACCCACCCAGCCTATCTCTCATTCCCCCTCCTCAATCACACGGAGGAAGAAAATAAGATGGAAAAGCTTGTGGGTTGAGATTAAGGCACGAAGATCTCTTACCAGTTACCATCATGGGCAAAAAAATCTTGATTTGGGGAAAATTTTCCCGTGCTTCAGGATGGAATCCTTCCTGGGGTATTCAGTTCAGTTCCTGTGTGGGTCTTTCCCACAGGCTGCTGTCCTTCAGGATTGGTCCATGTGGTCTCACCATGGGCTGGGGGGGAATTTCTGCTTCTGAACCTGAAGAACCTCCTCCTACTTCTTCACTGACTTTGGTATCTGCAGAGTTGTTTCTCCCACATTTTTCATCACTGCTGTCTCCTGAACCTCCTGTGCCTTTTTTAAAATATGGTTTCCCAGGGGTGCCTCCACCTCTCCTGTATCCAATATATTCTGCCCCCTTCTCTTAGAAACACACATTTACGAATAATCAAGAATATTTAAATTTGTTGCATACTTTTAATGAATTTGGTTTGCAGCAACAACAAAAAATTCCTCACACCAAAATCAAACACCAGCAAACACAGACAGTATAGATACACTCCCAGCCTCCTGGATTTGGGTGGTGTAGAGCTGGAGGGAGACTCTTGATGGTGTGTGAACACTGCTCCACAACAGGCAAAACTCTGTTTGGTGTAGCACCAGCACTTCTGCAGCCATGGGTGCAAAGCATAGTACTGTACAAGGTGC